>JAWHQI010000065.1:1203571-2407142 GCA_033032865.1 Dactylorhiza incarnata
ATTAGGGACACGAAGTAGTGCTTGGCGGATCACATGTCATAAGAAATACAATTTCTAAGCAACTTTGTAAAAAGTTTGTGATTCGGTGTACCAAAGAGAAGAAAATACAGTATTCAATATTTGTTTACACAAGATCAATAAAACCTATATCATGGTGTTCAACCTCACAATGTTTATTAAGACTTATCAGGAGGAGTATTGCTTAGAGGTGTTCCTTGTCATGCTTTTAGTATATTTTTTTATTGTGAAGGCTTCGAATTAATTGAAATTTGCCCACATAGACAGATACACTTTAATTTGTATACAAACGATTATACGCCCACACTTCTCTTGAGTATGTGTTAAAAATATTCATGAATCGTATGAAGGCAATCCAATGGAGTGTATGTGATTTATTCGTGCATTATAATGAGTTTCAATATATATTAGCATATACAATTAATCAAGATTAACAATGATAACATTATATGATGTGATGTGTTGTGTTGTGATAAAACATTGTTTCACATAAGATAATATATATGACAAAGTGACATGATCAAACATTTACTCACAACATCACAACAATAGTTTTCAGTAAGATAGATTAATAATATGATCATTGAACATGAATAACATCACAATGTAAAATATGATCATGTAAACTAATCTAGCATAATAAACCATTAGAATGAACTCAAATAAGAGTTACACGGCATAATAAAAACAGTTATTGGTATTTTAGTTTTATTGAAACAGAATGTGAAAGCAAAAAACTTTTTGTAATTTTCTTTAGGTAAAAATACCAAATGACAATAATTTTTTTTCATTTATCAAAGTCAGAAAACGAAAGCAAACTGCAAAAACAAAGCTCAAAATACACATGCAAAACAAACGGACAAGAATGTAGAAGTACAATATTTTTCTATTTTTCTTATTAAAAGAAACTCCAATAATTAAAGCAAATATTTTTGTGTTATTACTTTCTAAAAGAAGGTATAGAAATACAAACAAACAAACAAACATCCAAAAAATAATAAAATTCCTAACTCCAATGGTCTCGAGTGAAAACACGGAAATTAAGAAGAGGTATGATAAAAGACCAAATATGATATTGAAGGAATTTGTACCAGCAAATACATATGCATAACAGATAATCGCTAAACCATTTTTCAAAACACACAATGAATATTCTTTTAAACTAGTTGCTTGACAAAGAGAATCGATGTATGATGATATGATGTATGTGTACTCATCATGAAGCACAAACCATGAAAAGCACAAACAATAAAATTGAGGTAAATATGTTTGAAATGAAAAATCCACATCACAACAACTTTGTACTAAGCGACGGATGGTTATAAGAAGTTGCACACATGTCATAGGTTGGGATGGTACACCCATATGAGAACAAATGAGATCCCTCTACCCAGAATTGTCTCCCTCAATGCCTCACAAGGCCCCACTAGGACCCCCGGTTAAGGACAAGACATAACTAACATGATATCATCTCAAATGGGCACAAACATATGCATCCGCTATTGTGACATGAAATAAAGCAGTGGAATGAAAACAAACAACATAAATCTCACTCATGACAATACAACTAGCTAGATGACATGATGAATGAGAGGTAAAATATGCTTTCATAAACCCAAAATACTCTTTTTTTTAAACTAGTACAACATTATTCATCACAATAATCAATCCATAATTTATATAAATGGCAATAAAAATAGCATAATCACACAGAAACTACAAACAATACATACACAAGATATAATAAGAATATGAACCACTACATGACATCATGATGTTATCATAACATAAACAAATGAACCAAATATTTTGAAATGGTGATGCTAAAATAATAAGCATAGATGATGATAAGCAATGATATGGCATAAATGACCATAATGAGTTTCGATTCATGTTTCTAAATAGGATTCATAAAAACATGCACTGAGAAGACATTTACAATAATATTTTCATGAGACTAGGAAATATGAAATTTAAATAACATTTAATGATTAAAGATAAATAAGTACTCATACCTAGAATCATAACAAAAGATGAAAGACATGCAATGATATATATAATCTAGCATCCATAAGTTAAGATAAGACAACATATCATAATATGTATTATAAAGTGCATGATTAATCATATGTTACAGTCAAAAATAATAATGTAAGATAAGACAAAGTCTGAGATGAAAGATATTGCATCAATAGTGAAACTCAACATGTATGCTCAAATTTAAGTTGTGGAACAACAATGAAAGACACTATAAAATAGTTATTTTCAGATGGCTAACGCCGATGTTAGGTACTATTGTCGGTAGTACTGTTGAAAAACAGACCAATTACCTTAAGCGTAACACCACAACCTAGTTTAACATCAATTCAAAAGCCCGCCTGACACTTGTGATGTGAATCAAACTAAGCAACAGTGCAAGGTATGGTGAACTATTGAGATTTACTCTAGAGAGAGGGTGAATAGAGTATTAAATTTTTCTTTTGACTTTTATCACTAATCAAACCAATCAAGAAGTATCTGTTTGCTAAGTTATACACAGCAGAAATATAAATAAGATAGCAAACAAATCACAAAACACAGATTAACAGAAATTACAATCCAGAAGACAGATAATTATAGCTTCCCCAAACTTGGGTACGTCCCTTCTTCTACCCCTTTGGTGGGAATTCCACTATGACAGTGTTTGAGTCTTTTGATAAGGAAACTCTTGATAATACAACTGAATCTTTTGCTAAGGAGATTCTTAGAACCATAGCAACTAAATTTTTGTTAAGAAGATTCTTAGAACCAAAACTACTGAATCTTTTGTTGAGGTGATTCTTAGAACCAAATGAGAATTTGATCAGGTTTCTCAAACTAACAGCCTTTTGATAAAGAGGCTAAAACCACCACTGATCCTTTTGATAAGGAGGATCAACCACCACACGAAATCTTTTGAAGAGTGATCTCAAGAACTCTTTAAACTTGATGAAGAGTATCTGCCAGAAGAAGAGCAGTTGATTCCCCTTTGACTTCAAATTCAATAGAGAGAAGAAGATGAATCTGTCAAGGAGAATAATCCGTTGAAGCCCTTGATCTGTTCTTCAAAATGTAACAGTCGTTGGATCGAGAGAGAAGAAATCCCTCTTGACTGTTGTTCTTCTTCAAATCCTCAAGGGAACAGAGGTGAAGAAGATTGTAGCCTTTTTTTCTTTTTGCTACAAGAAGATCGTTAGCCCAGAAAGAAATTGAATAGCTTATCGAATATTTTTCGTCGATCTCTCTTGCTTTCTGAAAGGAGTAGATATCTTTTTATATCGTGTCTAGCAGATGGAAGTAAGGAACCTTCCATAATAAAATCACAACGGTTATAATTCAATCTCGTAATCATAAGATTAAGATTGAATAAATCTTGAACTTCGACTCCACATCAGAGTAAGTCGATCGAGAAAGAAAGAAAAACTTTGACAGAGTAAGTAAGAAAACGTCGACGAACAATAAGCAGCGTCTCGAGGTTTTATAATAAAAACTCTAACTTCAGCCTTTATGTTGTCTCAACGTTTAGCGCAATGTCGAAGTAAAGAATATTTGTATATCATCGTATTTCACTAATTCCTGCAGATCCACAAGACGTACGTCAACATCAAGAATAATGCATGTCGATGCTTTTAAGAGAATTCTTTATACAATGCATATATGTATAACAGTTTAGGGTTTAGGGTTTTGAACATCATTTAATAAGCATATATCTAGACACCAGAATAACTTGATATATCAAATGAAGGTTTTTCCCAACATATATAATCTAGCATTCATAAGATAAGATAACACAACATATCATAATATGTATTATAAAGTGCATGATCAATCATAGGTAATACAGTCAAAAATAATAATGTAAGATAAAGGTAAGTCCGAGATGAAAGATATAACATCAATAGTGAAACTCAACATGTATGCTCAAATTTAAGTTGTGAAACAACAGTGAAAGAAACAATATAAAATAGTTATTTTCAGATGGCTAACGCAGACGTTAACTACTACTGTCAGTAGTATTGTTGAAAAAAGACCAATTACCTTAAGCGTAACACCCCTACCTAGTTTAACATCAATTCAAAAGCACGTTTGATACTTGTGATGTGAAGCAAACTAAGCAACAATAATTAAATTGGTACATAGCAGGAAATATCTAGAGTACACAGCGAAAAATTTAAAACTGGAGTTAAGGTTAAAGAAATACCTCAATTTCTGATTCACAAAGTTAACTAGAAATGAAAAGTGCAAAGAGCCTGATATATTGAAACTTAAAATGGGTCTGGTGAGTTAATAATTAGTTGATACAACAATTGAAAGGATAAACAAACTAAAAGTAGAAATCCTCGGAAGCTTATCATAGGCGAATCTCCCGACCTGTGACCCCTGAAAAAATGTCTGAATACGGGGTCAGCCCAACTAATGGGTAAGAAAAGCTCTTCCTCTTAGTGACACTAAAATAACTTAAATAAAATATGTGTGCATATTTTAAAATAATAATTTATGCTAAATAAATGTATGTTATAGTTCTATGCATGCTTTTCTATAAAAGTATTTTTGAACATAAATGTCTTTTCTATTACTTATCTTACTAAATTTTTTTTTTCTAAATAATTAGGGTATATGGATTCTAGGTTTTGGCTTGTATTTGGAATTGAGATGTCTTATATTCTCTTTCTTCTTATTCTTAGTGGAGTAAATTCTTATGCACATTCTAGAGATACGAGATCTCTGTCACGGACTCGCATCTAGCAATCTTTCATGGGGTGTCGACTCCCCCAATTGAGGCTCAAACGGCCAACTACACCCTATGAGTATGATAGTGTGCCTCTATTAATCACGTGAGGAACCCTCGATCGTGCCCCCATATTTATCTTCTTATAGTAGTTGGCATGTACAGCATAAGAGAACACCTGCTTAACATTGATAATCTTAAATGATTCATTAATCGCTTAGTTTCTTATTAATGGTTGACATGATTAATCTCAAGGGAAACATCTGCATAAAAGTATAATCTTAAGCTAAGTATTTCAGCATGTTTACGCCTTATATCTTATCTTAGGGTTAATGAAATCAACCCGATGAATTAACTATAATATAATCTTCCACATTTAGTTGTTTCTGATTACGTGAGGCTTACTTTCATATTCATATTTCTTAACGTGTGTATGTAGCAAAGGTATATCTTACTAGCAAAGGTATATCTTACTAGCAAAGGTATATCTTACTAGCAAAGGTATATCTTACTAGCAAAGGTATATTTTTCTGCTAGGTGATATTACTTAAATCATAATGAAATTCCTTATAACTTTACATAGATTATTCGCATCGACATGATACAACAAATAACTTATAATCTACTAATATCATTTATACTTAAGGCATGATATATTAAATTTCGGATTTCTAATCATGTTCCATCATAATTATCTTTAATGCATAAGAAGTTTACATATCTTGTTTGATTACGTGGTATATCTAACTAACAAGAATCACAGATCTTATCTCGGTGTTGTGACATTCATAGACGTGGCGAGGCGGCAAAATTTCTCTGGATTATAATGAACTTTACACAAGTAAATCCTCCCTCGCTCTTAGGGTTACACTGAAATCCCAATAATATCATTTAGACAAAGGGAAGGATATATAACATCGAAATAAAATTCATAAGAGACTGTCACATACCCTTATCAAGCACGACAAGGTTGAATTGAAGCTAAGTCAGCCTCCTCTGATCTACCACAACGCTTACTCAAAATATGAAATTAAACAGAAACCCTAAACAAGTGAATAATCGAAGGAAACAAAACTAAGGATCACCCTTTTTCATTCTAGGGTTTCGCTGGAAACACATAGTTATCCCAAACGCAGGAAGGAAACGAAGGAAGAAGCGAAAGAATGAAATAAAGAACAAAGCATGGATTTTTACCTCTTCCCCAACAGTTGGAGACTACACAAGGAACCGGTGTGCTCTGAAAAAAAAAAGAAAAATCAGAATCCTTGATTCCTGAAATTGAGCATATGAGGAAGGAGAAACCATGAAAACCACAGAAAAACACACTGGAAGGAACATTCAGCGGTAACCTGGCAAAACGGTTGAAGGGGAAGGTTGAGCGTGAGTCATAAACCACAAGGAAGCGTCGTCAAGCATCCTCGATTAGAACGAGGGAGTCGTCGAAGTTTACCGGATAGGGAGGAAGGGTCGGTGACCTCAATCAAAACGAAAGGAGACGCTCTCGATCTCGGCTCCAGGCGATGCAACTACACGGCCTAAGTCGTTAGCTGCAGTTACAAAAGAGTGATGTTAAGAGGGAAAATGGCTCTCGATTTTCTAATTGAGCGGGAGAAAATTATTAGGTTAGAATCCTTTTTGTTACAACTATGCCATCCCACATTAAAGCCTTGTTATTTCGAATAGGAAACGCCCTCGCAAACCCTTGAATCGTATCTAGTGAAATCTCATAAAATTGCTCACTAAAAAGGAATTAAAAATTTTACAATTAGCACATAAAATTAACCGTAAGTGCGTAGGTACCTCGATTAGATGTTGTCTCCAATCAAAATTACTCGTAATCGGATCCTAAAATTAAAAGAGACGATGGGTAGATTTTGGATGTTACATTAAGTTCATGCAGAAGTTGTTTAGAGTTATTATAAATGCATGTGGTATCGACATAGAGGGCATTTGAGCATATACGACCATGCAATGTAAAGGCAACACAACCATAACAAACAAAACAAATAATCTTACTAAAATTTTAATAAAAAAAGTACAAATAAAATAAACACACACGGTAAAGAAACTACAAATCCTACAAAAATATTTCATGAAGGACTAAAAATAAGTTTTAGAAAATAATTACCATAAAAATGTAAACAAAAGATAGCATGATAAATGTATCTCTAGCCAATCATTAAAAATCAGGGAACATGAAGACATGACTTCAAAATTCATATAAATCCAAATGACTTGGACAATGAGATTTTAGGAACACAAATCTGGCGAGGGGTGCAAGGTTTAGATTTGACCTTACAACCAAAATATGTATGCTCAAATTTAGAACATACAAAGCATTTAATGTACGATGGGCTAATAGGAGAGAATAATTTACTAAGTGAGTGTCAGTTCATGAATTTAATAACACTAGTAGAGGGCTTGCAAATATTACTAGATGAATTAGACATAGAAGTTCTTTTATCAACAGGATATTTTTGAATAAACAATTTCAACGAGTCTAGTATAAAAGTGAAAACGTTATTTTCATAAATCAATAATTGACTACGCTCTTTAAAAATAAGAGGCTTCATTTCATAAAGATTAATTTCCTCTTTAAACACATTACAATCAAAACAAAGTATATCATTATCTAATGTAAAGCTAGCAAGACAACTAAACAAAATATCGGAATCAGATATCACATCAAGTTTAGTTTTTAAACTTTTATTTTCTAAACGTAATATAGAATTAGCATTTCTAAAGTTTGTCAATTTTACGCTTAACTTTATCAAGTGCACTAGATGTGAAATTAAATTTAGATTCTAAAAGGGAATATTTCATTATACTTACATCGTTATCAGACGAATGACATCTTGTCGGGTCATCTGATACGGTGTCAGTTTCCCTTCTTTCTGATGTGCTCGTCATACTGCAGTCTGCGCAATAATCTTCTTGAGTAATTATACGAGTGTGGACACACATAACGTCTGATTGTGGCTCAGATTCTTGTATACAATTCATGACTTCAGCATTTAAAACACATTCATTTTTCTCAAACTCATTTAAATCATATTGAGCTTAGGAATAAAAAATTTTCCTTTAAAATAGATGGTGTAATGTATTTATTAATAGTGATATTCCGCACATCTATACTTATAGTAATAAGGAAATTTTTCATTAATTCTTTCCTACTAAGGTAATTAATAACGATGAATGGTGGAGGAATAGACATTGATCTATCATCACAATTCATTCCCTCACTCAAGGTTTCAATCTTAATTCTAGGATGTTAAGCCTAATAAAAGAGACTTATACTCTGATGCCATTTGTTGGATCACAAAACAACCATAAAGGGGGAAAATGAATAAAGTTTATGAAAAATTAATATTTTTCACTTAAATCAATTAAACATACACGGAATGTAAAAACTTAGAGATGATTTGATTGAAAATAAAATGAAAATCTTTCATTCATAAACACGATGATACATGATTATAATCTTTTAACGAAGATCAAAGACGATGAATAATAAAAACTTGGTGTTTTCTATACCGACTCGCATCTCGAACTAGTTGGCATTAGCATATCCACCATGGATATGCTTCAATCCCCCTACCCTAACCTTAAGCCTAGTCGCCAAAATAAGGCGAATTTACTCTCTAGATCTAACCAAGATTTAGTCGATACAACAACAATGAATTTTACACCCTAAATCTACCAGGATCTGGTCGCCTTCTCAATGGAGAATTTACCTCCTGACGCTAGCACTACCGCCTGGCGCTAGCACTATTGTCGGGCAGTAGTGTAGTAATTTTTCAAGCCCGCGCAATTTAACTCTGGATTGTTATTGCAGGGCGCTAGTACCTACCGTAGGCAGTTACATGTAATTTTGTGTTCTGTCCACACCTCATCCCAAAGCCTTCCAGGAACCATGCTTATGAATCCTCAATCATCAATCGGGAGAAGCGATGACGATTGCCGATCGGGAGAAGCGATCGCCGATTGCCGATCGGGAGAAGCGATCTGCGATTGCCGACCGGGAGAATAGAACGTTGATTTCCGACTGGGAGAAGCGATCGTCGATTGCCGACCGGGAGAAGCAATCGTTGATCGCCGACCGAGTATCGTGAACTGTCGACCGGGAGTAGCTGCTGCGAAATGGGAGTAGCGATCGCCGACCATAGCTAGTGATCGCCGACTGGAACTAGCAATCGCCGACCGGAGCTAGCGATCTCGTTGGATCGATTGTAGCAATGAATTTGTAAACATATTGACAAACGTGGTTCTCGTTGGATCGATAGTTGAGTAGTTGGATGTTTTGGAGCTGAAAGAAGGCGCTATTCAAAAACTGGAAGGAGTGGTCTACTATTTAGAGATTGGAAGGAGTGGTCGGCTGGATCGAAAGGGAGTAGTCGGTTGCATCGAACGGAAGGAGACATTTGATTGGTTCAATGAAAGTTGTCGATTTGCAGGCAGAAGCGGACATATCGGTCGACTGGAAGGAAGTCGTCAATTTGTTGGAAGGAGTCATCTGTTTGGTCGACTAGAAAGAAACAGACGGCTTGTTGCTGATAAATGGAAGGAGGCATGGATAGACTGTAAGGAGATGATCAATCCACCGGACCAATCAACAAGAGACGCCGACCTGATCTACTGTAAGGAGACGACCGAAGGAAATCCTGATGTTAACTTTGACTGGAGAGAGAACTATGGAGCAGGGAGACGCGAGTGGCAAACCATGCGCTCCGATACAATATACAAATTATTTGTCCTTACTCCCATCATTCCTAGGGCAAACCTTCTTTTATACATGAGATAATGTATATAGTTTATATAAATACATATTTAACACATCTTAATAGTGATATTTAAGAACAAAATGTTCAAATTTGTGCTAATTATAGAGAAGACAAACTTATGAGTCAAACAATTAAACTATTGGACAAGAGTTGCATGCATAAACTTAGAGAAATTACATCACTTCTAGCGGAACGACTTTGTGATACAAAGGTTGAGTTTATCTTCGTCATCTTCCCTGGCGTCATAATTCATTAGCGGATCCATGAACATATTCATAAAGGCATTTATAAGGCATGCAATTGTATGCATGAAGGGATTCATAAGACATTACATCGGAGTGTATTTGTAATTCTACTAGAAGGGTGTCAAGAGAGACATCAAGGCTTTCATAGCGAAATGCTCAAACTGCCAACACAATAAATCAGATCATTTGCATTACAATCTCTACACTCCGATGTTAGCTTTGACTGGAGAGAGAACTATGGATTGACAGCTCCATTGACATTAGGAAGAGTTTCCCACGTCCAGAGGAAAATCGGTGTTATTTCTGGTGGTGGATTAGTTTCTTAAAGAAGGCTCATTTCATTTTGTTGGCGCAACCCTACACCCCATATCTGGTGGCTCAAGCCTTCTTCAAACACACGTGTTTGGCATCACGGCTTTCTGGAGAGCATTGTGTCTGACAATGTCTAGATCTTCACCAACCGTTTGTGGCATAAATTATTCAAGCTCAGTGGTGCTAAACTAGCACTATCTTCAGCATACCTCCCAGATAGATAGGCAAACCGAAGTCATAAATCGCACAGAGAGATGTACCAATAGCACTTCCTACCAAAATTCTCTTCAAACCACACTATTCCAAATCATCTAAGGGTGGGTACCCCCCAAATATGCTAACTTAGAAAGGAGACGCAGCAACGATAGAAAGGGAGGATAAAGCCCTCAGCCCCTTGTTGATCAGGATCTCATGTTGACAACTGCACGAGCTTCACTATAGCAATCATAGGTGTGAATGGGAAAGACATACTGGCGGAAGGGGCATACAAGTGGGAGAGGTCTCACTCAGGATAGGAGATTGGGCCTGGTTAAAACTCCGCCCATAATGTCAAAAAATCCTTCTGTAGTTGGTTGAACTACAATCTCTCTCCAAAATTCTATGGGGCCCTTCCAAGTGGAAATGAAGATAGAGAAGGTGGCATGCAAATTACTTCTTCCAAAAGAGGCATAAATCCACACGATCTTTCACAGCTCAAACCCGACACTGGCAATCCTCCAAGTACACCGGCCACCCTACCACCGATTTTATAAGATCGGATCATTACCAACCATTGCACGTGATTGCCACATGGAAAACTAGAGAGGAGTGGGAGGACTTATTTTGATGGGAAGGACAAAAAGTGTGAGAGATAACCTAGGAACGTCGTCGACAATTCATGAACTATCCATCATTCAGGCCTGAGGAACAAAATGATCTGTAAGGGAAGGTGACATTACAGGCACCTAGGATGAGCCTATCTAAAGAGGAGCAAGGCTTGATTGGCGTAGCACCCTCTTATTCAATAGTCGCATTAAATTTTCTAGTCTTGCTATATCTTTCTTCTTTGAATTCTGAATTATTTTGATGGTGAAGTTTATGTGTTTGACTAAGCCCTTGAAGGAGGCCTTTTAGGAATACGTACTCTTATAAAAAGGTTTTGGGAATGAGAAGGCAAGTGGCCGTAAATTTATTTCTCTCTTAATCCTCTTAAGGTGTCGAAACTTGCTCCCCAACCAGCTGGTAGACCTCATTCTCGGTAACTACATTGTCGATGCACGCCCACGCCACCATCTAAGCATATCTGGCTAAGGTTGCGGTACCATCAGCGCAATAAAGAATCACCAAGTGCCATCCCAAAGGTAAGCTCAAACGAGGCAGGAGACTTCTTTCTCAACGAGCCTTTCACACAATTTAGGTATGATGTAACAAGCAGTAGTTAGATGAATGGATACAATTAATGAAAGATTATGCAAGAGAATGGTTAAACCATGGTAACATGGATGAAGGGTGTTAAATATGAATTTCGATATCTAGATTTCATACCTCGTGAAGCACTCGAAAGAATGAATATTAAATAAGGATTCGTAAAACAAATTCCAAATATTTGGAAGGTTTTTGGTGGTGGGGGTGATGATGATTATTCAATATTCTTCTATTTAAATTTTGAATATACTCTACATGATAGAAATTGATAGTCTGATAATATATTTTCCTAATCATGTTTTAATTGAATGTGAATACTTGAATGTCACTTTGTGTTACTAAATTGTATTAAAATGTATACTATCTGTTCACAATTCAAACGCACAAGATAAATTAGTTAGTTATTGTAATTCCAATATGCATGCATCTTTTCAGCCCAATTTGGCTTTTCTAAACACCTAAAGCTACAAAAACTTCTACAAAAAAAGACCGTATGGTTGATAACCAAAAAAATACTATTTGCAATTAATACCTGCTTTGAGGAGATAGAGAGTATGACAGCTCAGGAACTGGGACACGCGCATAGCTTCCAAAAGCAAAAGCTTTACTGTTTCCTTCATCATCATCATCACTGTCGATTATTTCTGACAACACTCTGGTTTGGTTACTCATCCGTCTCAAAACATAAACGTTGAAGTAATAACTCACTATATCTTTTTTTCTCTTGGAGATGAAAAACTTTAAGGCGGGTAGCAGAAAGCTCTTGCCCTGAGCTAAAGGATTAAGCCCCACTATGTGCCCAAAATTTGCTTGCTCCTCACTTGTCCATGATTTGGATACATCTTCACCCATCTCATCAAACCCCCAACTAGTGAAAACAGAGCCCAAGTATGATTTAAGCTGAATCCTTTCAAAGTTCACATGAATCTTGATGCATTCTACAGATCCCGGATGAGTACAGTAACATCTACTTGCTAATCTTCTTTTTCCTATATTCCGTTCATTTTTTAGGGTATTAAATCCTTCTACCGGCCAAACCAGGGTACCCAACCACCTGGAGCTGTCCATATCTACGGTACCATCTGTACAGTGCATGTTACTTGGTGGTCCAGTCCACTCAGGTACATCAGCCTGAAAAGAGGGACCCACAGGAATGCGCATTCTCGGGAGATGGCTGTCCCCGATTTTGAGCAAGTCCAGGGTTCTTTGAGATCTTCGTTTTGGTATCTCACTTTCAGTTCCTCCAGATGCTACGCTTGTCCATACACGAGCTCTCCGCTTTCTCTGGAATAAAATTTCTTTATTGTTGGAAACAACATTAAGTGAAACATCATAAAAAGACAAAGAAATGTGTCATGAAGGAGTAAGAGAACGTTGTCATGTAATCAAGAAATTGCCATACAAGGCCATAAGAATTAAATAACCGCAGGTAGAAATGGACAGAAGGTACCTAAAGATGTCCAGAACAAAGAAAGTCCGTAGTTTTAATTCAGCATGCAAATACACTATCAAGCTGATATGTACTTCAAAATACATTACTGGATACGTGAACATTACATCTCATGGCTCCATTTACATTTCATGATAAAAGGAAGGAAAATGAAGAACTGTAGCAAATATCTGGATATTTTCTTTATTCATATTACAGAATCTGGAAGAGGTGAAACAAATAAACCAACTGCCATGGCTGTGCATATTTGATTCCTGAAACTATATTGGCTTTTCTCCTTGCCACTAATCTCAAAGGCATGATAGTGTTCCAAAGATCATGGACATTCTTAGGAAATAAAATATGTTCAAATCCAATAATGCATAATCAAATTCAACCTTGCATTGTTGCGGAAACTTGAAAATCACTCACGAGTTGAGCCATTCGCTTTAATGAAGAGTGAAGACCCTAGTCAAGGGTGCCTCGCTCTAAATTGATTTAAACTACCTCAATGTTGAAAGTAATACGGTTCAAGCAACTTAGGATGCTATTTTATTTGATCTTCATTAGGGATAAATAAGATTTGAGCATCTTCTATTCTATAAAAATTAAAATGCAGAAATTGGGTTTTGACCATGAGTGCTGCAACAACACATGAGTGACGTGGTATAATTATTATTAGCCTAGAATTTTATCCTTTGCGTTTTTGGTATTTTTGCCTAGAGTAGCCATTACATCACACAAAATTTCAAATTTGCCGGTTAGTAATCCTTATCAAAACTATTATAAGGATTCAGAGGGATTTGTTTAGGTTTTTCTACATTGCTTACTTACCTATGGCCTCTCTAGAGTATTCTCCTTTTTCTCCCAAAAGAAAAATGGCAGCTGATTCCAAATATACTTCCGTAGACAAACTTCCAATTGAATCTATGTCAAACTTGGAAGTATATTCCAGAAACATACTCCTTTATCAATCCAAGAGTTCAGGTCCCAGATTTCACACCTGCCACTACATTTATTTCCTTAATCTTTAGAAACAGGATTAGTTGGAACTGTAGAAAAGGAGACAATCTTGTATATATATTCCATCTTGTCAATAATTACAAGTATGAATACAAATATATAGGAGGAGAATGAGGCTAGACACTCCAATCCTAAGATGTGGGACTAAACAAGAATAAGAACAAATGGGTCTCATAAGTGAGTCTTTTACATTAATTTCTCTAACACTCCCCCGCAAGCTGGAGCGTACAAATCGTAGGCACCCAGCTTGGATAAGAACTGGAAATATAGTGGCCGAGGAAGAGCTTTTGTTAGGATGTCAGCAATTTGTCTCGCAGCAGGAACATGCTCCAATTCTACCTTCTTCGCTTGAACCTTTTCTCTGATGAAGTGACAGTCAACCTCAATATGCTTTGTTCGCTCATGGAAAACTGGATTATTGGCTATATGAATTGCAGCCTGACTGTCACACCGAAGTGTTGTCGGAGAAGGGAGTCTAACACCCAAGTCACCAAGAAGGCTCTCAAGCCATGTTAATTCTGACACAACAGCAGCCATAACCCTATATTCAGACTCAGCCGAGGAGCGGGCGACCACAGTCGGTTTCTTGCTTCGCCATGTTATGAGGTGTCCGCCAAAGTAAGTGCAAAAGCCAGTCATAGAACGCCTATCATCAGGTGACCCAGCATAGTCAGCATCCGAGTAAGCAAGAAGAGATTGTGAGTTGGATGGTTTGTAGACAAGGCCTTGTCCTGGAGCGGTCTTTAGATATCTGAGAATACGCTCAACAACTTGAAGGTGAGAAGTGCGCGGAGTATGCATGAAGCGACTCACAACACCAACAGCAAACGAGATATCCGGTCGAGTAACCGTTAGGTAGATCAGTTTCCCAACCAATCGTCGGTAGTATTCTGGATTCTCAAGGAGCTGGTCAGAATCAGACCCAGCAGCACACAATTTCTGATTAGCATCCATAGGAGTATCCGCAGGTTTGCACCCGGAGTATCCTGCTTCATGAAGTAAGTCGATGCAGTACTTTCGTTGGGACATAACCAACCCATCGGGTCGTCGGGCGACTTCAATCCCAAGGAAGTATCTAAGATTTCCAAGATCCTTGGTCTGGAAGGCCGAGTTCAGATGTTCCTTGAGTTGTTGTATCCCAGAGAGGTCATCGCCAGTAATCAGGATATCATCAACGTAGACAAGAAGGATTACAGTGCCAGTTGGTCCATGCTTGGTGAATAGAGAGAAGTCGGAGGAGCTCCGAGTAAACCCAAGTACTAAGAGAACCTTGCAGAACTTATCGAACCAAGCTCGTGGTGACTGTTTAAGACCATAAAGAGCCTTTAGAAAGCGGCAAACGTGAACTGCACGAGACTCCCCCGTGGTCTCAAACCCGGGAGGTTGGCACATAAAGACAGTTTCCTTCAGATCGCCGTTAAGGAATGCATTCTTAATATCGAGCTGAAGAAGGGGCCAGCGCCGGTGCACAGCAACGGAGATAAGAACACGAACAGTGTTGAGTTTTGCTACTGGAGAAAAAGTTTTCTCATAATCAAAGCCTTGTTGCTGAGTGAAGCCCCGGGCCACGAGACGGGCTTTTAAACGATCAACAGTCCCATCCGCATTCTGTTTGACTGCAAAGACTCATTTGCAACTAACACAGTGTTGACTTGGAGGAAGGGGAACCAGTTCCCAGGTTTGATTAGCCCAGAGGGCAGTCATCTCCTCTTCCATAGCTGCCCGCCACCCCTGATGCTGAAGCGCCTCCTGCACAGAGTTAGGAATAGATATGGAGGAAAGAGAAGTAGCAAACTGGTGGAGGGGTGGAGAAAGCCGGTGTAGAGACACATAGCTAGCCATAGGATGAGCCGTAGAGGAAAATGCTGGATCAACCGCGGGCGGTGTGTCATCTGTAGCAGACGGCTCCGGTAGAGAAATATCCTTGGATTTACGGCGAGAATAGACGTAGAGAATGGGCGGATGGATCAAAGGCGGGGATGAAGGTGACGGTGGAGAGGAAGGCGTGACTGGAACGATAGGACGAGTAATAGTAGAAGGTATGGATTGGGGAGAGGAGGATAGGTGGAACGCCTGATCTTCACAAAAGGTGACATCGGCCGAGACGGTCACTTTTCCTGTTGTGGGGGAATAGCACACATAGCCCTTCTGAGTTCGAGAGTAGCCAACAAACATTTGTCTGGTAGCACGAGCAGCAAGTTTGTCTGCTGGCGGACCGAGGTTGTGAACATAACAAACACACCCAAAAACTCGGGGTGTGAGGGGGAAAGGAGTAGTGGATGGAAGAAGAAGGCTTAGAGGAGTGGCAAAGCTGAGAACGGATGAAGGCATGCGATTGATGAGGTGACAAGCAGTTGCAATCGCAAAGTGCCAAAATTCTATTGGGACCTGCATTTGGAACATGAGGGACCGAGCGGTATCGAGAAGATGGCGATTTTTTCGTTCGGCGACGCCATTTTGTTGAGGTGTGTAGGCACAGGAGGTTTGGTGAATAACACCAAGGTCAGAGCACAGAGCGGAGAAGGACCGACTTGTGTACTCGCGTGCATTATCGGTGTGAAGGATTTTAAGAGGCGTCGAGAACTGCGTACGTGTTTCAGATATAAATGCACGAAACACAGAAGTTATCTCAGTGCGATCATGAAGAAAATAAAGCCAAGTAACACGCGAGTAGTCATCAATAAAAGTGATAAAGTAGCGATGCCCAAATACACTGGGGATCCTATATGGACCCCATACATCAGAATGAACTAAAGATAACGGAGTATCACTCTGGGTACAAGAAGGAGAGAAAGAAACACGATGTTGCTTGCCGTAGATACACGATTCACAAGTGAACTCTTGGAGTGAAACACCAGGAAGAGCTTTCTTGAGAACCGGAAGGGGAGCATGCCCAAGACGACGATGCCAGTCAGAAGTGGAGATGGAAGAAAGACTGATAGGTGGGAGATCCAAGAGATATAGCCCATTCGTCAGCCGTCCGCTACCAATGGTACTCCGTGTACGGCGATCCTGCAAAACAAAGGATGAAGGAGAAAAGGTTATGCAACAGTTAAGATCCCGTGTTAACTGGCTAACAAAAAGCAAGTTAAACGGGGAGCCCGGAACATGAAAAACTGAGGAGAGTAGTAAGGTAGGAGTGAGGCGGAGATCAGCAGCACCAGAGACCGGGCTAGTGTCGTCATTAGCAACAATAATAGATGGCGGGTGAGAGGTTGTCGAATACCGAGGCGGTTGCTGAGATGTTATATGATGAGTTGCTCCAGAGTCAACGATCCAGTGAGAACTGTAAGAAAGACAGGATATACCTTGAGTAGAGAAAGAGGCAACCGAGCCAGATGGCTTATTAATACTGCCTTGAAGCTGCTGGAACTGAGTGTGAAGGTCTTCATATTCCTGGCGAGTAGGAGCACCAAGGGTGGAAGTGTCAGGGGCATCAGAAGGAGCTGGAGTAGCGGAGGCGGCCAGATGCGAAGGTACATGCTTACGGTAGTATGTAGCTTCTAGATGACCCTCACGAGAGCAGTAAGTACACTTCAAAGAAGGGCGACCACCACATCCTCGTCCCCGAGACGGGTGGCGTCCTCCCCTGGTGGAAGGGCCACAACCAGGAGGAGTTGGCAGGAGAGGTTGCTGAAGAAGAATCGGAGAAAAACCTTTGGAGTCTCAGATGGAGGAGTTACCCTGAGTAACATAGAGCAAACATCATGGAGGGAGGGGGTGGTAGTGGAGGAGAGTATCTGAGCTCGAACACTATGCAGATGAGGAGGAACACGGGTCATCATCATAGCAATACAAACGGCTTCATTCTGAGTCCGTTGAGTCGCGAGATAAGTGGTAGATGGCTGATGTTGGATCCATGCTTCAGTAAGACCCTTAGCACGAGCAACAAAGGAGGTCATGTCCGCAGCCCCGCCCGTATCCAGGGCCTAGAGATCAGTAATAATGTCATAGAGGTGTTGGAGGCTGTCCTTGCCCGAGTACAAGGAGTGAAGCTCATCCCACATGCCCTTGGCCGTCTCGTGATACATGACCATTTGGTAAGGTTCGCCATCGATAGAGTTTAGAAGCCATGTCTAAACTCTACCGTCATTCCGCAGCCAATCGTCGGTAGTAGGGGAGGGAGGTGCCTGCGTGAGATGAGGTAAGAGCCCTTTTGCCTGAAGGACCCGGCGAACAGAGTACACCCACGACACAATTTTTCTTTCCAGATAGGGAAATAGTGGTGATCCGTAGCTCATCACGGATTTCAGGAGGATTAGCGGTCACAGGCGGGCTGGCGGCAGAAGGCAATTCAGATGAATTGACCGAGGAACCCATAGAGCCGGTCGGAGCAGCAAAGTAAGGGATCGCGCGGTTTGGGCAGCGATTTGAGCAGGAGAGGCCGCGCTAGCGGAGCAGGAGGCAGTCCGTGCGGCCTGGCCGCGATCACGGGCGGCAAGCTGCCTGGCGGCCTGAATAGCGGGCTGGAGCGGCGAGCAGGAGAGCGGGCCGCTGGAGAGTTCGATGGACTGCTGGAGGCCGCTGAAGAGCACGGCTTGAGAGAAACCGCTGGAGAAGGCGAGCAGAGACCGCACGACTTGATGAGACCGCCGGAGATCGCTGATGAGCAGGTGAGCAGGGACCGCACGGCTTGAGAGACCGCTGGACCGGAGAGTTCGCTGGAGAGAAAGACCACACGGCACGGAGAACTCGCGGGAGAGCGGGTAGAGCGCAAGGCCGCTTGATGAGGTCGGCAGATCGCAAAACGCACAGACCGCTGCTGCGAGCATGAGGAGCAAGGGCTGCGGATAGAAAGCGCGAGAATAGGAAGCACGATAGAGAAGGAGGAGGAGAGCAGGAGGGAGTGAGACCGCTAGGAAGCGGTTAGAAAAAAAAAGGAGGAACCTCCCTCTCAAAGCGGGAGACCGCACACAGGGGGCGGGTTATAAAAAAGAGGGGGGACGCAGTTTCAGAATGGAACCTGCTCTGATACCATGTAGAAAAAGAGACAATCTTGTATATATATTCCCTCTTGTCAATAATTACAAGTATGAATACAAATATATAAGAGGAGAATGAGGCTAGACACTCCAATCCTAAGATGTGGGACTAAACAAGAATAAGAACAAATGGGCCTCATAAGTGGGCCTTTTTACATTAATTTCTCTAACAGGAACCATTTACCTGTTAATGAGCTTTTATTCTGTCAAATTATGATCATTGGGCACACAATTTGATATGTATCTTGTCCTGTAGTGGGGCCTTCATCTATATAAGGAGCCCCTTAGGTGAGTTATTGTTACGCGCACGCGGCGACGTACATTATTATTAGTATTATTAGTAATTTCTTTATATGTTATTAGAGTTGATGTGAGCCCCCCTCCCTATATAAGGAGGTGGTTTTGGGGAGTTAAGGTATCTTTGGATCATTAGGGATTTGGGCTCTCATTTGAGAGAGGGATCATTGGAGGACCCAGCCTCCTTGATCTTGGCCGGATTTCGATCCGGATTATATCCGTGTTTCTTCTTCGATTAATGCAACTTCCATCTTGTTCGTATTAATTGGTCCAACCTGCCGCTCCGCCCGCTGACCTAGCTGCCAGAGTCTTGCTCTCAGCCGAGAATTCTTCCCGACTCGTCCACCCCGCTCGGTGTCCCGCCAGAGCCGTGTTCGTCGCCCGATCTGCGTCCCGCCAGCGACACCGTCGATCGTCGCCCGCTCTGTGTTCCCCGATCCGCGGTACCTGTCGTTCACCCGATCGGCGTTCCCTGACCCCCTGATGGCCAGATCTACCCGTGTAGCACCGTCGCCCTTCGCCCGATCGGCGTCAAGCCGTCCCGTGCGTCCTCCTCATCCCGCCAGCGCTCCCAGCCGCCGCCCTGTGCGTCCTCCTCAGTCGGCCAGCGCTCCCAGCCACCGGCCCGTGCGTCCTCCTCAGCCCGCCAGCGCTCCCAGTCGCCGCCCCGGCCCCCTGTTGGCCAGATCTTCCGCGTGCGGCACCACTCCGCCCCCATTCCGCCCAGATCTGCTGGCCTCCACCCACTATCACGCCACTCCGCTTGATTCCGCCCGGATTCCGCCCAACTCCCGCCGCCGTTGTCATCAAATCAGCCACCTACCTCCTTGGCAACATGGTCGCAGCCCAATCGGCCGCGCCCGGGCCGCTGCTCTTGCCATCAGCAGACACCAGCCCTCTGTAGGATTTTTTTGCCCTCGCTGCACAAATCCTGGCCACATGCGCCTCTCTCCACGCGAAAGTCGATCGTCTCATCGCTCTCGACGGACGAGCGATCGCAACCTCCCTCGAGGCTCCATGCCCTAGGTCGCCTCCACCACGGCCGCTTCCTCTACCATGCGAGAGTTATCCGGCCAGGTCGCCCCTGTTGACGCCTGGAAAATCCTGGCCCCAAAATTCGAATCAATGCGGCCTGAGGCTACTTGCCCAGCGGTTCAGCGAGAAGGTTTGGGTTAGCCACTACGGATGAAACGGAGAGATAAGGGACACGACCCCAGGTGCTGCGGCAGGGAGGTCCCACCACGTACCCAGAAGCTCTAAAGAGTCTTCTCCTCCAAAACCACGAATGGCCGAGCTCGGTACTAGGTAGGCACTTGTTAGGGAAGATTCTTGATTGTCAAAGGGGGAGGGGTGCAGCTCTAACTTTTACAAGTGTCATTTCTAGTACCCCTGGGGGTCTATTTATAGACAAATCCTAGGGGGGAGCAGATGACTATCCCTGACCCCCTAGAGTTGGTTTTTTAGACAAGGCAATATGTGGGCGAGCAGGTAAGGACCTCAGACCTAACTGGCGAGTTGGTTGGCTAAGTCGCCTATAGGCGAGTAGGTCCGAGTTCACGGCTTCCTCGCCTGGCCGGGTAGGGAACGTCGGGCAGGGCTTTCCTCCTCGTTATGGGGCGAGCAAGTACCTTCTCGCACAACCAAAGACCTTGATCTTCCTTCGTCTTCTGGATTGTTGACTTCTGCCTTGACCTTCTGACCTTGACCTCCGCCTACGTGGCCTTTAGTGGGGCCCACCCTCGGAGAATGAGGGTTGTACACAATCCCCGCTCTTTGCGAGCAATGTAGTTGGTCGGAAAGAATCATCCAAACCTTATTCGACGAGCTTCTTCTGGCGGGAAACCTACCTACTCGGCAGGCCTAGGACCCCCGTAAGTCTATAAATAGAGGGGGGTGGTCCTTCCTTGGCACGCCACTTTTTTATAATCGACGAGAAGCTGTCTGCCGAGCAGATGCTCGCGAAGACCGAGCTGTTGATGAAATTAATGAAGAAGACGAAAAGCTCAGATACTCGCAAGAGAAAAAGAGGAGCCTCCGATCGTCGCCTTAGCCCCTTGGCCGAGGAGGTTCCTCGGGCGAATCCGGCGACCTCCGCGCCTGAGCCTTCCCTTGCGCCGTCGACTACTGAGAGGTTGGGGGACGAAGTTACTCTAACTGCTGCCGAGGAAGAACCCCAGAACTTTAACCCGGACCCTCTCCGAGAAGGTAAGCGCCTTGTCGAGATACTGCGATCCTTGTGCGGACTTTTCGTTGATGCCGACGTTCTTTTGCAGGTGAACCTCCCGTGGGGGCGAATACGCAGACATCCCCGGTGGTAGAGCGTGTAGGTTCTGAGCACCTACCGCCTCCACCGGTCCTTCCCGCAGGGGTCGTCCCCGAGCGAGAACCCCTTCGGCCACCATCCCCCATTCCTGAGCGCGTGATAGGCGGGAATCGGATACTGCTAAAGAACTCCCGGGTCACTATTGCTGGAGGAAGGGGAGAGGGAGGATCTTCCTCGGTTGTCCCCACGGCTCAGCTTCCTCGGCGCCCTGACAGCGGGTCGTCGTCCCATAACGGACGGGGTGGGCGCTCAGGGGGCCGGCATACTCCTCGGCGCTCGCCTTCTCCTCGCCGATCTCCTCGGCGGAGGCCCAGTCCTCGACGGACTCCATCTCCCCGTCGGGTTGCCTCTCCTCCCCGCCGGGACGCTCCTCGGCGGTCACTTTCTCCTCCTCGGCATCAACCGAGAGCGGCACCTGTGCGGGCAGGTATAATCTTCGTGGAATGCTATCTTTAGGTGGTTCTTTTTCTAACTCGCCATCATTCAGCTCGTGCCACGTCTCCGGGGTCTGCTTTTATCGAGGCGCTCGGACTTCCTACTCGCAAGTACAGGACGAAGATGGCCTCCGCTACCTCGACCTGGAGATAAAGGTAGAGAGGTTGCTGGCCTACGAGGTTCATCGGCGAATAACCTCGCTTGAAGGACGCGTCTCGAACATCGAGGGATTCGAGCATCGGCTAGAGATGGCAGAGGGAAAGCATTATCTCGTCACCGAGCTGGACAGTCGGATGGTCGGCATAGAACATCGCTATGAGGCGCTGAAGGGGGAAGTGCGCAGCCTTCGAGCGAGTATGGGGTCACTTGGGACGTTGAATCGTATGGAGGAGCACATCCGGCTCGGCGAGGAATTCATGGCGAGAGCGAATGAGCAGATGGGTTTCGCGCGACAGCTGGGATTCAACGGGCGGTTTGGTGCGACCTCGGACAGGCGCGGCGACCCTCTCGTCAATTAGGATTACTTGTTGATTTGTACTTTTAGAACCTTATTCTGCGAGTATTGTAATAACCTAGACTTGACTGTGTGCTGCGACTTTAAACCATATCGCTTGATCGTGTTTATGTTGACTTTGTCTTCTGCAGGGTTTTCTTGCGTTTTTTGTAGATCGTCGCCTAGACGCGAGAAGGGTAGTTAGCACTCCGCGCATAGGTAGGTTGATCGATTTCCATGTTGGCGAGTAGGTAGAAACCTCGCGCGTATTATCGTCGCGACCCCCCCCCCCCCCCCTTTCCCTTTTGTCGATTTCTATAAATAGGGGGGTAGGGGTCCGAAATCGGCGCGCTTTCTCGGACTTCTTCAATTGTCTTTCCTTCTCGCCTCCTTCTGCCTACTCGCTACGATGACGCCTTCTTTGGAAGCTGAGACCCGCCGCTTAACTTATGCCGAGAACTTCATCGCGCATAAGTTCAAGAAACCCATCACTCGCGCGGACGATCTGGAGAGATTCGTCCATCAACACCTCGCGCAAGGCTTCCGGGTTGGCCTTCCCGCTCCCCACGAGCGGATCAACACCTTTTCGGAGGGCAAGCTTGCCTTCTCCCTGTCGCATTTCGAGGTCGGCTTGCGCCTTCCTCTCTGGCCCGAGTTCTGCCAGATCCTCCGGTATTATGGCTGGGTCCCCGCCCAGATTAATACGAATGGGGTAGCGATGATCATCGGCTACCTCTGCTTCCTTCGGAGCGAGAAGATCGCTTTCGACTTGGACGTCTTCCGCAAGATCTTCTACATGGGAGCGACCAAGGATGGGGTGATCTTCTTCGGCAGCCATCACTGTAAGGTGGTCGGGACTTCGAACAAGGTCCACCGGTGGAGCGAGAAGTTCATCTTCGTCACGGGTGACTTCTCGCACATACCAAATCGCCCTCAGCAGAGACCGGCCACGGCGCTCTCCACTCCAGCTCTGAGAGGTCAACGCGAGGAACTCTTCCGCGCCCTGAAGAACAAGAAACTCGATATCGAGTTCTGGCGAAGGGACGTGGATCACCTCGCCTTCGTGCAGCCTGCCGAGGGTAACCTTCCTTAGTCACTGTTAATTAATAATTTTTACCTTTGTTTCTCGGTCTAACGACCGTCTTCAGCTTGTCGGCATCTTCCCTCCACGGTTCTACCTGTGGGGGGTCAGACCCCACCTCCTCGATCTCCTGCGGTCGATCCGGCGACAATGCAACAAGGCGAGGAGGAAGATGGCGAGCACGGGTCTCCTGTCGCGGAGATCAATCTTGGGGTGGGCGCCGAAGCTGAGATCCTTCGCGCAGCTGGATGGCCGGCCGAGGACGAACCTCCTGCGATCAAGAAAAGGAAGAGAAAGGAAGTTGCCTGGCGCGTGGCGGAGCAGCGTGCTCGCGAGGAGGAAGAGAACGTCCCTGAGAACCATCCCAACTTTGGGCAGGGTTCGCTGAACAGGGGCTTGGATGGCGAGCCGCTGATTACCTGGAGCCGGGAGCGCAGCGAGGTGACCTTGAGCACTCGCCTGCCTTCGTGGAGCGAGGATGAGGTCCCGAACGATGATGCCTTCAGCGTCTTGTTCGGCCTTTATGGTCGCGATGATGTGAAGGTTCTGCAGGAGGTTTCTCCTCGCTTTCTCGCCGACCAGGGGTCGCGAGCAATGCTGCGAGCTTCTGAGTTATTTTATCAAACGGCGCGAAATCTCCTTGGCTCTGAATTGGAGCTCACGCTTCATCGGAAGCTGACGATGGAGGCCGAGAAACGGGAGAACGAGGCTCTAAGGCGCGCCAAGGCGGCCGAGGATAAAGCCGAGTCCAGTCGGAGCTTCGAGGTGATCTTGGTACTTTACGCGAGCTTGGATTGAAACCCGCCGCCTTCTCTTCGTATCTTCTAACCTGTCCTTCTCGCATGTATAGGAAGAGCAGTTGGTGGCGGCGGAGACGATCTCCAAGCTCGAGTGCGACCTGCACGCGAGTCAAGTCTTGCTGGAGGCGTCGCAGGTTCGAAACGCCGAGCTGGAATCGAGGATGGCTGCGCTTTCCTTCTCGGAAAGCCGGACCTTCTCGCCAAACTCCCGGATCGTTCATGACGTCGCAGGAGCTCTCGTCTCTTCGCCGAGAGATCGCCCTAGCCGTCGGGGACCTGGTTTTCGCGAAACTTTCGGTGGCCGGCTTGTTGGTTCCTGGGGCGGATAGCTTGACGCCGGAGGGGCTTCTGTCAGATATCTTGAACGCCAGCGACGAGGAAGACGACGAGGAGGAGAACGAGTCCGATTCGGCCGACTATGCTCCGCCGTCGAAGTGAACTATTTATTTTTTGACATTTCTTGTACTTCTCGCGGCTCTGCGAGTATATATATTTTTTGGTATATATTCATTCGATAGTATATATTTATTTTCTTGGTGAATCTTCCTTGTGCTGATATGATCTCGCTGGGCTCCTAGGCTCGCATGTTTTCTTGTCTTTCTTGTCAGAACGACTTAGGATGAAATCGGATCTGCCGACTATCTACCTTACTCGCTTCTTTGACCTGCTCGTTTTCATTTTTGCTTCTCGCCCATAGGGCTACTCGCACTAACCCCTGCGAGCTGGCATCCTACTCGCACCCTGACTTCTGAAAAAGACGTTAGATAGGAAAAGACGGTCGGGGCCAAGGGGATATCCCTGATAGTCTTCCTTCTAGTGCGAAGCTGGTGCCATTGAAGAGGACAACTTAGTAGGGAATGACTGTCGGGGAGGTTCCCGAGGAGCACCTTCCAAGGGAACACACCATCCCAAGGTCTCCATCCTGCCGTTGAAGGGGTCAACACAGTAGGGAATGACTGTCGGGGAGGTTCCAGAGGAGCACCTTCCAAGGGAACACAACATCCCAAGGTCTCCATCCTGCCGTTGAAGGGGTCGACACAGTAAGGAATGACTGTCGGGGAGGTTCCAGAGGAGCACCTTCCAAGGGAACACAACATCCCAAGCTCTCCATCCTGCCGTTGAAGTGGTCGACACAGTAGGGAATGACTGTCGGGGAGGTTCCAGAGGAGCACCTTCCAAGGGAACACAACATCCCAAGGTCTCCATCCTACTCGGATGCTGGATGCCGACCCTACCTGTTGCTCAACAATTAAATGGGGAGTTAAGCATACTTAAGTACATTAACTCACATGATTGGAGGAAATAATCAGAAACGAATCGCTTGTTACGGGCTCTCAGCCCTCGAGGGTACACAACACCTTTATTCAAGGGTCCCCTGATCGGTTAAGTTTATCATCTCTTCGTTGAATTGGGAGGTCGGCGTCCAGACTTCTTCCTGATAATCTCCCCAGTCGGATGAGAAATGCGGTCGGTGGGAACCGCGGCCAACGTGCAAGGGGGGGAGCTGATCTCGGCCGTCATTGCAGAGGCTTGGACTTAGGGGAACGCTCAACCGAGGAACTGTCCCACCATCCGCTCTGGGTTTTACAAGAATCAAGTCGGAGGCCAGTTTCCCAACCTGATTAGGAGGTCAACTTCACCTGCTTTATTTTAAGGCTTGCTATTCTGGAAAATCTTCCTCATCCCTTGTTTCAGGGGGTTTCATATTTTAAGTAATCAATTTACAGAAGAGAAGGGTATACACCCTTGCTTAAGGGTAAAACCTCTTTAGATCATCGACGTTCCATGTGTTCCCCAAGAGCTCTCCTTCCTGATTCTGTAGGCGATACCCTCCTGTTGCGAGTGCTTCGTGGACGATGAAAGGTCCCTCCCAATTAGGGTTGAGCTTTCCTACGGCCGCCGATCTCCCAGCTGCGTCCACTTTCTTCAGGACTAGGTCACCTGCTTGGAAGTGCTTGAGACGAACGTGCTTATCGAAGTGTCTTGCCATGCGACGCTTGATCTCCTCCTGCCTAGCCGAGGCTAGATCTCGAAGCTCTTCGATGTAGTCGAGGGACAGCTTCTGGGCTTCCTCATTCTCTAGTCGCCATTCTTCATCTTCGTCTTCTGCCGCAATCACCCTAGGACTTCTGACCTCGAACTCTACTGGGATGAGAGCTTCGGACCCGTGAGAGAGTTTGAACGGGGTTTCCCCTGTGGCTGAGCTAGGAGTGGTTCTCAAAGCCCACAACATCGAGGGGAGCTGCTCCGCCCAATTACCTCTTAGGTTCTCGACTTTCTTCTTTAGTAGGTTGATAATTAACTTGTTGGCGGCCTCCACTTGTCCATTGCTCCTGGGATGATGCACTGACGCGAACCTGAGATCAGTTCCGAGCTGTCTGCAAAAATCCTCCAGCTCTAAACTGGCGAACTGTGGACCGTTGTCGGTGACGATGGCGAGGGGAATCCCGAATCTCTAGGCGATTTCTCCCCATATGAAGTTCTTCACGACTTGAGAGGTGGTTTTGGCCAGAGCCTTGGCCTCAATCCACTTAGAGAAGTAGTCGATCATGACGAGGACGAACCTCCTCTGGCCGCTAGCTGGAGGAAAGGGACCTATCAAATCCATTCCCCGGATAGCGAACGACCATGGGGCGGTTATCGAACGAAGATGCTGGGCCGGCTGCAGATGAAGGGGGCGAACAATTGGCACTTCTGGCACTTTTTTGAGAAGGCTTCTGCATCTTTGCGAATAGTGGGTCAGAAGTAGCCATGTCTCAGGATCCTTTGCTCCAAAGTGTGTGTCCCAGAATGGCTTCCGCACTCTCCCGAGTTGATTTCCTCTAACACTCGAGGTACGTTTTCTTTAGAGACACATCTAGCCAGAGGGCCCGAGATGGTCTTGCGATATAACTCCCCGTCTTGCAATAAGTAATAGGCCGCCTTGTACCGAAACCTCCTTTGATCCCCTTCTTCCGCTGGAAGTTGCCCAGAACTTAGAAAGGAAATGAATGGATCCATCCACGAGGGACAATGATCGATTTCCATCATCTCTCCTTCCTCAATGGATGGTCGAAACAACTCCGTGATAGTCCCTTCTGCTCTTGGCCCATACTTGGCAAGACGATCCGCCGCCGAGTTCTCCTCCCTCGGTACGTGCTCGACGAAGAAGGATTGAAAGCTTCCAATCAGTCCTTTCACCTTCACGAGGTACTTTTGCAGAATGGTGTCGCGTACTTCGAACTCTCCCCGAATCTGAGACGCGGCCACCATTGAATCGGTGAAAGCCATGACGTCTTGAATGCCCAGCTCCTTTGCGAGGCGCAGGTCTGCTAGAAGGATCTCGACTGCTTGCTCGATCCTAGTTCCCTGTGGGCTGACAAGAACGATGCCCACCCCCACAGAGCTCCTGCCTGAGGCTCCGTCCACGAACATCTTCCAAGGGATGGGAGTAGAGCCTCCTCTCCCGGTTCCGCTTCCACCGAGAAGTCGGTCAAGAAATCTGTTACCGCCTGTGCTTTGATCGCCACCCGGGGCGAGAAGGAAATGTCGAACTCACTGAGTTCTACCGACCATTTCGCCAGCCTTCCCGAATGCTCCACCCCTTCCAGGATATTTCGGAGAGGATGATCAGTTATGACCCGGATAGAGTGAGCTTGAAAATAAGGCCGCAGCTTTCGTGCTGATACCACCAAGGCGAAGGCGAGCTTCTCCAAGATTGGATATTTCAACTCCGCCTTCTTGAGCACCTGGCTAACATAGTAGATTGGGAGCTGCTTCTTTCCTTCTTCCCGGACCAACACGGAACTTACCGCTTCCACCCCTACTCTCAAATAAAGGAGTAGGTCTTCACCTTCTTTCGGGCTCTGAAGGAGAGGTGTCTGAGTCAACTGCTCCTTCAGCCTTCCGATCGCCTTTTCGTTATATGCTCCGGGACGCTCTTGCTCTTGATCAAGAGGTCGTCCACGTACACCTCCAGGTTCCTTCCCTTTTGCTCTTTGAAGACAAGGTACATCATCCGCTGGTAGGTTGCTCCTGCATTTTTTAGCCCAAAGGGCATCATTTTATAGCTATAGCATCCGTCCCCAGTGATGAAGGAAACATCGCGGCAATCGGGGGGATACATCCGGATCTGGTGGTATCCCGAAAACGCATCAAGAAAACTCATTACAGAGAAACCGACGGCTGAATCAACCAGCGCGTCGATTCGAGGCAAGGGATAACAATCCTTGGGGCAGCTTTTATTTAATAAAGAAAAGTCCACACACATTCTCCAGCTGCCTACAGCCTTCTTAACCATTACAACATTGGAGACCCAGCCTGGGTACTAGATCTCCGACACAAAACCTGCGTCCAGCAACTTCTTCACCTCTTCACGGATAGGCCCGGCCAACACGGTGGCGGTGGACCTCTTTTTCTGGCGGACAGGCTTCACCTCGGGGTCGAGGTTGAGGTGGTGGCAGGCAACCTCTGGGTCGATCCCGGGCATCTTAGCAGCACTCCAGGCGAAGACGTCAGCGTGATCTTGCAGGCACGTTGCCATCTCCACCTTCTCGGTGACCTTCAGCGATCCACCGATCTTCAGCAGCCCAGGTACTCCCGCTGCGGAGAGTACCTCGATCTCCTCCACCTCCTCGGATGCCTCCAGTCGGGCCGTGCCTCCAGTTACCCTCTCGAACTCCTCCGCGTCAGCCATCCAACTGATGGTGTTAACCGAGCTGAGGTAGCACTCGCGGGCGGCTCTTGGATCGCTCTTGATCCTCACCTGGACGTCCCCTTGGCAATACTTGAGGCACTGGTGGTAGGAGGATGGGACGGCCTTGAAGGTGTTAAGAAGCGGCCTCCCGAAGATGGCTTTGTAGCAGCTCGGGGCGTCCACGATGACGAAACGGCACTGGAGAGGGGTGCCCCCGAGTGTTACGAGGAGATCTACTCCTCCCTCCACCTCTTGCTTCTCTCCGGAGAAGCCAAAGAGGGGACCACCGCGGCTTTCGGACCCTTCCTGCGCCGACTCCCAGCCCGTCAAACGTCTTCTTGAAGATGACGTTTACGGAACTACCGTTATCGATCAGGATTCGATCAACGGTAAAGTCTTCTACAGCGGCCTGGATTACGAGGGCGTCATGAAAGGGGTTCTCATTCCCTAGCATGTCTTCTTCGGAGAAGGTGATCTCCTCCAACGGGGGTGGTGCCTGTGAGGTCGAAGCGATGCTCCTCCGATAGATTTGATGGAGACTTCCTTTGCGGGAAGCTCCTATCCCCGCACCCCCGTGGATCACCCCTACTCCTCTACCTCCTGGGGCCACTTCTCCTCGACCTCCGTGGTCGACTCTGTCCTCGTTCCTTCTTCGGCCGGCGTCCTGAACCGCCGGCTGCTCGACCGGAGCTTCTATTCTCCGCTGCTCTCCTCCTGCCTCTCCTGCTGCCAGCCTTCTTCTGGCTTCCCAAAAGTTCGGGCAGGCCATCGTGCCATGCCCTTCCACCTGGTGGAGTTCACAGTAGAGGGGAACCTCCTCTACCTGTGGCCTCCTCTGCTTCTTATTCTTCCGGCCCTGGCGGTTGCCGCGCCTGGCAACCGCCATTGCTTCCTCCCTTCTTCTCTCCTGGCGCCCCTCTGGCCTGTCGTAACGCCTTCTCTCCGGGGATCTCCTTCCCCGCTCCTGACGTTGAGGTCCCCTGGCCGGCTTCCACGGTGGCCGGTCAGCGGGGACTTGGTAGCGTCTTTCTTCCTCCCGACGCTCTGGGGCCACGATGGGCCTCCTCTCCTCGTTCCTTCTCGGCTCCTCCCTCCTGGGTTCTCTTTCTCTTCTCTGCTCTCTGTCTCTTCCTTCTGGCTTCCGCTTCTCCGCCCTCCTGGGCTCTTCCTTCTCTCAGGGGGACTTTCCTCCTCCTCCTCTTCCTCGTCCTCCTTGGTCACTCGGGTGAGCCTGGCTAGGAAGCCACGGTTGGAAACTTCACCCTGGACGAACTGGTTGGCCCTTTCGATGAGGTTGGGGTAGGAGTAGGGAGGATTCCTACCGATCTCCAACTTAAAGAGGCCCTCGCGGAGACCGAAGGTTAGGACCAACCGCAGGGTGCGACCATCCACCTCCTGGATGTGTAGCACCTCTTCCTGGAAGCGATCGATGTAGTCCCCCAGCGTTTCTTTTGGTCCCTGGGTCAGATGGAAAAGGGTCGTAGCCTCCTTCAACTTCTTTGCCGTGGCGAACCGCATGTTCAGCCCCCGGCAAAGGTCTTCAAAGCAGTAGATGGAGCCTTCCGGCAACTGGTGAAACCAGTCCCTTGCCTTCCCTCGGAGGGAAATCGCGAACAACCTACACTTGAAGGCGTCCGACATGGTCCGAAGGGAAGCGACATCCTCGAACCACTGGATATGACGGATAGGGTCCTCTCTCCCCGAGTAGTAATTCATCGAGGGATCCCTGAACCCCTCTGGCACTGGCGCGGCGAGGATCTCCTCGCAGAATGGGCTCCTCCCCCCTATTTGGCGACGATCATCATCTGGCCGAGTATCTCCCCCATACTCGCTCACCTGGCGAATATGATAGAATCTCGCCTGCTCATCCTCCTCGCGGAACCGAGTTCCGCCAGGTCCTTGAGACGCTTGTAGACCAAACTGCGACTTCTTCGGTTGCTCGAACTCCTCGGCGTGCGCCTTCCCTGCTCGCTGAGTGCGAACACCTTCCTCGGACGGGCCCGGGCGATGAGGCGAGGTCGTCGTTCCCTCCGTGCGAGGTAGAAGAGCCGCTCGCATGGTGCCTTCCATCCTTTGCGCGAATTCTTCGAAGACAACCAACGATACGAACTCGCCGCCTCGAGCCGAGTTTCCGACCACCTCCTCGTGATCGCTAGCTGCTACCATCTCACTTTTCTACCAGACTTTCTTCCTCTGGCCGCGATCCACGCTCACCGCACCAAAGTGTTGACGCCTGGAAAATCCTGGCCCCAAAATTCGAATCAATGCGGCCTGAGGCTACTTGCCCAGCGGTTCAGCGAGAAGGTTTGGGTTAGCCACTACGGATGAAACGGAGAGATAAGGGACACGACCCCAGGTGCTGCGGCAGGGAGGTCCCACCACGTTCCCAGAAGCTCTAAAGAGTCTTCTCCTCCAAAACCACGAATGGCCGAGCTCGGTACTAGGTAGGCACTTGTTAGGGAAGATTCTTGATTGTCAAAGGGGGAGGGGTGCAGCTCTAACTTTTACAAGTGCCATTTCTAGTACCCCTGGGGGTCTATTTATAGACAAATCCTAGGGGGGAGCAGATGACTATCCCTGACCCCCTAGAGTTGGTTTTTTAGACAAGGCAATATGTGGGCGAGCAGGTAAGGACCTCAGACCTAACTGGCGAGTTGGTTGGCTAAGTCTCCTATAGGCGAGTAGGTCCGAGTTCACGGCTTCCTCGCCTGGCCGAGTAGGGAACGCCGGGCAGGGCTTTCCTCCTCGTCATGGGGCGAGCAAGTACCTTCTCGCACAACCAAAGACCTTGATCTTCCTTCGTCTTCTGGATTGTTGACTTCTGCCTTGACCTTCTGACCTTGACCTCCACCTACGTGGCCTTTAGTGGGGCCCACCCTCGGAGAATGAGGGTTGTACAGCCCCCAACATTCCTCTACGACACCAACCCGTCCCTCCGCCCCATAGTCGATCCTCCCGTTGAAATCGCACCGATCGCTGATATACTGCATCTCCCCACGGTGGTCGTACCGCCACTGCTTCTGCCACCTCTCTGGTCACCCGCTCTGCCGCCCCCTTCGGCCATTTCACCGCATCCTTTCCCTGCTCTTGCTCCGCCGACCTCTGTCTTGCCACTTCCACCAGCCGCATCGCCGCCTCTTCTGTCGCCCTGTACCCCGTTGTTCCCGACGGATCCTTTCCTGTTGCCGGTCGTCGCATCCCCGACATCCTTATGGTTGCTGCTCACCACTGCTCCACCGACTTTGCAGAAGCCACTGCTTACGCCGCCCGTCTTTCCGCTGGCGCCGCCGCTACTCGCCAACACCGCCACCGCTGCTACGCGCGACCTGGCCCTGTTCTGGAGAGAGGTCAAGCTACCAGAGGATCCGGCCACCCGCCTGATACACAAGCTGGAGGGAAAGCTCGTTTTGAAGGTCCACGTGTCGCGGGAACATTCACTCAAGTGAACGGCGGGCGGCGTGCCGACCTTGGGATCAAGGTCATTTTTCTGACAGGGTGTATTGTTACACGCACGGGTCGTCGTACATTATTATTAGTATTATTAGTATTTTCTTTATATGTTATTAGAGTTGATGTGAACCCCCCCCCCCCCTCCCTATATAAGGAGGTGGTTTTGGGGAGTTAAGGTATCTTTGGAACATTAGGGATTTGGACTCTCATTTGAGAGAGGGATCATTGGAGGACCCAGCCTCCTTGATCTTGGCCGGATTTCGATCCGGATTGTATCCGTGTTTCTTCTTCGATTAATGCAACTTCCATCTTGTTCGTATTAGTTATCTTTTATCTTTGAGCATTAGTCTTTTGGTCTCTATTTGGAGAGAGGAGTGTTTTGGAGGACCCAGCCTCCGGGTATTTTGCGGGAGCTTGTCTCCCGATTATCTCTCTTATTTCCTGCAATACAAGTTCGTATTCTTCACTTTAGACCGTGATACGGCTAGCTCGTATCAATTGGTCCGACCAACCCCACATTTAGTATTTCGGCCAAAACTCTAATTGAACGCTCACGTTCTTGCATGCCGACTATCGTTCGGTCCACCGGCTTACGCTCGATCATTTCCCGAGCCGCTTCCGTTCTAGCTCGGCAAACAAATCGACGCAAACCCCTTGTTGATAGCAACGACTCGCCGATTCCAACGTCCGGCGACTTCGCTCGACTTCCGACGATTTCAGCCGCTCCTCTTCATCTCCAGCAGATTCCAACGGCTTCGCCCGATTCCAACGGCTTCGCCCGATTCCACCTATTTCAGCGATCATCGCCCATGCGTCGGCTTCCGACGATTTCAGCCACTCCTCTTGTTCTCCGGCCTTCCAGCGGTTGCTTCGAATGACTTCGCCAGAGTCCGTGATTCCAGAAACTGCCCACCTCTGCTAGCACTTCTGACTTCCAACGCAGCTCTAACCACCTTCTCGAACTGCCTTCCAGCGCCACCCCAGCCGCCTTTGGCCACTGTCGAGTCCGGACCCCCTACCCGTGGTTCGTGCATCCTTCTGGTGCTTCTCGCCGCTATGCACAGTCGTCGTGCTATGCTCGTGACTCGTTCAATGACCCTCCACGCCGACGAAAATGTCTCTACCACTGCCTCTGTGGACTCTCATCGCTTAGATCAACTCGAAGCCCGACTTGAGGATGTCACTCTCCTTCTTAGAGAGCTCGCGGCCACGGCGGTAAACCTCCCTCCGTCCCCTCCGCCACCACCACCGCAACCACTTCGGCCCATCCCGGACAACATGAGATTTCTTCACCCCGCTATGGACATCCACATGATCCATCTCCATCGAATCTAGTTCTCTGTGTTCAACATCATCGACCCTCTCGGTTGGATTGCCCGCACCGAACAGTTCTTCAACCTCCAGTCCACCCCCGAAAACCAGGAGGTTCCCCTGTACACTATTAATATGGAAGGTTCGACGCTCCATTGGGTGTGTTGGACGCGCCAGAAGGTTCCTGACCTCTCCTGGACCACGATAAAGGAGGAGCTCCTCCGCCACTATGACACCCGTCAGGCTGGTAATGCCTACGAGCACCTCAGCTTCGTGCGCCAGTCTGACACTGTGGCCACTTACATTGAAGAGTTCATCAAGGTCGCCGCGCACGTACCCGATCTATCCCCCGACCACTACCTGGGATACTTCCTTGGGGATCTACAACCCCAGCTTTGGGCACGCCTCCAAGTCCACAATCTGACGACTCTTTCTCGTGCCATGGAGCAAGCATGTTGCCTCAACGAGGAACTTTACAACACCCAGCCGTCGTCCTCGGCCCGACCACCCAACAAGCCATAGCCACTGAAATCCCCGCCGCCTCCTGCCCGCTTAGATTACTTGCCCCAGCCTGGGACCTCGCTGCTAGAGTCGTCTCCACTGGCGCCCCGACGAACCCACCGCTTTTCTCACGAGCAGCACCTCGAGCTTCTCCGCAAGGGTCTTCGCTTTCGCTTCCAGCAGTCGTACTCTCTCACTCACGTCTACGCTTTCAAAGACTTGTGCATGCAGGTGGGATCTGAAAACGACGGTCCTGACTTCGGGGACTTAGACCCCTGACGCTTGCAAATGACCCCTACGGACCTCCACCTTGAAAGCAAGGTCGTTTTTTTAAGAGGCGATAGTTGATACGTATTGATACGTATCTTGTCATGTAGTCTCTTGTCTTGTAGTGAGATCTCCATCTATATAAGGAGCCCCTTAGGTGAGTTATCTTTTATCTTTGAGCATTAGTCTTTTGATCTCTCTTTGAAGAGGGGAGTGTCTTGGAGGACCCAGCCTTTGGATACTTGGCAAGAGCTTGTCTTCTGATTGTATCTTTTATTTCCTGCAATACAAGTTCACATTCTTTGTTTTAAACATTGATACGGCTAGCCCGTGTCACAATTGCACTTTAACATATTCGGCAATGTCATCTTCTCAAAGCACGACTTGTCGGGCACATGAGGTGGATCTTTAATCACTTTTGGTACTCACAACTACCCGAGCCCGATGGGACAGGAGGATTGACCACACCAGACCAAATGTTTGATCGATCTTAATCTAGAAGAAACCATGAATATCTGGAAACAAATCAAGCAGCTGACATGTCCAATGAAGAGATTAATTCCGTCGGGACTTCCCGGAATTACATTGGAAATGAAAAAAATTATGGCTAAAATCATTTAAATCCCTGCCGAGTATTTAATGTTTATTATTTGTATTTTGTTTTTTCAAAATGTTTTCTCATGCTTTGTTTATGTTGCAGCAACATTTTGAAATCTACTTCCATCGTAATATTTTGAAATCTACTTTCTATGGTGCTCAAAGCTGTTGAAAGAAAATATAAATGCGAAAACAGTTTTGGAGCAGAAAACAGCTGTTTTGAGAGGCAAATTCTACGGCGGGCGAGAATATGTTGGCAGATAGAAAGCGCGATGGATTAGTCTAAGCGGAAGCTTGATCGTGCGAGGAGAGAGAAAGAGGAATCTTGTTAGGAGGTCATTCGAACGTCGACGGCTATAGCAGATGAGGCATGGTGCTTCTTATGTCGAAATTGGCAACGTCTCACTGTGAGTTCATCGATCCATGTTGATCGTGTGGTCGATCGATGCACGGGATTTGCGCGCTATGGGTTGCCACATGGGAGTAGATGGGATCTGCCTAAGGCAAGATCAATCAATCTGCTACGGAAGAGAGGTGTGGATGTGAGATATCGACTAACATGACGCGGAAGTAAGTGAGGACTTTGATACCAATTTGATATGAACCTAAATCGTATCAGAATAATGCGGAGCTTTGTCATGATTACGAGAGCCTTGGAGCTCGATGGAGACCAATAAAATCCCTAAACCATAGCTAAAGAGAAAACTAAGAGAGGAAGGAGATAATTTCTTATTTGTACATTCCCTGGCCCTAAGGCTCTTTAGAGTATGCATGAAAGACCTTTGCAAGTAAATCCACATCCTCAGACTATTTACAAAAACACCAAAGACAACATAATGATAAAAGCACTTAAAATTTTAAAAATAGAGCATACTTCTATTAATGACTCATCGTCGAAACCGACCATAACATATGACACTCCAAATAACCAAAAGGTCACCCTTACAATGATCTACATGAGCAATCAACACTTCATTGGCTAAGGTGGTTATGCCAAACAAGTACATTTATGTCCACGTTGAAAGTGTGAAATAGTAATTGAGAATTACTCTAGAGGGGGTGAATAGAGATTTAAAAACTTTTACTCAATCATTTACAGTACATGTCAGATTATATAGACAGAATAAAAGGTTATGCGAGATAATATATTCTAAGCTATAGAGCAATCATCCAGACGACAGAAAAGTTTTATAGAGATTCCCCAAAATCTTGGATAAGTCCTCTCTTCTACCTCTTGGTAAACTTTCACTACAAAGTGCTAAGTCTTTTGATAACGAGACTCTTAGAACCACAATTGAATCTTTTGATAAGGAGATTCTTTGAACCACCAAGTATTTTGATAAAGAGACTCTTAGAACCAATGACTCTTTTGATAAGACTCTTAGAACCACTGAATCCTTTCGAGAGGGATTCTGAAAACTCTTCACTGAATACTTTGGAGAGAGATTCTTAAAACTCTTTTGTAACGGATGGATGTAGCAGACTTTCCCACAATGAGATCCTTTCGTCGACTAGCTTTGAATGGATCTTTGATGTTCACCTAGAAGTTGGCAATCACCCCAGGACGCCCGGACCGAGCATTATCACCCCAGGAGATTTTCCTTGATATTTTTGAGCGAGCTCTCCAATTAGCGCTAACTCCCCAGCAGTTCGCGTCGTCTCTCCAATTAGCGCTAACTCCTCAGCAGTTCGCGTCGTCTCTCCAATAGCAAGCTCCCCAGTTAGCGCTAACTCCCCAGTAATTCGCGTCGTCTCTCCAGCAGTGAGCTCCCCAATTAGCGTTAACTCCCCAACAGTTCGTGTCGTCACTCCTCTAGCGACCGCCCAGCTAGCGCTCAGTCCCTCCAGAAGTTGGCGCACAGAAGTAAGGGCGGTTACGTATGGAGTAACCGCGCCCTCCTCCATCCAACCGGTGGTCAAGCCGGACAGCCCTCAGCAGCAGCCAGAGTCAAGAGGGGATTAGGCGAACACCCTAGGAGTCCACCTGAGCTCCACTCCTTAGCTAGCAGTGGCTTGCGCGATTACAGCATATTGTAACCGCGTGAACCCTCCTCCCTCCTTAGTTAGCAGTGGCTTGTGCGGTTACAGTTGTTATAACCGCACGAACCCTCTACTCTCCTTAGTTAGCGGTGGCTTGTGCGGTTACAGACTGCTGTAACCGCACGAACCCTTTAGCATTAATTGCTCTCAACCGTCCGGGAAGTTCACCCTTTTGTATAAATAGGGAGATAGGGGTGCTTGGAGAGGGGACGAAACTTGATCCAGAATCTACCTTGTAGTAGGTGCGGTTACAAGTTCTGAGTCATCAGATGCCTTCGATTTTCTATGCCTTCTCGTGTCTTGTAATAGCTTGTAACAACATATTTTGTGGAATATTACTGTCCGCAGTAAGTGGTATTCGCCGCTGCGGGTAAATCTGGTGTTCTTCGCTACTAGCGGCAAGCTCTTTTCTGTGTTCTGTTCACTCGACCCTCAAGGGCTAGTAACTGATTGTTTGTGGTTCTTGATTCACCCGTTATCCGCCTGACCCGTCGTTGAGTGTGGAGGTTGGTGACAATTTTGGCATCAACAATTAACCACGCGACCTTCAAATCAAGCGGTTGGTGAAATCGCCCATGCAGTTGGAGGACGGCAGTAGTATTTGCCCGAGCCCAGAACCATCACGGTTTGGGCGGTTACTCTAGGGTGTGTTCGCCCAAGACCCAGAACCGTTCTAGTTTGTGTGACTACTTTGGGGAGTGTTCGCCCACTCCAGGGAGTAACCGCCTGTCGTGCGGATTACAATGGGGAAGTCGCGGCCACTACCCCAAGGACCCCGACAGCCTTTGCCTTGGAGAAGTATGTGTTGTTACTAGTGCAGTCACCCGAGATAAAGTCCACTCTTAACCTGAAACCGCCTTGATCGTGTGGTTACCTAGAGAAGTGTCCGCACCTATCCGTGGATGAACAAAGTAAATAGCACGTTAGTGAGGTTGCAGGTTTTCGCTCAAGATAGCATGCAAACTTGAAACAGTCATAACTTATGGTCCGACCATCCGATTTTTGCCTATAGCACCTTTTTGGAAAGACCTCGGAGCCCTCCATCCATTGGTGAACCGGTATCGCCCGTTCGAGTTCGTTTCGCGCGCCCAGAACACCAAAAATCGACTCCATTTAAAAGTTATCACAGTTTTTCTCTTTTGGCCATTTTTGTCTCAATGGAAATGTCATCAAAGTCTTCCGAAAACTCTTTTGATGATCCAGAAGTACCTGTCAAAAGGAACGGCTTCAACCTTCTATTAGTTGAGGTTGTTGACCTCTCAGAGCAAGTTGATTCTATGACCAGAGGCATGGAAAAAATTGACGCCTTAGTGAGTTGGACTACAAGAAAGGCTTCTCGGGCTGGAGAAATATTCCCATCATCAATGTCCATTTTTGTCACGGAATATCCCACACGTGAAGCGTTTAAGATCTCATTCCCCTCTTCGGGATATACCTGCACTGTCTCCTTTACAGCGTATGTTATCTATACTTATGGGATGTTGTCCTGTCCAACCTTATATTCCCCAAGCTCTTAAGCATGATAACCATTCAAAAGGGTTTACCAATATGGGTCCTCCCATGGGAGAGGTTCTCCGGGTTAACTGAAAAAAGTCAGGACTTACAAGATCTCCTTTGGGGCCGAAAACTAGAAGTCGCGATAAGTAGCTCTTCTGTGAATATCACCGGGAAAAAGGTCATGATACAGAGAGTTGTCGTGTTCTTCGGAAAGTGATCGGAAGATCATTAAAGGCCAGGTAAAACGCAGGAAAATATGGCTCAAGAGTCTGATCCTCCTCTAGCAGAGACAAGGAGACAGTCGAAAAATATTACCCTCAATAATAGAGTTCGGAGCCACAATGATCAAGCTTTAGCCTATTCGACATTTTTCCAAAGAGAAAGCATCCAAGCTAATGTCAAGAAGTGATTCACATCACCAGCCTATTTCAGTCAACACCGATTAATACCAAGGAAGCGATTCTGAATAGAGATGGTTGGGGCTCTCACTGGTAAACCAAGGTACTCGCAAATTGGCGCATTGGCAAGTCATGAACTCACTAGTATCTTTGTTTTGTTTGTATTTTCATGTTCTGTTTCCAATTCTTACTTATTGAACAATGAATATGTTTTTTATGGTTGCTTACGAAGTACTGACACTTATGTCGTGATGTGAAGTCTCTCAAATCGGTGTCAAGCAACAAACAGCAACTCGGATATTAAAATTATGGCTTATCTATTTCCCCATTGACCCATTGACATTCGTCCAGTCAAGTGGAGGAATTTTTAGTCTCTCCCCATTCACCCCCCCCCCCCCCTTAGTAGTCACTGGAACTTGCTTGGACCCCCCTCGAACGTATTCGGACGTCTCTTGCGGAGGTCATCAAGTCTTCGACCCTCTCTGCCAGCAAGTGATGCGTCCTCTTATCACTCCCATAATTCCACGACAAATGTCTCACTGGAGACTCTCACGACTGGCATATGTGGTAGGCCTTGTAGATCTGAGCGAACTTGACAGCTAGTCGCGCATCAAGCAAGGTTGTAGATGTCGAATGTCGGAGACATGTCATATTGAGTTTTTAGATGTCGGAGACATTTTAAAATGTCGGATTCCTAAAAAATATTTATATTATAAGTTATAACAACTTTGAATGTATGTTTCTACATCTGCTCTTTCCACCACCAGTAAGCATTAAGACAAAATGTTAGCTGCAACATTTTATACTTGAACTGGATGCAATTACCTAGTATTTCTAACTATTATGGTATATATATCCTCACAAGTATATGTAAAATGAATGAATAGCAAAGCATATGAACTATTGAATAGATTAATCCAGAAAATAAATATTCTCTTCAATCACAAAAGATTCTAAGGCCGACATAGCGGATTTGATCAGAAATGTCGGGCGACATGGCGGATTTGATCTGAAATGTCGGGTGACATATTGCAAAACGCCATAACTTTTACCTTTTCATTATGCAAGTCGTTTTTTGTTCAAACAGGACATGTCGGACATCGACATGTCGGACGACATTTAAAACACTGGCGTCAACAAAGGCTCCGCTATCGTTCTTGGTGCCTTTCTAAGGACAAGCTTCGCATAATGGGTGTCTCATCCCCCAAGAACGTATCTGGACGTTTCTTAAGGAGGAGAGCCCACGAAAGCCATATTCCCAACTGGACACCTTAAACCTCTAGCGGTGGACCCCTCGTGAAGGGTAACTGATGCCACGGTCCATAGGAACATACCCGGGCGACTCTGGCGGAGGAGAGCTCCACTGGCCTTTCATAGCCGATTGGCCCAAGCCAACCCCGACTTTTGAATGCTTAAGTTGGGTTGGCAAAATCGTCAGTAGGGTATCATTCGTATAGTGGGTACCCAGGTTCAATGTCTATCGACATATTACTATGTACTTTGGGTGGTTACTAATAGCGAAACGCTCCCACCTGGCATTCTCTTCGGTATTAAGGAAATTAATTGAACTTGCGTAAAACTTTACATCTTGCAGACACTCGGGTAGAGGTTTCATATTATTCGGCCATTCTCAGCTTATTTTCCTTAGTATTTCATGTGTCACTAAAGGCAATGTACGACTACCACTATACTAGATGCACACAGTACAAGCTCTATTGGATGACGGAAATTCTCATCTGAATCATTAATTCTTCATTATGATGGGCGGACACGTATGCTACGTACGCACCGGGTAATCATTATGGCAGAATTTGTTGGTTCTCAAATGCTCAGCTCGTTATGGCGCTATTTGCGGAATTATGCGGTCACTGATGTTCGTAACCGCATGACCAGTTATTACATCTTAAGTTTGCAAATATTATGACACCTAGATTAGATTTTACCATCGTTCTAATAAGTCGCAGCTACCGTTCTGTAAAAGCGCATAGATTATCTTGATAATCAGTTAGCCGACTGTAATATAAGGAAACAACTTTGAATTATGTGTTTGCGCCTCCCATTCAGCAAAGGTATGTTATAACTCCCTTAGCACCCTAAAATTCAAAAATGCGCCCGTAGGTACAAATACAGGAGTCACACGGAATATATAGGAGTCAAATGGTACATGACCAGATTGGACCCCCATCATTCATTACTCTCGGGGGCACCTAATTCATTGCTCTAGACGTATACGGATGTATGTTTGCAAGGATGTTATGCTCTCCGCTACAACAACCACGAATATTATTGTAATGTTTACGCAAAAAATGTCATCCATCCATCATCAAGGCGGTCATCCAAGATAAGCAATCACAAAGAGTATTCAAATCTCCCCTGTTGGAATGTGCAATTTTATATGTTCTTCAAGGGAGAAAATATCAACAAGACAACCAGTTTTACTCAATTACTTGTGGTTTACATTTGCACAGTGCTTGTTCTGCATTTCTCTCCTGCAGGAAGAACACAGAAGTTGTGGATTGCGACTTTCATGGGTGGTTCAATGTTTTCGAAGTTTTTTCAAAAATTTGAAAAAATGCGGGGATCTGTTCACCCAAAAGTCGGCAATCACCCCGAGGACGCCCAGACCGATCATCGTCACCCTACACAGTTTTCCTTAGTATTTTCGCGCGAGCTCCCCAGTTAGCGATAACTCCCCAGCAGTTCGCGTTGTCTCTCAAACAACAAGCTCTCCAGTTAGCGCTAACTCCCCAGCAGTTTACGTCATCTCTCCAGTAGCGAGCTCCCCAGTTAGCGCTAACTCCCCAGCAGTTCGTGTCATCACTCCTCCAGCGACCGCCCCAGCTAGCGCTCAGCCCCTCCAGAAGTTGGCGTTCATAAGTAAGGGCAGCCCTCCTCCATCCAACCCTTGGCCAAGCCGAACAGCCCTCGACAGCGACCAGAGTCTAGAGGGGATTAGGCGAACACCCTAGGAGTCCGCCTGAGCTCCCCTCCTTAGCTAGCAGTGGCTTGCACGGTTACAGCCTGTTGTAACTGCAAGAACACTCCTCCCTCCTTAGCTAACAGTGGCTTACGCGGTTACAGCCTGTTATAATTGTACGAACCCTCCTCCCTCCTTAGTTAGCAGCGGCTTGTGCGATTACAGCCTATTGTAACTGCACGAACTCTCTCCTCTCCTTAGTTAGCGGTGGCTTGAGCGGTTACAACCTGTTGTAACCGCACAAACCCTTTGGCATTAATTACTCTCAACCGTTCGTGCAGCCCACCTTTTGTATAAATAGGGGATCATGGGTGCTTGAAGAGGGGACGAAACTTGAGCCAGAATCTACCTTGTAGTAGGCGGTTACAAGTTCTGAGTCATCGGGTGCCTTCGATTTGTTGTGTCTTCTTGTGCCTTCTTGTGCCTTATAGTAGCTTGTAACAACATATTTTGTGGAATATTACTGCCTGCAATAAGTGGCATTCGCCACTGCGGGTAAATCTGGTATTCGCCGCTTCTAGCGGCAAGCTATTTTATGTGCTCTGTTCGCCTGACCCTCAAGGGCTAGTAACTAATTGCTTGCAATTCCTGATTCCCCCGTTATCCGCATAACCCTTCGCTAAGTGTGGAGGTTGGTAACTATTTTGGCATCAACATTTGCATTTGATAATCTGTGTGGATATTGATTCTTCGTTAATCAGTTATTTTTGAAGAGAGAAGACAGAACACCAATCAACAACTTCTTTTTTGTTCTTGGAGCTAGCAACAACAATAACCATTTTCAGATCGAGAAGGAAGAAGAAAAAGAATTAGACTCAGAGAGAAGATGAGTCCTTCAGAGATCGTAAGAGAGAAGAAGAGAATTCATAATCTTTTTTTTCTTCTGGTTGAATCTTTTGTATCTATAAAGAGGTCATCTGACTTAATACTTTCCTTTCATTTCGGCTCAACTGCCTTAACTGTCATCCTTGCCAGAATTCGACGTAAGCTTAATAAAACGTCTCTTCTCGACGTTCCTCAATTACTGAGAATATCAAAAATCAACGTAAGCTGAGTTCTCATACTCTGAACATAGACTTATTGTTTTATACTTTATAGAAGTCGACGTAAGCTGTATTAGCTCTTCGACGTATGACGATTACTTCTCGACGTACAGAGCTTTCTTTCGACGTTTTTCCTTTGTTTTTTCATGCCTTCATTTTCTGCCAGCTTTGCGGTTTTACATTTCATTTATAATTTTTCTATACATTTATAAAGCATTCATAAATCAAGTATTTAATCCGATATACCAAATCTAGAGGCTCTTCCCAATAATCTCCCCCTATTTGGTATAGCAAATTTTATAATTTAATAAGCGATTTTACATAAATTAAAGAGAAAAAGAAAAGATTCCTTATGCACGGAAAGATCAACCTTAGTAACTGTAGTATTAGAAGTTGTTAGTTTTAGAAAAGTTGATAAACAATAATATTCTAAATTCCAGAATAGAATATTATAATAACAAAAAAGAGATTTAGATAGTATGAGGGTATATAAGTACCCTTAAATAGAGGTAGAAATATTGTCCACATTTAGCATAGTATAAAAATATTGTTCAAAAGATATGCACATACACCACCAGATCATTGTCTATCCATTAGAAAGGAATCAAAATGTCAAACAGTTAACAGAAGTTAGTTATACCTTTTATCATGCTCTCCCCCTAGAAGCATCATAACATTCCTTAGCCTTTCCCCGGGAGAGCTACCATCTTTCTTTCCTTCAATCTTCTTTCTTCCTTGTCTTTTCCTCCCCCTACAAGTACAATCCCAATAGCCTTAGAATTTTCATCATTCCCAGCAGCCTTGATAATTTCAACATTCTCATTTCTCAGATTCGTACCAATAACATCTTTCTCAGAAAAATCAACATTATGTTCAGCTGCATTAGCAGCACCGCTAGTACTTGGGAGCCGGTAATCATGATTGGACATCTCCCCTTCTTGATTTCCTTAATGAAAGAAACCAAAACTTCCCTGGTGGCAGAAGGAATGGAAGAAGGTTGAGAGAATGACGCCACAGTGGCAGAAAGAGCAGAGACTTAGTTTTGAATATCATCAAGCCGAGTAGAGAAATGTTGAATAGATCTGCTATTTTAGCAATGAGAGAGGAGGTAGGAGAATCAAGAAAGGGTGTCAATATGGCAAACATTTCTCTAAGTGAAGCTAGAATAGGTACAGTGGGTGGTGTGAGTGGGGTGGATCGGATTTCTGTTGGAAGAGATAGAGAGGCTGGTAGAGATGAAATGGCAGGAATGTGAGAGTGAGAGGATGACAAAGAAGATGTGGAATGAACTAGAGCAGGAAAGGGCTTAGGTTCAGTGACAGTCCTCTTCCATATGATGAAGAGGGAAGCGGCTATTCTCTTGCCTTGAGGAATGTGAATTCCTTGTGAGAGGCACATAGAAGGGTAAGAATGAAAAAGAATAAGACTTAAAATTCGTCCAAAATGAATCTTAGGTTCCACTATCTTAGTGCGGAGAAGTCGAAGCACCAATTTGCTCCAGTTAGCTTTCTTCTTCAGAACAACCAAAGTCGTGATCTTTAATTGCTCTTTGGTAATTGCATTATGAGTTGTAGCCTTGCACAGAACAACCTTTCCCACAATATCCGTCGGAAACCTAAATTCTTCAACAACATCATTTCTTTTAATGTTGGAAGTTTTCGGTTCTGTGAACAACATCAACACAAGAGCTCTATTTACATCTTTTTCAAATAGAACATCCTCCACATTCTCGTCGAACCCAAAAGTATCATTGTCCAAAAGACCGATACTCTGATGCAACTGAACCAATTATTCCTCAAGAATCATGCATCGTGTTGTTAACAACTTATCAAGATTCTGGTCTTTTAAAAGCGACGAGATGTCCCGAAACTTTGCTTCACATTCGGCAAAGGAGTCGATATCAATATTGGAACCACTATTGATTTTGATCTCCATTATTGCACCGTAAGAAAGCTTAGGAAAATGAAAGCTAAGAGAGCAGGAAGGCGAGGGGTTATTTAGAACAGGTGTGGGGACAGAAATGGATTCACGCCCTTTTTATATTTTCGTAACCTAACTTCATGCTTAGAGAAGAAGTTCAAGTATGAGATGTAGGTACTCGGCGTTTAAAGGCACCGGTACATTTTTTGTTTAATCAGCATACGTCGAATAGAAGTTTGCTTACGTCGATTTCTCTCAAGTTTCCCATTTTACTTGGAATTTCATCCAGTTTCATCTAGCATTCCCAAAGCATGGATGACATATTTGTCTCACTCCATCAAGAGGTTTTTTGAAGATATTAGTCTTCTGATTCTCAGAGGAAATATATTTCAAGGAAATGTTTCCTTTCTCAACATTATCTCTAATGAAAGAATGTCTTCTTTTAATATATTTTGTTCTACTATGTAGAACAAGATAAGAAACAATTGAAATGACACTTGTGTTGTCACAAAAAATTAGAGTTTTGGAGAACTTACACTCATAATCCAATAGTTGATTCTGCATTCATAGGAGTTGTTAACAACTTCCAGCTGAAATATATTCAGGCTTAGATATGGATGTAGATACTGAATTTCACTTCTTGTTGAACCAGGAAATCAATCTATTCCCAAGGAATTGACATGTTCATGTTGTGTTCTTCCTATCCAATCTACAACCTGCAAAGTCTGCATCTAAAAATCATATTAGCTCAAATTTAAACTCCTTAGGATACCACAGACCAAGCTTAGTTTGTTCCCTTAAGATATCTCAAAATCTTCTTCACATGAGTTAGATGAGATTCTTTTGGAGTCACTTAATATCTAGCACACACACATGTAGGAAACATTACATCAGGTCTACTGGCTGTGAAATATATAAGCTATAATTGTCATGTAGATCTTTTGATATACAGGTTTGCCAGATTCATTTTTCTTTATCACATGGGGGTCTTCATGGTGGAGGCATTTTCCATCTCAAATGTCTTTATTAGTTCTTTAGTATATTTAGATTGAGATAAAAATGTTTGCATCATCTTGTCTTACCTATAAACTTAAGAAATATGATAGCTCCCTCATACTACTCATTTCAAATTGATTTTGCATTAAGTTAGCAAATATTTTGCAAAGTTTATCATCAGTAAAACCAAATATAATATCATCAACATAAATTTGCATTATAAGTAATTTGTCATTGTGCTTCCTAATGAAAAGAGTCTTATCTATTTTTCCTCCAAGAAATTAGTTCTCAAGAAAAAAAGTTGATAGTGTTTCATACAAAGCTCTTGGAGCTTGCTTGAGACCACAAAGTATTATCTAATTTACAGACATAAGAGAGAAAATTAGGATCAGAAAAACCAAGAGGTTGCTCAACATATACTTCTTCCAAAAGTTTATCAATTAGAAAAGCACTATTGACATCCATATGAAATACATTTATCTTATTATGAGAAGCATAAGTCAGAAGCATTCTGATGGCCTCTAGTCTTGCTACAGGAGCAAATGTTTGATCATAGTCAATAACTTCTTCATGTCTATACCCCTGAGCAACTAGTCTAACCTTGTTCCTTATAATAGTTCCTTTTGTTTCCAGCTTGTTTCTGAATACTCATTTAGTTCCAATTATTTTGTAGTTAACTGGTCTTTTCATAAGATATTAAACTTTGTTCCTTTAAACCTGTGTTAATTCTTCTTACATAGACATAATATAGTGAGTATCTTTATTTGCATCCTCAAATTTATTAGGCTCCATTTGGGGTATGAAGCTTAATAACATAGCTTCACTAGAGATACTGCTCCTAGTTTGAATGTCATCTAAAATAATGTCAATCACCTAAGTGGTAGGGTGGTTTTGAGATTCACATATTCCCTTGTAAGCTCTTCCCTTCTTATAGAATAATCTCAAAACTGTCTAGTGTTGTGGCAGGGGAGCTAGTAAGAACAATAATCTAAGATCAGGTGGAACAATTTCCAAAATTTCTTCAGTAGGTGAAAAAACTGAGTTGTGTTGTTGTACTTCAGTCTCTTGCACAACTTCTTCGTCTTCTTCTGTTTCCTTTATTACTTTGTTGTCCTCTTTTGTTTCTTGTAGGGCAGTGTGTTGATTGGTGATAGGCCAGGAACTTTCACCAAGCATCAATTTATTTATTCATTCACTTATATTTGATTCCTGCACACTAGGAATAGTAAAATTACTTCATGCACAGTGCACTTTTGTTAAAACACATATAAACTTTACTGGATGAAGAGTATCCAAGAAAGATGTCATCATCAGATTTATATCAAATTTAACTAAATAGGATTTACCACTATTCAGAATGTAATAGTTGTTTCCAAAGATTCTAAAATAAGAAATATTTTGAACTTTTCCTTTCAACAGTTCATAAGGAGTCTTTTCTTTAGTCTTACGGATTAAGCTTCTATTCAAGATATAAAAATAATATTTACTGCTTCAACAAGTAAAGTCATACATGTTTCATGCAGGGTTCTATTCTTTCTATCCGCAACTATATTTTGTTGTGAAGTTCTTGGAGCAGAAAATCTATGCTTGATCCTTCACCTTCACAAAACTCATTCATTCTGACACAAGGTAGGTTGTGCGGGGCTGTGCTGACGCTAATGTCAACCTAAGTGAATGTGCAGAAAGGACTTCCACATACCTACACTATATGATGTGTGGTGATTTCAATTTAAATCCAGAAATAAAAATTTAAGCGAGTAAAGTTTATAATTCCAGCAAATTAACACAAGGTGAATGGCAATTTTTTGGCTCACATGCAAATCACGCTCGATTACCCACGAGATGCTTTCTACTACAAATTCCACGAATAAGTTTTATAGGACAAAGAAAATAACGAAACAATTACACTAATGAAACAAAAATACTCAAACAAATATGAAATGTTCTCATAATATTCAATGCAGAAAAATAAACACAATACAAGTACTCACATAGCAACGAAGATCCGGCGGTGGTAAGAGGCATCGGGCAATCGTGCAAGTAGGAGGCGACTTGGACCGCTGGTAGGCAACAAATAAGGGGCAGTGAAAACCTTTTTTGAAGTTGATAGGGTCTCTGGAAGCAAGGGAGGGCAGGAAAGGAGGGCTGGCCTGGTGGAAGGAAATTCCAGCACGCGGGAAATTTTGTTGGTCTTCCTGGGCTGAATCTGAGTGCAAGAGAGGGTTGGCAGTACCTTTGGGAAGTGTTGGAAATGGAGGGGAAACTTGCAGTTGAAGTGGGAGGCACAAGGAGGCTAACCGTAAGGTGGAGAAATGATGGGAGGGTTGCGTCTTTCCTAGAAGGAAGAACATGGATGCGGTTGGATGTAAGCGACGGGAGAGGCGGACTATTGTCAACCGAGGGAACAGGAGGGAACAGGGGGGAATAGGGAGGAAGCAGACGGTCGACCAGCGGGAGAGAACGTCGTCTTTTGTGATGGAGTCAAACGGCGCAGGAATCGTGCGGTTGACTGCAGTGACAGGCGAGGAAGATGAACAGGTTTAGTGTGGTTTTCTGAAATCGTGGGACTTGGCTGCCGTTACAAGCGTTGGGAATAAGATGAAGGGTTGTGGGGGCAGTTTTGGGAGGGGATCGTGGGATACGGCCATACGGGGGGGTTTCACAGGTGAAACAAATCAGGAAAAGGAAATTTTCTGGAAATTAAACCGGGACGTCGCACCTCGGGGTCTCACGGCGTCGCACCACGAACGATTGCCACTCTGGAATCTCACAAACAAACAATCAATCGAAATGAATGTCTCCGCCCTTATTTATAACGAGAGGGGCGGTTGGGCACCCGACGTGAACGGCTATGATTGCTCGTTACGCCCGGTGTCCTAAACACTAAATACAAGTCAAAATAAAAAAAAATACACAAATAATAAAACAACGGTCCGGACGTGCTCGCGGCCTTGGATCGTCGGTCCGATCAGCGACTCCTGCACGAATACACGAATGCGGGCCCCGCCGAATGGTGACCCGTTGTCCAGCGTCGATCCTCATCACATTTTATGAGACTAAACTCAGTATCATGATCACTTATGATTAGTACAACTGAAGAATTTAGCTCATTTTAAGTTTGTTTAATGAAGTTTGTGATGGTTTTGAAAGTATCAGACTTAGCTTTTAGAAAAAAATACTCAAATGAATCTCTAAGTAGTCATCCACAATAACTAAATAATAGGATTTCCCTCCTAAACTGCTAATAAAAATTGGTCTAAATAGATTCATATAAATCAGGTATAAGGTCCTTGGAGAACTGTTCTGGCATTTATTCTTGAAAGAAACCTTTGTTTGTTTCCCTATTTGGCAAGCCCAACAAAGTTTTAAAGCAAGGTAAACCTTTCACTAAACTTTTCTTAGATGATTTTAATACAGTTTTGAAATTAAGATGTGTTAATCTTCTATGGCATAGTAAGAAATTGATATAGAATAGTTAAATAAGCACACCTCAGTTTTGTCAGAGATGAAATCAACTAAATAAATGTTACCTTTTGTAATACCTGAAAGTACAATGACTCCTAACTCATTATTAATTATTAGGCACTTATCCTATGTGAATATTACCTTCTAACCCTTATTACACATCTGCCTGATGCTAATCAACTTGTGTTTCATCCTTCTACATAGGCTACTTTAGTGAAGGTTGTAGTACCGGCATGAACTACACCATGGCCATTTATTTGGTCACAGCTAGAGTTACCAAAAATTACTTTGGGATCTTCTTTGAATTCATAATCTTACAACTGCTCTTTATCTCTAGTCATATGTATGGAGCATTCACTATCCAGATACCACTCTATGGATGTGGTAACGTTGGATGAGTCATGCAAACAATTATATGTTAGGTTGGACCAAGCTTGGCTTGGGTCCATAATTCTCTTCAAAATTTCCATTAAACCTGAAGTTTGATTTTCCAAGATGAGGAGCATTATGAGGGTAAGTTGATGTATTATACTAACAATCTATCATAAAATGTCCTACTCTACTACAACAATAGCATTCAAATCTATATATTTATTTCTTCTCTTAATAGAAATATGTTGAGGGAGAGGAGTCGAAAAAACTTCATACTTTTGAAATTTTACTCTGCATGGCATGCGTCGGGAGGAATTCGATGCACACTTGGCGTGCGTCTGGAGGAATTCGATGCACACTCGGCGTGCGTCGGGAGGAATTCGATGCACACTCGGCGTGCTTCAGGAGGAATTCGATGCACACTCGGCGTACGTCGTGAGGAATTCAATGCACACTCGGCTTACGTCGGGAGGAATTCGATGCACACTCGGAGTACGTCGGGAGGAAATCGATGCACACTAGGCGTACGTCGGGAGGAATTTGATGCACACTCGGCGTACGTCGGGAGGAATTCGATGTGCACTCGGCCTACGTCGGGAGGAATTCGATGCGCACTCGGCGTACGTCGGGAGGAATTCAGTGCGCACTCAGCGTACGTCGAGTTGCACTCGGCGTACGTCGGGAGGAATTCAATGCGCACTGGGCGTACGTCGAGTTGCACTCGGCGTACGTCGGGAGGAATTCAATGCGCACTCGGCGTACGTCGAGTTGCACTCGGCGTACGTCGAGTTGCACTCGGCGTATGGGTTTGATTCAACCTCTGAAAAATTAGAAGTTTTTTCCAGAATTCCCTTCTGGGTAGAAGGTATAATAAATTTTGTTTAATCTTCTTCTTTCTGTTATTTTTCTTTAGGACTTGATTAAGCCTTTGATTTGAAAAGGTGGAGAGAATATATGTCTGAACCTCCAAAGGATTTTTTTTTTCTTTTTCACTTATAGGATCATTATTAATGTTATTCTTTATTGAGATGATATCAGCATCTAGTCTCAAATTCTTAAATATGATATATTTTCAAACATTTCCATGAGTTGTTAACAACTTTCATTCAAACTATCTTCAAATTCCGTTGTTTTCCTTAAGTCATCAACTAGTTTCTTATTTTGTAAGTGAGTAGCATTAAGTTCCCTCTTCAGGAAAATAACTTCTACTTTCAAATGATAGAGTTCTTCTGAAAGGTTTGTTGTTTCCAACTTGCCTTTCAGATCATCTTTTTCGGTTGTAAAGAATTTTCTAGCAAAAGAATTTTGATATTCCTTTCTGCAGCATGTTGGTCTTGGCAGAAACCTTCAAATGATGTCTTAAAGTCTTCAGAACAATAATCAAAATCAAGATTTATTATCTCTTCTTCTTCGGCAGGAGGATCTAATGTCATTAGGTACTTGCTTTTTGAGACTTCTTCACTCTCTGAACTGGAGGATCTTTTTGAGTTTGTCTCACTTTATATTTCAATAATGAATCCATTTTCCTTCTTCTTTCTTTTCTTCTTAGTTTAGTTTTACTTTACTCATTTCTGTCATTCTTTTTAGACTGTTTCTATTTTGAATTCTCTGGGCATTCTAGTGTAATATGTTCAATCTTTCTGCAGGAGAAACAAATAATTTGATTTTGAGGAGTCTTATCATACCTTGTTTTGTTTTGAACTTGTTGTCCTTTCTCCTAATGTCCTCAGCCCTTATCCACTTTTAGAATCTTCTTGCAACTGGCCCAATCAACTCATCATCCAAGGCTGACGTTTCATCATCAGAAGCCTTAATGGCCATGGATTTCTTTGTAAGGGATGAAATTTTCTTCTCTTTCTGTTCATTTTCTCCTTTAGTTTTGAGGAGCATCTCATAAAACTTTAGCTTTACAAAAGTGCATCAGTGGTAATTTTTTTATGACATTTGGGCTCTCTTATGGCCCAAATTCTTAAATCTCATGAGCTTGGGAAGCACATGAGAAATTTGAAATTAATTTCTCTAACTGAGATTTCTTTATCCAATCCTCTCAATTCGCTAACAATTACACTGAATTTTTGATACATCTCAGTTACCCCTTCATCTTGATTCTTCTTGAAGTTTTTATATTGAGTAATTAGTAAAGATCTTTTATCTTTTCTTTACTCAACACTTCCTTCAACAATTCTTATCAAGGATTCTCATATTTCATTAGCTGACTGACGGTCAACTACTATTTGGTAGATGTCATCAGTCATAGTTGACAACAAAATGTTCATTATTTTGGCATCATATGACTTAGCTTTTTAATCTCCTTCACTTCATTCTTCTTTAGGCTTTACAACCTCCTTACCACTTGAGTCCACCTTGGTTAAAATGAAGGGACCTATAACAATGGAATCAAAATATCTTCATCAATAAAATGCTTATAGAATTTGATTCTTGACTTCCATAGTGAAAACCTTTCCAAGTTACATATTGGAGGTCTGGTGGTGGCATAATTTCTAATTTGTGAGGAACTCGTGATTAAATAAAATAACTAGAAAATGAAACTCTGAGTAATCGTGATCTTGATTAATCAAGGTGTTGTCCTTTTAATGATTAACCTAGCTCTGATACCATTTGAAATTGCGGAAATGAAATCAGAGAATCTTATGTTAGTTATCTAGGGGGTGAATAAAGTTTTTAAATTTCAGCATAATTAATCATAATTTCAATCACAAACGACAGATTATTGCAAGCAACTATAAAATGACAAAGAAAGAAGGCACGGAAATGAGAAGCAATTCAAAAGACAGAAATTTGTATAGATTTCCCTTATAACGGGTTACATCATCTCTTTTACCATAGGAGAACCACAAGTGAATCTTTTGATAAGGAGATTCATAGAACCACCATTGAATCCTTTAGGGAGAGATTTTTAAAACTCTTTGCTTAGTTATGATGATGATCTTGTTTTTCCACAATGAAATCAAATCTTCAACAAGTTCAGAAATGATTTGAATTTCAGCTCTATGTAGATACGGTCTTGAATCTTTTTTTCTTCTTGATCTTCAACAAGAGAGAGAGGTAAGATCCAACATATCTTAATTTCTTCAGAAGGCCTTAGCAATTTTCTCTGAGTTAGAGCGAGGAAGAAGAGAAATGAATGAGGTAAACCAAAGAGAAAGATTAAGGGAGAAGAATCACTGTCTTAATCTGCTCATCCTTCTGTATTTATACTCCTGTCCAATCCTTTGACTCACTTTCAAAAACCATGAGAATAAGGCAGTAATCAATATTGAATCTTCATGTAATAAGAATGTCAAATATTCATATATTCCTTCTTGAAATAGCATGCCTTTCTTTATTAATTCTATGACGGCACAATCTAATGTCCTTGATTATAGTCTGCAGATATATTAAGAAAAGTTATTATGACGACGTAAACTCTTTATACATCGACTTCATCTCGACGTTTTTCAAGTTGCACAGCTTATATATTCTGAATGACTTAGCTTACACTGACTGAAGGACAAGTCAACATAAGTTGATTTCTATCTCAACGTACGTCGAGTAGAACTTGACATAAGGTCTCTTCACTCGACGTACTCTTAGATATACTTCAGAGCTTTTGTCTGTTATTTCTTAAGTACAAACAGACTCATTTGTATCTTTATACAGATATAAGGCATACATATATTAAAAAAAAGGCAGCCCAGTGCACAAAGCATCCCTGCGCAGCGAGGGTCCGGGGAAGGGTCCCACCACAAGGGTGAAATGTAGGCAAACCTTACCTTGCATTTTTGCAAGAGGCTGCTTCCAAGACTCGAACCCGTGCCCTTAAGGTCACACGGCAACACCTTAACCGGTGCGCCAAAGCTCCCCTTCTCAAAGCATACATATATCATTTAACATAATTTCTTATATCAAATCAAAAGTTTTTTCTCAATAGTTGGTCATGTTGATTAGGTCTCCATAAGAGTTTGGCGGTTTCGGCTAACCTTGAATTTGAAAAGAACTTCTTGAAAGCCACAGATCAAGGCCACTTGGTACACAGTTGGATCAATGTCGTGAATCTCGAGGATTTCCTCTTCGAATATATTAATGTAGTGTCCCAGAGTCTCAGATACTCCTTGCTTAATCTAAAAAAGTGTGTGAGGGCCGCTTTTTTGTTTCCTTGAAGTGGCAAACCTTAGGATTGTTGGATCTGTAGGCGCCCTTAGAGGGGAGGGTGAGTAAGGGTTCAAAAACTTTTATTATATTTTGAATGACTTGAAAAGCTAAGAGAACAAAATAGTGAAAAACCAAACAAATCAAGTGAAATAAAATAAAGACACGATTTTATTAACTTGAAATATAAAATTACAAAACTTGATTTCTTATGACGTTAGAAATCGAAGGCGAAAAGTAATATGTCCTTTTTGTTTTCTATCCCGACTCGTATCCCCACAAACCGGTGGCTTTAGTCTATCCTCCCCGGATACGGCCTCGAGCCGCTCTAGCCAATCCCTCTAAGGAACTTCTGAAGTTAAGGATGAGAGATCGTCAACACGAGACAAATTCACTACACGATTATAAGAGTTTAGAGATGAAATAAACAACAACAATATGAAAAACTCCCTCTAAGGAACTTCTGAAGTTAAGGACGAGAGATCGTTGTAGAATAGGCGTGGTTGAAGCGTTCGTCGGTCGGATGCGGCGTGAAGAAGTCCTCCTTCAGAAACTCAGAACTTTTGGTGAGAGATCAATTCTCGGCAGAATAGGGCTCTAGAATTTAGGCACTCAACCTCTCTCTAGCATGCGTGTTGAAAACGAGAGAAGAGGGCTCCTTTTATAGGAGAGCGAGTTAGCGTCTGCGCTATCGCTACCGTCGGCGCTAGGTTGGATTACGAAATATTCTCTGTGTGCGTATCTTTCATTCCAAGAAAACCCTGCCGAAATTCCCCTTGTGCGTTAAGCTACCGCCTGCGCTAGCGCCTTCTATAACTGCTTCCCGGAATTGCTCTAATCAGGTCTAGCGTTTGCGTTAGTGGCTACCGGCGCTAGTGACCATGCTGGAATTTTGGCTTCAAACTTGGGCGCAGTCTTCTTATGTTATCCTGAAATCATATGACATTATTTTTTTCACACTTAAACACACAAGATCAAATACACATATGATTTGTTATTCTCAAACCTAGGAGATGCAGAAGATAATGTTCCAACAAACTCCCCCTTTTGATAATAACAAATCCATTAATGATAAATCAGAGCATTAATATTTAATACATAAAGCATGACGAATCCTGTTCGTGTGTGTGTGAATGATGACTTAGGATAATTGTCGATTTTGGTATGTAGAAGTGCTCCCCCTAAATGCATGCTGCCCCTATGTGAATGCTCTCCTTATATGTAGGTTATCTCTTAATCATTAATCATGTTAGTTCTCCCTATTTGATAGCGTTTTTATTTATAATGTTAGTTCTCCCTCTTTTGTTATTAGCAAAAGTGGGTTAAGGAAGCAAAAGACATAGAACGGGGATTTTGATAAAAAGATAAGGCGTGATCGATCTTTTAGAGGAAATGAAATGATAAGAAGTTTTTAGCATAAAAAAGATTTTCAAAAAGACCAGAGTTTTTAGCATTAAATTAATATTCATGTTAGAATAACCAATATAAACTTTACCAGACAAGTCTACCACTTGTTGAAGAAAAAGGAATTTTGAGATTCAAGTGATGATACCGGTCCCAAGCCCGGATGAAAAAAGGTGAGGGTTGTGTTAGGTAGACGGCCAGCGTAAAATTTAGTCACCCTTATGAATATGGATCTTTTGAGAAATTGTGCTAAAGTTAGGTTGTTCCCCCTATGGAACGCGTCGTATGGTCCGAATGCGGCGTCTTGGCAAGGACCGCTACATCTCCAGGACTTGGGTGTAGTGTTAAATAGGCAAGAGTCCTCGTCGTATGGTCCGAATGCGGCGTCTTGGCAAGGACCGCTGCACCTCCAAGAGGACTTGGGTGTAGTGTCAAATATGCAAGAGCCCTCACATATTAGGCGCCCTAGAAAAATTGATCGTAGGATTTGTGATCGACTTAGGTTTGGAAGTTGGAATATAGGTACGCTAACGGGAAAAGCGATGGAAGTAGTGGATACAATGATTAGGAGAAAGATAAATATTTTATGTCTACAAGAGACTAAATGGGTGGGTGAGAAAGCTAAATTTCTAGATAATTCAGGTTTTAAATTATGGTACACAGGAAAAAATAAAACAAGAAATGGAGTAGGTATTATTGTAGATACTACTTGGAGGGATGGAGTGGTTGGGGTAAGCAGAAAAGGTGATAGAATCTTAGCTCTTAAATTAATCGTAGGAAAGGAAACTATTAATGTAATTAGTGCTTATGCGCCACAAGTAGGATTAAATGAAGCTATTAAAGTACAATTTTGGGAAGACTTAGATGATTTGGTAAGAGAAATCCCACAAAGCGAGAAAATTTTCATTGGAGAAGACTTAAATGGACATGTAGGGAAGCAAAATACGGATTATACAGATGTTCATGGAGGATTTGGGTATGGAGAAAGAAATGAAGAAGGAAGAACCATTCTAGACTTTGCCATAGCACATGAGCTAATTGTGACAAATACGTTTTACATAAAGAGGGAAGAACACTTAATTACGTTCAAGAGCGGACAAAATAAGTCACAAATTGACTATTTTATGACTCGCAAAATGGATAAAAAGATTTGTAAGGATTGCAAAGTCATACCAGGAGAAAGTTTGACAACGCAACATAGGTTAGTGGTGCTGGATGTGCAAATTAAATATAGTAACTTTAAGAGAAAGACAAAAGTGTTGCCAAAAATTCGGTGGTGGAACTTGATGAAGGAAAAACAGGTTGCTTTCAAGGCAGCAGTTATAGAACGACTAGTTGATGATCCTTATGTTGATCCTAGTGTCGCATGGGAAGTTATGTCTTCTCATTTAAGGATAAGTGGAAAGAACGTACTTGGAGAGTCAAAAGGTCGCGCGCCCCCACAAAAAGAATCTTGGTGGTGGAAAAAGGAAGTGCAAGACAAAGTGAGGGCCAAGAGGGTCAGCTACAAAACATTATATGCTTGTAGGAATGATGAAAACTTGACAAAGTATAAAGTCGCCAAGAAAGAAGCTAAAAATGCAATAAGTAAAGCAAGAAGTCAAGCTTATGGAGAATTTTACAAACGACTAGATACCAAAGATGGAGAGCGCGATATATATAAAATTGCTCGAGCTAGAGAGAGGAAGACAAGAGATTTAAGCCAAATTAAATGCATAAAAGATGAAACATATACGGTTTTGACGGATGATGTGGCTATTAAGGAGCGATGGAAAAGATACTTTTATCAACTATACAATGAAGGAAAAGATAATGAACTGAACTTGGAAGAGTTAAGTAAATCGGAGGAGTATAGAGACATAACTTTTTATCGTAAAATTCAAGCATCAGAGATAGATGACGCTCTGAAGAAGATGAAAAATAGAAAGGCGGTTGGACCAGACGATATACCCATTGAAGTATGGAAATGCTTAGGGAGGGAAGGAATTGTATGGCTTACAAGTTTCTTCAATAAGATACTGAAGACAAAAAGGATGTCAGACCAATGGAGAGAAAGTATTTTGGTACCTTTGTATAAGAACAAAGGAGATATACAAAATTGTGTCAATTACAGGGGAATTAAATTAATGAGTCATGCTATGAAACTATGGGAACGAGTAATAGAGAGACGAGTTAGACGAGAGACTAGCATCTCAGAGAATCAATTTGGATTCATGCCAGGGAGGTCAACCATGGAAGCTATACATCTCTTGAGGAGACTCATTGACAACTATCGGGAAAGACAAAAAGATTTGCATATGTTGTTTATCGATCTGGAGAAGGCGTATGATAGGGTTCCAAGAGAGGTCTTATGGAGAGTCTTAGAAAAGAAAGGTGTAAATGTATCATACATTGACGTAATCAAAGATATGTATACAAATTCAGTGACCAGGGTGAGGACATCTGGAGGATTAACACAGGAATTCCCTATCGCTGTTGGCTTACATCAAGGGTCAGCTTTAAGCCCTTACCTCTTTACCCTTATCTTAGATGAGCTCACCGGACATATCCAGCAAGCAATACCTTGGTGTTTATTATTTGCAGATGATATTGTTTTGGTCGATGAGACGCGCGAGGGTGTAAACGCGAAACTGGAATCTTGGCGAGACACTTTAGAAAAGAAGGGTTTTAGGTTGAGCAGGACAAAGACAGAGTATATAGAGCTTAAATTTAGTAGTGCAAGAAGGTCAGATGACTCCGTCATTAAATTGGGTGACCAAGATATTTCTCGCAGTGAGTGCTTTAAATATCTGGGATCGATAATTCAAAAAGATGGAGGTGTAGATAAAGATGTGATTCATAGAATCCAAGCAGGTTGGTTGAAGTGGAGAGGCACGTCTGGGATCCTATGTGATCGTAAAGTACCACTAAAACTTAAAGGCAAGTTTTACCGTACTGCAATTAGGCCTGCAATGCTCTACGGTTCTGAGTGTTGGGCAGTGAATGGTGTACACGAGCAAAAAATGGGAGTCGCGGAGATGAGAATGCTTAGGTGGATGTGTGGTCACACGAGACTGGATAAAATTAGGAATGAATGTATCAGGGATAAGATAGGAGTGGCGCCAATTGTAGAGAAGATGCGAGAAGCTCGTTTAAGATGGTTTGGACATGTACATAGGAGACCAATAGAGGCACCTGTTAGGCGTTGTGAGAGTTTAGTCACTAGACATGTTAAACGGGAGAGGGGTAGACCAAAAAAGACTTGGAATGAAACTATAAAGAAAGACATGATGTACTTAGGCATTAATGAGACTATGCTTAAAGATAGGGCGCAATGGCGACAGAGGATCCATATAGCCGACCCCACTATGGTGGGATAAAGGCTTGAGTGTTGTTGTTGTTGTAAGTGATGATACACTCCAAAAGAAAAGACTTTAAATAAGCATGAAAGCGCGATGTAAAAGTTATAAGGTAATATTGCGGAAGACTTATAGAGATACAAGAAACATCTTTTTGTAATCATGACGATTCATAAGAAGAAATATGAGTTAATTTTCAAAATGAGAAGATGTTTTTGTAAATTATTTTTCTTTTAAAATCTTTAAGGTTTACAATAAATTAACCAAGCATGAAAGAAAGATATCAAAAAGATACTACTACAATGCTATTTTAATTCACAAATTCAAGACATACAAAACATTGTAGAGAGCATGCTAAGTTATCTAGTGCATTTATATATAAATAGTAGTATAGAATTAGCATTATGATCCAATACTAATGAGAAGAAGTGTTATGAAAGATGATGATGTGCACATAAGTGTATTTTGAAGAAAGTAAACAAATGATTTAATCAAGAAATACAAGACATATGGACAGTAAAGTGCACAATAAAACACAAATAATTTTACTTCCACACATTTCAATGCACATCGAAAAAATGTACAACTACTAAGGTGCTCTGCACACACAATGCTCATTAAGACTTATCAAAGTGCAAAGTAATGATTGGGGGATCACACACTTTATTTTTTTTTATATTGATATTTTTGCTGGTGTACTTAAGAAGGTTTGCACAAGACAATTTATTATTCTTTCCAAAGAGCTTAACCTCACAATGCTTATTAAGACTTATCAGGAGGTTCAAGTAGTGTTTGGTGGAGTTATCTTTGTCAATTTATTTCATGATTTTTTGTTTCGTACAAAAATCTCTGAATACACTTGTTTTGCAAATCTATGTAATTTTGAAAGCACAACCACTTTTCTTAATTTTTAAGAGTGCAAATACATGTAGTGTAGGTAAGATACTTGTGCAATTTTAATTCATTGGACTTACAATACACAAACAAGCATTCTTAGATTAAAAGCACATGTAGACTTGTCAAAATAAGTGAGTGAAGAAATATCATTATCAATCATAAAATATTTACTCATAAAACATTTATAATACAAATTGATGCATATGTGTTTAGATATATCAAAACATGATAAAAAATAATGTTCAAAATAGTTTGAAAAGATGAATTCCAACATTGTAGAAGGTCTAAATTATAGAGTAAATCATGTTTGATATTAACAAGAAAGTCCATACAGTTTTTTTGATATTTTGAAAGAAAATTTTGTTTAAAAAATTTGAACTCTTATTATTGATCTTGGACTTCCCGAGGTCTACCCTGTGAGGGGTTTGCACCGGTACTAGGAGATGTGATGAGGTGACATCTCAAATCTTCATTTCGCAAGATACATGTAAATAGAAAAAGTTTAGTTCAAAAATACTTTTTTTGATAAGTTTTTTTTTTGTTTTATAATTTTGTATTTGATTTTTTTGCATATAGAGGTAGACATCAAACAAATAAACAAAGAAAGAAAAAGAATAAAATATTTTTTGTAATTTGGCTTTTCTAATTTTTTTATTTTAATTTTTCAAAAATCAATTAATGGCAGAAATGCAAAAATAAGTAGTACATATAAAATAATATATTTTTAGTGATTTTGCACAAATTTAAAATTACAGAAAATCAGATAGGCGAGCTAACGCGAGCGCGGGAAACAGTACACAAAATATGAAGATTTTGAAAATTCTATTTTTTGATCTTGAATAAGTGTCCAAAGATTAGTTTCATGCAGAAATTTCAGAAGGTTTGGAGATGTTTAGATAAGGAAAAAATGCATGAAACGATTGCGTTTTTGAATGTGACTTAACCCGAGAGATCTAGGACACTTAATTCTAGTCTTAGCAATCGAAATCTTGCATCAGGAAGAGGTTTAATGAATATGTCAGCAAGTTGGGAGTCTGTACCAATGAAACTTACTTTTACATGCTCCTTCTTAATATGATCCCTAATTAAGTGATTGCGAACGTCTGTGTTTGGATCTAGAGTGGTGTATTGGATTATTTGTAAGATCTATGACATTTTTGTTGTCACATTTGAGATCAATATTTTTGAGATGAAAATCAAAATCCTCTAGAGTTTGGCTCATCCATAAAGCTTGTGCACAACAACTCCCAAGAGCGATGTATTCGGCCTCCGTGGTGGAAAGTGCAACCGAAGATTGTTTCCTACTAGACCATGCAACTAATGAGGGCCCTAAAAAGTGACAAGTACCGCTAGTACTTTTTCGATCTAGTGAACATCCGACGTAATCCGAATCGGAATAGTCGTGCAATGTAAATGAATCATTGTGCGGGTACCATAATCCTAATCTAGATGACCCTAATAGGTATCTAAAAATACGTTTTACCATTTTTAAATGAGATTCTTTTAGATTGGCTTGAAGCGTGCACATAAACATACAATAAACATTATATCTGGTCTAGATGCACGTAAGTAAAGAAGAGATCTAATCATACCTCTATATAAAGTTTGATCGATAGAAATTCCAGATTCATCTTTTCCTAATTTTAATGAAGCACACATAGGTGTAGAAGCTTGTTTAAGATTTTCAAATCCAAACCCTTTAAGCATATCATGAACATATTTTGTTTGACAAATAAAAATACCATCATTTCGTTGTGAAATTTGAAAATCAAGAAAATAAGAGAGTTCTCCTACAAGGCTCATTTCAAATTCATTTTTCATTGCTAAGACTACTTCATTACACAACTCTTCATTAGTGGCTCCAAAAATTATATCATTAACATATATTTGTAAAATAATTAAATCGTTATTATTATGCTTAATGAAGAGTGTGTCGGCACTTCCCATGACATAACCGTGCTTTAACAAAAATGATGCAAGTCTTTCATACCATGCACGGGGCGCTTGTTTTAAATCATAAAGCGCTTTTTCTAATTTATAAACATGATTTGAAAATTTTTCATTTATAAAACCGGGGGGTTGTTCTACATAAACTTCTTCTTTTATAAACCCGTTTAGAAAAGCAATTTTAACATTCATTTGAAATAATTTTATTCTTTTAAAACTTGCAAAGGCCAAACAAATTTCGTATAGATTCTAAGCGAGCAACGGGTGCAAAAGTTTCTTCAAAATCTACCCCCTCGATTTGAGAAAAACCTTGAGCGACTAAGCGAGCTTTTTTTCTTGTAATTCTAGATTCACCATCTAATTTATTTTTTAAAATCCATTTTACGCTAACAACGGGATGATTAGATGGACGTTCTACTAGATTCCAGACTTTATTTCTTTCAAATTGATCTAGCTCTTCATTCATAGCCAAAAACCAAAATTCGTCATTTAAAGCGGTTGAAACGTTTTTTGGTTCAATTTCGGAAACAAAACAAATATTCGAGAAAGTTTCATGAAGAGAAGATCGAGTTCTTACCCAAATAGATGGTTCCCCAATGACTAGCTCCTTTGGATGATTCTTTGAGAAGTTTAAGATGTTTGGAGGCACATATTCATCTTCATTGGCCTCCTCCTCCTCCACTTTGGAAGATTCCTCTTCGTCGTACTCCAAAGATGGTAAGGGTTCATTATTTGAATCTGTAGAAAGTTTTTCTACACAAAAAATAAATTCATCAAATTTTACATTAATAGACTCTTCAACCTTACTCATTCTTTTGTTAAATATTCTATAAGTTTTACTAGTTGAAGAGTATCCGAGAAATATTCCTTTATCGCATTTTTCATCAAACTTCTCTAAAGCATCTTTTGTATTGAGAATAAAACATTTACAACTAAAGACTTTAAAATATAATACGTTAGGTTTCTTTTGAAAATACAATTCATACAGTGTGAAATATAAAGATGGGCGAAGCATGACTCTATTCATTACATAGCATGATGTGCTTACGGCTTCGGCCCAAAAAGACTTAGGTAATTTATACTCAGATAGCATAGTACGTGCTAGTTCTTGAATTGTCATATTCTTTCTTTCAACAACACCGTTTTGTTGAGGTGTGCGAGGAGTAGAGAACTCATGCTTAATACCTAATATTTCGCAAAAAGATTTAAAATTTTCATTTTCAAATTCTCCTTCATGATCTGAGCGAATGCATTTTATTTTTAAATCTAGGTCATTTTGAATACAAGTACATAATTTTGAAAATTCGCAAAACACATCAGATTTGGAAGAGAGAAATAAAGTCCAACAATATCTAGAGAAATCTATTAGAACAAAAGTATGTATTCTTCCACCAAGACTTGCAGTGCTAACGGGGCCAAAGAGATCCATATGAATTAATTGCAAAGGTCTTGTAGTAGAAATTTCGTTTTTGCTTTTAAAATAAAATTTTGTAAATTTTCCTTTTTGACATGAAAAACATAGTGAAGATAAATTTCCATTTAATCTAGGCAATCCTCTTATCAATTCCTTTTTGGCAAGTTTTAAAATGAGTTTTACAATAACGTGACTTAAACGTCTATGTCATAGTTCTAACTCGTCATTTTTTGTTATAAAACATTTTATAAATGATTTGAAAAGATCATGAAAGGAAACTACATATACGTTGTGAGTTCTAGGTGCAGTTAGTAAAATATCTTTTGTGTTAGGATTAAATATTTTGCAAAGATTTGTAGATGACTCAAATAAAACATCTAATCCTTTATCACACAATTGACTAATATATATTAAGTTATATTTTAAACCATTTTACATAAAGAACATTAGAGATAGTAAAAGATTCGTTACCCACTGTACTGACTTTCATGATCCTTCATTTACCGTTATCTCCAAAAGTTACGATCTCTCTCTTCTTCTTTTCTAGTTTAAGGAACTTTGATTTGTTGCCTGTCATGTGCTTGGAGCAGCCTGAGTCCAAGTACCATACATCCTCCGTATCCTTAGCCTGCCTGCAAATCTAAAAAGAAGATGAGAGTGAAGATCCGTATACCCAAGAGGTACCACTCATAGAATAAGTTAGGAACCCAGATTTGCTTTAGAGATCCCTATTTTATTTTCCTGCAAGAGTTAGACGTGTGTCCAAACCTATGACAGTTTGCACACGAAATAAAGGGGTTGAGACCCTTTTCTGAAATTCTACATTGTTCTTACTGGAAGAAGTTTGTTTTTCAGAATAAATAAATGATTTTTTATATGAGAGGCTACCGCCGGTGTTAGTGGCTAGGGTCGGGCGGTAGCTGTCACTTTGATATCCGAGCCCAAATTTTCCAGAACCATAACATTGGTTCCCCAAAATCATGTCCAGAGATTTTTGACCGATCCCAAATTTGTTGATGGTCATATTGAGGTAATGAGTTCGTTTTTTAAGAGATGAGTTTTCTTTTACAAGCATGACACATTTATTTTCAAAACTTTTTTTTTATTTTCAATTTGTAAGAGAGGTTTTTAGTTTTCTCTCTAAGTCCCCCTTTTCTCTTGTAAGAGTTTTGATTTGAGAGAGGGTCTTAGAAAGAGAAACTTCAAGATATTTTGCCTTACATAAAGAGTGTACACACTCTTTGCATGAAACCTTTCTCTTTTCTAAAGAAATTAATTTTTTAGTAAGCTTATGATTTTCTTTGATAAGAGATTCATTTTCATGATTTAAGATAATACTATCTTCTATACTTTTATCATAGGCTTTATAGGTTTGAACAAATTCATCATAAAATTCTTCGATGATGGGAGGAGTTACCTCAGTGTCACTAAGAACACTGGTGTCGTCATCGTTGTCTTTTGTCATGAAGCATATATTTGTTTCCTCAAATCCGCTTGATTCTTCAGAGGAAGAATCATCCCATGTTGCGGCTGTCAACACCTTTTTCTCCTTCCCTTGTATCATTTTTCTTTGTGCTCTTTTAGATACTTTGGGCACTGGCTCCGAATGTGTCTGGTCTTCCTGCAGTGAAAGCACTCCGGTGGTGGTCTTTCTTTTTCGTCGTCACTTTCCTTTTCTTTCTTTGAAGAAGAGAAAGACCCTTTTCGTCGAGCATCCTTCTGGAAGTATTTCCGGAAGGTGTTCCTTCTTTTCAGATTTCTAATGAATTTTTTGAAGTTCTTAACCAGGAGACCATCTTCATCATTTACGACTCTACGTTGCTCTCCTTTTTTGACTTTAGTGTCAACGCCTTTTTCTTTGGCTCCTTGTTGTATTCATCGTGTAGAATCTGGAGTTCTACCTCATAGGTTTTGAGATTCCCAATAAGGTTCTCAATCTGGAGCGTTCTCAGGTTGTGTGACTCCGAGATGGCTGTCACCTTTGGATTGAACCTTGGAGGTAGAGAACGAAGAATCTTTCTGACCAAGTCGCCGTCGGAGTAGATCTTTCCAAGAGCTTTTGAAGCGTTGACGATCTTGGTGAAGCGTGTGTACATCGAGTTGATGTCTTCTTCAGCATCCATCCTGAACTTTTCATATTCAGACTCCAGTTGGAATAGCATTGCATCTTTCACCTGTGATGTACCTTCATGAGTAACTTTCAATTGGTTTCAAATATCATAAGCAGTTACACATGCAGAAATTCTATTAAATTCAGTTCTATTTAAAGCACAATATAAAACATTCATTGCCTTAGCATTATTTTTGCACTTGAGTTTATCGTTATCATCTCATCTATCCTTAGGTTTTTCTACCGTAACCTCTCCTACTACCACTGTAGGAGGAGAATACCGAACTTCCACCATGTTCCATACTTCTATATCCATGGTCATAAGAAAACACATCATCCTAGATTTCCAGTAGTTGAAATCTGACCCAGTAAAAAGAGGTGGTCTACTAACACTCTGACCATCTGAAAAAGCGAGATCATAAGACGTCATTTATTCCTGGTTGTTAGACCGTTTGGAATAAAACCCCTCTGATACCACTTGTTGGATCTGTAGGCGCCCTTAGAAGGGGGTGAATAAGGGTTTAAAAACCTTTATTATATTTTGAATGACTTGAAAAGCTAAGAGAACAAAATAGTGAAAAACCAAAGAAATCAAGTGAAATAAAATAAAGACATGATTTTATTAACTTGAAATATAAGATTACAAAACTTGATTTCTTATGACGCTAGAAATCGAAGGCGAAAAGTAAAATGTCTTTTTGTTTTCTATCCCGACTCGTATCCCCACGAACCGGTGGCTTTAGCCTATCCTCCCCGGATACAGACTCAAGCCGCTCTAGCCAATCCTCCCCGGATACGGCCTCGAGCACCCTCTAGATCTACACCCTAGACCTAGTCGTCAACACGAAGCGAATTTCTGCCCTAAGTCCTACCCAGACCTAGTCGCCAACACAAGATGAATTCACTACACGATTATAAGAGTAAAGCGATGAAATAAGCAACAACAATATGAAAAACTCTCTATAAGGAACTTCTGAAGTTAGGGACAAGAGATCGTTGTAGAATAGGCATGGTTGAAGCGATCGTCGGTCGGACGCGGCGTGAAGAAGTCCTCCTTCAGAAACTCACAGAACTTTTAGTAGGAGATCAATTCTCGGCAGAATAGGGCTCTGGAATTTAGGCACTCAACCTTTCTCTAGCATGTGTGTTGAAAACGAGAGAAGATGACTCCTTTTATAGGAGAGCGAGCTAGCGTCTGCGCTATCGCAACCGTCGGCGTTAGGTTGGATTAGGAAATATTCTGCGCGTGCGTATCTTTCATTCCAAGGAAACCCTGCCGAAATTCCTCTTGTGCGTCGAGCTACCGTCTGCGCTAGCCGCTACCTCCTGCGCCAGCGCCTTCTATAACTGCTTCCTGGAATTGCTCTAATCAGGTCTAGCGCCTGCGCTAGTGGCTACCGCCGGCGCTAGTGACCATGCTGGAATTTTGGCTTCAAACTTGGGCGCAGCTTTCTTATGTTATCCTTAAGTCATATGACATTATTTTCTACATACTTAAACACACAAGATCAAATACACATAGGATTTGTTATTCTCAAACCTAGGAGATGCGGAAGACCATGTTCCAACAAGGATCAGTCCTTCTGAAACACTTTAAAAGAATTTATAGATCGAGATGGCAACTTGTAAAACCAATCACTGGCTTTTTCATCGAAAGTCGTTGATAGTAATTTGTAATGAATACAGTCAAAAACGTTTCTTAAAGATATTACGGATTTAAAAGCTTGTGGATGATAAATACGATCTTCTCTCCCGATGAATTTATAAATGTGTATTTATAAACGGTATCATAAAAGAAGAAGTTTATATTGAACAACCCTCGAATTTTATTAATAGTGAATTTCTTAATCATGTTTATAAACTATAGAAAATTTTTTATGTTTAAAGCAAGAACCTTGTGCATGGTATGATCGTCTAACTTTTTTTTATATAAAATATGGTTTTACAATGAGTAGTGTCGACACAACACTGTTCATTAAACATATAGATCATGATCTGGTTATTAACAAATATATGTTGATGATTTCATTTTTGATACTACTAATGAATCATTATGCAAGGAAATTATAAGAGTGATACATGATGCATTTGAAATAAGCATAGTTAGAGGATTTACTTACTTTCTTGGATTTCAAATCTCTCAACATGATGATGGTATTTTCATAAGTCAAAGCAAATATATCCAAAACATGCTAAAATGGTTTGGCTTTGAAGGACTAAAGCAAGCTTCTACTCCTATGAGTGCATCATTAAAACTAAGAAAGGATGAAGCGTGTGTTTCGATCGATCAAACAAATAACGAGGTATGATTGGTTCATTTTTATATTTCAGTGCATCTCGCCCGGATATTATGTTTCATGTTTGTATGTGTGCAACTAAGCTCATTTCAAACTCATACTGTATCACTCTTACAACTCATTGCATAATGATTCGTGAGCTTATGCTTGGTGAACCATCAAGAAGTGTAACGATGCGTTCTTTCCTATATGAATCTTTCTTTAATTTGTATTTTATTTTTGATATTAAACATATGAATGTGTCGCATTAAATAATAAATCATAGTTTCTAGCAGTGGGTGAAAAACTTGGCCAAGTTGAATGAAATAAAGTTTGAAATTTAGTTGGACGTTCTTCTAATCATCCAGTTGTAAGTGTGAAATGGCGCTTCAAAAATAAACTGGATGAGGAGTCTAGGATAACAAAAAACAAGGTTGGGTTAGTTGTACAAGGATTTTCACAAATTAAAGGGCTCATTTTGAAGAAACATTTGCACTCATTGCACACTTAGAATTCATACGCATTTTTCTTGCATTTGTAATTTCAAATTGATGTGAAAAGTACATTTATAAACAGCATCATAAAAAAGAAGGTTATTTTGAGAAACCATCGGTTTCATTAATTGTCAATTTCATAACCATGATTATAAATTAGAAAAAGATCTTTATAGTTTAAATCAAGCACCTCGTGCATGGTATGACCGTCTAACTTTTTTTCTTATAAAACATGCTTTACAATGGGTAATGCCGACACAATACTGTTTATTAAACATATAGATCATGATTTGATTATCTTACAAATATATGGTGATGACATCATTTTTAGTGCTATTAATGAATATTATGCAAGGAAGTTGTAAGAGTGATACATCATGAATTTGAAATAAGCTTAGTTGGAGAAATCACTTTCTTGGATTTTAAGGGCCCGTTTGGCGTGACGTTTTTACTCTGGTGAGTTCGGACAAAAACTCCACCATCATAAAATTTGTGTTTGGCATAACAATTGTGATGACCGCCACCAAGAAAAAAATACTAATTTTGAACATAAAAATGAATGGAGTTCCATAGGTGTGGTCGGGCATTCACGAACGACGGTTCATAACCATGTTCACGACCACCACCGTCGTGCCAAACGAGACCTAAATCTCTCAACATGATGACGGTATCTTCGTATCAAAGCAAATATGTTCAAGACATACTAAAACAGTTTGTCTTTGAAGAATAAAGCGTGTATTTCGGTCGATCAAACAAAATATCAAGGTATGATTGGTTCATTTTTATATTTAAGTGCATCTCACCCTGATATTATGTGTTATGTATGTTTGTGTGCACGTTTTCAAACAGATCCTAAAGAGTCTCATCTTAAGGCTGTAAAACGTATTTTTAGGTATCTAATAGGCACACATAAGTTAGGTCTATGGTAACCATATCAAGAGTCATTTATTTTGCATGACTATGCTAACTCTGATTATGTTTGGTGTTCACTAGACCGTAAGAGCACAAGTGGCACTTGTCGCTTCTTAGGTCAATCATTAGTTTCACGGTCAAGTAGGAAACAAAATATATTGTTTTCTCCACTATTGAGGCCGAATATACTGCATTAGGTAGCTGTTTTGCACAGACATTATGGATGACACAAATTCTATAAGATTGAGTTTACACTTCTGTAATGTAGAATTAAGGTTTGACAACAAAAGTGTCGTGGGCTTAACTAATAATCTAGGAAGCACCGTTACGGGTACCGGGTACGATACGTATCCGGTACGCGGTACGGCAAAATTTAAAAAATAAACCTGCGAGTACAACTGAATACGATGTATTAAATATAATAAATATATATGTCTATATCATAAATGCAATTATAAATCATCAAAATAATAAAACATGAAGCATAAATAATCAATTGAAGTACAAATTCATAGTTAATGCAATATAACATGAAGTTCTTACACATAAAATATTCATCGTTTCAAATTTAAGGATGTCAATCACTTGTTTTCTTCATCTTCCTCCATATTGTTGGAGATCAATGCATCTTCAATTTCTGATTCATCTAAAGACAAGTTGGCAATCATAAGCATGTCAACTCCATCAAAAGAATTTGCACATGCATCTCCTCAAATATCACACATTCTACTCCTTCCTTGATTGTAGCTTTCGTTTCTCCCCAATAATAGGTCTAGATAGATTATTATGCACGTACACCAAATCACAGGTCGTTGTGGTTGAATTTTGTTTCTTCTCAAAGAAATATGTATATGAAATAACAAAAATCTTTACAGAAATATGTATTTCCCTGAGAAATCTGTCCAGATTTCCCTAAGAAATTTATCCAGAATTCCAGATTTCTATACATCTGACAGGGAGCGCCGGAAGATCAGGCTGCTCGATCGACGGGGCCGACGTGCGAATGCGGGATGGACGGGAGGCGTTGTTAGGGGTTTCCTGTTGCACTCATCGAAAGGGTAGAGAGAGAGGGGGAAAGAAAATATTACTTGCTTACTCCAAACACAAACCAACTGGACCATATAGGTCGAACACAACCAAACCGGACCGGTTCGGTCCAAACAACAAACTCACACATAAAGGTTCGCGCCCCTCACCTGGGCTTACTACATGTGAGAAACAACGCTGAAATAAAAATACGCGGATGATAAAATAACATAGATAAATTCATGCGGCCTCGGTCGATCGGCGACGCCGGTAGGTACGCCCCCAATATGGATCCGGTGCGTCGAGTGTCGTAACAATATATTTAAGTAATGATGTATATATTATGTTTTTGTTATCTGACCACAGTTGTCTAAAGTTAATACTTGGTGGTTAATACAATGATTATCAATCTTGCTGGACTAGTTTGAAATTTCTATTAAATATTCAAGGTTATTTTATCATGAACATGTAATTACAGAGTCGGTAGGATCATGCAATTCAATTTCTAGTGAAAGACATTTTGGAGTTTCAATGAGTTCAACCTCTTATAAAGCATTATTTTTCATATTTCTTTAAATGTATATAATATAATGTAAATGTCAACTACATTGAACTTTGCACAAGGGTAAAATATTTTGGGCGCTAAGCATTGGCAGGCAAGAGTGCAAGACGCCAATGAAGTAACTGGAAGGTAAAACAGTCTGGTATAGATTAGATTTAACAACGAAGACAATATTTGGCATGAATAAATGAAAATGATGATTAATTAAATTGATTCTAAGGCTCCGTTTGGATGGGCGGCGGGATGCCGGTGCGGGAGCAGCAGCCGCAAGGCGGGAAAACAAACGCCTCTCCCGCGCGCGCGGCGGCGTTTGCTCCTGCCCTCCCTCTGCCAAACAAAGAAACGGCTATGTTCCCAGCCGCAGCCCTCCCCTCCGGTCCTGAACTCCGGCGACGTTTGCTCCCTTTCCAGCCGCCGCCGCCGCCCTCGCAAACAGAGCCTAAATAACTGCAAAATATCTAGAAAATATCTGGAAAATAAAATAAATTTGGTAGATTAAATAAATAGTTGACACATGGCTATTCAGACCTGGGGAAATATCTAGAAAATAAAATAAATTTGTGTACATTAAGGCTCTGTTTGGCTCCACATTTTTAGTGCAGCCGACTGGAATTTTTCAAAAAGCCGCGTCAAACAGTAATTTCAAAATGGTGGTGGCGAAATAGATTTCCATAAATAACTTGTTTTTCCCTCTTGTCCTGTCGTGGCCTATCCCCCGCGATCCAAAATCGATTTCTAGCTTTTGGCCTTCGCGACATTCCGCCCGCGCGCCTAGGTTTTCTTCTTCCGCAACATCCCCCCGCCCCCTCCCTCGCGACATTCCCCATGCGGCCTTCTCCTCTCTCGCTGGCAAAGCAGCAGTGTCCTCTCTCGGCAATGCAGCAACAGTCTCCTCTCTCGGCCACGCAGTAGCAGTCTCCTCTCTCGGCCACGCAGCAGCAGCCTCATCTCTCGCCGATTATACTTGGTATAAATTTCTCCTTACCATTTTTGTGCAGCAGTCTCCACTTGTGCGTTTTGATTTTTGTAGATCCGATGTTTTAGGTCAATGCTACAGCAGTCTCCTATTGTGCATACTTCTTTTTATTTTGTGTTATAAGAGTCAATAGTCTATTGTGTCTTTGACCTATCAGAAGTTCTTTTAGGCTACTACTATCTATTTGTTACTCGGTTCACTCATGACTGGAAGTGAAACTTGTTGGACATGTGTGTCACATCCCTTTGTTTGAGAATAACAAATCCCAAATTGTATTTGATCTTGTTTGTCGTATGTTTATAGTGTGCAGGAACTATAGGTGCAATACTCCACAGGTAGAAAGCAGCTTGGAACCAACAAACTGAACTGGAGCACTACCGCCAGCGTTAGGGGCAGTGTTGTAGATGTCGTCCGACATGTCCGACATGTCGGCCGACATAAAGGTTTTGGGCAGAAAACGCCACGACATCGACATTTTAAACAAAAATGTCGTTTTTGAAAATATCCCTGATATATCGGTTTTCAGGCCCCGATATATCGGTCTTACCCGATATATCGGGCGATATCTCGCAGACGATATATGACGAGTACTATAAATATATATTTTTCATTTCTTTTAAGCGTCCGAGCGATAATATTTTGTTTTGTGCTACATTTTGTGCATCTCTCTGAGCCAAGATTTGACTTCTTTCTCGCTCACATTTGGCGCTCTTTATGTCGTTTACTGTCGTCAATGCTTCTTTTTTGTGCAATGTATAAACATACATTATGTGTATATATGTTTATTGTATAATTATAAATATACATTATGTGTATATATGTTTATTGTGTAATTTATTAAAATACATTATGTATGTAACTGCACATATTTATAAAAAATGTTTATATATATGAATAAACTTATTTATATATTAAAATCCGACATTGTAAAATATCCCCGATATTTCCCCCGCAATCCGACATACGACATTTCAAACTCAAACCGACATGAACCCGACATCCGACATCTGCAACCTTGGTTAGGGGTTAATGCAGGCGCTAACGCTACCGTCAGCGCTACCACTACCGCCTGGCGCTATCTAAAGTTCGTGCAAAGCGCCGCGCCACCGACGGTTTCGCAACCGCTCCACACGAGCGCTACCGCCAGCGCTAGCGCTACCGCCAACGCTATCTCAAGTTCGTGCACAGCGCCACGCCGCCGACGGTTTCGCAACCGCTCCACACGAACGCTACCGCGGGCGCTAGGAGCTACCGCAGGCGCTATCTTCAAGTTCTATAAATTGATGGGCTCTCTCTCGTTTCGGTTAGAGATCCAGAAGAGATTGCAAGTGTCACAACTCTATTGTTGTTATGCTGCCGAAGATGGATCTCCCACAAAAAGCTTAAGGAGAATTCTGGAGGAGGACTACGCCACGCTACATCCGAAGGACAATCGCTTCGACCTCGCTCATACTACTGCGATCCTTCATCTCTGACTTCAGAAGATCTCATATAGGGAGTTTTATTATTATTGTCTTTACTTTCATTCCATATATTTTTGTAACCGTTTAGAGAATTCGCCTTGTGTTGGCGACTAGGTCTGGGTAGGACTTAGGGAGTAATTCGCCTTGTGTTGGCGACTAGTTCTAGGTGATTAGATCTAGGGGGTGCTCGAGGCCATATTCGGGAAGGATTGGCTAGAGCGGCTTGAGGCCATATTCGGGAAGGATTGGCTAGAGCGGCTTGAGGCCATATCCGGGGAAGGATAGGCTAAAGCCAACCGGTTTGTGGGGATACAAGTCGGTATAGAAAAGGAAAAGATATTTACATTTGTACGCCTCCGATTTCTAGCGATATTGAAATCAAATTTATGTAAACACTTTTTTATATAAATACAATCATGTCTCTATTTGTGTTTACTTGAATTCTCTATTTTGGCGTTATCTCTAAAATATTGGTTACTAAGTTTTCAATTCTAATTACTTTATCTAAATTGTTTAGTTCAATCTCTTTCATCATAAAACAATTTAGTACTTGTTTCTAAACTTGGTTATTATGATATTCTCACAAATTAGCTAAATTGTTATTTTGTCTTTCTCTTATTATAAAACAATTTAGTAATTTTCATAACATTATTATAAAGAATTTTTATTCACGTATTCACCCCCCACCCTCTAAGGGCGCCTATCGATCCAACAAGTGGTATCAGAACGTAAGTTATTCCAAACGGCTTAAAAACCGGGAATAATGGCGTCTCATGATCTCGCTTCTACTAATGGGAAAAACTTTTATATAAATGAAAAATCTTTGGCACCACCTTTATTTGAAGGCAAAAATTATAAATGGTGGAAAATATTAATGAAATCTTTTTTTAACTCATATGATATCAAAATTTGGAATACGGCAATTATAAGACCAGCGGATGAATCAAATAAATTGGAATGTCATTTAAATGCGAAGGCTATGAATACTTTATTTTGTGCTTTATCAAAAGATATTTCCAAATTGATTTATTGTTTTACTAATGCTTACAAAGTTTGGAAATTTTTGATGAAATGTTTGATCTTCCGTGTATAGGTTTGGAGCATGCACAACATTTGGAAAACATTCAAATTGGCACAAGCAATCCAGAAAGAATCTCTTAGGATGAAACCATGGAGAGCACATCAAGTGGAAGAGAAGAAGAAATGTTGTCTTTGGAAGAGGAGTGCCAAAAAGATGTTAAAGAAACTTTACGTTCAAATCTTGCCTCTCCCGATAGCAATGTAAGTAAATCAAATTCTTCTATCTTTGTGACTAATTATATTTCCACATTACATATGCTACAAATAGCTAAACGTAAAATTAAGAAATTGAAAATTACAAATGATAAATTACGTTTAGAAAATAAAAGGTTAAAAGCTAATGTTAATGTAGAATCTAATTATGATGTGGCTTCTCCATCTTGCTCTTTTATTACAATTTCAAAGTCTTGTTTTAATTGCAATCTATTAAAAGAAAAATTCAAGGATATTGAAAAATGGCTCTTAGTTTCTAAAAAGCATAATGAAAAATTGATATTTGAAAATAATGCTTTAACTTGTAAGTTAAGACAATTAAAATCTTTTGTTGAAAAGTTCTAATTTCTATTAATGACTTTCATCATAAGATTTTGAATAACAAAGATAAAATAACTTACAAAATCATTTCTAAAAATGATCATTTTCATACATCAACTCAAAAGGAGTTTATTTTCAAAAAGAATTATGACCCTCACAAAATTCTTAAGAGTCACTATTATAAGTCTCAATATATTTTCAATCATGACTCAAATTTAAAAACTCATTTTCATGAAAATCAAACTATAAAATATTATCCTTCATATTATAAGAGTATGTCTATAAGAAAGAGTGAAAATGAAAATCATCAAATTAAGAATCAATCATTTAAAATTTATTATAACCCACTCTTTCAACATTCAATTCTAAAGAAAGACAATCACTCTTATAAACTTTCAAAGAATTCATATAATAAAATTCATTATGATTATCAACATCAATTTATTTTGAAAAATAATTTGAATAAACATAAATCTCAAATAAATTATTTTCAAACAAGTATAATCATATAAAGATGTCACATAATCATAATATGAATTTAAAAAATAACCAACCAAGGTATGAATGGACACCCTTAAAGAAAAATGACACATCAACTTTAATTGAAAAGGCCCATTTATCCTTGTCGCCTAAAAAATCATCATGTCATATTTGGGTACCCAAAGGAACCATTACACATGGTCAACTTTGAATACATAAATCTCTTATCATTTAGTATCTTTCAAATGCATGAAGTAGAAACTATTAAGAAAATGAAATATCATTACTCTACTTCATGTTATGCTTATTGTCTCTTCTCTTTTGTTTATTTTTTATTATTTTTTCAACAAACATGCTATGATCACTTTATATATTATAAAATATGACTTCCACATATTAAGCCTAATGTTAATCAAATCAAATTAAATTAGATTGAATATAAAGTCATATGATTTTAAAAATGCTCAATCTCTTATCTTTGTTGTTCTTTATCCTTTTTAAATCCCTTTTTTTCAAACAAATAGTCTCATTTATATTCAATTGTGCCGAATCGGGCCAATATCATCATGTCTACAAGACCGAGTTTTTCCAAGAAACATCTGCGTTGTTTGACCTGCAAAAACACGCATTTATGGCTTTGCTATCATTCCCTGCTGCAGGAAGGAGCAAAGGAGGATCTAGAGAGAATACAGGTATCAACTGGTTTGAAATCAACTGCAGCAAACTAGCTGAAAATGGTGGACTCTTAAAAGTTAAAACATGGGGCGAATGCTTTCATCAGAGAGATACTACACAATTGCATTGGCAGCACTGGCGATTCTTGGCCACAAATCTGCACATTTTTTTCCGATAGGTCCGGTGATTGCGGAACCTTTCATTTCTCCCTTGGGGTTCACAATCACACCGGCATTATCTTCGAAGTACATGAAGACACCATCCTTTCGACGCCAGGGCTTGCGTTGGCGTACAATGACGGCGGGCATGACCTTTTTTCTGAGATCTGGCTTGCCCTTCTTGACGGTGGCCATCACCATGTCACCGACACAGGCAGATGGGAGGCGGTTGAGCCGTCCTTTGATCCCCTTCACGGAGATGATGTAAAGATTCTTCGCGCCAGTATTGTCAGCGCAGTTCACCGTGGCTGCAACTGGAAGACCTAGCGACATCCGGAACTTGCTATCCTTTTTAAATCCTTTACCCATAAATGTCTTGAATTATCATCATAAATTGAATATTGAAATTATAATCAAGACTAATGAAATTATTTTAATGAATGGATTTAAATGGTTTATTAAAGAGCTTAAACTAAAAATTAAAATGCGCAATGTTTTTTATTCTTTTCTATTTTTGTTTGATGCATATGATAGCCCTTATAATGAAGAATATTATCTAGAAAAATTGAAAACATAAATTCATATAAACGCATGTTTAATCTTTCAAAAATACGAGTTTACGATCAAAACTTCAAACAGCCATATCTTTTGATCCGCTCGTCTGATTTTCGCGTTTAATATATTTTCGGAAAGAGCACAGAAATCTCCATCCAACAGCGAACTAGGCTTGCCCATTTGAGTTCGTTTGGTGCTGTCAATTTGCCCAATTTCAACTCCGTTTTAAAAGCTATTTTAGTTTGCTTGATTTGGAAATTTCTGTGTTTATGGATTTTTCATCACATGTTATCCTTAGTATAATTGTTTCATATATTAATTTAGATATTATGTGTGTGATGTGTGTCAACATTGTTTGCATGTAATTTAGACCTTAGAATCATCTTGTATCATTAAGATCAAATCAAAAGTTTAATCATTTCATTCTAGGTCTAAAGAAAATTAATTTGAAAACTTCTCATATTACATGCAACATTATCTTCAATAATCTTATGTAATAACATTGCATTCAAACTCATCATCATAGCATCACTTCTTGGTTTATGCTTATATATTTATGCTAGGTATAACACTTACAATGTTATTCAAATTTCATGATAACTATGTGATTTGAAATCATAAATAGAATACTAAAATTCCAACAAACACATAGTTTATGGATTAATCATTAGAATATTTATGAATATTATTTATTATTTCATGAATCATATATTATCATGCAAAACCAAAGATCAATAAATTCAATTATTGAATGGCATTTTATTTCAAAACTATATATTTGTGATCTTTGTCTTTGATATGATAGCATGATCATCATTTTCTATACTTACAATTCAAACATGCTCATTCAAAAGAAAATCACCAAATCATATTGTCATAAGTCTAGAAGAATTAGAATTTACATACATCATGATGATCTAACATATATTCTATGCAAAATTCTCTATAATCATAAATCATAATTCATGTTCTATCAAGAAATATCTCAAATCAATAATAGGAATTATGAATCTTATGATAAAAATTATGAATAATGTTTTTCTTACATTATTTGATGTATGAATATGTTTTGCTAGTAATTGCATGTATCTCTCATATTTGTAGACTCTAGAATCAACTTTGTAATGAAAGTATAAATCAAACTTAATCATCACTCTATTCTAGATCTATAATTTGAAACTCTATTTTAGAATACATGCAATATTAATATTAATCTTATGACATGACATTAAACCCAAAACTCATCTTACTAGCTTTATCACTTATTGAATATTAGTAATTGTGCTAGTTATCTCACATCGTCATCTCATAAAAGTAGAAAAACTATGCGGCAATATATAACTCATCACATTAAACAAAACTCATAGTTTATAAATCAACCCATAGTTTAAAAGCATAGGTTTTTCAAAGATTATTCACTTATGACTTCATATCTCATAATAGCGGGGGCGTAGAGTTATATGCATTAGAGACCTAACCTCTAAGTCATATCTTGTCCTTAACCGAGGAGGGTTCCAATGGGGCCTTGCGAGGCACTGGGGGGAAAGAGTGCTAGGTAGAGCGTTCTCTAGTGTGTGCATATGGGATTAACACTCCAACCTACGGCATGTGTGCAGCTCCTCATGCCCATCCGTCACTTAGTACGGGGCTAGGGTGTAGACATTTAGTCAGGGTAGTTTTTAATCTTAGGACATACTTATAATTTACTGCATGAATTTTTTATTTACTTATCACTTAATTCATGCATATTTTGGGTTATTTAATAAAAAAAAATGTGTCCTCTTGTGTTTGCATAATTTATATTTTTGAGCTTAAATATTTTTGTAAAACACATGTATTTGAAAAAGCTAAAGTTTTATGCAAATTTGAGCAATCAAGACATCTCCAAAAATTACAAAAATTTTGCATAAGACTACTCTAAGGACACTTAATAAATATCAAAAATCAGATTTTTAAAATTCTTAAAAAATCAAGTACTGTTTGTCGCGCTAGCGTGGGTGTTTGATTTTTCTGATTTTTAAAATTTCTAAAAATCCATAAAAATATGTTTGTTTATATTAACTAATTTGTTTTTTGAATTTCTGATATTTATTATCTTTCTTTTAATTTATATTTAAGAAAATCAACTACAAAAATTCAAAAATCAAAAACACAAAAATATGTTTTTGAGATTTGTGTTTTATTCATATTATGAAAAATCAACTACAAAAGTTCAAAATTCAAAAATACAAAAATATGTTTTTGTGATTTTCTGTTTTTATCTCATTAAAAAATGATAAAACAACAAAAAAACTGTATGATCTTTATTGTTAATATCAAGCATGAATGAATTCTATTATTTAGAATTATTTACAATGTCAACATTTATTCCTTCAAATTACTATGAACATTGTTTTATTTATCATGCTTTGATATATCTATTTAAAGTGTATCAATTGTATTGAAAAATATGTGTAGAACCAAGCTTAGCATGCTTCTAAGTATGAGTAAATATTTTATGATTGATAATGATACATTTCACTCACTTATTTTGGTAATCAACATGTGTGTTTAAATCTAAAATATTTGTTTGTGTGTTGTAATTGTACAATGAATTAAAAATTGCATAAGTTTATTATCTACACCACATTTAAATTGCACTTAAAATTTAAGAAAAGTGGTTAAAAAAAATTTATTATGTTGGTTTGCAAAACAAGTGTATTCGGAGAATGTTGTCTCACAAAAGTGAACAAAAATTAGACAAATATAACTTCATCAAACACTACTTGAACCTCCTGATAAGTTTTCATAAGCATTGTGAGGTTGAGCACCTTGGAAAGAATAGTAAAGTGTCTTGTGCAAACTTTGGTTATTACACCACTTTGTTAAAAATTATGTGCATTAAAAGTGTGTGAAAATAATATACTTGTGTTTTATTGTGCACTTTACTCTACATATGTCTTGTATTTTGTGATTTAAATCAATTGTTAACATTGCTCAAAATACACTTATGTACACATCATTATCTTTCATAACACTTCTTCTCATGAGTATTGGATTCTAATGTTTTATCTATACCACTCTTTATATAAGAAATGCACTAGATAACCTAGCATGATCTCTACAATGTTTTGATATCTCTTGAACTTAAAATTAAGTAACATTGTAGTATAATCTCTCTTTGATATATTCATTTCATGTTTGGTATCTTTATGAAAGACTTTGAAATTTCAAAAAGGTTAAAACATCTTTTTTTAATTTTGAACTAAAACTCATATTTTTACTTATGTTTTTCATGCTTACAAAAATATGTTTCTTATAATCTTCTGTTTGCTTACAACTCTTATCTATTTATTTGAAATCTCTTCAATATTATGCTTAAACTCTTTATCATTTCATATATTACAAAAGCTCGATCATGATTTATAACTAGCTTAAAGAACGTCTCATTACTACCTTCACCCTACCTTCTTTTGATAATACCAAAAGGGAGAGATTAATTGAAGAAATCTATATAGGAGAAATATAGAAGAATAAGGGGAGACTAATTCATGTAATCTATTATTTAGGGGGAGTAGAACATAAATTGCATTTATGTAGGGGGGCATTAAGATAGGAGGAGTATGCACATTATCATGATTATCATATACTATAGTTGCACTATCATCTTGCTTATCATATACTATAAACACTATTGTTGATTTCTTGCAAAGAGGATTTGTTATTATCAAAAGGGGGAGATTGTTGGACATGTGTGTCACATCCCTTTGTTTGAGAATAACAAATCTCAAATTGTATTTGATCTTGTTTGTCGTATGTTTATAGTGTGCAGGAACTATAGGTGCAATACTCCACAGGTAGAAAGCAACTTGGAACCAACAAACTGAACTGGAGCACTACCGTCAGCGTTAGGGGTTAATGCAGGCGCTAACGCTACCGTCAGCGCTACCACTACCGCATGGCGCTATCTAAAGTTCATGCAAAGCGCCGCGCCACTGACGGTTTCGCAACCGCTCCACACGAGCACTACCGTCAGCGCTATCTCAAGTTCGTGCACAGCGCCACGCCGCCGACGGTTTCGCAACCGCTCCACACGAACGCTACCGCAGGCGCTAGGAGCTACCGCAGGCGCTATATTCAAGTTCTATAAATTGATGGGCTCTCTCTCGTTTCGGTTAGAGATCCCAGAGAGATTGCAAGTGCCACAACTCTATTGCTGTTATGCTGTCGAAGATGGATCTCCCACAAAAAGCTTAAAAAGAATTCTGGAGGAGGACTACGTCACGCTACATCCGAAGGACGATCGCTTCGACCTCGCTCATACTACTGCGATCCTTCATCTCCGACTTCAGAAGATCTCATATAAGGAGTTTTATTATTATTGTCTTTACTTTCATTCCATATATTTTTGTAATCGTTTAGAGAATTCGTCTTGTGTTGGCGACTAGGTTTGGGTAGAACTTAGGGAGTAATTCGCCTTGTGTTGGCGACTAGTTCTAGGTGATTAGATCTAGGGGGTTCTCGAGGTCATATCCGGGAAGGATTGGCTAGAGCGGCTTGAGGTCATATCCGGGGAAGGATAGGCTAAAGTCAACCGGTTTGTGGGGATACAAGTCGGTATAGAAAAGGAAAAAATATTTACATTTGTACGCCTCCGATTTCTAGCGATAATGAAATCAAATTTATGTAAACACTTTTTTATATAAATACAATCATGTCTCTATTTGTGTTTACTTGATTTCTCTCCTTTGGCATAATCTTAAAATATTGGTTACTAAGTTTTCAATTCTAATTACTTTATCTAAATTGTTTAGTTCAATCTCTTTCATCATAAAACAGTTTAGTACTTGTTTCTAAACTTGGTATTATGATATTCTCACAAATTAGCTAAATTGTTATTTTGTCTTTCTCTTATTATAAAACAATTTAGTAATTTTCATAACATTATTATAGAGAATTTTTATTCTCTTATTCACCCCCCCTCTAAGGGCGCCTATCGATCCAACAAAACTAACAACACTATGCCCTTTTGTTAGTGTAGTTGATTAAAACAATATTATGACGGCGTGAAATGTTCAATAAAGCTTATTCTTCGCTTCGAAGCGTTATTGAAAGATCAATTTTTTTATATAACTAATGGGATTTTTTTATGTATATGCATAGATTAATGGGTAAACCTAAGGAAGGAGGAATTTCCGTCAACTGAGAATTATTTCATGTCCTGCATTATTGAGACGTGTGTATTCGGGAGATTGAGTTAGGTAATAGAGCCACAACCCACTTCAGCAAAGATGGGTGGAAGAATTTGGTAATGAAATTTAAAGAACGTACTGAACAGCACTGAGAAATCTGCACTTCCAAATATTTTCACAGATTTTCCCACCATTCTGCAAAAAAACAAATTTTCTCACAACTGCTTCCCACCGCTGATTTTCCCATCCGAGCCAAACAAAGCCTAAATTTAACACCAAAGACAATATTTGGCTTGAATAAATGAACATGTGTGGCTAAGCAAATAGTGAAATTATGATAATACGAAAAAAATTTCACTGGCTGAAATTACCGAACGATAAGGAAACTCTTCCATATCCGAAACGGAAATGTCCTCCGCCCTCAGGAACAGGGCCTTCCTTGCCCGAACAATGTGATCCGTCATCTCCTGATTTGGTCCCGCTTTACCACAAGGGTCAGCGGCCAAGCACTTAACAGCCAGCAGCACGTTCTGCAGAGATTCACTCATCCGTTTCAAAACCAACTTATCAGGTCTCTCTGCACCGGAGCTCCTCTCTGCGCCCAGTATGCGAACTAGCTTTTTTATCCTCCGTCTCAGATCCGGGCAGAAGGGGAGCCACCGGTCGGCAGCTTCAATAACTTCCGCCCCGTCTTCTCTCTTTTCACCATCGGTAGTGACCTGGTCATGTAGTCGTTGGACCCAGCAAGAGAATAGCTCGGAGTGGTTTGCTCGGACCCGTTCAGGACCTAACAAGAGCTCGCAGGCGACGTCACCGTGAGAGGTGAGTTGGTGGAAGAGGCGCCGGAGCTCCGTCTCTGCAGAGACGGCGCAAGCGGGGCCTTCAGCACGGGGAAGAATGAAGGAATCAAGTGTGCGGACATCGCCGCAGCGGGAGAGCTCGGACATGAGCGAAGGGAGACTGAAGGGAGGAGGCGATCGATGCGAACGGGCCGGGGTGCGCGGCTTCAGCGATTTTTCGCTTAGGTTGGTTTGTGCTGGCTACCGGGATCTCAGTGCAGGGTGATGGAAGGTAATGCTCAGACGCAGGCCGTCAAAGTAAAAGAGATCAAAGAAATTAGTCGCGGGAAGCAGCAGTACGAATAGAACCTAAAAAAGGGGGCAAAAGCCCTAATGACAGGACCTTGCACTATTAGGAAGAACTTGAGGAACTTAGGGTTGAGGAACTTAGGGTTGAAGAAGCAAGGATGCTTGTGAAAAACTTAAAATTATTCAAATCAATAACTGAAATTCATATCGAACCGCTCGATTTGATGTAGGGGCAATTTTATCTCTAGGATAATCAACTCTCATTCGGTTCATTGTAGTTTTCGATCCTTTAAAATCATCGATTCATACTGAACTAACTCACCTCTAGATTATTAAAAATGCATGTCAATCTATTTTCATTGTTTTGTGGCATGTGTTGGGATATGACCCACTGTAATTTGGGCACACAAGAAGATAATGAACTTGTAACAATATAGAGAACGCAAAAATTTACGTGAAAAAATTTCTCTAAAGCAATGAGGGAAAAATACACGAGGTGGGGCACACGAAATCTACTATCAGAAATAAGGATTACAAAATGTAGAAATCTAGGTTTGCCCAACATTGAAAGCCCCTCTGAATTTGACAGACCAAATTCACTCCTCACAACCACGCGGTGGAGAAAACTCTTCAAAAGAGAGTACCACAATCAATTCTCTTCAACCATCTACGGCAACGAAGATGAAGAAGGAACTCCTCCAAGGCGAAGAAGAAAACACCGGCGATGAGAGACTTGCGTTCTTCCTCCTAAAAAACTTGTGATTTTCTCCTGTACAGCAACTTGACGATTCAATATTGAGATTTTTAGGTTTTAATATCTCTCTCCCTTAAATAGGATCGGCACCCTATTAGACTTCATAGGCGCACCTCGCGTGGCCATTGGATGGGAGAACATAGACATTGGATGGCTAAAATAAGAGATTAAATAGTCCAGAACCCGTCTCGTCGATATTGGGACCCAGTCTCGACGATATCAGAGAGAGGTCTCGATGACATGTAGCATGTCCAGTCGATATGCCTTAACCTGTCTCGTCGACAAAACTCCAGCTCTTCTAGCCGATAAAATTCTGCACCCAGTCGACCTGGGCTGACCTTCTCGTCGACAAGCAACCCATCTAGTCGATATGTCTTAGTTGTCTCGATGACATACATGAGTCGTCTCACCGATATGCAGACTCCATGTCGATGACATGCCCACAGCTTCAATTCGACATGGCCAAACCATCAAGTCGATATTCATGTAGCTTCCCGACGATATACAGCAAAACTTGAAATACTTGATCTGATTTTCTCTTTAGGGGTTGGACCCCAACAAACTCCCATTCCAGACCATAAAGAGGAGTTCACCTACCTGACTTTTCAGGTGGACTTTATGCTGATCAGTAACCGGCAAAACTCATGCTTCTCCCTCGGCACGTCCTTCGTCATCATGTCCGAAGGATTTTCATCCGTGTGGACCTTCTCCACCTTCAACAGCTTCGCCTCGACAGCATCATGTATCCAATAATACTTGTGTTTTGTCTTGGAGTGGTAGGCGGGATTCTTGGCCAGAAATATGATGCTCTGACTGTCACTGAAAACAATGAACAATTCTTGCTAGAGTCTAAGGTCAAGTATGAACTTTTTCATACACGAGATCTCCTTTGACGCCTCTATCAGAGTTATTATATTCTTCCTCTGTCGTCGATAGTGCCACACACTTATGCAACCTCGACTGTCACGACATAGTTCCCCCTGCATAAGTAACAACAAACCCCGAAGTGGATCTCCTAGAGTCAACATCTCCAAACATATCTGAATCAAAGTACCAGGGCCGACCCACCCTGTCTCGACTAGAAGGAACACGTTCCAGTCGCACTGCCGGGCAGCAGCCCAAGCACCCCAACCCGTCTCCGGCCCCACCACAGAGTCGTTAGGTTGCTCAGCTCAGTTGGTGATGAGAGTCTGCCTGGAGACTCTTTATCATGGAGGTCGGGGGATCGAGCCCTGGCCTCAACAACCTAACGACTCTGTGGTGGGGCCGGAGACGGGTTGGGGTGCTTGGGCTGCAGCCCGACAGTGCGACTGGAACGTGGTCCTTCTGGTTGAGCCAGGGTGGGTCGACCCTGGGCGTGCTGCATCACCAACCAGCTTCGGTGATCCTCCACCAAACTCAAACGTAAATCTGGGGTACCTCTTAGGTATCGGAGTATCCACTTCACTACATCCCAGTGGATCTTCCCCGGGTTCGCCAAGTATCTGTTCACTACCCCCACTACATGGGTTATGTCTGTCCTCGTGCAGACCAGGATCTTCTTCGTTGGTCCCAAGCCTTTCATCTCAAAGGACTTGTTAAGCTCCTTCTTCAGCTCATCAATGCTCGACTTGTCATCACCGACAATCAACATATCATCCACATACAACAGCAGAATAGTAAGGGTCTTCTCAGTCCTCTTCGCATAGACACGGTGATTATCCCTAGTCCTCTGGAACTTTCTCTTCAACATAAAAGAGCCAAATTTCTTGTACCATTGCATGTGTAAGACCCCAAATGGCATGTGCACCCAAAATACCAAAAATGAGCATGAGCTGAAATTAGGGAGCTAGCGCTAGCGATAGCGCCGACGGTAGCGTTCCGAGAACTCCCGAGAAATGGTCCCGAGAAATCCCGAGAAATGGTTCCGAGAACTCCCGAGAAATGGAGCAGACTGAAACAGATGAGCTAACGCCAAGCGCTAGCGATAGCGCCGGCGGTAGCGTCTCTTAGCGGTACCGACTCAGGGCTAGCGCCAGGCGCTAGCCACTAGCGCCGGCGCTAGCTTTAAATCTTAAATAACCTCAATCCCGACTTTTCAGCCATTTTTCTCTCAAGTGCTGAGGGCAGAGAGCTGGGAGAAAGGAGGGAGAGCCTTTGGAGTTGAGATTTCATCGTGCCAAGAGGGAGATTAGTGAAGAATCGTGTGCGTGTGTGTGCCACCGCGGATTCCAGCCATCCACCTCTCACTTCTATGGCATCGAAACGGCCTACAAGGGTAACGAATCTCCTCCCTAATCCTTGGACATGTACGTCCTTTGATTTGCATGCGTTTTGGAATACTTCTACTAATTAGTAGATCGGTTATTCTGGTGGGTTGAAGTGATTGCCCCACAAATTGCATATAGAGTCCGAAGCGGTATTACGGACATAGGCATGTTGTGTGAAGCCCATCCGGACAGTTCGAGCCGGATTGGTGATGCTTAGTGCGTGTAAAGTGCCGAAAATAATTCCGTGTACGTGCTGTGATGCGGGTCATGAGTACTGTTTTGTACAAAAATAGGACCTGGAGGTGTTTCCCAGGCTGTACCCGAAATTTGGTGGCAGAACTGAGTTCTGTCACTAGTGCCGGGCGCTAGCGTTAGCGCCGGCGGTAGCTCCAGGTGAGCTACCAGTATTAATGTCTGGAGGTGTATTCCCAGAGGTAGCATGGTTGAGTTATGTTACCAGTGCCGGGCAGAACTAGGTTCTGTTGCTAGCGTCGGGCGCTAGCGTTAGCGCCGGCGTTAGCGCCCAGCACACAGACAGTGTGTTTCAGTGCTACCTAAATTCTTGGAGGCTGGATGCGTAGCAGAAAAAGTTGTGGAACTTGCAAAACCCAGCATTTAGAGATGGGTACTAGGTGACGCTTACCCGTATCGTGCATAGTGGAATCGTGGTATTTGAGAAACGGGCCTAGCTGATCCGAACCCTCCCATAGTGGTGGTGAAGAGGTCGCCCATCGGTGCACCGGGATATGGATGAGTGCCGGAACTTCGTGTGTACGGACTAGCTCAATTTGCTTGTCTAAGTTGAAATAAGACTTAGCGTGAGGGCGTAACTCAGGGAGTATGCCAAAGTGTGCCTTGAGAGCACGAAGCGGGTGGCTTGGTTTGCCTCCGTTGATGTTGTTTGCGGATATATATATATGTTGCTGACTCTTACTTGCAGGGAAGGAGCACCACCGCCCCGAGTGTGGGGGGCGGGGTCGTTATAAATCTTGGTCAGCTAAAGCTGACCGGTTGCTTGTTTTCCCACCAATTGGTGGATTTGCTTATACAGGTCCCGGTGAGACTAGCGGGAGATAGCGGGCTGAAGCCCCTGCTGCTGTGTTGTGCTGGCCCTTGAAGGCCAAAGCTTTTGTTTACTTTTGTTCATGTGTGGCCGGCCTGCGTGCCGATGTTTGGAAGCCACGTAGATGATGTAAACAAACTCATGTAAATAACGTTTTTGTATGTCATTCCTCGTTGTATAGTGGACTTGTTATGAACTGGTTTTAAATAAAAATAAATATGCTTCCGTTATGCGACTCTGATGCTGAGATAGTTATATTTGTAACTGTTTAGACACTAATTCTCGTAACGCGCTCTTCTGTTCGTTTCATATGGCGTAGGGTCCCGGCCGGACCTACTGTTATATGCTATGTAACAGGGAGGGTGTTACAAATTGGTATCAGAGCGAGGTTGTGTAGTAAAGGTACGAATAGGGAGTCAAGACTTTGATTTGGAAGCACCGATACTCCCGCTTTCGGAATTCGATGTAATCTTTGGTATGGACTGGCTGTCAGCGCAGCAGACCTACATTGATTGCATGTCTAAGGAGGTCACACTGGGGCGGAATACCGAACGTACAACTACGTTTGCTGGTTTGCATGGATCGAGTAAGACACTGATGTCTGTTGTCCAAGTGGTCAAGGCGGTTCGGCAAGGTGCAGAGTTAGGAGTTGTGCTAGTGGGGGCTGCAAAGCCTCAACCCAGTTTGAGTGATGTTCCTGTGATTTCAGAGTATCCAGATGTGTTTCCGAAAGATCTTCCTGGGGCGCCACCTCAGCGAGAGATTGACTTCACTATAGAGCTGGTGCCAGGTGCCAAACCTGTTTCACGCTCTCCATACCGAATTGCGTCAAAGGAGATGGCGGAATTGAAAGTTCAATTACAGGAGTTGCTAGAGCAGGGTTATATACGTCTAAGTACCTCCCCTTGGGGTGCTCCGGTCCTTTTTGTGAAGAAGAAGGACGGAAGCCTGCGTCTATGCATTGACTACCGAGAATTGAACAAGCTGACCGAGAAGAACAAGTATCCGATTCCTCGAATCGATGACTTATTCGATCAGCTAGTTGGGTCAACTGTGTATTCAAAGTTGGATCTCAAGTCCGGCTATTACCAGTTACGAATTCGGGATTGTGATATCCCTAAGACAACATTCAGTACTCGCTACGGACACTACGAGTTTACAGTGATGCCATTTGTATTGATGAATGCACTGTCAGTATTTATGGATCTGATGAATAGGACCTTTTGAGAGTGCCTTGATCGGTTTGTCATTGTCTTCATTGACGATATCTTGGTGTACTCTCAGTCTGAAGAAGAACACGCGATTCATTTGCGTGAAGTTTTGGAAATCCTGCGACGTAGTCAACTTTATTCCAAGTTCTCTAAGTGCGAGTTCTGGCTAGCCTCAGTGGCGTTCCTTGGTCATGTTGTTAGTGGCGAGGGTATCGCAGTAGATCCGGCAAAGATTGATGCAATCCAGAAGTGGCCCGTTTTGGCGACAGTAGCGGAAGTCAGGAGTTTCCTTGGACTTGCCGGCTACTATCGGCGCTTCGTGTAGAACTTTTCGCGGATCGCTCTACCTCTCACCACCTTGACGAGGAAGGATCAGAAGTTTGTTTGGTCACCAGAGTGTGCACGGGCTTTTGAGGAATTAAAGAGGCGTCTGACCACAGCACCAATTTTGTGTTTGCCATCTGGTGCAGAGGGTTATGAAATTGACAGTGATGCGTCAGGGAGCGGCTTAGGCTGCGTACTTCTTCAGCACGGTCAAGTAATAGCTTATGGCTCTCGTCAGTTGAAAGTGCATGAGCGGAATTATCTGGTCCACGACTTGGAATTGGCTGCCGTGATTTTCGCTCTAAAGCTGTCGCGACACTATTTATATCGTGTGAAGGTTGACATCTTTACAGATCATAAGAGCCTTAAGTATTTGCTAAATCAGAAGGAGCTCAACATGCGACAGCGAAGGTGGATGGAGTTCCTGGGGGACTACACTTTTGATATACACTATACTCCCGGGAAGGGAAATGTAGTCGCAGATGCTTTGAGCCGAAGGGCTCATGCACAGGCCAACTGGATTCAGATGTATGATCCACGTCTGATCAGGGACTTGGAAGCCTTGGAGATCTCCTGTGTAGAGAGGAGTTCTAGTGCGAATGCGTGCTTAAACTGGACGGAGGTGCAGTATGACCTCGCGGACAGAATACGACAGGCCCTGGAGCTTGATTCAAGCATGCAACGCTATTTAGCAGAGTCTGGGGAAGGGACTGCTGCAGAGTTTGTGGTAGACGACGGTCTGATGTGGAAAGACAGTCGGTTGTGCGTCCCAAATGTAGGTAAGTTGCGGGAGGAATTGATGTACGAAGCCCATTTTACCAAATACTCAATTCACCCAGGGAGCACAAAAATGTACCAAGACATGAAAAAACTGTTTTGGTGGTCGGGATTAAAGAAAGACATCGCCTTGTACGTGCCAAAATGCAAAACTTGCGCACTGGTGAAGGCGAAATGTCAGAAACCTGGAGGTTTTCTGAAGTCGTTGCCTATACCGGAATGGAAATTTGATGACATTTCGATGGATTTCGTGCACGGTTTGCCGAGATCACAGAGTGGGAATGATGCCGTATGAGTGATCGTGGATCGCTTGACAAAGGTAGCCCACTTTATTCCAAATCGGAAGGACGATTCAGTTGAAAAGTTAGCAAAACTTTATGTTGATAGCATCGTACGATTGCACGGTGTAACTAACGTTTTTGTATGTCATTCCTCGTTGTACAGTGGACTTGTTATGAATTGGTTTTAAATAAAAATAAATATGCTTCCGTTATGCGACTCTGATGCTGAGATAGTTTTATTTGTAACTGTTTAGACACTAATTCTCGTAACGCGCTCTTCTGTTCGTTTCATATGGCGTGGGGTCCCGGCCGGACCTACTGTTATATGCTATGTAACAGGGAGGGTGTTACAGCATGAGTGCCTGCGTCAACCCATATTGACTCTTCTTGAGTCGGCAGACCAAATTCTCCTTCCCCTTAGCTTTAAAACCTTCAGGATGCTCCATTTACAGCTCCTCCTCCAAATCTCCATGCAAAAATGTCATCTTGACATCCATCTGCTCAACCTCAAGATTCCTGAAGGCATCCAATCCCAATACCAGTCTGATAGAAGAAATTTCACCATTGGTGAAAATATCTCATCAAAATTTACACCATGCCTTTGACTGAACCCTTTGACTACCAACCTTGCCTTGTACCTAGGCCGGGAGAGGCTTTCATCAGTCTTCAGCTTGAAGACACGTTTGTTCTTCAAAGTTTTTCTCCCATTTGGTAGTCAGACCAGATCACATGTCTCATTCTTTTGGATTGAGTCTAACTCCTCCTCCATAGCTGTTGCCAAAGACTCTCTATCTTTAGTCCTCTAATCCTCCTCAAAAGACTCAGGCTCACCACCATCAGTAAGCAAAATATAATCTTGAGGTGGGTACCTAGTGTTGGGCCTCCACGCTCTATCAGATCTCTTGAGGGGTACCTCCACAACTGGTGGAATTTCTACAGGTAAAGCTCCCCCCCATACAGAATCTTCTCCTGATATGGAATCTGCTGTAACGCCCCGGGTTTTTCTTCTTATAATTATTTTAATAAGGCATAGGGAATTAATAATAATTACTCTAAAAACGAGATTTTAATTCAGGGCGTTAGTGCGTAGGGGCGTTACCGTTGCGTGATCGTCGTCGTCATCCGGCGTTTTGTTTTTAGAAAGAGGCTTATGCGGGTATATGTAAATATATATATATATGTTTATATTCGTGTATTTAGGGTCTCGTATATATATATTCTCACGGTTATATATATGAGTATATATAAGTGTTATGCGTATAAAATTTTTCTTATATATATGTATATATATTAAAGTTATACATATGATTACATATAATTATACCTATAATATACATACAATTATATGTATAATTATACCTATAACTATTCATATAATTATATACATATATACATATTATTATACATATATAAGCTTATAATTTGCTAAGCCCTCCTCATTCTCCCCGATAACCCCCCCCCCCCCCCCCCTTCCCTCTCCCGATTTCTTTCTGCTGAGAGTGCTGGACAGCCGCGCCCAGGGCTTCGGCGTCGGGGCTGTTCGGAGGCGGCGTTTTAGTGGTCGCCGGAGCTTGGCGCCTTCGTCGGAGTAGCGGATCGGAGAGCTCTCGTCGGCATCGGCGGTGGTTGTGAGCTCTTCTGGTCGTGGGCTTCTCTACGTCGCGTGGCGGCGGCTTCCGAATCCAAGGCAAGAAAACCCTTCCTCCTCCTTCTTCCCCCCCGCCCCCCCTTTTTTCATCTCATCCTGTTTCTCTTTCGATCGTGGCCCTGATTTTGGAGCTTGTTGGTAGTCTTGCTTTTCTCCCTAATTTCTGATGGCAGTTTTTGTTTGGGGGAGTTATGCTAGCAGATTTTTTCTCTAGTCTTGTTAATAGGTTTTGGGGAATGTTGCTAGCAGATTTTTGCTAGTCTTGCAGCAGATTTTCTTCCTAGATCGGTTATCAGGTTTGGGGGCCTTTTTGCTAGCAACACCTTCTAGTTTGGTGGCAGATTTGTTCTTCTTTTTTTTTGCTTATGTTATCAAGATTCCTTTGGATTTATGCTCATCAAATCCCTGGCTTGTTATAACAAATTTCTGGGTATATTAATATGCTAGCAGATTTTCAGTTTTATGTTGGCAAAATCCTGGATTTATGCTAGGGCTGGTGGCTGCTGTTTTTATATTCTGAATGGGGAGCTGTTTTTTACAAAATTCATCATCATGGGCTGCTACATCTGTCTCCAGTTTGGATTATTTTGGGGTGGCTGCATTCGGAGCTATCAGAAATTTCTGTTTTCTCTTTTTTCTTTCCTGGGGGGGGGGGGGGGGGGGGGGGGGGGGGGGGGGGGGGCTGATATGCTTGGTCCTAGGCTCGGTTTCGTTGGGGCTGGTTTGTACAATCCAAGTTAGGAGCTGCTTTACATTATTCTTACTTGGTTTTGTCTTTGGGGATGCCTTATTGATGTAGTATTGTGGGGGGGGGGGGGGGGGGGGGGCTGCTCCTTGAAATTCGGGGATGCGGTTATGAATTTAATTAGGGGTTTGTTTCTTATTAGTTTAATTGAGGGGGCTGCTATATATTTATGTACACTCCCTTTCTTGTTGAGGGGTGGGGCTGCTATATCTATGACCCTCCTTCCCTTGTCGAGGGGGCTGCTTTATATCTATGGCTCTATTAGCTTCTTACCTATGGAGATATTCTTGCTATGTGACGTTTAATCGCCTTGGTTATTTGGCCCTGGGTATAAGGAAATACGTTGTCATGTTCGGCATTTATATTTAGATGTTGGTTAAAATATAAATTTTGCTCATAGTCTTGCGCTAGTAGCCTAGCTGTTGAGGTCACCTATTGCCTGTTCCCTTCTCTTTTAATCCTTTTCCCTGGTTTTCTGTGTAATCTGCATTTTTCTTCTGAGTATTTTAAACCCTTTCCGACTCAGTCTTCCATGTAGTTTTTGTGTTAACTTTCTCAGTGAAGGGTAATGCTTCCTCTTCACTGTCTTAGCAATCTGATTGAATGTAAAGATTTCTTTTTTTAGAGGTTGTGGGCTGCATATAGCGGTCCTTCTCCTTAATGACTCTGTTTCTTGAAGTTTAGTTATACTAGGCTCTCTTGTTGGTCGTGTCCTTCAGGTAGTAGTAGTCCCCTTGGCTTGATTTTGCTGGGTGATTGAAAGTCCTTTATTTCAGTCCTTTCTTCTTCCTTGTTTGCCTAACCTGTTGAATTTAGGTTAGTGGTTGTTGTGTTTTCCTTTTTGGGGTCTTATTGGTGTTCTGGGTTCCTGATTCCTGCTGTCATCCCCTTGGAATCTGGATAGCTTCTATACCTGTTTAGTTATGCTACCAGGTAGCCTGATAAGACTTCCTTAGGTTTAGAAAAGTTTGCTCGCCCTAAGATCGTGCAATTTCTTCTTCTTCTTCTTCTTTTATGAAGTTTCCGGTCGACTTTGATATAGGTCTTTCTCGTCGACTTTGATATAAGTCTTTCTCTTCGACCTTGATATAAGTCCTTCTCGTCGATTTCTTCGCTTATTCTGAATTGTTTCCTCATATATTATATGTTCTTTCGCCGGGTGATCCCGGGTATCTTAAGCGATGTTATCAAGCATTTTAGTCTTTTCGTTGAGACTTTTTAGATGAAGCTATGCTTTATTCTTTGATTTGTCCGGTATTTGATTGGTGGCTGGTTATGGTATTGTTTTGTGCCTTATTCGTCGTATTGTTATGAGAAGTTCGTTGGGAGTCAAGTTTGGACTCGCCAAGTTCTTTCAAATGAATCGTTGAGTAGTGTTTATTTCTTTGTGACCTATCCTTAGGGTGTTATGGTGCTGATATCTCGGGTTACGTCCCGTGTCTTAATTGAAACTTAATTTGATTATTTAGAACCTTTGTCTTAAGCCTTGCACGGTGGGTAGTTTTGGGTGGCAGTGGATAGAGTACCACCACCCAAATTTGGTTTTTGGGTGGCAGTGGATAAAGGACCACGACCCAGTTTTGGGCTGCGGGCGTTAGTGGAAGATACCACCGTCGCAGTACCTTCTTTTGGGGGACGTTTTTCCCTCGAGCTGATCAGTCTCAAGTTCTTAAGCACATATGCTTATATATGTGTATTATGATAGTATATGCATGACAATCACCTCTGAGCCGCAAAGGCGGACACGTGGTGGGCTTTGATTGTGTTGACTATTACCTTTTGGTGCAGGCTTTTCTTCTTACCGAGTGCACTCATTTGAGCTAGCTCGGGGTGTTGTAAGATTATAGATGTTTACCTGTTTAGTTTTCCTTTCTGCACTCTCTTATTTCTTTTACTGCTAATCTTGGTTTTCTTGCACCCTCTTGGGCTGAGGCATTCTTTTCTTATGAATGTCTCAGGTTCAGGTTTTTAGCCGCCGCAGGAGTTAGAGCGGCGTCGTTCAGTGTTCCTGTCGAGGCCCTTCCCCTCTTAGGTATGGGGCAATTGCTTAGTTGTTGTCTCTCATTTAGCTGTTTTTCCTTCTTCCCTGCGGGTTCGTGTCAGCTGTTGGCGCCCGTATGGCTTTTTTGTTTAGATTACTTACTGTTCGCTTTGCTGTTACTTTGAGTACTTTACCTACTTGCTCTCTGGGAAGCCTTTTCACTAAGATGTAGTAGTTACTTTATTGATATAAAAATATCGTTCTTGCATATCATGCTTTTAAATAAAGATCGCATACTTTGAAATTCGTAGAAAAATTCTTTCTTACTATACTAAACCTAGATATGTGCATATCATTTCTGGAATGCTTATTTTCTTGCTCATGTAGGCTAAAAAACAAACCTATTTTTCCGCTGCGTATATATAGTTTTCTACTTGTGGACTAGATGATCCACCAGACCGATGGACGCGGTCTTAAGCTAAAATGAAATTTTTCTCTTTTAATCCAATCACATATATGTCTTTTATAAAATTATCGTAAGGAGTGGTTGCCTGAGCGTCTGTAGTCGTCTCCTGCAGGCGTGGCATCATGACGCGTATTTTTCCCTTGCTCTGATATTACGTATTATATTTTTGGGAAAAATGCGGGTTGTGACAGTTGGTATCAGAGGGAGGTTAGCCGGGTTGCTGGGAATTGTCTGGTTGGCCCGGTTAACCGCCTGGTGAGAATCGTCATTCATTGCATACACACACTGAAGGGTCATCAGTATGTCTTGGCTGAAGCATGAACACTACACTCATAGCATGATAAGAAGTATATGTGGCATATTATGTAGTATGAGATGCATAATATGTGTTTGTATATGGATCCTCATAGGTGACAACATACGATTGTTATGTAGTATGGGATGCATAACGTAGACCGCATGCGTGTCCATTAGATTTTCCTTTTCGTTACATGCGATAATATGTAGTATGAGATGCATAAGATCGCATGTGTACGCCGCTCATATCATGCATTAAGGCCTTTTTTAGATTGCATAGCACTGCATATGCATCATAACATAGCATTAGCACACGTGCCAAGCTAAAGACATACATGATGACGCTCGTACACACATGATTTGGAATAAAATTTGGCATTCATGCATTATTTTATATGCACATAAGTTAATAGGATGATGGTGTATCATCCTAAGTTTAGCATAACATCATTTCATAAATTCCCAGAGCAAGGTAACAGTAAGAGCAAATATCTACTCTTTTATGATCTGTATCGAGTTAGGAAATTCTGGTTCCTAGCTGTTGCGTCTTAAGCTAGGTGTATTGAGGTGTTCGTTCGTAATTGCAGTCGGTGACTCCAGAGCATCGTGCGTCGGAGTCGGCTCCCCGGTCAGAGGGAGAGCCTTTGGGTGCGCGCAGTGAAGCGGTAATTGAAGAGTTGCGTCAGAGTAACGAGGCGTTGTCGAGGCAAATGGTTGTGAAACAAGCGCAGTTTTTCTGCCCAGGTGTTTTCAGGATTAAGGTTTTGACCTAGTTTATTCGTTGGCTTGCGAGTATGGATTTGGATTTTGTTATCTCAATACTGTGCGAGTTAAGGAGGGGTGGTTGTAACGCCCCGAGTTTTTCTTCTTATAATTATTTTAATAAGGCATAGGGAATTAATAGTAATTACTCTAAAAACGAGATTTTAATTCAGGGCGTCAGTGCGTAGGGGCGTTACCGTTGCGTGATTGTCGTCGTCATCCGGCGTTTTGTTTTTAGAAAGAGGCTTATGCGGGTATATGTATAAATATATATATATGTATATATTCGTGTATTTAGGGTCTCGTATATATATTCTCACAGTTATATATATGAGTATATATAAGTGTTATGCGTATAAAAATTTTCGTATATATATGTATATATATTAAAGTTATACAGATGTTTACATATAATTATACCTATAATATACATACAATTATACCTATAACTATTCATATAATTATATACATATATACATATTATTATACATATATAATTATATATATATAAGCTTATAATTTGCTAAGCCCTCTTCATTCTCCCCGATAACCCCCCCCCCCCCCCCCCCCCCCCCCCCCCCCTCCCTCTCCCGATTTCTTTCTGCCGAGAGTGCTGGAGAGCCGCGCCTAGGGCTTCGGCGTCGGGGCTGTTCGGAGGCGGCGTTTTAGTGGTCGTCGGAGCTTGGCGCCTTCGTCGGAGTAGCGGATCAGAGAACTCTCGTCGGCATCGGCGGTGGTTGTGAGCTCTTCTGGTTGTGGGCTTTTCTTCGTCGCGTGGAGGCGGCTTCTGAATCTAAGGCAAGAAAACTCTTCCACCTCCTTCTCCCCCCCCCCCCCCCCCCCCCCCCTTTTCATCTCATCCTGTTTCTCTTTCGATCGTGGCCCTGATTTTGGAGCTTGTTGGTAGTCTTGCTTTTCTCCCTAATTTCTGATGGCAGTTTTTGTTTGGGGGAGTTATACTAGCAGATTTTTTCTCTAGTCTTGTTAATAGGTTTTGGGGAATGTTGCTAGCAGATTTTTGCTAGTCTTGCAGCAGTTTTTCTTCCTAGACCGGTTATCAGGTTTGGGGGCCTTTTTGCTAGCAACACCTTCTAGTTTGGTGGCAGATTTGTTCTTCTTTTTTTTTTGCTTATGTTATCAAGATTCCTTTGGATTTATGCTCATCAAATCCCTGGCTTGTTATAACAAATTTCTGGGTATATTAATATGCTAGCAGATTTTCAGTTTTTGTTGGCAAAATCCTGGATTTATGCTAGGGCTGGTGGCTGCTGTTTTTATATTCTGAATGGGGGGCTGTTTTTTTACAAAATTCATCATCATGGGCTGCTACATCTGTCTCCAGTTTGGATCATTTTGGGGTGGCTGCATTCGGAGCTATCATAAATTTCTGTTTTCTCTTTTTTCTTTCCTGGGGGGCTGCTATGCTTGGTCCTAGGCTCGGTTTCGTTGGGGCTGGTTTGTACAATCCAAGTTAGGAGCTGCTTTACATTATTCTTGCTTGGTTTTGTCTTTGGGGCTGCCTTATTGATGTAGTATTGGGGGGGGGGGGGGGGGGGGGGGCTGCTCCTTGAAATTCGGGGCTGCGGTTATGAATTTAATTGGGGGTTTGTTTCTTATTAGCTTAATTGAGGGGGCTGCTATATATTTATGTACACTCCCTTTCTTATTGAGGGGTTGGGCTGCTATATCTATGACCCTCCTTCCCTTGTCGAGGGGGCTGCTTTATATCTATGGCTCTATTAGCTTCTTACATATGGAGATATTCTTGCTATGTGACGTTTAATCGCCTTGGTTATTTGGCCCTGGGTATAAGGAAATACGTTGTCATGTTCGGCATTTATATTTAGATGTTGGTTAAATTATAAATTTTGCTCATAGTCTTGCGCTAGTAGCCTAGCTGTTGAGGTCACCTATTGCCTGTTCCCTTCTCTTTTAATCCTTTTCCCTGGTTTTCTGTGTAATCTGCATTTTTCTTCTGAGTATTTTAAACCCTTTCCGACTCAGTCTTCCATGTAGTTTTTGTGTTAACTTTCTCAGTGAAGGGTAATGCTTCCTCTTCACTGTCTTAGGAATCTGATTGAATGTAAAGATTTCTTTTTTTAGAGGTTGTGGGCTGCATATAACGGTCCTTCTCCTTAATGACTCTGTTTCTTGAAGTTTAGTTATACTAGGCTCTCTTGTTGGTCGTGTCCTTCAGGTAGTAGTAGTCCCCTTGGCTTGATTTTGCTGGGTGATTGAAAGTCCTTTATTTCAGTCCTTTCTTCTTCCTTGTTTGCCTAACCTGTTGAATTTAGGTTAGTGGCTGTTGTGTTTTCCTTTTTGGGGTCTTATTGGTGTTCTGGGTTCCTGATTCCTGCTGTCATCCCCTTGGAATCTGGATAGCTTTTATACCTATTTAGTTATGCTACCAGGTAGCCTGATAAGACTTCCCTAGGTTTAGAAAAGTTTGCTCGCCCTAAGATCGTGCAATTTCTTCTTCTTCTTCTTCTTTTATGAAGTTTCCCGTCGACTTTGATATAGGTCTTTCTCGTCGACTTTGATATAAGTCTTTCTCTTCGACCTTGATATAAGCCCTTCTCGTCGATTTCTTCGCTTATTCTGAATTGTTTCCTCATATATTATATGTTCTTTCGCCGGGTGATCCCGGGTATCTTAAGCGATGTTATCAAGCATTTTAGTCTTTTCGTTGAGACTTCTTAGATGAAGTTATGCTTTATTCTTTGATTTGTCCGGTATTTGATTGGTGACTGGTTATGGTATTGTTTCGTGCCTTATTCGTCGTATTGTTATGAGAAGTTCGTTGGGAGTCAAGTTTGGACTCGCCAAGTGCTTTCAAATGAATCGTTGAGTAGTGTTTATTTCTTTGTGACCTATCCTTAGGGTGTTATGGTGCTGATATCTCGGGTTATGTCCCGTGTCTTAATTGAAACTTAATTTGATTATTTAGAACCTTTGTATTAAGCCTTGCACGGTGGGTAGTTTTGGGTGGCAGTGGATAGAGTACCACCACCCAGATTTGGTTTTTGGGTGGCAGTGGATAAAGGACCACGACCCAGTTTTGGGCTGCGGGCGTTAGTGGAAGATACCACCGTCGCACTACCTTCTTTTGGGGGACGCTTTTCCCTCGAGCTGATCAGTCTCAAGTTCTTAAGCACATATGCTTATATATGTGTATTATGATAGTATATGTATGACCATCACCTCTGAGCCGCAAAGGCGGACACGTGGTGGGCTTTGATTGTGTTGACTATTACCTTCTGGTGCAGGCTTTTCTTCTTACCGAGTGCACTCATTTGAGCTGGCTCGGGTTGTTGTAAGATTATAGATGTTTACCTGTTTAGTTTTCCTTTCTGCACTCTCTTATTTCTTTTACTGCTAATCTTGGTTTTCTTGCACCCTCTTGGGCTGAGGCATTCTTTTCTTATGAATGTCTCAGGTTCAGGTTTTTAGCCGCCGCAGGAGTTAGAGCGGCGTCGTTCAGTATTCCTGTCGAGGCCCTTCCCCTCTTAGGTGTGAGGCAGTTGCTTAGTTGTTGTCTCTCCTTTAGCTGTTTTTCCTTCTTCCCTGCGGGTTCGTGTCAGCTGTTGGCGCCCGTATGGCTTTTTGTTTAGATTACTTACTGTTCGCTTTGCTGTTACTTTGAGTACTTTACCTACTTGCTCTCTGGGAAGCCTTTTCACTAAGATGTAGTAGTTACTTTATTGATATAAAAATATCGTTCTTGCATATCATGCTTTTAAATAAAGATCACATACTTTGAAATTCGTAGAAAAAACCTTTCTTACTATACTAAACCTAGATATGTGCATATCATTTCTGGAATGCTTATTTTCTTGCTCATGTAGGCTAAAAAACAAACCTATTTTTCCGCTGCGTATATATAGTTTTCTACTTGTGGACTAGATGATCCACCAGACCGATGGACGCTGTCTTAAGCTAAAATGAAAAATTTCTCTTTTAATCCGATCACATATATGTCTTTTATAAAATTATCGTAAGGAGTGGTTGCCTGAGCGTCTGTAGTCGTCTCCTGCAGGCGTGGCATCACGACGCGTATTTTTCCCTTGCTCTGATATTACGTATTATATTTTGGGGAAAAATACGGGTTGTGACATCTGCACAACTTCTTCTTCAGCACGCCCTTCATCAACACCATCATTCTCTGGCTCAAGAGCTGCATCAAAACTCTCCACAGCCAGTGGATCATATGGCTCTGCAACACTCTACTCAACAACAACCTGGTCTTCCACAAAGACCACATCCCTACTTTTGACGATCTTCTTTTTCACTTGATCCCAGAGTCTATAGCCAAATTCTTCATGCGGGAATCCCAGCAAGATACACTGTCAGGACTTTTCATCAAGCTTCGATCTCTCCTCCTTGGGGATATGAACACGTGTCCTGCAACGGAACACCCGCACGTGTCAATATGACACCTCCTTCCCGGACCAAACCCGCTCTGGGATATCTCTATACAACGGTGCAGAGGGGGACAGATTGATCAAATGCACTGCAGTCTGTACAAACTCTGCCCAGAACAGCTTGTCAATACCTGCCTGAGAGATCATGCACCTAATCTTCTCCACAATTGTCCTTTTCATCCTCTCTGCCAACCCATTCTATTGCAGTGCCCTCAGAACTGTCTTTTCATGCACAATGTCATGCTCCATGCAATAGGCATCAAATGGTCTAATTTATTCTCCTACGTTGTCAGATCTTACCCTTTTGATTTGCTTCTCGGTCATCATCTCCACCTTTGCTCTAAATTTCATGAATTTTGTCAAAACATCACTCTTCTACTTCAGGAAGTAGATTCATACCTTCATATAGTGATCATCTATGAATGTGACAAAGTAAGTTGCACCGCCCACTGACTTTGTCTCTATAGGACCACACATATTTGTATGTATCAGGTTCAGTAGCTCTGCCTTCCTCTTTGGTTCAGACTCCGCAAAGGATACTCTTCTCTACTTGCCAGCCAAGTAGTGAACACACGTGTCAGGTAACTCCCCTGACAGCTCTGGTAGAACATTGTTCTTCACCAGGATCTTGAGATTCTTCTCACTAATATGGCCAAGTCTTTATGCCACAACCCCATAGATTTGTCTTCAACTGCATTCAAACTCGGACTACAGATCTTTTCCTTTGCTCGGCACAAACCACAACACTTCTTGCCCCTGACCACCACCAAGGAAATCTTCACCAGCCTCCAGGCACCTCCGCCTTCAATGCTCGTAAAGCCTCCATCATCTAGTCTGCCAACAAAGACGAGGTTCATCCTCAAGTCAGGAGTATACCTGACATTCTTTAGGATAACCTTCCCAAGATCAGTCTCCAGGTGGACATCTCCACTACCAACAATCTTCGACACATGTGCATTTGCCATCTGGATAGTGCCAAGATCTCCCACAACATATGAATATAAGTAATCTCTACGAGGAGTGCAGTGGTAGGATGCACTACCATCCACTACCCTGTCTGTGTCTACACACTCCTGGTATGCAGACCCACTGATATATAAGCACAATGACTCATCTTCCGCAATCGAGGTCGCACCTACACCCTCACTGGATTCTCCCATCTACTTCACCTTTCCCTTCAAATCTCTCTGCATCTTGTAATAGTTCTTTCTGTAATGGCCTTTCTTCTTACAGTAGAAGCACTCAATATCCTTCTTAGACATACCCATGGACTTACTTTTGGAGTTGTCTCTTTGCCTATCCTCTTTCTTCATCGTCTGCCCCTTCCCTCCCTGAGAAAGACATTTGATGTATAGGCTCCAGAGTCCTTCCATCTCAGTTCTTCATTCAACAAATAACTCATCACAATCTCCATTGACACGATGCCTTCAATTGCTGAATTGTTCAGTGGCACCACAAGAGTCTCCCAACTCTCTGGTAAGGAACTAAGGATCATCAAAGCTTGCAGCTCATCTCCAAGAGTGATCTTCATGGCCTCCAACTAATTGATGATGCTCTGGGCAAGGTTCAGATACTCTGTCATCTAAGAACCCTCCTTGTACTTTAAGTTCACAAGCTTTATGATCAGGAAAGCCATGTTACCCGTTGTATTCCTCTCCTACAACACTTCAAGCTTTCTCCATAAAGCCTGAGCCGATGACTCAGTGGACACATGATGGAAGACAGAATCATCAAGCAACTGCTGAATGAATCCCACTGCCTTTCTATCCATCTTCTTCCACTCTGCCTCATCCAACATGGTAGCTGACCTCCCTAACAACAGAGTATAGAGATCCTTGAAATACAAGAGATCCTCCATCTGTGGCTTCCAAATATTCCAATTCTTGTTGTTCATGCTGCACCATTCTTGTGTTCTGCTCCATCTTCTTTAATAGCGCCTCTAGGTAATCCGATTAATTCATGGATCAGATTTAGGAAGGTAGAGAGTGAACCAATGTCGTCACCTACTGTCGACCTAAATCTAAATTAGAATGACCAATCAGGCACTTACGAACCTAGCTCTGATACCACTTAACTTGTTGGGATATGACCTACTGCAATTCGGACACACAAGAAGATAATAAACTTACAAAAACAGAGAGAACACAAAAAAGTATGCGGAAAAATCCTCTCTAAAGCAATGAGGGGAAAAATAACGGGACGGGGCACACGAAATCCAATGTCAGAAATAAGGGTTACAAAATATAGAAATCTAGGTTTGCCCAACCTAGAAACCCCCTCTGGATTTGATAGACCAAATCCACTCATCGCAACCACGTGGTGGAGAAAACTCTTCAAAAGAGAGTACCCCAATCACTTCTCTTCAAGCGCCTACGACAATAAAGACGAAGAAGGAACTCCTTCAAGGCGAAGAAGAAAACACCGACGATGAGAGACTTGCGTTCTTCCTCCTGAAGAACTTACAATTTTCTCCTGTACAACAACTTGACGTCTCAATACTCAGTTTTTTAGGTTTTAATCTCTCTCTCTCTCTCTCCCCCCTTAAATAGGGTCGGCCCCCTATTAGTCTTCATAGATGCACCTCTTGTGGCCACTGGATGGGAGAATAGAGAGATCTAACGACTGAACTAAGAGATTAAACAGTCCAAAACCCGTCTCGCTGATATCGGGACCCAGTCTCGACGATATTGGAGAGAGGTTTCGACGACATGTAACCCGTCCAGTCAATATGCCTCAATCTGTCTAGTTGACAAAACTTCAGCCCTTCTCGCTGATAAAACTCTGCATCCAATCGACATGGACTGACCTTCTCATCGACAAGTAGCCCATCTAGTCGATATGCCTTAACTGTCTCAGACATACATGAGACGTCTCACCGATATGCAGACTCCATCTCGACGATATGCCCACGACTTCAAATCGATATGGCCAGACCATCACGTCGATATTCATGTAGCTTCTCGATGATATACAACAGAACTTGAAAAACTTGATCTGTTTTCTCTTTAGGGATGAACCCCAACAACATGATGGCTTCTCTCATTATATATTTTTGTATTTTATATTTGAGACTTTGAAAAGCAATGAAGCTGATATGATCACTAGAGGATGGGATCTTTAGAAGACTTGCATTTCATTTTATATTTAATAGTTCATCATCTTTGTATTTCACAGTGAATTATATATATGTGTTGTTATATGTACACCGATATTGGGTATATGTAAACACATATTTATTTATTTTTTACTCCATGTAAATCCTATATGCAAACCCTTTTTTTCTCCATGGAATTCTTATACGCAAACCAATAGTCTGAATATACTCCACTTCTAGCCTAGCAACTCATGCCCAGACGTCGCCTTTCGCTTGACTCCACGCCCAGTTGCCCCCTTCACTTACTGAATTCATCCTTCTTCGGACAAACTCCCGTACAAGCCCCCTTTTCCGTCTTTACCCGACTGATGCGGCGGTACAAGATTGGGTGGTTGCTAGGGCGGGGACCTTCGCTAAGGTGTTTCTAACGAATATGAGAAATGGTCTGCTTAAAGAAGCTTCGATAGTTGTTTTATTGATGAATGGAAGCAGCTTTAGACATAGCATAAATTGTTGCAATGGGCTTTGAAGAGCTATAGTTTCATGAAATTATTTTTGGAGGTGCATGATTCCATGTTGAAATCTCAAGTAGTTCAGGATGTCTACACATTAGTGCATTTTCAAGATTGGAAATGCAAATCCAGAAAAAAGTGTAACATCCCCAAAAAAACTAGACCCCTAAGTTGGTTTTGTAATGACTAGGTCATGACAAAACCATAGGAAGCACTTAAGACCATGTGGACATAGGCAAGAAGGAGGAAAACCACAGTGGTCTGCAAATAACAATTTCTAGTTAACAAGCCTAGGGTTGGACTTTAAGGCCTCACCTTGATCCTTTGACCCCACCATAACATCCCTAACCCATTAGGGGTCCCCTTTAGAGCACCAAGGACCCATTGAGGTCAACCAAAGAGGCCAAAATGACCAAAGTCAACCCTAACCCTAAATTGGTCAAAGTGGCCTAATTAGGGTCAATTGGCCTCCACCATGTCATACTGACCTTTCTCCTACACTCGTAAGGATATTAGGGACCCAATGGACCAAAAAGGCCCATCACGAGGCCTCCAATATGGCCAATTTGACCTAAGTCAACTCTAGCCCTGTTTTGGTCAAAGTGACCTATTAAGGGTCAATTGGCTCTCACCTTGACAAATTGACCCTACCTAGACCTTCCTAACCCTTAAGGGAGGCCAATGGGTCACTAGCCTCCCATTAGGGTCAACCCAAATGGTCAAATTGACCAAAGTCAACTCCACCCTAGATTTAGGTCAAAATGACATATTTTTACCTAATCAAGCCCAATTTACTTGGGCTAGACCCAATTGAGGTGGTCCACTTGCTAATGAGGCTTGGAGTGACTGAATTCACCATTCAATTCCAAGGAATTCGGCTAGGAGAGAGAGCCCCAAATGGGAAAGAGAGAGAAAGAGGGGGATTAATGGGGAGGAAGAAGAAACCTTCAATCTCCCCCATTAATGGCACCATTCATCTCCTCTTGGGGAGAGGAGGAGTTTCCAGCCTTCTCACGGCCACATTGATACCCTATTCATTCCCCCCCAAGTGAAATCGAAATTTCCCTTGATGACCATTAATGGCTTTCGAGAATAAAGCCTCCCAAAGATCAAATCGAAACCCCCACCACCATCAGTGATCAGAGAGGAAGAAAACCCCCAACTTTCCAAAGGAATCGTGTACTGAAAACCAGAGGAGGCATGGCACCAAAAGCTCCAATTTCGGCCATGACGACTCGCCGGAATGTGCGGCTTCAGGCGACCACACAGGTCCGATCCTCCCTCCCTCCCCTAGTGCTAGATCCCCATCTAATTCCGGGCTTGATTCAAGCCAAATTGGGCTCGAATCAAGCTCTCAAAAGGGCTCATATCGAGCCCTTTTCCCCCGCTAGATCACCTAGTTTCGGCCACCTCCGGCCGGCCAACCATCTCTAATCGCCGGCCACCACCTCAACGGAGGTGGTGGTGGCATTGGCTAGATGGGGCGGCGCTCCGGTGGCCGGGAAAACAAGGTGCAAGGCATACCAGGTCGGGGCTATCCCAGCTGTTGGCTGGAGGAAGAAGATGAGCAGGAGCCGCTCATCTTGCTTCAAGATTCGTGCTGGAATCATTTATATGAATGACATGAATGGTATTAAACCGTCACATATTATGTAGTGTTTTAATTTAATTATTAAAAATACTTACTGCCCCCTGATGAAACAGTGGCCAACACCAAAGTTGTATCCATTGGTGTGTACTTTAATTTAAAATTAATTTCAACCCAAAAGGACACTGTAGCTCCCTGTAGGGCTATTTTAGTGGGATTGGTCCTTAGGGTAGGATATCCACTATTTCTTGAATAACATTTGATTGGATAATGATATTGACTTGAAATTTGAAACATAAGCTGTTTATACATACACCCTTAACATATCCAAAAATGGGAATTTTTGTAGAACACTTTTCTAAAGTTTTTGTAAAAGTTTAATAATTCACATATTAATTAATTATAGGGACTAATGACATCCAATCCCCTCCAAATTTTGGTGGGTAGTCCTTAGGGTCATGATATGGCATTGGTAAAATTTTCATCCCATTTGGGATTGAATTGGTTTGGTAATTGGCTAACCCAAGTTTGATCAAACTAGGTCAAATTAGGTCAAAAGTGCACTTGTTGAGGTTATGTGGTCAAATCTCATCAAAATGATGTGAAACTTTGACCACTAGCTTAGAATCACATAAAACACCCCCATGAGGGATTTGGGGGGAGTTGGGGTGGATATGCCCTAGGGCCTTAGTTCAAGCCCTAGGGTTGCAGTTTGGGCCTTGTGAAGGACATAGGGTCATATGTCCTTGAATGGTCATGGAACTTGGTAGATAAGTTCATAGGGTATAAATATGCCCTAGGTAATTTTATGAGGATTTTAGGATCACTTGTTCCCTCTGAATTAGGTTATAACCTTTTTAGGGCACTTTCTCATAAGAGGAATTTACATGCTCAATTTATCTTGGATATTGATGAAAGTTTGGTAATGATCATATAATCATGGTATAAATCTCTGGTAATTTTAGTATAAATCTCCTTGTACCATTGTGAGCCCCTCACAGGGTTGACCTCGGGAAGTGCAAGATTAACCATTAATTGTAGGAGTAAGATGTTATACAAGATTAACTTAACAATACACACACCCACACCTCGTGGTTACGGGAGGTTAGTTGGTTTGGTATTACGAGCGGTAGGCTCGATGGTTGTAGCAGCGGACTAGTTAGTCCGGTGAGCTTGTGACTCAGTAATGCTTGTTAGTACGGACGGGTTGGTCTGGTGAGCCGGTGGCTCGGAAGGTTATGGTGACGGGCAGGTTAGCCCGGGGAACTTATGGCTCAGAGATAGAGGGTAATATATTGTATGTGCATAAAGGTGGTGGGTCATTAGTATTGACGGTCGCCGCACCGACGTCGATACTTTGGCTCGGTAAGTGTGGGTAACACTTTACCAATAAAAGTCTGGTGGACTGGCTAGCAAGAGTACGCAGGAGCTCCGCTGTTGTGTTCTTAGTGTTGAGGTGTACGATAGATCTAGGTTAGGTAATACAGATACCAACCTAGAGTTGGGCGAGACCCAATCCACCGCTTCCGTTTTCCACTACGGAAGTATCCTGGGAGTTTTGATAGCTCCAAAAAGGGGGAACTAAAGGTTTGTGCGCATAGAGTCGAAGTGTGTGAGTTGCACTTGTATGAACATAGCATTAAACTACATAAACTTGCATGACATGACATAAACATTGCATTTCAACCCCTACCCCTATCGTATAAATTGGTTATGAGACTTTGTATACGATAGACCTTTTCGTAGTTAAATTCACTGTCACCTGCTTTTGATTATACCCCTTGATGTCCTCCGCTTCATCCTTCCCGCACGGTGCCTAGGAGTCACCGGGGGAAGGGTGGGGGATTGGCTTAGTCTTTTGACTAATGGTCGGTGGACCTTATCATTTTAGGGGACCGCAGAGACGCAACAGCACCAGAGGCCGGTGTAGATGGAGGCGGGACAGTCTAGCACAGGAGCACCGATGACAGGATCCGTGAGTGTTCTATTAGTTTTGCTTCCGCGAGAGAACTTGTAGTGAGGAATTGATGTATCGGGCAGGAGCCCTTTTATTACTATCTTATATTCAGTTACTAGCTGTGGACATCTCTTTTGGATCGATAGGCGCCCTTAGAGGGGGTGAATAAGGGAATAAAATCCTTTTTGTATTTTTATGAAAATTACTAAGTTGTTTTATAATAGGAGAAGGCAAAATAACAATTTAGCTAAAGGAAGAGAATATTATAATTTGCATTTTTAGAATCTAGAAATAAGTGCTAAATTGTTTTATGATGAAAGAGATTAAAATAAATAATTTAGACAAAGTGATTCGAATTGAAAGCTTTGTAACCAATATAATAGAGAATATGCCAAGAGAGAGAAATCAGGTAAACACAAAGAGAGACATGATTATATATATTTAAAAGTGTTTACAAATACTTGATTTCAATAACGCTAGAAATCGGAGGCGTACAAAAGTAAAAATCTTTTCCTTTTCTATACCGACTTGTATCCCCACAAACCGGTTGTCTTTAGCCAATCCTTCCCTGGATATGACCTTAAGCCACTCTAGCCAATCCTTCACTGGATATGGCCTCGAGCACCCCCTAGATCTAATCTCCTAGACCTAGTCGCCAACTCACGCGATGAATTACCTCCTAAGCCGCGTAAGGACCTAGTCGCTAATACAAGGCGAATTCTCTAAACGGTTACAAAAATATATAGAATGAAAATAAAGATAACAATAATAAAAACCCCCTATATGAGATCTTCTGAAGTTGGAGATGAAGGATCGCTGTAGTATGAGCGAGGTCAAAGCGATCGTCCTTCGGATATAGCGAGACATAGTCCTCTTCCAGAATTCTCCTTAAACTTTTTGTGGGAGATCCATCTTCGGCAGCATAGAAGCAGTAAAATTGTGGCACAAGCAATCTCTCTGGGATGGATAGCCAAAATGATCGAAATTGGCTCTTTTTATTGACCTTGGAGCTAGCGCCTGCGGTAGCACCTATCGCCTGCGGTCGTGTTCGTTTAGAGCGGTTGCAAAGCCGTCGGCGGTGTGGCGTTGTGCACGAACTTGAGCTAGCGCCAAGCGGTAGCGCTAGTGCTAGCGGTAGCGCTAGCGCCTGCGGTAACTTCTAGCGCTGGCGTTAGTGCTTTTGTTCTGTTTGTTGGTTCCAAGCTGCTTTCTACCTGTGGAGTATTGCACCTATAGTTCCTGCACCTATAAACACATGACCAACAAAATCAAATACAATTTGAGATTTGTTATTCTCAAACAAAGGGATGTGACACACATGTCCAACAATCTCCCCCTTTTGGTAATAACAAATCCTCTTAGCAAGAAATCATCAAAGGTGTGTATAGTATATGATAAGCGAGATAATAATGCAACTATAATATATGATAAGCATGAGAATAGTGCATACTCCCCCTATCTTAATGCTCCCCCTACATAAATGCAATTTATGTTTTACTCCTCCTAAATTACAAGAATTAGTCTCCCCTTAATCTTCTAGATTTCTCCTCTAGATTTCTTCAATTAATCTCCCCCTTTTGGTATTATCAAAAGAAGGTGGGGTGAGGGTAGTAAGGAAGCACTCCTTATAAATGATAAAGCACGATCGAGCTTTTGTAATATAGATAATGATAAAGAGTTTAAGCATAGTATATATAAGAGATTTCAAACAAAAAGATAAGAGTTGTAAGCAAGCGGAAGATTATAAGAAACATCTTTTTGTAAGCATGAAAAACATAAGTATAAATATGAGTTTAAGTTCAAAATGTAAAGATGTTTTAACCTCTTTGGAATCTCATAGTTTTTCATAAAGATACCAAGCATGAATTGAACATATCAAAGAGAGATTATACTACAATGTTACTTAATTTCAAGTTTAAGAGATACCAAACATTGTAGAGATCATGCAAGGTTATCTAGTGCATTTCTTATATAAGGAGTAGTATAGATAAAGCATTAGAATCCAATACTCATGAGAAGAAGTGTTATGAAAGATAATGATGTGCACATAAGTGTATTTTGAGCAATGCTAACAATTGATTTAAATCACAAAATACAAGACAAATGTAGAGTAAAGTGCACAATAAAACATAAGTATATTAACTTTCACACACTTTAATGCACAATATTTTTAGAAAAAGTGGTGTAATAAAAAAAGTTTGCACAAGATACTTTACTATTCTTTCCAAGGTGCTTAACCTCACAATGCTTATGAAGACTTATCAGGAGGTTCAAGTAGTGCTTGGTGGAGTTATATTTGTCTATATAATTTTTTGTTCACTTTTGTGAGACAACATTCTCCGAATACACTTGTTTTGCAAACATAACAAATTTTTTTTAAATCCAACCACTTTTCTTATATTTTAAGTGCAATTCAAATGTAGTGTAGATAATAAACTTATGCAAATTTTAATTCATTGTACAATTACAATACAGAAGCAAACATTTTTAGATTTAAACACACATGTACATTACCAAACATAAGTGAGTGTACAAGTATCATTATCAATCACAATACATTTACTCATACTTATATGCATGCTAAGCTTGGTTCTACACATATTTTTAAATACAATTGATGCACTTTAAATAGATATATCAAAGCATGATAAACAAAACAATGTTCATAGTAATATGAAGAAACAAGTTTTAACATTGTAAATAATTCTAAATAATAGAACATATTCATGCTTGATATTAACAATAAAGATCATACATTTTTTTGTTGTTTTGAAAATTTGTAATGAAAGAAAAACAGAAAACCACAAAAACACATATTTTTGTATTTTTGAATTTTGAAGTTTTGTAGTTGATTTTTCATAATATTAATAAAACAAAGTAACAAAAGTCAGAAATACAAAAACAAAGTAGTACATATAAACTAACATATTTTTATGATTTTTAGAAATTTTGAAAAACAGAAAATTTGAACATCCACGCTAGCGCCGACGCTAGTGCTAGCGCGAGAAATAGTACATGATTTTTTGAGAAATTGAAATTTTTAATTTTTGATTTTGATTAAGTGTCCTTAGAGTAGTGTCATGCAGAAATTTCAGAATTTTTGGAGATCTCTAGGTGGATCAAATTTGCATGAAACTTTGGCTTTTTCAAACACTTGAGTTTTACAAAAACATTTAAGCACAAAAATAAATAAATTATGCAAAACACAAGAGGACATATTTTGAACAACCCAAAATATGCATGATTTAAGTGATATGTAAATAAAATGTCCATGCAGTGAGTAATATAAGTATGTCCCAAGATTAAAAACTACCCAAACTAAATGTCTACACCCTAGCCCCGTACTAAGTGATGGATGTGCATGAGGAGCTACACACATGCCATAGGTTGGGGTGTTAATCCCATATGCACACACTAGAGAACGCTCAACCTATCACTCTTTCCCCCCAGTACCTCGCAAGGCCCCACTGGAACCCTCCCCAGTTAAGGACAAGACATGACTTAGAGGTTAGGTCTCTAATGCATACAACCTTACGCCCCCGCTATTATGAGATATGAAGTCATAGGTGAATAATCTTTTGGACAACCTATGCTTTTAAACTATGAGTTGATTTATAAACTATGGTTTTTGTTTAATGTGAAGAACTATAGAAACATATAAAGCCACATAGTTTCTCTACTTTTTATGAGATGACGATATGAGATAACTAGTACAATTACTAATATTCAATAAGTGATAGTGCTAGTATGATTAGTTTTGGGTTTAAATGTCACGTCATAAGATTAACATTAATATTGCATGTATTCTAAAATAGAGTTTCAAATTATAGATCTAGAATAAAGTGATGATTTAGTTTGATTTATTTTTATTATTACAAAGTTGATTCTAGAGTCTACATATATGTGAGATACATGCAATCAATAGCAAAACATATCAATACACCAAATATTGTAAGGAAAACATTATTCATATTTTTATTATAAGATTCATAATTCCTAGGTGATAGATATTATTGATTTGAGATATTTCTTGATAGAACATGAATTATGATTTATTATTTTAGAGAATTTTGCATAGAATATATGTTAGATCATCATAATGTATGTGAATTCTATTCCTTATAGACTTCTGGCAATATGATTTGGTGATTTTCTTTTGAATAAGCAAGTTTGATTTGTAAGTCTAGAACATGATGATCATGCAATCATATCAAAGACAAAGATCACATATATAAAGTTTTGAAATTTTTCAATAAAATTGCATTCAATAAATGAATTTATTGATCTTTGGTTTTGCATGATAATATATGATTCATAATACAATATTCATATATATTCGAATGATTATTCCATAAACTATGTGTTTTGTTGGAATTTTAGTATTCTCTTATAATTTCAAATCACATAGTTATCATGATATTTTAATAACATTGTAGATGTTATACCTAGCATAGATTTAAGCATAAACTAAGAAGTGATGCTAGGATGATAAGTTTGAATGCAATGTTATTATATAGGATTAATGGAGATAATGTTTTAATATGAGAAGATTTCAACTTAATTTTCTTTAGACCTAGAATGATATGATTAAACTTTTGATTTGATCTTAATGATACAAGATGATTCTAAGGTCTAAATACATGCAATCAATGGAGATGCATATTACACACAAAATAAGATATGAAACTATAATACCAATAGCCATCACATATATCATAATTCCTAAGGTTGATAGTATTAGTTGATTTAAGATAATTCTTGTTAGATCATGAATTATGATATATGATTATAGTGAATTTTAGCATATGATATTAATAGATCATGATGGTGATTGTATAGTTCATATTCATCCTTTTTAATATGTAGTGACTGCTTGTAAAGTGAATATTATACTACATATATATAAAAGGACAATTTTTTTTGTTTTGGTTATTTTGAATTGTTTTGTAAGTTTTCTTTTTGATTTTAATTTGTAGAAATTAGACAAAAACAAATACAAGGTATCTGAAAGTAGAAGATAACGATACTTAACATAGTAAAATAATTTTTCAGAAAATGATAATTAGAAAAATCGGAATTTTTTAAGGAAAATAAGCTACCGCCGACGATAGTGGTAATGCCTGGCGTTAGCAACTCATGGTTTTTTATTTACAATTTCGAGTTACAATTTTTTATTTAAAAACACATGGTTTCTTTTATATCATTTGATTCTGATTTTTCTCGATTATGATTTTTCAATATAGGGGCTATCTTATGCAACAAAGAAATTAGACAAATATACAATAAGTTTTGCATTTAATATTTTTAGCCTAAGACCCCTAAATAAGCTATTTAAATCCATTCTTTAAAACAATTTCATTAGTCTTGATAATAATTTCAATATTCAATTTATAATGAAAATTCAGGACATTTATGGGTAAAGGATTTAAAAAAGGATAAAAACTAAAAAGATGAGAGATAGGTCACTTTTAAAAACATATGACTTAATGTTCAATTTTAATTCAATTTGATTTGTTAAAACATTAGGCTTAAGATGTGTAAGTCATATCTTATGAAATACAAAGTGACCATAAACATGTTGGATCAAAAATACAAAACAAACAAGAGTAAAAGAAATAAAGCACATCATGAAGTAGAGTATTGATATTTCATTTTTAATTGATTCTACTTCATGCAAATGATAAGATACTATTGAATAAGAGATTTAGGTATCCAAAGGGGACCAAGTGGGATGGTTCCTTTAGGTACCCAAATACATCGTGGTGGCTTTTGAGAAGATAATGATGAATGGGCTTTCTTAATTAAAGATGATATGTCATTTTTCTTTATGGGTCTCCATTCATACATTGGTTGTTTATCACTTAAATCCATATAATGATTATGTAACATCTTTATATGATGATAGTTGTTTGAAAAATAATTCATTGGGGGTTTATGTTTATTCAAATTATTTTTCAAAATAACTTGATGTTGATAATCATAATGAATTTTATTATATAGATTCTTTGAAAGTTTATAAGAGTGATTGTCTTTCTTTAGAATTGAATGTTGAAAGAGTGAGTTACAATATGTTTTAAATGATTGATTTTTATTTTGATGATTTTCATTTCCACTCTTTCTTATAGACATATTCTTATAATGCGAAGGAAAATATTTTATAGTTTGTTTTTCATGAAAAGGAGTTTTTAAATTTGAGTCATGATAAATATATTGAGACTTATAATAGTGACTCTTAAGAATTTTGTGAGGATCATAATTCCTTTTGAAACTAAACTCCTTTTGAGTTGATGTATGAAAATGATCCTTTTTCGAAATGATTTTGTAAGTTAATTTATCTTTGTTATTCAAAATCTTATGATGAATGACATTACTAGAAATTAGAACTTTTTCAACAAAAGATTTTAATTGTCTTAACTTACAAGTTAAAGCATCATTTTTAATTATTAATTTTTCATTATGCTTTTTAGAAACTAAGAGCCATTTTTCAATATCCTTGAATTTTTCTTTTAAAAGATTGCAATCAAAACAAGGAGTAGGAATTTTAACTAAAGAGCATGAAAGAGAATTTAACACATCAATATTTGATTCTTCTTTAGCGTTTGCTCTTAAAGTTTTATTTTCTAAACGTAATTTGGAATTAGCATGTTTCAACTTTGAAATTTTATGTTTAGCAAATTTAAGCATACGAAATGTAGAAATAAAATTTGTTCCAAAAAGAGAAGATTTAGATTTTCTTACCTTGCTATAGTTTCCATCTTCTCTTTTGCTTGATGTTTTGCCATCAATTGAGTTCAATATTGTTTCTCTCTTAGATAGATCTTCCTCCAAGCATGAGTCTTCGTCGATTTATTCTCTTGGATCCATAAGGAATTCCTCTTGTTCATCATCTGTGGAAGGAAGACTATAAGTATTCTTAAGAAATTTCCAAACTTCATAAGCGGTAGGAAGTGTATAAATAAGTTTGAAAATATTTTGATCTAATGCACAATATAGACTATTCATTGATTTGACAGTTAAAAACATTTCATTTTTATTAAGAATACTTGGGGGCAATTTAATTGTAATATTCCAAACTTAAATATCCAAAAACTTAAGAAATTTTTCCTTAAGAGTTTTCCACCAATTATAATTTTTGCCTTCAAATAAAGGTGGTGCCAAAGATTTTTCATTTATAAGAAAGTTTCCCCCACTAGTAGAAGCGAGATCATGAGACGCCATTATTCCCGGTTTTTAAACTGATTTGGAATAACCTGCCTCTAATACCACTTTTGGATCGATAGGCTCCCTTAGAGGGGGGGGGGGGGGGGGGGGGGGGGGGAGGGGGGGGGGGGGGGGGGAATAAGGGAATAAAATCCTTTTTGTATTTTTATGAAAATTACTAAATTGTTTTATAATAGGAGAAGGCAAAATAACAATTTAGCTAAAGGAAGAGAATATTATAATTTGCAATTTTAGAATCTAGAAACAAGTGCTAAATTATTTTATGATGAAAGAGATTAAAATAAACAATTTAGACAAAGTGATTCGAATTGAAAGCTTTGTAACCAATATAATAGAGAATATGCCAAAAGAGAGAGATCAAGTAAACACAAAGAGAGACATGATTATATATATTTAAAAGTGTTTACAAATACTTGATTTCAATAACGCTAGAAATCAGAGGCGTACAAAAGTAAAAATCTTTTCCTTTTCTATACCGGCTTGTATCCCCACAAACCGGTTGGCTTTAGCCAATCCTTCCCCGGATATGGCCTCAAGCCGCTCTAGCCAATCCTTCCCCGGATGTGGTCTCGAGCACCCCCTAGATCTAATCTCCTAGACCTAGTCGCCAACTCACACGGTGAATTACCCCCTAAGCCGCGCAAGGACCTAGTCGCCAACACAAGGCGAATTCTCTAAATGGTTACAAAAATATATGGAATGAAAATAAAGATAACAATAATAAAAACTCCCTATATGAGATCTTCTGAAGTTGGAGATGAAGGATCGCTGTAGTATGTGCGAGGTCGAAATGATCGTCCTTCAGATGTAGCGAGACGTAGTCCTCCTCCAGAATTCTCCTTTAGCTTTTTGTGGGAGATCCATCTTCGGCAACATAGCAGCAGTAAAATTGTGGCACAAGTAATCTCTCTAGGATGGATAGCCAAAATGGTCAAAATTGGCTCTTTTTATTGACCTTGGAGCTAGCGACTGCGGTAGCACCTAGCGCCTGCGGTAGTGTTCATGTAGAGCGGTTGCGAAACCGTTGGCGGCATGGCGTTGTGCATGAACTTGAGCTAGCGCCAGGCGGGAGCGCTAGCGCTGGCGGTAGCGCTAGCGCCTGCGGTAACTTCTAGCACTGACGTTAGTGCTTTTGTTCAGTTTGTTGGTTCCAAGCTGCTTTCTACCTGTGGAGTATTGCACCTATAGTTCCTGCACACTATAAACACACGACAAGCAAGATCAAATACAATTTGGGATTTGTTATTCTCAAACAAAGGGATGTGACACACATGTCCAACAATCTTTTTATGATGATTTTACTTTCTATGTGATGTGGACTTGAACTTTTATAAGTTTGTTTATGCTTACTTCTTTGGTGATCGATATGACCGGCAGGATCAACGTTTTATAGTGGTGATCTTCTCGAATGAGGGTGTCACCGCAAAGCGGCAGTTCTAGACATAAGACCCGGGTTGTCAAAAGAAAAAAAAGGTCTTACAAAAAGAGTGCCCAAGGAGATGAGGAGAAAGGATGTGAACCAAATTCTCTGATTTATAACACTCTCATTGAAGGGCTCTTTGATTTTGGAATTTTTTTGAAAGGGAGATCTCTTTTATATGAGATGTCATCGCAAGGGATGAAACCTGACATTTTTGTGTACACTTCTTTGATTTATGGGTTCATGAGAGAAGGAAACATGATGAGACCTTCAAAATCAAAGATATGATGATTTTGGCATCCTCACAACAAGATCACGTATACCAATCTCATTCGCATATTATGCAAAATCAGTGAGTAGGATAAGCTGCCCTTTTTTGCTTACATTTCCAAGTCTTACCGCCCAGAACTGTCGTCTTGCGGTGACACCAACACACGAGAAGGTCGTCACTACAAGACGCCGATTCTACCGGCTATTCATACAACCAGGCCAACCATTCACCACAGAATAATAGAACACAAGTCCACAACAATCACATTACAATAAAAGGGAAATGTCCAAATGAGATACATAAATAAAGAAGTGTACTGAAATAATAGTACTAAAGTGAAAAGGGCTTAAGCCCGGTACATCAGATCCTCACTACATATCTCTTAGACGGTGGCAAACTACACACTGTTGAGGGAAAACATGGAAGATAACATTCGGGATATGGTATCTCATCGAAGCTCTTCCTGATGCTGCTGAGACTCCGACTCTGGGCCGGATCACTGTGTCAGGTTCCTCCCTCTGGATATGGGTTTGCTGCTCCTGGTGCTCCTATTTGTTATGCCACATCCGGTCATTAGTCAAAAGACTAAGTGGTTTCCTCGTCCCCTCCACCCGCGACTCCTGGGCACCGGGCAGGGAGGATGAAGAGAAGGTAATAAGGGGGTAATAAATAAGTAGATGACAGTGACCATAACTAGCATTTCAACTATAATGTCGATGTATAAGAGTGCAATAGATAATGAATAAGCACAAGTAATAGTAGCGGTGAACAAGAATAAGCAATAGTATTCACAACAGTATAAGTAAAGAAAGAGCAGTATATGTAAAAGGAGCAGTTACAAAAATAACCCTATCTTATAAGAATGCTCATACACACTTATAAGTTAGGGGATCTGACACTAAGGTAAACTCATCATATAAAAGAGAACATACTAATTTTTACGATGAGGTCTTGTTTATGTATTGATGTTATGCTATGTTGTGCAATGTAATGATGCAACTCAGCCATTTAAGTTCCCTTTGTTCGAGTATGTCAACCCAGGTACCCTGTTGAGGCTAACAAGGGCAGTGGATCATGCATATTCACCTACAGGCTCCTATCAACACCTCCTGGCCTAGACCTTGTGTACGCCCCTAAGAACACATAGGGTATCCACGTACTATTTGGTAAGTAGCACCTCTTAATTTGTATTTCCATGAGCCTCCAGCTCATTGGACTATCCAGTCCTCCTTAGATAACACTGAGACTACCGCTCGCAGGACTAACCCGTTATGATATCATAATTTCTCGAGCCTCCAGCTCACAGGAACAACGAGTCCTTGTACCAATCTGTCCCATATTTTGGGACAAGGATTACCTTATCAAGTTCTCCTACTTAAACTACTATTGTTTATCATTTATTTGTACTTAGAAGTTTAGGGTGAATCTTGAACTTCTCGAGGGTTACCCTATGAGGGGCTCACAATGGTACTACTAGGTATTTTGGGCTGATATCCCGACCTCTCTTTCTTAAGATATTTAATCTTATTGGTGGCTACCCATTCTTACGTACCCACTTCCTCTATAGTTACTCTAGTTTTGTAAGGTGGTTTACAATTACCGTGACAGGGAAGCGATGATGTTCAATTGAACATCAATCCTTGCCCTTCTTTAGTGATTAACTACATCTTCACATCATCACTCATTCCCTCTCTAATGGTCCCATATTCCTATGTTAATCATAACCTCTAGTTGTTGGTGGATCACCCCTCATATCTCCTAACATATCATTATCAAAATCTCATATTGATAATTTTACTAAACGCGCCCCACACCCAAACATTAGGTGCTCACACTTTTTGGTTGATCTACCAATCAATCTATGATGTACACAATGTTCCAGGAATTAATAATTATGTGTGTAAATATCAAATGGGGTCTACTTCAAATACTTCACTTTTGCTACCCGCAGACCAAATTGTCCTTGTAACATCCCATTTCCTACTAGACCCCTTGACTTCAATTAGGGTAGGACATGTGGTGAGTGAGGTGGGTTTGAGTTAGTAGTGATCTTAGGTCAATTGAGTTGTGAGAACTCACATGTGGTCCACTAGAGGAGGCAAGTCAACCATGGTTAATTTTAGGCTTAAAAGAGGAAAAATTGGTGTGCCTAAGTCAAAATCAACGGACCATCCCATCGATCGACGGACCATCCCGTCGATCGACGGAACCATCCAGTCGATTGTCGGCAGCAGCTAATTTGCTGCTTCTTTATATCCTAAAGTTAAATCGACAGATCGTCCCATCGATCGACGGGACCATCCCGTCGATTGTCTGCAACAGCTAAGAAAATTGCTTCTTTATGCCTTTAAGTCAAATCGATGGGACCCTCCCGTCGATCCCGTCGATCAACGGGACCATCCGTCGATTGCTGGCAGCAGCTAGGAAAGAGCTGCTTCCCAAGGAGATGCGTTTACATATTATAATTTTGCTTATTTCAAGGCTGGTAGGTGGTGTTGGTGTTGAAACCAATAAATTGGCCTCTCGAGGAGTTCGGGCCCTCAACGAGTTGAGGGGTGACCAACACTTACTCCTCCCAAGGGAGAGCTCTAGGATAAGAGGCTAAGGAACTAGGAACACGACCAAGGGCTTAGCGAGGAGGTCCCACCACACACCCGGAAGATCTGAGAGTGCTTCCCCTCCCAAGCCAATGCTAAACTCGGGCACCTTTGGAGGCTCTCTCCACCCAACAAAGGAACTTAGGGGGAGAGGAGGCCAAAAGAGAGATCTCGAGAGAAGTCCTCCAAATGGTGCCCCCTTGGGCTTATTTATAGGTTTTGGAACCGGGTCTGCAAATAGCCATAATCTGGCCTACGGGATTACGAAAATACCCCCGGATTTGACCTGCGAATTGCCAAATCCCGCTGTTCTGAGGCGCTAAACGCAGTCCAGAACACCTTTCCGGGGCCGGGCAAGAGGGGGCTGACCTCCTACCTAGCTCGCCCCCCCCCCACTGGGCTGGGCAAGCCCGGGAGGTCGCCCCCTCCCTGGCTCGACCCTGCTGGGGCGGGGCGAGCCGGGAGGTCAACCCCTCCTGGGCTCGCCCCCTGCTGGGGCAGGGGCGAGACCGCAAAGCTACCCGCCTTGGTCTCGCCCCCCACTGCTGCTGGGGGTGGGGGCGGGGGCGAGGCCACCCGCCTCGGCTCGCCCCCTGCTGCTGGGGGCGGGGGCGAGACCACAAGACCGCCCGCCTCGGTCTCGCCCCCACTGCTACTGGGGGCGGGGGCGACCCCGCAAGGCCACCCGCCTCGGCTCGCCCCCCTGCACGGGCTGGGCGAGCGGGAGGTCTCCGCCTCCACCGCTCTCCCCCTCTCTCCCCGCTTGGGACCATGCTAGTCCTAAAGAACCCTTGGGTCCCGGGGGCCCACTCGGCGAATATAGGGTTGTATACAATCCCCGCTCTTTTCGAGCGGGGTACACACTCAGAAAGAAAAGTCCAACCCTGCATATTCGGCGAGTGGCGCCAAGTGAAACTGAGAAGACTCCACATCGTCCCTGTGAAAATTTACTCAAAACTCCCAGAGAGGCCCCTCCTGCCCCGCCGGCTAGTGAGAGCCCGGCTAGCGGAGCCACCTCGGGGGAAAAATACATACCCTCCCCGAGAGGCATCCTACCCTGCCGGCTAGTGAGAGCCCGGCTAACAGAGCCACCTTAGAAAAAAAAAACAATTTAGAGAACTTCCGGCCACCAAGCGATTCCCGGCCTTGCCAGCTAGGTGGGAGCCTGGTCAGCGGGCCAGCATCGGGGCTAAGTACCTCTGAAACATCTGGCCACCGAGCGGTTCCCTGCCCTGCCAGCTTGATGGGAGCCTGGTCAGTGGGCTAGCATCGGGGCTAAGTACCTCCGAAACATCTGGCCATCGAGCGGTTCCCGGCCCTGCCAGCTAGGTGGGAGCCTAGTCAGCATGCCAGCATCGGGGCTAAGTACCTCTAAAACATCCGGCCACCGAGTGGTTCCCGGCTCTGCCAGCTAGGTGGGAGCCTGGTCAGCGGGCCAGCATCGGGGCTAAGTACCTCTGAAACATCCGGCCACCGAGCGGTTCCCGGCCCTGCCAGCTAGGTGGGAGCCTGGTCAGCGGGCCAGCATCGGGGCTAAGTACCTCTGAAACATCTGACCACCGAGCGGTTCCCGGCCCTGCCAGCTAGGTGGGAGCCTGGTCAACGAGCCAGCATCGGGGCTAAGTACCTCTGAAACATCTGGCCACCGAGCGGTTCCCGGCCCTGCCAGCTATGTGGGAGCCTAGTCAGCGGGCCAGCATCGGGGCTAAGTACCTCTGAAACATCTGGCCACCGAGCGGTTCCAGGCCCTGCCAGCTAGGTGGGAGCCTCATTAGCGGGCCAGCATCGGGGCTAAGTACCTCTGAAACATCTGGCCACCGAGCGGTTCCCGGACCTGCCAGCTTGATGGGAGCCTGGTCAGCGGGCCAACATCGGGGATAAGTACCTCTGAAACATCCGGCCACCGAGCGGTTCCCGGCCCTGCCAGCTTGATGAGAGCCTAGTAAGCGGGCCAGCATCGGGGCTAAGTACTTTCCTTCCTGCCACCGAGCGGTTCCCGACCCTGCCAACTTGATGGGAGCCTGGTCAGCGGACCAGCATCGGGGCTAAGTGTCTTGAGAACTTTCATAACTTTGATTATCATATTACATGTAAGAAAAACTAAGTCTGAAAGTAAACCATCATACTACATAGACTTAAAGAAAAACTAAGTATGAAAACTCAAACTTGGTCTCCTACTCCCAGATCTGATCTTCCTCGACCTCCTCTGGTTGTTGATGTTGCTGTCTCGGACCCCTCGCCTCCCTTAATTCCAAGAACTCAGGGCAGGCGGACGTCTCGTGACCTTCCTCATCGTGGAAGTCACAGTAAGGTAACTCAACCATATCCCATCTTCTTCCTCTTCTTTCTGCTTTCCTGGCTCTCCTCCTTCTTCCTCCGCCAATTGCCATGGTTTGATGAGGTGGTGGAGAGGGTGCCTTCGGTCCCTGCCTCCACCCTGGGGGGGGGGGGGGGGGGGGTCGGGCCTCTCTCCCTGGGAGTTACCCTCTTCTTGGTCGAACTTCCTCTTGGAAGCCTCTACCTTCCCCCTGCTGCCTTGCATCCGACTCACTCAGCTTGGCCAACCTTCTTGCGAACTCCGGGTTGGCCTCCTCACTCTCAACTTATTCTGCCACCCTTTCCATCAGCTCTTCGAAAGATAGAGGAGCCCTCCTCTTGATGTCCATCTTGAAGAATCCTCCCCGCAGCCCCACGATGAAAGCGAGCTGGAGGGTGTAGCCTGGCACCTCTTGGATGAGCAGGACTTCTTCCTGGAACCTGTCAACATAGTGAGCCAGTGACTCCCCTGGTTCTTGCTTGATCTTAAAAAGTGTTTCGGCATCTTTCTTCCTCTTCCTTGATGTCGAGAAGCATAGCAGGAAAACTCGACGCAAATCTTCGAAGGCATAGATAGATCCTGCAGGGAGCTGGTGGAACCAATCCCTAGCCTTCTCCTTTAGAGTTGTCGCGAAGATTCGGCACTTGAAAGCGTCCGACATGGGCCTGGTGGAGAGAATGTCCTAAAACCACTGCAGGTGCAGGACTGGGTCATCCTTGCCGGAGTAGTGAGACATCTCCAACCCTTCGAACCCCTCTGGAACTGGGGCCAAGAGGATCAGCTCACACAAAAGACTTCCCTTGCTCGCCTCCCTTTGGGGCTGGGCGAGTGGGGGTATGACACCTCCCCACTTACCCCTTTGGGGCTGGGAGAGTGGGGGCCTGGTGCCTCCCCACTCGCCCCCTCCTGGGGGTCCGGGAGAGTGGGGGCCGAATGCCTCCCCACTCCCCCCGCTGGCACCTTCCTGGATTGCTGGCCGAGAGTGCTCTCGCCCACCTACTGAGGCGAGACCTCCGGACCACTTCCTCTTATGCTTTCGCTATCGAGGCGAAAGCTACCTGCAAGGTCTGCATGACCTCCCGCTTGAAATTTTCGAACATCTCCAACGTCACTCCAACCACTGGGGGCTGCGAGTGGCTTGGGTTGGATCCTCCACCTCCAGCCAAGGAGCTCATCTTGAGAGTTTCTTGAGTTGGCCACTCTCCACGCTCACCGCACCAAAATGTTGAAACCAATAAATTTGCCTCTCGAGGAGTTCGGGCCCTCAACGAGTTGAGGGGTGACCAACACTTACTCCTCCCAAGGGAGAGCTCTAGGCTAAGAGGCTAAGGAACTGGGAACAAGGCCAAAGGCTTAGCGAGGAGGTCCCACCACACACCCAGAAGATCTTAGAGCGCTTCCCCTCCTAAGCCAATGCTAAGCTCGGGCACCTTTGGAGTCTCTCTCCACCCAACAAAGGAACTTAGGGGGAGAGGAGGCCAAAAGAGAAATCTCGAGAGAAGTCCTCCAAATGGTGCCCCCTTGGGCTTATTTATAGTTTTTGGAACCGGGTCTGCAAATAACCAAAATCTGGCCTACGGGATTACGAAAATACCCCCGGATTTGGCCTGCGAACAGCCAAATCCCACTGTTCTGAGGTGCTAAATGTAGTCCAAAACACCTTCCCGGGGCCGGGCAAGAGGGGGCTGACCTCCTCCCTGGCTCGCCCCCCTCACTAGGCTGGGCGAGCCTGGGAGGTCGCCCACCTCCCTGGCTCGCCCCCTGCTGGGGCGGGGCGAGCCGGGAGGTCGCCCCCCTCCTGCGCTCGCCCCCTGCTGGGGCGGGGGCGAGACGCCATTCCACCTGCCTTGGTCTCAACCCCCACTGCTGCTGGGGGCGGGGGCGTGCCCGCAAGGCCACCCGCCTCGGCTCGCCCCCTGCTGTTGGGGGCGAGGGCGAGACCGCAAGGCCGCCCGCCTCGGTCTCGCCCCCCCACTGCTGTTGGGGGCGGGGGCGAGCCCGCGAGGCCACCCGCCTCGGCTCGCCTCCCTGCACGGGCTGGGCGAGCGGTAGGTCTCCGCCTCAACCGCTCGCCCCCTCTCTCCCCGCTTGGGACCATGCTAAGATTAAGTCCTAAGGAACCCTTGGGTCCCGGGGGCCCACTCGGCAAATACAAGGTTGTACAGTTGGCCAATAAGAAAATGACACGTGGATGTCATGTCCAATCCTAACAAGAAAAGTCTTTGCCATTAAATTTCCATTAATTCCTAATTAATCCTAGCCGTATTTTTCTCTCTCCTACCTTTTTGCCTTGAAATTTCCCTTCTTAACCGATACTTATCATTCTTTTCTTCATCTTTTCTTCTTCTTCCTCCTCTCATTCCAAGAAGCTGCAACAAGCTCGCCGGAGAAATATGCCACCCCGACGGATCACGCAATCCCAAGCCCCCATTCAGGTCTGATTTCTCCCCCTCCCCTTACCAGGAGGGATACCTGGGCCTTATGCCCAGAATCGTCGCCTTACAGATGACACCAACACTCAGGTTAGCCGCCACCGCAAGACGCCGATCCTGCCGGCTAGTACGATCATTCAACCTTTAGGCCAATAGAGAACAAAAGTATATAAAAGACAAGAACAAGTCCACAATCACAGAATCTCATATATGTATACAAGTAGTCCATCAATGAGCACAAAAGAGAGTAAGAGCTTATGCCCAATACATAGCCAAATGAAAACAACAGAAGAGTCACTCTCTCTCAACATCTCAATGCGGAAGCTAAACACTCTCATCATCAATCACTTGACTCGTAGTAGATGTAGTGCGCGACATCTGCTCCTCAAGTCATGCCACCTCGTCCGCCTGGTGCTCCACCACTACGGATCCAGGAGCTGGGGAGGCAGGATGATCGGGGCCACCCGCCAATGATATGCTTTGGGTGCCACTAGCCGGGGCACATCAGAGCTAACTGCTCTCAACAGTTTCTTCCTCCTCCTCCTCCAACAGCCCCTCCAGCACAGCTGGGTCGAGGCCGAGGACGAGGTCAGGGCCGAGGACCTCATGGCAGAGGCCGACGGCCAGAGCAGATGTATGATCTGGATCTCGCAGAACCACGGAACCCTGAAGAAGTCATTACAGGTACTTTATTGTTTTCCTTTACGATTGCTTAGTACCTTTCAAAAACCGTAGTTGTACCTTAACTTATGACCCAAACTACAAAATCGCCCATGTATAGTGCTTGTCTGCGGCAAACCCGCATACACTCTATTCGATATGGGTTCTTCGTATTCGTTCGTCTCAGAGGAATTGGTAAATGACCTAGACCAAGTACAGTACTTTGAGGGCATCCAGAGTAAGGTGCGACTTCCTGACGGGTCGGAGATAGCAACCTGTGCCAAGTGCAACATGAACGTGGAGATTGGAGAAAAGTTATTTGAAGGGCCGGCAAAGCTTTTGAAGATGCCAGATTTTGACCTAATTCTGGGCATGAACTGGCTGCACGAGAATCATGCTAAGATTGACTGCCTGGCAAAGAAAATTGTGTTGAGGCATGGAGATTTTGAGGTAGTGATTGAAGGTATAAAACCCACCTCCCGTCTCTTATTATCATCTGCACAGGTTATTAAGGCTCATGAGCAGGGAGACGAGGTGTACCTAATCTGTTTCAAGATGGCGGAGACGGAGGTATCCCTAGTAGATATTCCAGTGGTTAAGGACTTCTATAATGTATTTCTAGAGAAATTACCCGGACTACCCTCGTCTAGGGATACGGATTTCCGGATCCAGTTGGTACCAGGAGCAAGGCCGATATCTCGGGCACCATACCGTATGGCACCAAAGGAGCTAGCGGAGTTCAGGAACCAGCTTCGGGAGCTGGTGGACTTTGGATTTGTCAGGCCGAGTTCATCGCCATGGGGAGCACCGGTATTATTCGTGAAGAAGAAGGATGGGTTGCTGCGACTCTGCATTGATTCCCGAGAGTTGAACAGGCTGACGGTACCGAACACATACCCATTACCTAGGATCAACGAGTTATTTGACTAGTTGCATGGAGCCTTCTGGTTCTCCAAGCTCGATCTGAGATCCGGATAGTACCAGTTGCAGATTTGGGAGGAGGATATCCCAAAGACGGCCTTCAGTTCTCGCTACGGGCTATATGAGTTCACGGTGATGCCCTTCGGGCTTACGAATGCGCCCTCTGCATTCATGAGCTTGATGAACGGTGTATTCGAGCCCTACCTAGATAGATTCATCATAGTATTCATTGACGATATTTTGATCTACTCTAAGACGAAGAAGGAGCACACCCATCACTTGGCTCAAGTCTTAGGCAAGCTGTGGCAGCACCATATGTACGCAAAGTTCTCAAAATGTCAATTCTGGCTACAGGAGGTGGCATTCCTAGGACACGTCATCAGCGGAGCCGGGTTGGCAGTGGACCTGGCCAAGGTACAAGCAGTGGGAGATTGGCCACGACCAAAATCAGCCTCAAATGTCTGCAGCTTCCTAGGATTAGCAGGATATTATCGTAAGTTCGTGCATGGGTTCTTAAGGGTTGCACTTCCCCTCATGTCCTTGACGAAGAAGGATGTTGCTTTCACGTGGACGGAAAAGTGCGAGACAGCCTTCTAGGAGTTGAAGGACCGACTCACCTCATCCCCCATCCTTTCCCTCCCATCCGGGAAGGAAGGTTTCCAGATCTACGCTGATGCATCTTATCAGTGGATGGGTGCAGTTCTCATGCAGCATGATCATGCGATAGCATATGCTTCAAGGCTGCTGAAGAAGCATGAACAAAATTATCCGGTGCACGACTAGATCTTGGAGCGGTGGTCTTCACCTTGAAAATTTGGAGGCATTATCTGCATGAGATTCATTGTGAGATCTTCTCTGACCATAAGAATGTCAAGTACATCGACACCCAAAAGGATTTGAACCTACGCCAGCGGAGGTGGCTAGAGTTCTTGTGCGACTATGACTATTCCATGCACTATCATCCGGGGAAGGTGAACACTGTAGCAGATGCCCTGAGCAGGAGGGCAGGCACTTCTGGATCGGAGCCCCAGATGATTGCCATGGAGCTGGTGAGGATGTTAGAGGATATGCACATTACCTTGGTTTCTAAGGCGAAGCCCGAAGTCCACAAGGAGTACCTGGCATCCCTGAGCATCACCTGTAACATAAGAGACCGCATCAGGGCACAATAGAGCCAGGATTCAACTTTGGAGCCTATATTCAGAGTCGTAGAAGAGGGCAAGTCAGGGGATTATTCACTGCGCGACGATATCGTTCATTTCCGGGTTCATGTCTATATACCCGCAGGAGGTGGGATCCGGGAAGAGATACTCAGGGAGGCACACTACACACGCTACTCAATGCACCCCAGGATCTCCAAGATGATGGTGGACCTGCGGAGGGACTTATATTGGCCCGGAATGAAGAAAGAGATAGTATTTTTTGTCTCGTTCTGCGAGACTTGCCAGCTAGTGAAGGCAGAATGTAAGAGCCTAGCAGGACTTCTACAGCCACTACCAGTGCCAGAGTGGAAGTTCGAGGACATAGCCATGGACTTCGTAAACGGATTGCCTCGCTCCCACTCCGGGTATGATTCTATTTGGGTAATAGTAGAAAGATTGACCAAGGTAACACGGTTCATACCGGTCAGGAAGGACGATTCAATTGCGGTTCTGGTAAGGTTATTTGTGGAATAGTTCGTCAGGTACCACGGCGTACCCAGGACGATTGTCTCAGATCGCGATGGTCGGTTCACCTCTAGGGAATGGAGAGCGGTACATGCATACTTGGGGTCTCAGCTTACGTTCAACATCGCTTTCCACCCACAGACCAATGGGCAGACGGAGCAGACCAACCAGACTATGAAGGACCTGCTACGCTTGTGTATTTTGGATACGGGAAAGCCCTGGGAGAGGTTGTTGCCCATGATCGAGTTTTCATACAATAACAGCCACCATGCAAGCATTAGGATGGCACCGTAAGAGGCATTGATACGCTAGAAAATGGTTGCGTATTTTGAACGCAAGTGCACGCGTCAATCAAGTAATAACGAGTGAATAAAAATCGTTCCCACAGAGAGATGGTTAATTCAGTGCTCGCAAATACCAATTAAATCCTTTCTTTAAATCCAAGTTAACCGAATACCAAGATTTCAATTATAAGAGAAAACTATAAGTGAAAAATTCTAATTAAAATAACTATAAATCTTTGGGAAAAATACATTTTTAACGATTATGAGAAATAATCTTGTATTGTGATTTCCTAAATCTAGTGCAATGATTTGTAAAATGAAACTTTATCAAAATTGCGTGGTGAAATATTCTTGCAACGATTTTAATTTAGAAAATCGTATCTCTCGATATCAGATTTCCCTAATCCCTTATCTCCTCTGTCATCTCTAACTCGAGTGAAATAAAGAACCACATAAGAAATAAAAACATATATTGCTAACATCAAGGGGAAATCGCTTTCTCCCTTCAAACGCTATATTGAACTTATGATACACTAACGCAACTCATCTGTCGAATTATGAAGCGCAGTAGAAAAGCGAAACCTTGGCCAAAAGTTCCAAAATAAAGATCATAAGAACAATAAAAATCATCCAAACATCCACAATGGAAAATTAAAGCATAGTTATCACTACACAAGAAATAGTACTTTCACAACACAAGATTGTAGGAATTAGTTCATGCTTGAGGGAGAAGAACAAGATAAGACATAGATCTTACTAAACATGATGTATATCAAGTAAATCTTCCCTTCTTTAATGATTTGACAGCGTTTCCCGCCTCCGAAATGAAGTTCCTGGGTTGATCTCCTCCATGGCCGAATTTTCCTCCTTGTCCAATTTTCCTTCTCAGGTTTCTTCCAACTCTAATGGCCGAAACTCCCCAATAATTTCCTTATTCAATGGCCGAATCTTGCCTTTTAAGTCTTCCTTTCTTCCCTCCTAGGCGGGGCCCACTTTTGGTAAATTTTAAATGCTGAACGGATGCTTTAAAATCAATTATAACGGTTGAAATTTGACTAAATTCGGAATTCAATTTCCTATAACTGCCTACTATGTTGCAACATTTCGGCAGATATGTTACAACATGCCAAAATCTAGATTTTCTGCCTTTTTGACCTGCCAGCTTTGTTATAACATTTTTCATATTATGTTACAACATATTCCAGTTTTTCAATAACACTTAGCCTTCGATCCTTGACTCGATTTCTTCACAGTTCCTATCATAAAAACATACAAAACTAAACGTAATAATCATTTTAACTCCAAATAATAATTCATTTGAATATAAATACTTTTCATGCATATTTATCATATAACATAAAAAAGGTTAGAATAATGATCCAGATAACTTCTTTTTGAGAAGTTATCAGGTATTATACGGTAGGAAGTGTCAGACACCGCTTTCTTGGGTCCAGGATGAGGAGCAGAAGGCACTCAGATCAGAGTTCGTTGAGGACACAGATGCTACAGTTCGGATGATCAGGGACAGGATGCTAGAGGCTCAGAGTAGGCAGGCCAAGTATTACTATGCGAGACATCGGAAGGTGGAGTTCCAAGTGGGAGATAGAGTTTATTTGAAGATATGTCCGGTGCATGGTGTCTCGCGGGTGCGAGGACACAAGAAGTTCAGCCCTCAATTAATGGTTCCTTACAGAATCCTGGAGCGGATCGGTCCCTTGGCTTACAGGCTAGAGCTGCCATTGGAGTTGGCAAACTTGCACGACGTCTTTCATGTCTCTTCACTACGGAGAGCTCTACTTAGGCCGGAGCAGCACATCACTTCCACCTCGGGACCGGTAGAGTCTGATAGATCAGTCCGTATGGAGCCAGTCCGGATTGATGATATAGTAGTCCGAGTCCAGCGGAAGAAGAAAGTTCCCTTAGTCAAGGTGTTGTGGTTCAATCATGGACGAGAGGAGCACACATGGGAGCCTATGGATCTCATGCAACAACTGTACCCGAGGCTCTTCACTTCAGGTACAACCTAAACCCACTCAAATTTACTTAATTATGTTGTGTAAAGAACCCTGTAGACCCGAACTTAAATTTCGGGGACGAAATTATTTTTTTGTTTATTGGGATTTGTAACGTCCCATTTCCTACTAGACCCCTTGACTTCAATTAGGGTAGGACATGTGGTGAGTGAGGTGGGTTTGAGTTAGGTAGTGACCTTAGGTCACATTGAGTTGAGAGAACTCACATGTGGTCCACTAGAGGAGGCAAGTTAACCATGGTTAATTTTAGGCTTAAAAGAGGAAAATTTGGTGTGCCTAAGTCAAAATAGACGAACCATCTCGATCGCCTCATCGATCGACGGACCATCCCGTCGATCGACGGGACCATCCCGTCGATTATCTGCAACAGCTAATTTGCTGCTTCTTTATATCTTAAAGTTAAAATCGACGGACCATCCCATCGATCGACGAACCATCCCGTCGATCGACGGTACCATCCCGTCGATTGTCTGCATCAGCTAAGAAAACTGCTTCTTTATGCCTTTAAGTCAAATCGACGGGACCTTCCCGTCGATCCCATCGATCGACGGGACCATCCGTCTATTGCTGCCAGCATCTGGGAAAGTGCTGTTTCCCGAGGAGATGAGTTTAAATATTATAACTTTGCTTATTTCAAAGGCTGGTAGGTGGTGTTGGGCAATAAGAAAATGATATGTGGATGTCATGTCCAATCCAAGCAAGAAAAGACTTTGCCATTAATTCCTAATTAATCCTAGCCGTATTTTTCTCTCTCCTCCCTTTTGCCTTGAAATTTCCATTCTTAACCGAGACTTATCATTCTTTTCTTCATCTTTTCTTCTTCTTCCTCCTCTCATTCCAAGAAGCTGCAGCAAGCTCACCGGAGAAATATGCCGCCCCAACGGATCACGTGATCCCAAGCCCCCATTCAAGTCCGATTTCTCCTCCCCTCCCCTTGTGCTAGCTGTCCTTCTTCTTCCATTTTTTCAAATCGAAGTAGAAATGGTGGTTTACCATTTCAGATTTATATTGTTCTTAACCAAAAATATCCACCGCTGGCTGGAGGAAGAAGATGAGCATGAATCGTTCGATTCTGCTTTAAGATTTGTGCAGATCAAATCATTATAATTAATTCCATGTGTATTAATTTGTCATATTAATTTCAGTACCAAGATTAATTGTTTTGAGGACTTAGAGGCCATTTCATGAAAAATGGCCAGAGACAAATTTTGTAGATCTGAGTGTCTACTTTATTTAGAAATTTGAATCAGCTCATTTGGAGCACTGTAGAGCCCTCAACATCAAATTTAGTGAGACTGGTCATAATAAAAACCAGAAATTAGATTGAGTATATCTTGTAAATGGTAAGTCTGATGGAGCTGAAATTTGGGCCATGCATACATGTGCCCTATTATTAGCTTGTGTCCAAAAATCAGAATTTTTGGAGGAAATTTTCCTATAGTTTTGTGCATTATTCAATTAATCAAATAAATGAAATTTATGGAGTTGTGAAACTCCAAATGACCTCAAATTTGGGTGACATGCTTGATATGCCATTAGTTAACTCTGGTTAAAATTTGGAAGCAATTGGACCTCTACAAGTGGGGTAATTCCACTTGCATGTCTTTGCCTATTATGTGATATGGTGTGCATATATATAGCCAAAATGGTATTTTGTGTATTTGGCATATATGGCTTAGTGTTAGCCTATGAGATATTGTTCATACCCTCTTTATGACATAATACATTAACTCAGGAAAAATTAGGATTTTTGGGATAAAAAATCCTAAGTATTTGATAAATATGAATTATGTCACATTTAAGTATTAGTGAAATGTTTATGTCACACTTTTTAGTTTATGAAATATCAATGGTGAATTGTCACTGGAAATTTATGAAATTCTGGATAGAATCTTTTTAGGTCATTACAATACTCTAGTAATTTTATCAGAATTTTTGGAAGACATAATTTAGTATTTGCTGTGTAAAGTTGCATTTTCTCCCCTTTTATTTTATATGGAAATTATGATTATAAATTCTCTGAAAACTTATGGAACTTTGGAAATCATGTTAATTTGTCACCTATCATCTCTGAACATTTTATTAGCAAGATTGAAATTACTTACATGGTACTTCCTTTGTAATTTGAAACGTGTCAAATGATTAATGAATTTTAAAAAGGGGTCAAATTAATTTGAAATATGTTAAAAATCTGGACACTTCTTAAATTATCCAGTATGGACATCTGGTATGAATCGTAGCTCAATTGAACTTGATATGTTTAAGATTGCATCATTGGATTCAAATTAATTCATTCTTACTTTGGACTGTGAATAGTAAAAACTAAATGTGATGATTTGATTGGCAAGATCATATAGAAAATCAGTAAAACTTGGATCATAGTAGTGTTATATCATTCATATCAACCCCCAGGAGTTGTGGAATATTTGGAGAACATTCGTACTAGATTTAGAGGATGAGAGAGCTTATGTGTTGAGCATCGTTCAATATAACGTTTGCTTAAGAATAGAGAGATGGGTAAGTCTTAAAGCATTTAAGTTATAAAGAGTATAAGGAGAGTGGGTCCTTGGGAATGGGTAGCCACCAATAAAAGTAATTGTTTTGGAAAAAGGGGGTTTGGGCTTCATCCCATCGTACTCCCTAGTACCGCTGTGAGCCCTTCACCGGGTAGACCACGGGAAGTCCATAATTCACCCTAAACTTCTAAGTATAACAATAATTAGACAAGAGTAGTCTAAGTAAATGAATAAGAGGTTGGGTAACTTCATCCCGAGTTAAGGGATGGGGAGTTGTATATCAGGACGGGTTAGTCCTGTGAGCTGGAGGCTCGGGAAGTTGTATATCAGGATGGGTTGGTCCTGCGAGCTGGAGGCTCGGGCTGTGATAACTTGCATGTGCATAATTAGTGGCGGGTCTTCGGCACTAGTCGGTCATCACACAGATGACAGTACGTTGACTTAGGAGGGTGTGAGGGTTTGAGGGGCCAATAGGTTATTTATGCCGCGGTCTAGAGGACAATCCCCTAAAACGTACACCCGGCCTTAAAGACTGGTGGGTTCCAGCAAAGAGTACGCAAGACTCTAGAGTGCACCTAGGACGTGTACAAAGGCGTACGAAGGGTTTAGGCCTGGTAGTGTGTATACCCGCCTAGGAAGTGGAGGCACCTGCTCTACTGCTGCCATAGCCACAACGGTGGTACCAGAGAGTGAAGCTAGCTCCAAAAATTGGGAACGAAAGGTCTGTGATCACAGAGTGTGTGTGTGTGAGTTGCACTTGTATGAATCATAACATAGCATGCATATCATATCATACATAAATCTTAGAACATAAATTGCAGACCCTTATCATATAAATTAGTATGAGCTCTGTTATACGATAAGTTATTATTCTGGAAACCTTAGCTTATAAGTTTGTATGGGCATTCATATAAGTTAAGGTACTCATGTGATGGTAGAATAGACATACTGATTTACTTACCTGCGCCGCATTGCCTTACTTTACTTCTTCTATACTGTTTACCTGCTTATACTGATAGTATAGTTTATCTTGTCATGAATATACTTGCTAGCGTAGATTCCATTGCCACATGCTTATGGTTATTACTATATTTGTTGTTCTCCGCTTTCTTCCTCCCGCTTGGTACCTAGGAGTCGTGGTGGGAGGCGTGGACAAAATTGGCTTAGTTTTATGACTAACGGTCGGTTGTGACCATAGGAGTCTGAGGAGCTGGAGCACCAGCCGGATGAGGTGGCAGGACTTGAGGAGCAGATGTCGCGCACTACATCTACTATGAGTCAGGTGATTGATGATGAGAGTGTTTAGCTTCCGCATTGAGATGTTGAGAGATAGTGACTCTTCTGTTGTTTTCATTTGGCTATGTATCAGGCATAAGCCCTTACTCTCTTTTGTGTCCATTGTTGAACTACTTGTATACATATATGAAATTCTGTGATTGCGGACTTGTTCGTCTTTTATATACTTCTGTTCTCTATTGGCCTACAGGTTGAATGATCGTACTAGCCGTCAGGATCGACGTCTTGCGGTGGCGGCTAACCTGAGTGTTGGTGTCATCCGTAAGGCGGCGGTTCTGGGCATAAGGCTCGGGTATCCCTCCTGGTAAGGGGGAGGGAGGGTCTTACAGTCCTCAAGTATGATACATGACCTAAAAGGGAGCTACATGGCCCTCCTAGCTTATATATATATATTCAAATATAGATTCAGAAGTTGTACAAATGATAAGTTACTAATTTCCGCCATCTTTACTTGAATATGATTATGTTTGGGCCTAATATTCAACTTCTTAATATTTAGGGGATCCATCAATTTGTACATGAAGTGTAAATTAGCATGGCCCAAAGGGTCCAATAAAATTTACTGAGTTTAGTTATGATCCAAAACAATGTTCAGCAAGGATTCATAATTTTCTCCCTAATTAAATTTCAGAAAATTAATTAAATGTCCAAGGGTACTATTTATAACATTATGAAGGATCTACTACATTTATTCATCCAAATGTTGTAAATAAATTTTCCAGGTATTTGTATAACTCAAAAATAAACATCAACATGGATTGACATTTTTCTAATAGTATTTTATCATCAATATTAAATAAATCATATAAGCTATTTATTTCCACTCTATGTGTTGAAACCATCAACTGGTCTCTGAGTTCGGACCCATAGGGGGGGTGTAGTCTGTGCTTACTTCTCCCTCACTAAACTCTTCTGACTAAGGATGGAAAACCTAGAACAAACCCAAGGCTATAGCGAGGAGGTCCCGACACACACCCGGAAGATCTTAGAGAGCTTCCCCTCCCAAACCAAAGCTCAGCTGGGCACCTTGGAGGGCACTAGCCGCCTACTCCGAAACTAGCCTGGAGGAGAGAGCTCAAAAAGATCCCCATCTCCTCCAAGGTGCCCTTAAGGGTCTATTTATAGATTTTCTAGACTGGTCTGCAAATAGTGTGAATCCGCCTTTTGGTTTTACTAATCGCACCCCAAATTGGTCAGCTAACAACCTAACTCCGCTGTTCTGAAGGGCAATTGGCAGCCCACAAAGGGTATCTTGGTAATTTCCCCCTCAAAACCTCCTGGGCGAGTGGTCCGTGAAGGCACCATTCGCCAGGCTTCTCGCATACTCGATTATGCCGAGCGAGTGGTCCCTGGAGGCACCACTCGCCTAATCGCCTAGCCTGCACGACAAGTGGGATTCCGCCCCAACTCGCCTGGTCCTCCGCGCACTTACTCCTCTGAACGGGTGAGTGCCTTGCGAATGGGACTCGCACTTGCTTGTAGGCTCTCCTGCCTCTTCTGGCCTGGGCGAGTGCTCTGCCTGACACCGCTCTAGCCTCATGACACCCTTTGGACCTGGGGACCCACTCGGCGAATACGGGGTTGTACACTATGAAGGAGCTACTGTAAATGATCATAAAATAATTACAACAAAACTTATCAAGGCACCATGGTGATATAACAAGTCTTCTGGCTAAGTCCCATAAATTTTCAGTTCCATTTGATCAACCATAATAATTAATCAAGAAAAATGATAAAATTCAACTTTATGAAGGAACTAATGTAAATCATCAGAGAACAAATGTGACAAAATTATCAGGACATTATTATGACCTAATTAGTTTACTGACCAAGTTTCACAATTTTCTAACTTCATTTGACCATCAATATTAATTATTCTAAGAAGACAAACAAATTCCACTTCGTGAAGGAACCACAGTAAATAATCATCAATTAAATATAATAAAATTCCCAGAGACTACTAATGGTCACAAAGTTCTAGCTACCCAGTTTCATAAAATTCAGAATTACTAATTAGTGTGATAGAATAACTGGGGGTAATTCAACTAATTACTAATTAGTGGGCTATCATATCCATAAAAATTCTCATAAAATATACAGGGTGTAATTACACCCCCCAGGTGAATCCCGAATTTTTATAGCATTTCAGAAAGTTTTGACCATAAATTACTCAATTGAGCTAAATGTGACAAAATCACATAAACCCTAATATCCTAAGAAATTCAACCCCAATGTTCATGATTTTTCCTGAGATGTGAGATCTCATGATATAAAGTGCATGTTTTGCATTTCATGAAAGTTGACCACGGGAATACTTATTAAATCACAAAACATCATGTATGTATAACACCTTATTGAATTTTCCATGGCACCTTGGTCCTGCATGTGAATTTCCCTCACATGCATGATCCTAAATGAGCTGAAAATTTAATCATGCTTATGATATAGCTAAACCAATCCCCCACCAAAATATTGGGGTGTTTTGAGGGCTTTTACACACATAATTAACACATGCATAGTTATTTAAATGTTTCCTAAAACTTTAGGAAAATGTTATCTAAAAATTCCCAATTTGGGGCAGAGGGTGTATTAGGGCATGACTCATGCATGCCAAAAATTTCAGATCATTTGGAGTTGTAGGACTCCATGAATTAATTTTCTAGTGATTAGGTCACATAGTGTACATCGCCCACAAGAAATTGATTTCTGGAGTGCTCCAAAATGATTGAAATCAATTTCTAAAAATAGTAGAGGCCTAGAGTTACATCTTTCATGTTAAACAATTTTTCTAATTCAACCCCCATATTTTTCTATAATTTATTTCATCTACAACAAGTTCTAGGTCTAATAACATTTAAATGGAAATCCAGAAATTCAATTAAATGGACGACCGAGATTTTGTCTCTCCTGATTAGCCAACCGCCCTGATTTCATTTTCCTGGGCCAACTTTGGCTTCGTTTTCCGGCGAGCTCCAGCCGTCTCTAGCAAAACCCCCAAGCCACCACCTCCGACCGAGGTTTGGCTAACAACCGGCGGTGAGAAATCATCCGGAGGTGGCTGGAGTAACTTTTCGGCACCTTTCATTTTTCGAGCAGTAACACTTAAAAACTGAAATGGTCGCTCCACCATTTCTTCATGGATTTGAAAATGGAGAGAAGGGGAAACTAGCACAGATGGAGGAGACAAGGAATCCGACCTGGTTGCAGGTATTAGACCTTGTGTTCCTCTTGGGAGCCATTTCAATTTTTCCGGCGAGCTCCTCTGAATCTCCCGTCAACAACACCCGAACTCCTCAATTGACCCGGGGCTTCTCTTGCTCTCGACTTCCTGAGGTGGAGTTATTTTGGGTTGGGGGTGGCTAAATCTTCAGCTACCATTAAGTGGTGATTTCCTCTATGCTCCACCTCCATGGCAGCCAATACCCTTGCACCAATTGGGCCGTGAAACGGCCAGAATTTACTCCTTGAGTTTGAATTCTGGCAGAGGGGGGAATATTGGATCCAATTGGAGCTCCCCTTGGATTGCCATTAATGTGGTCGACAAGCTCCATTCCCCTTGTATTTCTCTCCCCTACCCAGCTGCCACCTCACCTAATATCTAATGGGTTTCAATGTGGGGGCTGAGAGCATGCCAAGGAGAGGGGAATTGGGTGACAAGTGACACTCATCCCCAATTTCCTCTCCTTGATCTCCTCTTGGTGGTGGTAGACCACCCCTCAAATTGGGCCTCCTAAATTATCCTCTAAACCAAAGTGAATGGGCCTCCTTTGGGCTTAATTAAGTGGGCTTGAGCTCAATTGGGTTGAGCCTTGGGTTAACTTGATCAAAGGTAGCCTAACTTGGGCATTTAGGTCAAGGTTGACCCTTGGTCAACCATGGTGATGGGGTTGAGTCACATTGGTCATTGGGTCCATGTGCACCTATTGGGGTGAATTTAGGCTTGGTGAGGCCAATTGGGACTCTTTTGACCTATTTAGGTCCAATTGGTTTAAGTGAGTCAAGGGGTGATTTGACCCAAACACTAGCCTTGACTTGACCCCTTTGTGTTCTTTGTGACTCATTGGGTTCCCTAAGGGGTTAGTGGTGTCATGGTGGGGTCATTTATCACCTTGGGGGTCCATTTGACCAAGCTTAGGCTAGGTGACTAAAAGTGGCTAAATGCACACCAATGTGCAATTCACCTACTCTCCTAGGTTTCTAGGGTTCTTTTGGCTAGCCTACCCTTTTGTCATGACATAGTCATGACAAAAATTCAACTTAGGGATCTAGTGGTTTGTGGGATGTTACACAAATGCCTCTTCTGCATTCATGAGTTTGATGAACCGCGCATTCAAGACCTACTTGGATGTCTTCGTTATCGTATTCATTGACAATATATCTTAATTTATTCGAGGATCGAGGAGGAGCATGCCCGCCATATAGCACTAACATTGGGGAAGCTGAGGGAGCATGAACTTTATGTGAAGTTCTACAAGTGCTAGTTATAGCTGAAGGAGGTTGCATTCCTGGGCCACATTATCGACAGAACAGGATTATCAGTGGACCCAACGAAGATTCAGGCGGTGCGGGATTGGCCTCAGATAAAGACAACTTATGATGTACGGAGTTTCTTAGGACTTGTCGGCTATTACCAGAAGTTCATGGAGGGATTTTCAAGGATTGCCCTCACACTTACATCTCTGACGAAGAAGGGCATGCCATTTGTGTGGACACCACAGTGCGAAGCAACCTTCCATGAGCTAAAAGACAGACTTACTTCTGCTCTGATCCTTGCACTTCCATATGAAAAGGAAGGATTTCAGGTCTACACCGATGCATCATACCAAGAGATGGGTGTCGTGCTGATGCATCATGGCCATTTCATTGCTTATATGCTTCCCGCCAACTGAAGATGCATGAAGAAAATTACCTGGTGCACGACCTCGAGCTGGGAGCAGTGATATTTGCATTGAAGGTCTGAAGGCACTACTTGTACGGTGTACACTGCGATATCTTCTCCAATCACAAGAATTTAAAGTACGTGGATACGCAGAAGGACCTGAATCTTAGGCAAAGGCGGCGGGTGGAGTTTCTTTGTGACTATGAGTACACCATGCACTACCACCCTGGAAAGACAAACTCCGTGGCAGACTTACTTAGAAGGAGAGCGAGCATATCCGATTTGGAGCCCCGACTGATGGCCATGGAGCTGGTGCAAGTGCTGAAGGACATGCAGATCACTCTGGTGTCCAAGGTCGACCCTGAGGTTTATGCAGAGTACTTGGCCTGGTGAGCATGGTTTGTGATATACGGGACCTCATCAGGGTTGGGCAGGGGCAGGATGCAACATTGGAGCCAGTGTTTTGGGCCCTAGAGATAGGCTCTTCAGGAGACTTTTCTTTGCATGAAGATCTCGTTCACTTCCGAGGTCGAATATATATACCAGTGGGAGATAGGACCCAGGAGGACATCATGTCAAAAGCACACTGTAGCAGATACTCCGTGCACCAGGGGATCTCCAAGATGACAGCGGACCTGAGGAGAACGATGTACTGGCCTGGCATGAAGAAGGAGATTGCACACTTTGTGACACACTGTGAAACCTGCTAGCGGGTGAAAGCCGAGTGCAAGATACCAGGAGGATTATTGCAGCCACTGCTAGTGCCGGAGTGGGAGTTCGAGGACATCTCTATGGACTTCGTACGCTGGTTACCTCGCTCCCGCTCCAGGGATGATTCTGTATGGGTGATCGTGGACAGGCTGACGAAGGTTGCTAGGTTTATTTCCGTTAAGAAGGACGCTTGATGAGTCCCATTTATATACACATTTATGGACTCATATGGGCCGTATTTCTAGTCAATGCACCACACTTTAGGCATGTTTACGATCATATTTGCTATTCCTTGCTAGGTGCACTCTTAGGCCCGTTTCGGTGTGCAATTGCGCTCCTTGTTATTGGGGGTAAGCACATGGTGCTCCCAAATCCTTTTCCTATGTTTATTTGGTGCTGGTGGTGTATTCCCAGCTGGTTTATATTGTGCAGGTGGCCGGATCGTCCCGTTTTCCCCCAAAATCTAGCCTGTGCATATCGCACGGTCGTGCGTCTCCTTGACGCATGGACGGAGCGATCGTGCTTATGTATCTGGGCAGAAACCGGACAATCTGAGTTTAGTCGTGCATTTTACGCACAGACGGATTTGCCCGTGTGCGAGTAAAACGCACGATCGACCTGTTTCCTCTTGTTTTTGGTCATTCTGAATTTACCCGTGCGTTGGTACGCACGGGAGGACTTGCCTGTGCGCTAGTAAAACGCACGGGCGGCGCAGCGTCTCCCTCAAGTCAGATTTTATCATTTAATAACACACGGTTCACGCACGGTCGTGCGTTCGACCGTGCGTGACCATTTTTCTGTCTGTTTAGTATAAAATGCAGGTTACATCGCAGTCAATGAGGAGCTCGTGAGGGGAGCGGGAAATCAGATCCTCCCTGTCGTTTCTGAGGTCTAAAGGCTTCTCCTTCACCTTTACCACCAAGGAGACCATATTCTGGCGATTTCCACCACCATTCTTCCATTCGGTAGCGTTTGCGAGCATTCTCCATCAAGTGCTCAAGCATTCCTCGTCGTGGGAAGCCATAGAATTGCTGTAGGTCGTTGGAGCAGTGACTGCCTCCATCGAGTCCGCACACCATCCGAGGGTCGAGCCCTGAGAGAGCCCGACAACCTCTCATTCCGACCGAGAACCCAAGATGCGGTGACTTCTTCCTATTGGTCCTCTCTAAACTTGAATGCTTGTGCTCTCTTTGTGTTGTTGTTGTTGTAATGAACTATTGCTTAGCTTAATGTCATAGATCTTTTAGTATGTTCATGTGCAATGATGCTGTGGTATGAGAGTAGCATTTCCTTGTTGTGATTTTCTGAGTTCGTTGTGTGTGAAGCCCTAGCAATTGCTAGTGGTGATGCTTGGAGAAGAGGTGTGTGCGACCCTCAACCGTCACAGTTACTTTCCGTACACGCGACTCCGGAAGCACGGCATCGCGGCCGTTGCATCCATCCCGCCTTGCGAAGCGGAGTTTTGACCCGCATCTCTCTTTTTCGCATTAGCTTAGGAACCAAATCACAATGCCCTTGTTTTTACTTTATTTGCTCGTGTAACGATCGATTCACTACGCGTTTCGTTCACCAGAACCTGCATTCCTTGAGAGACGATATTCAGGGATTTCCTCCCTATTTTATTACTTGAACGACCGGTGCACTGCCGTCGTATCGCATTTCATGCTCGCTAATTAGCATTGCTGAAATTGCGCATCAAGTTTTTGGCGCCGTTGCCGGGGAATGCATGCGTGATCATTTCGTGTTTGTGAATCGATTGTTTTCGATTGGGTCTTTCATTCTTCTTAATTTCCTCTTTTTCATGCTATTTTCTTCTTCTATATCATGTGGGCACATTTGAATATCCGATGTCGTTGGTGTGGGGACACATCCCATGCTAGTGATAGGTGTCCCAAAGAGTATGGTGTTGTTCAGAAACCGTACGGGTCCCATAAATCTTTTGGCTCCTCTACTGCGCCTCCGATGTCGCACTATTACGCGGCCACCACACCTTGGGTGCTGGCGAAGCCGGTGAAGCAGTGTTTATTTTGCAAAAGTAGAGAGCATGCCTTGAAAGACTGTGCTAATTACCTTCGCCAACTAGAGGATGACGATGAGCCGGATATCCGGATCGTCCCATCTTCGAATTCTGTAAGCACAACCCCTTCCTCTGGTTGAGTGTCACTTCCACCTTCACTTCTTGAAGCCCCTGGAATCAACACGTGCATCAGTGTCCTTCATGACTCCGTTTTTGATGCGACCCCCATACCTCTTCGGTTCACGTACCACTTTGTGTGGATTTGTGCCCTTGTGTGGAGAGTGAGCCCAAACTCTTAAGAAGCATGTCTTCTCCCACTACACACGAATCTACATCTATTTCTGATATTGTTATCGAGGTCAATTTGCAGGATGTTGCAGACCTGCGCAGTGTCGTGCCCACTCTCATGGAGGGGGACAGTCTCGATTGTGCTGAAGCAACCATTTCGGTTCAGTGCGAGAAAGTCCAAGTTATAGAGGAGGTCATTGCGCGCGCTGCTGAGTTTAGTGAAATCGTCGATGATATCATCAGTTTGTCATTACCGCGCCCTATGGGGGATGAAGTCGGGATTATTCCCTCAGAGGAGATGTCTTTTAGCTTTTCTTCTGTCTTATCTCTTGACCCTGCTCTCGTATTTTCTCCTCTGCAGGACCACATTGTGGAGCCAGTTTCGTTGGTGTATGAGCTTGTAACAAGGCCTAGCATTGAGAGGAATCAGGTGCAGGTGGAGCCAGATACGGTGAGCTTCACAACGCATATTATGCCCTTGCCTGATACTCATATCAGGCATTATTTTCTCACCGATGTTTGGGCAACTGTTCTATCTTCGTTTCGGTACCTTTTGCCGAAATGTGAGCGCGAACAGTTACCTGACCATTTTCGCTTTCACCCACCTATTAGTTAATTTGCATTTCAAGTGCGTGTATAAGTCCCGTTGGGGGGACATGTAGCCCAACAGTTATCTAGGTTTAGGAGTAGCTAATTTAGATTTTATTATCTTTAGTTTTAACTTCTTTTTGCTTTCTGCTATTAGTATCTCTTATTTTGGAGAGTTTTTCGTGAACCACGCGCCCTGTGGAGTTTGTTGTTAGGCAATTGCTATTGTCGTGTTCTTCCCTGTTCCCTCCGTTCTTGCTATAGCGTGCAAATTTTTCTGATTCTGTCGGCTCGAAAATTTTTTTTGAAGAAATCTTGGAGAAATTTGCAAACGCACGACCAGATTGTCCGTGCGCGTTGGGATCGCACGACCGTGCGATTTTCTATTTCTATAAACCGGCCCCTGCCAGAGCTTCTACATCGCGATCTAGGCGAATGCGCACTCCTCCTCCTCCTTCGCAGTCTCCTCCGCCATCTTCCCCGTAATTGTCCTGTTGCAGCCTCCTGGGCGTTTAGTTATTTTGTATTTTTATTACTTTTAATCTATCTTAGATATACTCTTGGAGGATCCTGTTCCGGATATGATTCTGCTAGGGCATCGTCCCTAGGGTGTGGTTTTGGACAGCTTTAATTCTCTGATTTAGTTGTTTATCATTATTGTATTGATTGTCTCTGCCGCATATTCCTTTCTCTTTTATGATGAATGTCAGTGCGGGCTGTATTATCTTTGTTTTTGCGGGTTTGGAGATGTCAGTTTGCAGGTATGACGACAACTTCTTGGGAGACAACCCATGGGAACCACCCGGTTCCGTTTGCTTAGTCTATTTCTTTTAGTCCTGTTTTTCTTTTCTTTTTGCTAACATCGCAGGTTAAAGCTCTCGCGTGGTGGATGCGGAAGGAGAAAAACTTGAAGAAGGAATTACCGCACTTCTGGCATGCTCAATTATGAGCATAGGTCCACTCTACCCCTATTCTCCTTATTCCAGAATTCCCTATCTTATTTAGTTTTGATCAAGTCTGGGGGAGCGGGCCTTTGCTTGCGCTACACGCACATTCATGCTAGAATGTTATGTTAGGAAAATTATATTGATTATCTCATTGCATAACGCACACCACACGTGTTTTATTTTTACTCGTGCGCAATTATCGTGTAAGTGATTGATGTATATGTTTAGAAATTTATGTGTTTAGAAATTTGATTGTTAGTTGAGGATTGTGTGGCTGAACAGGATGTGACCCGTGCGGTGCTACTAGTAGAGCGCTCACAGCATAAAAATTCACGTAGAATAGATTTAATTACAAAGTTATAGTTTTATTTACTTCATTTGTGTAATTACTTAATACTCTACTCAAACGGTGAATTTGGTGAATCTAGCGGTAGCCATAGGTCGAGTGTAGAAGAGCTGTTAGCCTCGTGTTGTTTGAGTTGGAAGGAGAGGAGACCTCGCTCAGTGGTTAAGAACTTGCCCCAAGCTATTTTCAAAACGAGTGCGTTGAATGATCTTGTTGGGAGCATGACGTAGGCCATCATTTGGTCCGGTTGAGCTTTGATTTCCCAACCTAACGTCTTCCTTTGCTAGCCTCGTTGAGCCTTACCTCTCTTATTTGTTAAACTCCACTAAACTTTCACCAAGACCACATATCCCAACCTAATACGCACTAGAGTCGAACTTTGGAATTCATACATATTTATGATGATTTTGCGTTGCGGAGCAATATTTTTGTGCGCGAAGAAAAAAATGAGAATGAGTTAAAAATTTTGATTGATCCTAGCTTATGTTTCTATGGATCTATAAAAAAAAGAAGAGTAAGAAGAACTCTAAAAAGAATCTAACCACAAGTGTGGTAGTCTCGCGCACACCATCGTACTTAAATGAAGTCTGGGGGAGTATGCTTCAAGGTGAAGATGTTGAGGTTGAAATTTGTTATTTACCGGAGGATGAGTGCATTTAACCTACGTTCTTCTACTTCAATACCGTACCTCAACCCAAGCCCTATGTCTAGCCTAAAAGACCTACTGATTCTTGATAAGACCGTCTCATGCAGTGGAGAAGGGCAAGCGTTTGACCACCGACCTTGATGGATTTCTTGGAGAGAACTTCCTTGAGATCCAATTTGAGCAACGCTCACCTCAGCAGTTCACGCTATTTTCCCTAGGGCGCGACTGTCCGATTCACCAGTGATTCACCTCAGAGTAGTAGTATTTTGTATCTTACACTAGTTGAAGTTATTAAAATATAGTCTTTGTTTTAAAATCTTTTCTACTTTATTTTTACGCTCGTTAGTTCTTTACTTCCCATCATGTTTTGCCCGCACAGTTGCTTCTTTAACATCAATTTTTCTATCATGGGATTGAGTGTTTGCCCGAGACGTGCAAACGAGTAAGTCTGGGGGTGTGATGAGTCCCATTTATATACACATTTATGGACTCATCTGGGCCGTATTTCTAGTCAATGCACCACACTTTAGGCATGTTTACGATCATATTTGCTATTCCTTGCTAGGTGTACTCTTAGGTCCGTTTCGGTGTGCAATTGCACTCCTTGTTATTGGGGGTAAGCACATGGTGCTCCCCAATCCTTTTCCTATGTTTATTTGGTGTTGGAGGTGTATTCCCAGCTGGTTTATATTGTGCAGGTGGCCGGATCGTCCCGTTTTTCCCCCAGAATCTAGCTTGTGCATATCGCATGGTCGTGCGTCTCCTTGATGCACTGATGGAGCGATCGTGCGTCTGTATCTGGGCAGAAACCGGACAATCTGAGTTTAGTCGTGAGTTTTACGCACGGGCGGATTTGCCCGTGCGCGAGTAAAACGCACGATCGACCTGTTTCCTCTTATTTTTGGTCATTCTGAATTTACCCGTGCGTTGGTACGCACGGGCGGATTTGCCCATGCGCTAGTAAATGCACGGGCGACGCAGCGTCTCCCTCAAGTCAGATTGTATCATTTAATAACACACGGTTCACGCACGGTCATGCGTTCGACCGTGCGTGACCATTTTTCTGCCTGTTTAGTATAAAATGCAGGTTACGTCGCAGTCAACGAGGAGCTCGTGAGGGGAGTGGGAAATCAGATCCTCCCCACCGTTTTTGAGGTCTGAAGGCTTCGCCTTCACCTCTACCACCAAGGAGACCATATTCCAGCGATTTCCACCACCAATCTTCCATTCGGGAACGTTAGCGAGCATTCTCCATCAAGTGCTCAAGCATTCCTCATCGTGGGAAGCCATAGAAGTGCTGTAGGTCGTTGGAGCGGTGACATCATCCATCGAGTCCGCACACCATCTGAGGGCCGAGTCCGGAGAGAGCCCGACAACCTCTCATTCCGACCGAGAACCCAAGATGCGGTGACATCTTCCTATTGGTCCTCTCTAAACTTGAATGCTTGTCCTCTCTTTGTGTTGTTGTTGTAATGAATTATTGCCTAGCTTAATGTCATAGATCTTTTAGTATGTTCATGTGCAATGATGCGGTGGTATGTGAGTACCATTTCCTTGTTGTGATTTTCTGAGTTCGTTGTGTGTGAAGCCCTAGCAATTGCTAGTGGTGATGCTTGGAGAAGAGGTGTGTGCGACCCTCAATCGTCACAGTTACTTTCCGTCCACGCGACTCCCGAAGCACGACAACGCGGCCGTTGCATCCATCCCGCCTTGCGAAGCGGAGTTTTGACCCGCATCTCTCTTTTTTGCATTAGCTTAGGAACCAAATCACAATGCCCTTATTTTTTACTTTATTTGCTCGTGTAACGATCGATTCACTACGCGTTTCATTCACCAGAACCTGCATTCCTTGAGAGACAATATTTGGGGATTTCCTCCCTATTTTATTACTTGAGCGACCGGTGCACTGCCGTCGTATCGCATTTCATGCTCGCTAATTAGCATTGCTGAAATTGCGCATCAACACTCTGGTCGGTACCATGGAGTTCCCAGATCGATCGTGTCAGATCGGGACATCTGGTTCACATCTAGGGAATGGAGAGCGATTCATGCTTATATGGGATCTTGGTTGACCTTCAACACTGCTTTCCATCCTCAAACGGACGGCCAGACGGATCATACCATCAGGATGATGGAGGATTTGCTACGACTCTGCATCCTGGATAGTGAGGAGTCGTGCGAGAGATTGTTGCCGCTTATCAAGTTCTCTTGCAACAACAACCATCAATCCAGTACATGCATGACTCCCTACGAAGCTTTACAAATGGAGGTGCATGACTCTGTTATCTTGGGGTCCAGGATGAGGATCCGAAGACGCTGGGATCAGAGTATGGTGAGGATATACATGCTCAAGTACGACTGATACGTGAGCGGATGTTAGAGGCCCAGAGCAGACAAGCCAAGTATTATGATGCGCGACATCGTAAGGTAGAGTTCCAGGTGGGATACAAAGTTTTCTTGAAGATACGTTCGATGCATGGTGTCACACGGGTGCGGAGACTAAAGAATCTTAGTCCTAGATATATGCGCCTTATAGGATCCTGGAGCGGATCGGCCCACTGGCTTACGGACTGGAGATGCCATAGGAGCTGGCGAACCTACATGACATCTTTCACGTCTCTTCACTCAGGAGGGCTCTACTTCGGCTAGAGCAGCAGATTACTTATACATCAGGCCCGACAACATCCAACCGTTCAGTTCGCTTAAAGTCGATTCAGATCGATGACACCGACGTTCGAGCCCTGCGGCGGAAGAAGGTCTTGTTGGTCAAGGTCCTGTGGTCGAATCATGGGTAGGAGGAGCATACATGGGATCCCGTGGACCTCATGCAACAACATTACCCGGGACTCTTCGCATCAGGTATACCCTAACCCGTCTGAAGTTTTACATTCATTTACCACAAGTGAGAACCCCGTAGGCCCAAACATAATTTCGGGGACAAATTTTTTTCGTTATGTATTGTGAATTGTAACATCCCTAGAACAACTAGGCCCCCAAGAAGATTTTGTCATGACAAGTGTCATGACATAAGGCTAGGTTTACCCAAAATGGCCTTAAAAGTATAAGTGACAAGATCAAAACACCTTGGTCTGCATTTAGCAATTTTAGGTCACCTAGCCTACGGTTAACCAAATGAGCTTCAATATGTCAATATAACCTCACCTTGACCCTCATAATCCTTCAAGGAGACCAATAAGTTACTATGGACCCAATGAGGTCAACCAAATTGGCCAAGTTGACCGAAGTCAACCCTAATCCTAAATGGGCCAAACCTCTCTAATTAGGGTCAATAAGCTCTTATATGACCAAATTGACCTCAACCAAACTCTCTTAATTCTTTAAGGAGGCCAATTGACCCAAATCAACTCATTGAGTTCAATCAAAATGGTCAAGTTGACCAAAGTTAACCCTAGCCCGAAATAGGTCAAACCTCTCTAATTAGGGTCAATTAGCTTTCAAATGGCCAATGTGGCCCCAACATAACACTCCTAACCCCTTATGGAGTGTCACTTAAGACCCAATGTGGTCAACCCAATTGGTCAAATTGACCAAAGTTAACCAAACCCTAATTTGGTCAAATCTCTTTGATTTAGGGTCCCATAACTATCTAATGACCCAATTAACCTCACCCAACTCTTCCTAATGCCCTAGGGAGCTCAAGGGGCCACAAATAACCGAATGGGTCAAGTCAGATCTAGGGTTTGGGTCAAAATCATCATTTGACCCATTTAGCCCAATTTGACCTAAATAAGTCAAAAGGCCCCAAAGTGGGTTCACCAAGCCTTGATTCACCCCAAAGGGCTATGGACCCAGTACCACCAATATGGGTCAGCCACATTTCCTTGGTTGACCTAGGGTCAACCCTAACTCCATAAGCCCAAATTGACCTTTTAGGTCAAGTGAGCCCAAACCTCAAATCCATTGGGTTTAGCCCAATGTTTGGGCCCAATCACCAAGCCCATAAGTCTATTCTATGAATAATTTCAGACATTGAAAATGGGAGGGTAAGTATGGCTGAATTTAAGTTAGCCCTAAATTCAAAAAAAGCCAAAAAGAGGAAAACATGGAATGAGTGCCAGTTGGCACTCAATTCCTCTTCCCCATGGCTTCTCTCAGCTGCCATAGTAAATTCCAACCGAAATGACATGGAAAGGAGGCCAGTTGGAGAGGGATTCATGCTGCTTATTGGGTGGCCGAGAGGTGCCTTAATGGAAACCTGAGTTATAGCCTCCCCCATCCGCATTTGAATCTCCCAGCAGCATCAGTGAGTCGAGAGAGTAAGAAGCCCCATCTTCAGAGAAGAAATTAGCCACTGGAGAGAGGGATCACCATTGATCTCAAGATTCCAAGGTCGGCAATGGCACCCAAGAGAATCACCAGGAACATGGCTTCAAACTAGGCATGCTTCCTTGCTCCCTCACTCTGTGCTAGATCTAAATGCATATAGGCTTGATTCGAGCTCAATCAAGCATGAATCAAGGGTGAATTCGGCTCGGTTTTGAGCCGATTAGTTCCTCCCCTAAATCACTGTTCCAGCCACCGTCGGCTGGCAAACCACCACCCAACGACAGCCACCGCATTGGCGCAGGTGGTGGTGGTGTCACTCGACCGGGAGAGTACTCAGGAGGCTGAGAAATGGCCCTTGAAGGTGGCCCAGGACGAGACAATCCCGTCCCTTGGTTGGAGATTGAAGACGGCTGATGGTCGTTAGATCTTGGCTTGATGGCTATCTGCAGGCCAAGCTTAATGAAATGAAATAATTCTATCACAAGTATTTCAGTACCTTGTTTGAATTACTAAAAATACTTCCACTCTAAATCTGAGGACATGCTGAACAAGAAAATGATAGACCTATGTGTTAACTAAAATTAGAAATTTATTTTGAGATATTTGGAACACTACAACTCCCTCAACATTCATTTTGGTGTAGGGTGTACATAAGTGACCTTAGACACTATTTTGAGTGCCACTGTTGAAGCCAGAGAACTGGTCTCGAGTTCGCAAGGGGGATGCAGCTAACCCTTACTTGACCCGAGCTAGAACCCTTGACCAGTTGCTAAGAGCCGAAAGACTTTCCTTTGAGGAACACTTGAGTATAGAAACAGAACCCTTAAGCTGCAGCGTGGAGGTCCCACCACATACCCGAAAGCTCACTAGGAACATCCCCTCCCAAGCCAATGCTGAGCCTGGGCACCTTGGAGGGCACTAAGGATCACCTCACCATCCACCTTCCATGACAGGGGGAGGGGAGGGGTAGTGCTTGCTCACAACACACACGCGAGGGAGGGGGGGGGGGGGGTACCAACATCCCTTCCCAAGGGGCCCATGGGGGTCTATTTATAGACTTCCCAAAATTGGGCTGCGGATAGCCAAAATTCTGCTATCCGCAGCTCAACCACGAACCTGGATGATCAAAACGAGAGAGGGGTGAGTGGAGGATGAGACGTCCACTCCCCCACTTGTCGGGGGTCAAACAAGTGGATCGAGGTCCACCGCCCTAACTGGGCGAGTGGACCTCACGGTCCACTCCACTCTTCAGGCGAGTGGACCCTTGGTCCACTCGCCCAACTACATGGGGTGAGTGGACCAAGGGTCCACTCGCCCACATCCTTGGGCGAGTGGACCCTTGGTCCACTCGCCCAACTACATGGGGCGAGTGGACCAAGGGTCCACTCGCCCAACTACACGGGGCGAGTGGACCAAGGGTCCACTCGCCCACATCCTTGGGCGAGTGGACCCTTAGTCCACTCGCCCAACCACATGGGGCGAGTGGACCAAGGGCCCACTCGCCCACATCCTTGGGCGAGTGGACCCTTGGTCCACTCACCCAACTACAAGAGGGCGAGTGGACCCAAGGTCCACTCCACCAAGGGAATTTGCCCCCCCGGGCCCTCTCTTTTTGGTCTTGACGACCTCCGCTGGTTCGGTTTGCTGCGTCGCGATCACCTTTTCCGTCACGACCTCATCTGTGTCGGGTCACACCGACTCGAATAATATGAGGGTTGTACACAATCCCCGCTCTTTTCGAGCTTGCCTTAAGCTCGGAAAGAAAGTCCAACCCACCTATTTGACGAGTAGGTGGGACCCTAGAGTGATCCATGAAGGGCCCTGCCAACCGGATGTTCCTGCCAAGTTTTTCAACTGAACCTAACTTGGGGCGGAACGCGAACCTTTCTCCACTCAACCACCCTCCTATGACCCGAGCTCAACTGGAGGTGGAGAAAGCTAAACACCTTAGGTCAAATTGGTCTTGACTTTAGGTGGAGTAAAACTCAACACCTCTAGTCGAGCCGAGCTCGAACTGAGGTGGAAGGCAAACACTTCTTCACTTAACAACCCTCCTATGAGCCGAGCTCAACTGGAGGTGGAGATACTCAACACCTAACAGGGAGCCTAGCTCACCTGGAGGTGGAGGAAACTCAACACCTAGCAGGGAGCCAAGCTCACCTGGAGGGGGAGGGAACTCCACACCTAACAGGGAGCCAAGCTCACCTGGAGGTGGACGAAACTCCACACCTAACAGGGAGCCAAGCTCACCTAGAGGGGGAGGAAACTCCACACCCAGCAGGGAGCCAAGCTCACCTGGAGGGGGAGGAAACTCCATACCCAGCAGGGAGCCAAGCTCACCTGGAGGGGGAGGGGACTCCATTCCTACCAGGGAGCCGAGCTCACCTGGAGGTGGAGGAAACTCCACACCTAGCAGGGAGCCAAACTCACCTAGAGGGGGAGGAAACTCCACACCTAGTAGGGAACCAAGCTCACCTGGAGGGGGAGGAAACTCCACACCTAACAGGGAGCCAAGCTCACCTGGAGGGGGAGGAAACTCCACACCTAACAGGGAGCCAAGTTCACCTAGAGGGGGAGGAAACTCCACACCTAGCATGGATCCAAGCTCTCCTGGAGGGGGAGGGGACTCCACACCTACCAGGGAGCCGAGCTCACCTGGAGGTGGAGGAAACTCCACACATAGCAGGGAGCCAAACTCACCTGGAGGTGGAGGAAACTCCACACCTAGCAGGGAGCCAAACTCACCTGGAGGGGGAGGAAACTCCACACCAAGCTGGGAGCCAAGCTCACCTGGAGGGGGAGGAAACTCCACACCTAACGGGGAGCCAATCTCACCTGGAGGGGGAGGAAACTCCACACCTAGCAGGGAGCCAAGTTCCCCTAGAGGGGGAGGAAACTCCTCACCTAGAGGGGGAGGAAACTCCTCACCTAGAGGGGGAGGAAACTCACCTTGAGGGGGAGGGGACTCCACACCTACCAGGGAGCCGAGCTCACTTGGAGGTGGAGGAAACTCCACACCTAGCAGGGAGCCAAACCCCTGGAGGGGGAGGAAACTCCACAACTAGCAGGGAGCCACGCTCACATGGAGGGGGAGGGGACTCCACACCTACCAGGGAGCCGAGCTCACCTGGAGGTGGAGGAAACTCCACACCTAGCAGGGAGCCAAACTCACCTGGAGGGGGAGGAAACTCCACACCTAGCAGGGAGCCAAGCTCACATGGAGGGGGAGGGGACTCCACACCTACCAGGAAGCCGAGCTCTCCTGGAGGGGGAGGGAATCAACAATTTCCTGAACTATCCAGGGGCGGAGAACAAGTCCATGTCCCAGGTGCTTACCCTCACCGAGGGATGGAGGGATTCAACCATCTTACCAAACCAACTGGGGGAGGAGAACCCGTCCACGTCCTAGGTGCCTAGCATACCTGGAGGCAGAGGAATTCAACACCATCTTATCAAAGCAACTGAGGCAGAGATCCAATCCACGTCCTTGGTGCTTACCTTCACCTAGAGGCGGAGGAACTCCACCATCTTATCAAAGCAACTGAGGCAGAGATCCAATCCACGTCCTAGGTGCTTACCTTCACCTAGAGGCGGAGGAACTCCACCATCTTATCAAAGCAACTGAGGCAGAGATCTAATCCACGTCCTAGGTGCTTACCTTTACCTAGAGGCGGAGGAACTCTACCATCTTATCAAAGCAACTGAGGCAGAGATCCAATCCACGTCTTAGGTGCTTAGCTTACCTGGAGGTAGAGGAATTCAACACCTTTCCGAACCAATTGGGGGCGGAGTACCCGTCCACGTCCTAGGGGACTAGCTTGCCTGGAGGCAGAGGAACCCAACACCTTCACAAACCAGTTGGGGGCGGTGTACCCGTCCGCGTCGCAGGTGTGAAAATTTCCGAAGATCTAGGAGTGAGCAGGAATCTAACAACTCAAAGCTATAGCCAACAACCAGAAGCACATGAAAAACTCAATCTTTATTGATACTTGCAGAAATCTTCATTACAGAGCGAGGTATACATGGCGAGACATGATTTCTCCAGTACACAAAAAACAGGAGTAAAAACAAGCTGAAAAAGATAACTAGCGGTCTGAAGACTGAGACCACCCGACTTGCCAGTTCGCTCGACTAGAAACTGAGACCGCCCGAACCGCCTGCCTGCGACTTGAACAACACCAGCAACCCGCGAGCTTCGGGACCTTCTGAACTCCACCGATCCTCCCGAACTCCAACAACCCGCACTGCAAGCTGCGAGACCGCCCGAACACCTTAGAAGAAGAGGTGACCGCTGCTGCCCGTATAATCCACAGAAGCTGCACAAGGAAAGTTCAATCAGCAAACCACTCGGTCACAAAACGAGACCGCGAGAATTAGGCGCGAGCTCAGCTTACACTTGGTGCGATTATTTTGCTGCTACAGTGGCTCCTATTTATAGGCATGAGACCTGATCCAGTCACCACCCTATGAGATAGGGTCACCACCCTTGATCGCGTGACCAGACCGGTCAACCTGCGCGATCAGCAAAAAGATCATTCTGCTTAGTGAGCTCGCCAGCTTCAACATAGACTAGGAGATCACCACTCCTCCAAGAAGCCGCCCACTACTAGTGTTCACCAACGAGACGGCGAATACAACCTGTTCGCATTGCCAGCCTCCACCAGAGACCGCGAACAGAGACCGCACGACTAAGAAGCCTTAGTCGGCGAACACAACCAGGAACCCGGACAGTCGCCAGACCGGACTTCCGGATACCTGAACCAACCCTGTGCGGTCACAGCTTGACCGGCACAGTCCTGAAGTAACAACCCGCCACGCGGTCACAGAACCGGACCGCGCGGCCTCACTTCAGCAATCTTGGACAGAAAAACGACGGTCACGCCGAATAGACCTGCGGCTAGACCGAAGAGATCAGACCTAAGATGGAGACCGCAAGACCGCGCGGTTTGCCAGACGCGCGACCTCCCCCCCAGACCGCCAACTTCCACTTCAACATTTTCGACACTCCCCCTTGAAGTGGGAAGTTGAAAACAGCCCAAGTAAACTCCTTAGCCGAGTGAACGGCCCCTTCGCCAGCGCCTTTGTGAAAATGTCAGCAATGTTGTCCTGACTCCGAACATGCTCGACCGAAAGAGACCCCTCCATCACCTTTTCACGAATGAAATGATGCTCGATCTCGATATACTTGATCCTCGCGTGACAAACTGGATTTGTAACCAGTTTGAGTGCACTCTCATTGTCTCCGCGGAGCAGAGTCAGACCCCGAACCTCCTTATGGACGTCTCCTACCAACCTCCTAAGCCAGATGGCTTCTTGAGCTGCCAAGACCGAAGCCTTATATTCCGCTTCCGTGGTAGAGACAGACACAGAATCCTGCTTCTTGCTGCACCATGATATAGTTATGGGGCCCGCCATGAAGATGAATCCAGACGTCGACTTCCGATCATCCGAATCTCCCACATAATCAGCATTCATGTACCCATGCACCTCGAAGCCCGCATCCCTCTTATATAGGAGACCCATATCCGAAGTCGCCTTGACATACTTCAATATATTCTTGGCCGCTAGTAGATGAGGCATCCGTGGTTCCGCCATATAACGACTCACCCTGCCAACCGCATATGCAATATCCAGCCTAGTGATCGTCAGATAGATCAAGCTCCCAACCAGAGCTCGGAACACAAGCAGATCTTCCAGAATCCTCCCCTCATCCTTCCGAAGTTTCATTGCCTTCTCCAGAGGTGTAGAGATGCACTTCCTTTCCTTCATGCCGAATCGCTCCATGATTCGCTCCGCATATCCAGCCTAGGACACCAGCACTCCACTTTCCTTCCTCTGCACCTCGAGTCCAAGGAAATGGTGAAGCTCACCCAAGTCCTTCATCTCACATCTGATAGATAGCTCAGCCCGAAGCTTTGCTACCTCCTCCTTCGAATTTCCCATCACGATCATATCGTCGACGTAAAGCAGCACGATGACTTGAATCTCCCTGCTCTTCTTGACGAGCAAGCTCGAATCAGAGTCTGAAGCACCGAATCCACAGAATAGGAGATATTCTGCAATCTTTCTGTACCACACCCTTGGCGCTTGCTTCAACCCATACAGGGCCTTCTTCAACTTACAGACATAGTCTGGAAAATCTTCAGATACGAAGCCTGGCGGCTGGACCATGAAGATGTCCTTGTCAATCTCGTCGTACAAGAACACATTCTTTACGTCGGGCTGCCAAATCTCCCAACCCCAAAACACCGCCAAGGCAATCACAAACCAAACTGAAGTCATTTTTGCCACCAGACTGAAAGTCTCTTCATAGTCTTCACCGTATTGCTGCGAGAATCCCCGATCTACAAGGCGAGCCTTATATCGCTCGATACTTCCGTCTGCCTTCTTTTTGAGCTTATAGACCCACTTGCATGTCACAGGGGTGATGCCCTTGGGCTTGGGCACCAGAGACCAAGTCTCATTATTCTCAAGAGCAGACATCTCTTCTTCCATAGCCGAATCCCACTGCTTCACGCCTTTGGCCTTTTCAAAGCCCACTGGTTCCCGCTCATCCAGGGGACGAGCAAAGAAACACGAGACAAAGCTCACCATGTTTCCTCCTGTATAGCGATCAGGGGCAATGATCGTTCGCTTCGATCTCCTCAGCTCCTTCCCCTGACTCACAACATTCTCAGTTGCTTCTTCCCTAGCTCCCATTTCAGACGAACTAGGAGCATCGCTCCCCCTGCTTCCTGATCCAGAAGCCTCCGCCTCAGAACTAGACATGGATGGACCACCTGGTGACAGAGACAGCTCCACCTGAAGATTTTCCGCAGCTCTCTCCTGCTCCTCCACCCTGCTTTCTGGTAGCTCAACACCAGGACTTCCCTTGTAAGTCGTCACCTCATCGAACACGACGTCGCGAGATACAATAAATCTCCGTGTCTCCGGGTCCATGCACTTCCAGCCCTTCTTCCGATCATCATATCCCACGAAGACTAGCTTCCTTGCTTTCGCATCTAGCTTCGTCCAAAGCGCATCTGGAACATGCACATAGCAGGTGGAACCAAACACCCGAAGGTGTGCCACGCTTGGCTTTTCTTTGAACATCATCTCATGCGGGGTCAACATGTTGATGAGACTGAGAGGCATCCTGTTGATGACGTAGGAAGCACAAGACATTCCCTCCGCCCAAAAGGACTTTAGAATATTCTTGGCATGCAACCAACACTTGCAGGTCTCCGTCAGATGACGAATCTTCAGCTCTGCAACTCCGTTTTGTTGTGGAGTATGTGCACAAGTAAGCTCCCTCCGGATGTCCGCCTTCTTGCAAAAACTAGAGAACTCACCGGAGGTGAACTCCCCCCCATTGTCAGTTCTCAGCTTCTTAACCCGCGGGCCAAGCCGACCCTCCACAAGCTCCTTGAACTCCATGAACTTGGCAAATGCCTCCGCCTTCTCCTTCAGAAAATAAACCCAAACATATCTGGTGTGATCGTCGATCAACACCAGCATATACATGCTGCCTCTGAGGCTTGGGGTAGTAGTTGGTCCCATCAAGTCACCGTGGATGCACTCCAACGACACACTACTCCTTGTCTGCGACTTATCAAACGGTAGTCGATGAGACTTGCCGAACTGATATCCCACGCAAACGTGACCATCACCGTAGGAAGATAGACTAGGCAGACCCTTGACCAGACCTTTCACCGCCATAGCCTTCAGCTTGTCCATCCCTACATGCCCCAACCTCTCGTGCCATATGACAGCACTATCATTCGTCCTCATCTTGTCGACATAAGAACTTGTCGATAAAACGAACAAGTCTTTTTCCCTCCTCCCGACATGAACGACCTCGGCCTTCACTGCCTCAACATTTCGAAGAAACTTCACTTCTGTTGGGCCGAACAGAACGTGATACCCAGCGTCTACAATGTTGGTCATGGAGAAGAGATTTTTCCTCATTCCGGGCACATGATAGACACTCTTCAAAGTTAGTGGCCCTCTATCACTGCCCAAGGAAACAACCCCCACCTTCTCGACACTATGCACGGGATTATCAGCAGTTATGATGGCGTCATTACCTGAGTAAGGCTGCGCTGAAGTAAGCTTCGACTCGTCCCCGGTGAGGTGATGACCACACCTCGAGTCCACGATCTAGTCCTCCTGATAGTTGATAGGAGCCGCAGCTCCAACAGAAGCCGAGAAGGCTCCTCCCCATCCTCCACCATTCCGCTTGGCCTCAGCTTCCTCCTTCCCTGCAGCAGCATGCCCTGGCTGAAGATTCACCCGGCAATCCTTCCTGATGTGACCAAGCTTCCCGCACCTGAAGCACTTGGGTCCTTCTCCCTTCTTCTTCCCTTCAGCCTTAGGAGCATAGCCCCTCTCCTGCTATCCAGAAGTTGAAGGCTCATAGCCTCCAGCGGCCTTCTTCTTCTTCTCTAATTTCTTCTTCTTCCCTGTGAAGAGAACCTCGCCATCTCCCCCAGACACTAACACCCCCGCCATCTGCCTTGCCAGACTCTCCTGCGACGCAAGTAGATTCTCCAGCTCCAACAGAGACGACTGATTTGCCCAACCCTGCACCGACGTCACAAAGGCCACATATTCCTTCCGCAAGCCACAGATGATGTGCCTCTTCAGTTTTGCCTGAAAAATTGGCTCATCAGGATCCAGAGCTGAAATCTTAGCGCACAAGTTCTTCATCTTCAGGAAGAACGTAGAGATACAAAGATCACCCTGAGCCGACCTAGCCAGCTCATTTTCTAGAAACTGTAGCCTCGCTACATTCTTCTTGTTAAACAACCCATCCAGGGCTCTCCAGATCTCCGCAGCTGATCCACACCCCAAGATGTGATCGAACAGTTCAGGTGATATTGCCCTCTTTAGAGTGAATTCTGCTTTCGCATTAATTCTTCTCCAGTTCCACACCTCATGACAATTGTCCCCAACTGGGACAACTTCCTCAGTACTATCTCCTCCGACCACCTCCCAGAGGTCCTCGCTCAGAAGATAACTCTGCATACACGACTTCCACTTCTTGAAGTTAGTCGAGTTGAGCATCTCAATCCCAAGACCTCTTGCTTCCATGGCTCTACCACTGGTTCCTTCTTCACAAAGGCGATGACAACTTTGAGTTATTCATTGCTCTATCCACTCCAACCTCTCTCTGATACCATGTGAAAATTTTCGAAGATCTAGGAGTGTGCAGGAATAGAACAACTCAAAGTTATAGCCAACAACCAGAAGCACATGAAAAACTCAATCTTTATTGATACTTGCAGAAATCTTCATTACAGAGTGAGGTATACATGGCGAGACATGATTTCGCCAGTACACAAAAATAGGAGTAAAAACAAGCTGAAAAAGATAACTAGCGGTCTGAAGACTGAGACCGCCTGACCGCCCGACTTGCCAGTTCGCATGACTAGAAACCGAGATCGCCCGAACTGCCTGCCTGCGACTTGAACAACACCAGCAACCCGCGAGCTCCGCGACCTTCCGAACTCCACTGATCCTCCCGAACCCCAGAAACCCGCACTGCAAGCCGCGAGACCGCCTGAACACCTTAGAAGAAGAGGTGACCGCTGCTGCCCGCACAATCCGCAGAAGCTGCACAAGGAAAGTTCAATCAGCAAACCGCCCGGTCACAAAACGAGACCGCGAGAATTAGGCGCGAGCTCAGCTTACACTTGGTGCGATTATTTTGCTGCTACAGTGGCTCCTATTTATAGGCTTGAGACCTGATCCAGTCACCACCTAATGAGATAGGGTCACCACCCTTGATCGCGCGACCAGACCGGTCAACCTGCGCGATCAACAAAAGATCATTCTGCTTAGTGAGCTCGCCAGCTTCAACATAGACTAGGAGATCTCCAAGAAGATGCCCACTACCAGTGTTCGCCAACGAGATGACGAACACAACCTGTTCGCATTGCCATTCTCCACCAGAGACCGCGAACAGAGACCGCGTGAATAAGAAGCCTTAGTCGCCAAACACAACCAGGAACCCGGACAGTCGCCAGACCGGACTTCCGGATACCTGAACCAACCCTGTGCGGTCACAGCTTGACCCGCACAGTCCTGAAGTAACAACCGGCCACGCGGTCACAGAACTAGACCGCGCGGCCTCACTTCAGCAACCTTGGACAGAAAAACGGCGGTCACGTCGAATAGACCTGCGGCTAGACCAAAGAGATCAGACCGAAGATGGAGACCGCAATACCACGCGATTTGCCAGACTGCGCGACCTCCCCCCAGACCGCCAACTTCCACAAACTACCACTTCAACATTTTCAACACTAAGGGCCTAGCTTACCTGGAGGCAGAGGAACTCGACACTTTTCAAACCAACTGGAGGTGGAATACCCATCCACGTCCTAGGGGCCTAGCTTACCTGGAGGCGGAGGAGCTCATCATCTTTCCAAGTCACTTAGTCAAGTAGGGAGTTGGCCCGATGAGTCTCCCATCTGTCGGCATGACTGAGCCCGGAGAATGGTCTCTAGTCGGGGATCTTACCAAATGGGAGCGGAGTATCCATCCACGTCCTAGGTTCTTACCTTCACCTGGAGGCAGAGGAATTCAACACCCTCCCAAGCCACTCCGCATGTGGCGAGTCGACCCGATGAATCTCCCATCTGCCGGCATGACTGAGCCCATAGAATGGTCTCTAGTCGGGGATTTTACCAAATGGGAATGGAGTATCCATCCACATCCTAGGTGCTTACCTTCACCTGGAGGCAGAGGAATTCAACACCTTCCCAAGCCACTCCGCGTGTGGCGAGTCGACCCGATGAGTCTCCCATTTGCCGACATGACTGAGCCCGGAGAATGGTCTCTAGTCGGGGATTTTACCAATCAGTCGACCCGATGAGTCTCCCATCTGCCGGCATGACTGAGCTCGGAGAATGGTCTCTAGTCGGGGATTTTACCAATCAGTCGACCCGATGAGTCTCCCATCTGCCGGCATGACTAAGCCTAGAGAATGGTCTCTAGTCGGGGATTTTACCAATCAGTCGAACTGATGAGTCTCCCATCTGCCGGCATGACTGAGCCCAGAGAATGGTCTCTAATCGGGGATTTTACCCATCAGTCGACCCGAAGAGTCTCCCATCTGCCGGCATGACTGATCCTGGAGGATGGTCTCTAGTCGGGGATTTTACCAACTGGGGGCGGAGTACCCATCCACATCCTAGGTGCTTACCTTCACCTGGAGGCAGAGGAACCCAACACCTTCCCCAAGCCACTTAGTCAAGGAGTTACGTGAAACCACTTCATTCATCATCGAGGAGCTACCTGCTTATTACAACGCGCCCCTCTGGGCCTACTTGGTCACATACACCTCGACCATCTCCTTCATTACTTCCTCCATCTTCTTCGTCTTCTTATTCCTTTTCTTTCTCCTGGTCCTTCCTGCTTTGCTTGTCAACCTGGAGGCGGAGGACTTGTTCTTGAAACTGATCTGTGTAGCTTCCTTGCGTCTCCCCATGCTTCTGTTGAATCAGGAACAGGGACTCCGCCCCCTTCCTGGTGATACGGAGGCATCCTCCCTGCCCCCTCACTCGGGGCAGCTGGCCCCAGGATAGCTGTTGAAGAGTGCTTGCGCTTGGAGGCTCAAGCCTTCCTCCGAGGCTGGCACCTTCCCTTGCCAACGCGCTTGCTCTATCTCCATCAAAGACGGCGAGGCGAGCACAGGTGTTGGCGATGCCGAGCACTCGCCCTGAGGGTGGAGTGCAAACCGCAAGACTTCTTGGATTGACTTCCTGAACTCCTTGAAGTCACCTTTCTTCATGCACCCGCCGGGGCTGAGTCCCCCAGCTCATCGCTTCCAGCCATGAGACTTGCTCAGAGCTTTCTGAACTAGCTGCTTCCATGCTCACCACACCATAATGTTGAAACCAGAGAACTGGTCTCGACGTTCGCAAGGGGGATGCAGCTAACCCTTACTTGACCCGAGCTAGAACCCTTGACCAGTTGCTAAGAGCCGAAAGACTTTCCTTTGAAGAACACTTGAGTCTAGAAACAGACCCCTTAAGCTGCAGCGTGGAGATCCCAGCACATACCCAGAAGCTCATTAGGAACTTCCCCTCCCAAGCCAATGCTGAGCCTGGGCACCTTGGAGGGCACCAAGGATCACCTCACCATCCACCTTCCATGACAGGGGGAGGGGAAGGGTAGTGCTTGCTCACAACACATACGCGAGGGAGGGGGGGGGGGGGGGGGGGTACCAACATCCCTTCCCAAGGTGCCCATGGGGGTCTATTTATAGACTTCCCAAAATTGGGCTGCGGATAGCCAAAATTCTGCTATCCGCAGCTCAACCACGAACCTGGACGATCAAAACGAGAGAGGGGGCGAGTGGAGGACGAGATGTCCACTCCCCCCTTGCCGGGGGTCGAACAAGTGGATCGAGGTCCACCGCCCTAACTGGGCGAGTGGACCTCACGGTCCACTCCACTCTTCGGGCGAGTGGACCCTTGGTCCACTCGCCCAACTACATGGGGCGAGTGGACCAAGGGCCCACTCGCCCACATCCTTGGGCGAGTGGACCCTTGGTCCACTCGCCCAACTACAAGGGGCGAGTGGACCAAGGGTCCACTCGCCCACACCCTTGGGCGAGTGGACCCAAGGTCCACTCGACAATGGGAATTTGCCCCCCCTCGGGCCCTCTCTTTTTGGTCTTGATGACCTCCGCTGGTTTGGTTTGCTGCGTCGCAATCACCTTTTCCGTCATGACTTCATCCGTGTCGGGTCACACCGACTCGGAAAATATGAGGGTTGTACAACCACCATCAAACCGCTCACCCAAATGAGCTAAAATTTCAGCCATGCAGGTGTTATGACCCAGTGCACCCCCTGACAAAAAATGGTAATTTTTGGAAACTATTTTTCTAAAGTTTTGAAAATTATTTTATTAGCCATGCATGTATTAATTATGTGAGTAAATGACCTTAAACCCATACATATTTTTGGTGGGTGTCTGGCTAGGTCATAATTTGACCCTGATCAAAATTATAGACCATTTGGGTTAGTGCATATTGGGGAAACTTCACATGCATATTAGTTTATGAAAGGGGTGATGTGCATATAGCACATTGTACTTGTCTTTGTGATTCCTCTTAAATCCCTTGATGCATGTTTGTGAAAAACTATACATGTATGCGAAATAATGATGTGTATCATCTCTGAGAATTTGGAAGAAGTTGGAAATGACTTTCCCAAGTATTTATATTTAAATCAAATAGTCTCACTTACACTTTAATGAAATATTTAAGATCAAAATGAATAGGAAAATTTACCAAACTCTGGCACATGGACACTTAGGTCTAATTGCATTCCAGGAATTTTTTCTGGAATTTTTGGAGTTCAATTATTCTCCTAAATGTCATTAATTTAATTTGTCACTATGAGTTACAAATAAAATAAGTGTGACAAAATTACTCGTGAAAAATATGAAAAATTATATGTATAATTTTTAGATCAAAATGAACCTCTGGTATTTTTATTTCAATTGTTGAATAAGGGTAATCAACAGCTCCTTCATTATGTGGAATATTCATGATTTTGAATAATTAATTATTACTAATGGAAATAAATGTTGGAAAACTCCGAACCTCTGTTAGATTACACACATTACCATTTATAACCATTGGAGAAATTTTGGGTATTTATTTGATGACTCGAATATTTGATATTAATGATAGTGCGTTTATGATTATATTTAGTAAAATTTGATTATGTGATTATTTCTATCTGGAAAATTATGAAATTAAGTAGGAGATCATTTTGGACCATTTATGAGCCCTGGAAAAAACATTTCTTGTAATTTTTAGTTGATTAAAACATGGTGATCCTTTGTAAATATCATTTAGGCCCCACTTTTTGTATTATTCATTATTGGCAGTAAATGAATTAGAAAAAAATATCAAACTCTGGAAATGTTGATATTTGACCTAGGTGAACCTCTGTAAAATTTTGTAGCATAGATAACCACCAGAAAACAATACCTCATGTTGAAATTGGAAGTCAATAAATAATTTGACCCTTTAATGGAAAATGAACAAAACTGATTATAATGACATTAATTGACAAGTAGAACTTCAGGAATTAATTTTAAGTCCTTTGAACATGAGGATCATATACACTTCATGAGGGTAGATTACACCTAGATTCAAAGTTGGTATGCGGATAGTAAAACTGCATTTAGTGATTTAGACTCTTTTTTTATCATCATACATAGACCCAACAACCTTGGAACTATCATGTACAACATAGGATGATTAGTATGTTAATTCATCTTGGATCAACTCTCAAAATTTATGATTGGGGTATGGTTAGTAAAATGTTTGATGACGAAATTGTTAAGAATAGAACGAGGGATGAGATGATATGAGTTACCAATAATAATGTGGTATGTTAAGCTTCCGGAATTGGGACCTAGATAATGGTCAAGTGATGATGAGTGGAGGAGTAGTTAGTCAACAAATGGGGGACAACGTCAAGGTTCAATTGAAGATCAACGCTCCCCTAATTAACTATAATCCACCTTAGTGCTCTAAAGCAATCAGAGAGAGTGGGAAGTATGGGTAGCCACTAATAATAATAAATATCTTGAGAAAGGGAGGTTTGAGATATCAGACCATCATACCTCCTAGTACAGCTGCGATCCCTTCACCGGGCAGACCTCGGGAATTCCAAGATTCACCCTAAACATCTAAGTTTAACTAAAGAGTAGAAAAGATTAGATTGTTTAGGGAAGGTGAATGAGTCCTATGTACACACACATCTTCAGTGAATGGTAGTTCATAGATTTGAAGGGAAAGTCAGTCCTTGGAGTCATAGGCTTGGTATTTTAGGAAGGACGGGTTGGTCCTGCGAGCAATAGGCTCGGTGAATATGTAACAGAGGACTGGTTAGTCCTGCGAGTTGGAGGCTCGGATGATAGATATGATACATTAATGCATGTGCATATAATGTGGTGGGTCTTCGGTACTAGCCTAGTCGACACACCGACGGAAGTACGATGACTCGACAAGTGGTAGGTGTTCAGAGGGCCAGGTTGTTCTATTGCGCGACCGAAAGGTCACATTCCCTAATAACCCTACACTTAGTCTTATAAAAGGTCTGGTTCTGATGGATCCAGCAAGAGTACGCAGGAGCTCATGAGTACCGAGGATAGGTGTCATAGCGTACGTTAAGGCCTAGGTCTGGTAGCGTGTTATACCCACCTAGGTTAGGAGACACCCGCTCCTCTGCCACCGTTTGACCGCGATGGGAAGTGCCCGAGAGGTTAGCTACCTCTAAAAAGTGGGAACTAAAAAGTCTGTATGTATATAGTCGTGTGTGTGAGTTACATGTGTGTGAAATAATAGCATAAACATTGCATTGCACTGCATATCATACGCATCATAGCATACTTCATAAACCCCCATCGTATAAATTAGTATGGGCTCTTTTATACGACGGGTCTATGCAAAACAACCCCTTAACTTATAAGTTTGTATGAGCTTTCATATAAGTTAAGGTTACTATTCCTATGTTGGTTATTAAATAGTTGTCTTTCATTTCTTATTATACTGCTGTTTCTTACATGTTTTTTTAGAACTGTAAAGTAGACACCTACTATAGACATTACTATATATATTACCTGCTAGTTAGGGACATTGCCACTGCCTTTGAGTACTCAGATTTGTTATCCCTCTTTTTCCTTCCCCCCGCCCAGTGCCTAGGAGTCATCCCTCCGGAGTCACCGAGGGAGGGAGTGGGAAAATTGCTTAGTCTTTTTGACTAACGACCGGATGTAGCATAACAAACATAAGTGCCAGGAGCATCAGAACCAGCACACCCATAGGATAGAGCGTAATGCGGTGACCCAGCCGAGACTCAGAATTTCAGCAGCAGCAGGTGCAGCCCTAGTGAGTGTGAATAGATATTACCTCCCGAAGGCTATCTTCCATCCTTTTCCTTACCAGTATATTAGTTTTACTTCCGCGAAAGTCTCTGTAGTGTGGTTTTGATGTGCATGGCATAATCCCTTTTTTACCATTTAGTACACTACTGCTTATTCATTTTGATGTATCTCATTTGTGGACTCTTGATATATTTATGTTATGATGTGATGTGAACTGGTATTATATTTATAATTGCTTCTAATTACTCTATGATGAATGGTTGACCTATGAATGTTGAATTGTCGGCAGAATTGACATCTTGTTGTTGCGACCTCCCCGTGTGTTGGAGTCACCACAAGGCGGCGGCTATGGGCATAAGACCCAGAAAGTGAGCAAAAAAAGGGGTCTTACATACTTGCAGTTATATAGAGAAGGGAGCCAATTATGCACCTGTACAAGGTCTCATCAAAAGGTTTCTCTTTCTCATCCTTATCAAGGGATATATTTGACCCCATATGAGTTTTCATAGTGGAGGCACTCTCCATTCCATTTCAAATTTATTACATACTCGCACTCTCCATTTAGTACACTACTGCTTATAAATTTGACTAACTCCTTGGTCTCATCAAAAGGTTTACCTGGAGGCTTAAGAAATACCTAAGCTCTCCCATACTGCTCATCTCAAATTCCCCTTGCATAAGGTTTGCAAACCTCTTGCAAAGGTTATCATCTGTAGACCCAAATATGATGTCATTAACATATATTTGGACTAGGAGACTCTTGCCTTTTACTTCCCTTAGGAACAATGTCTTGTCTATCTTCCCCCTTGAGAATTTATTCTTAAGAAGGAAGATAGACAAGGTCTCATACCAAACCCTTACAGGTTATTTTAAGCCATATGAAGCTTTTCTAAGATAATAAACATAATCGGGAAAAGTTGGTTTGACAAAACCTGATGGTTGTTTTACATATTCTTCTTCATTAAGGTCACAATTCAGGAAGGCTGACTTCACATCCATTTGGTAGACCTTGAATCCTTTGTGGGCAGTATTTGCAAGGAATAATCTGATGGCTTCTAGCCTTGCCACTGGTGCAAAAGTCTGATCAAAATCAATACCCTCTTCTTGTCTATATCCTTTTGCCACCAATCTTGCCTTGTTTTTCACAAGAGCAATGTTATAAGCACATGAACATAGGATATTAACACACCAATTTTAACTCTAAAAACTCAAAAACCCTAACACCTTCTCCATTAAGCGCACACCGCCTATTTTTACGGTTTCTACTTTCTATCGTTCGCGAGTCGAAGCCGCACACCCTGCCTTCTTCCCAGCTTGCGATTTTGCCGCCATTGGAGGAGATTGCCAGCCCTAGGGAGCTTTGCCGGAAGAACGCAGCACCCCCTTTTACTGCTTCTACTTTCCACTGTTTGTGAGTCGAAGCCGCACACCCTGGCTTCCTCCCAGCTCGCAATTTCGCCGCCATTGGAGGAGATCGCCGACCATGGGGAGCTTCGCCGGAAGAACGTCGCACCCCTTTTTACTATTTTTTCTTTTCGCCATTCGCGAGTCGAAGCCGCACACCCTGCCTTCCTCCCAGTTTGGGATTTCGCCGCCTTGGTAGAGATCGTCGGCACTGGGGAGCTTTACCGAAAGAACGTCGCGCCCCCTTGAGTTGAATGTAAGTCCAACCTCCATTTTTTTTCTCCTTCCCTATTTCAGATGTGATGATTTGATATTGTTGTGTTTAATGTTAGAATTATGTGGTATAAAAAGACTATGCTTGAAAAAAAATTAAATTGCCCAGTTTGCTCCGGTCTATGTGGAATTGTGCATTTGTTTGTAAGTCAATGCGTAATTGCTTAGTAAATTATCGGTTGCATAATCATGTTCAAGACAATCAAGTAAATCTGATGATGGGGGGCATCGAGGGCAAGAAGTTTGGCTGGTGATGTGTGTTTTATTAATGGGTATCTGCTACTATGTTGTTTTTTCCAGATTTGTATTTGATTTGATAATCATATCCAGTAGTTTCTTGAGGAAGAGTTGTTGATCTGGAGTGTGGAAATCTTGCGTTAGCAGGTTATACAAACTGGTGTTGTTAATCTGGAGTGTGCTTTCATTTCGGTGTGGCAATAACACATTTAAAATCTGGTGTGGCAATAAAGCATTGGTGTGAAAATAAAATAATTTGGTGTGTCAATAAATTTGGCCGTCAATAGAGAAAATTGGTGTGCTTATGACATTGCTCTTTTCATAATTACTCCATTTTTATCCATCTTGTTACTGTAGACCCATTTTGTTCCAATAATGTTCTGTCCTTTTGGTCTTGGAACCAACTTCCACACTTTGCATCTTTTGAACTGATTTAGTTCTTCCTGCATAGCCATTATCCAGAATGGATCTCCATTTGCCTCTTCAAATTTTTTTGGATCTACTTGTGAGAGAAAACTTAGGAACATTGCCTCATTGTGGATTTTGCTCCTGGTTGTGACTCCTTGGCTTGCATCCTCAATGATCAGATTCCTGGGATGGTCTCTCAGGTGTCTAATATCAATTTGCAGTCTTTTTGCATTTCTCTGTGCACCACCTCCAAATTCCTGTTTAGCAGGTTGAATTCTATGTTGTTCTTCTTCACCAGCTTCTTGTGTTTCTCCTGAAGATTGTCCTTCTTCTTTGACTATTGCATCAGGTGAGGTGATCTCATTGGCAGCTGGCTTTTCCACTGTAGAAAGCTCTTTCATCTTTAGTTCAGTACCTACAACATTAGAAGAACTAGACCAGCCCTTGTAGATCAGTCTGGTCTCATCAAATACAACATATATAGACTATTCTACAACTTCAGTATTTTTGTTGAACACCTTATAAGCTCTGCTATGGGAGATGTATCTAACAAGAATACCTTCACTACACTTCTCTGCAAACTTAGTTAAATAAGATGTTCCATTATTCAAAATGAAGCACTTGCTCCCAAAGATTCTAAAGTAGGATACATTGGGTTTTCTGCCCTTCAACAATTCATAGGGAGTTTTCTTGTGATGTTTGGTGATGGATGCTCTATTCAGCACATGACATGCTGATTGGACAGCCTCAACCCAAAAATATTCTGGCAATGAGGAGTCACTCATTAATGTCCTTCCAGCCTCAGTAAGAGTTCTATTCATTCTCTCAGCCACCCCATTTTGTTGTGGGGTCCTAGGAGAAGAGAATTCTTGTGAGATACCTTGTTCTTGATAGAAGTTTGTCATAGCACCAGATTGGAACTCTGTTCCATGGTCACTTCTCATTTTGACCACTGAACAATCCATCTCATTCTGGATAGTCTTGACAAATGTCATCAAGATTTCAAGAGTATCTGACTTCTTTTTGAGGAAGAAGATCCATGTGTATCTAGAGTGATCATCAACTATCACAAGGGTATACAACTTCCCTCCTAAACTCTGAGTATGCATTGGACCAAATAGATCCATGTGTAGTAAATACAAGCACCTTATAGAATCTTTGCGAGTTATGCCCTTAAAGGTTGTCCTAGTTTGCTTACCCACATGGAAAGCATGACATGGACCATCTTTAATGCATTTTAAATTAGGTGCATCTCTAACTAGATTCTCATAGAATAACTTACAAATTGTTTTGTAGTTAAGATGAGCTAATAACTTGTGCCATTGCACACAAAGAGACTCTTTCTAATTGTCTACAAGACAATATGCATGAAAGAAGTAGAACAAATGAAATTTAATCAATAAATATTTCCACTCTTTGTGCCTGATAAGATTGTCTCTAGGTCAATTACTTTTTGATTAGGCATTTATCCTTGTGGAACTCAATCACATAGCCTAAGTCACATAGTTGGCTTATGCTTATAAGGTTGTGTTACAACCCCTCTACATAAGCTACTTTTGTGAAGGAGGCTATGTCATTAGAGATCATACCATAGCCTTTTGTAACCCCTCTATCTGAACCTCCAAATATGACTTTAGGTCCATTTATCACTGGGGCATACTTGTTCAGAAGGCTTCTTGTTCCAGTCATATACCTGGAACATCCGCTGTCCATATACCACATTGGCATATGATTGGCCTTTGGACATACCTGCAAGAAAGAACTAATTTACCTTAGGAACCCAACCACAATTGGGTCCTTGGTTCTTATTAGCTGTTGCAATAGAGTTTCAACTGAAAAATGCACTAACTAAATTGGCTCTCTTAGCCTGTGGCACAATAGAATTTTACTAACAGTCCAAGGCAAAGTGACCTACTTTTTCATAGCACCAGCACTCATACCTATTATATCTTCTTTTCTGAACAACTTTGGGTGCTTATTGTGCAAGCTCATGTTCAGGAAAGAAGACATTGACATTCTTTGCATTCCTTTGAAGGATCTTGTGGTTGTGTGCATGATGTAGAATTGACTGCACAACCACATGATTCTTCTTAGGGGAAGGCCTTTGCAAAGTGGCCTTTCCCTTGCCTTTATCTACTGGTGGTGGTGTTGTTGGACCAAAGACAAATAACCTATGATGCTTCATTTGTATTTCTTCATGTGGAGCCTTAAGTACACTAAACCCAAGGTCTTTCCTTCCTTTCCAGTGAGAAGCATTGTTGGTCCCACTGGAAGAACTTCTATTTTTCAAGTTATCATACATGCTGCCATGGTCATAGTTGTTGGATGCAAGAACCACATTTCTGAAAATGGTCTGTTGTACTTTCTATTTTCCACCATTTCCTTTTTTTTCCTCAGCCTCCCTGTTATAGACTAAGCCACTCCTATACTGGGCAGAGAAGCTATCAATGATAAGCAATATAGTTTGTGGCTTGAAAAACTTAGCCACTAGCATCCTCTCATTGAGGAGCTTCTTCTCAAGATCTACAATTCTCGTTCTTATTGCTTATGGTCCCAACCTGGATTATTGACAGACATCTCAACTTGCTAATCTCTTTGCTCATGTAAGTTAGCTTTTCAGCTGTCTCATTACAGACAGATTTAGCACGTTTCAATTTCCTTAGCTTGCTTCTTAGCAAGCTTCTTGCTCTTCTTGAGTGCTTCCAAGAGAGCACCATATTGGTTGACCATATCATTGAAGTCTTTTTTAGATTCACCCTATTCAACATGTCATGAGGATGCCTCTGAATCTGCACCAGTTTTATACTCAGAATCAGATAATGAAGGGAGGGGGGGGGGGGGGGTCTTATTGATTACCTCATCAGGATGAGCTTCATCCCGATCTTCCTCTTCTGACATGGCCATTAGACCACAATATTCTTCATCCTCACTATCATTGTCTGACAAATATAAGGGAGCTCAGATGCCCACATTGGCAATTGGGTAGATCTCTTCTTTAGAAATAACATCCATCCCAATGAGGGCCACTTCATCTTCTGAATCTGAAGAGCTAGAGTCACTATCACTCTGAAAGTGCACAATGTACCTTTGAGTATTCTCTACGGGCGGGGGGGGGGGGGGGGGGGGGGGGGGGGTGAATAGAGATTTAAAAAATCTTTACACTAAATATGCACACACAATAAAACTACTAAGCACTATGCAATTATCAACACCAAAACAGAATAAAGTAATCATAGGAAATATAAAAAAAATAGTAAACTGGGACAGCATCTTGACCACAATACATTGGAGTTCATTATGGATTGTCGTAACATGGTTTATAAAGATATCTAAAGTATCAGATTTCTTCTTAAGGAAGAATACCCATGTATACTTTGAATGATCATCAACAATCACCAAGGTATACAACTTCCCATCTAGGCTCTGAATTGGCAAAAGACCAAACAAGTCCATGTGCAATAGATAAAGACATCTTCCAGTGTCTTTGGAGACAATGCTTTTAAAGGTGGCCCTTGTTTGCTTGTCCATTTGGCATGCATGACATGAACCACTTTTAACACATTTCAAATTAGGACTATTTCTAACTAGATTTTTAGAAAACAGCCTATACATTGTCTTGTAGTTAATGTGAGCAAGTCTCTTGTGTTGAAACCAGAGAACTGGTCTCGACGTTCGCAAGGGGGATGCAGCTAACCCTTACTTGACCCGAGCTAGAACCCTTGACCAGTTTCTAAGAGCTGAAAGACTTTCCTTTGAAGAACACTTGAGTCTAGGACAGACCCCTTAAGCTGCAGCGTGGAGGTCCCACCACATACCAGGAAGCTCACTAGGATACCCCTCCCAAGCCAATGCTGAGCCTGGGCACCTTGGAGGGCACTAAAGATCACCTCACCATCCACCTTCCATGAAAGGGGGAGGGGAGGGGTAGTGCTTGCTCACAACACACATGCGAGGGGGGGGGGGATACCAACATCCCTTCCCAAGGTGCCCATGGGGGTCTATTTATAGACTTCCCAAAATTGGGCTGCGAATAGCCAAAATTCTGCTATCTGCAGCTCAACCACGAACCTGGACGATCAAAACGAGAGAGGGGGCGAGTGGAGGATGAGACGTCCACTCCCCCCCCCCCCCCCTTGCCGGGGGTTGAACAAGTGGATCGAGGTCCACCGCCCTAACTGGGCAAGTGGACCTCATGGTCCACTCCACTCTTCAGGCGAGTGGACCCTTGGTCCACTCGCCCAACTACATGGGGCGAGTGGACCAAGGGTCCACTCGCCCACATCCTTGGGCGAGTGGACCCTTGGTCCACTCGCCCAACCACATGGGGAAAGTGGACCAAGGACCCACTCGCCCACATCCTTGGGCGAGTGGACCCTTGGTCCACTCGCCCAACTACAAGGGGCGAGTGGACCAAGGGTCCACTCACCCACACCCTTAGGCGAGTGGATCCAAGGTCCACTCGACCAAGGGAATTTGCCCCCCCCCCCCACCGGGCCCTCTCTTTTTGGTCTTGACGACCTCCGCTGGTTCGGTTAGCTGCGTCGCGATCACCTTTGCAATCACGACCTCATCCGTGTCGGGTCACACCTACTCGGAAAGTATGAGGGTTGTACACAATCCTCGCTCTTTTCGAGCATGCCTTATGCTCGGAAAGAAAGTCCAACCCATCTATTTGACGAGTAGGTGGGACCCTAGTGTGATCCACGAAGGGCCCTGCCAACGGGATGTTCCTGCCGAGTTTTTCAACTGAACCTAACTTGGGGCGGAACACGAACCTTTCTCCACTCAACCACCCTCCTATGAGCCAAGCTCAACTGGAGGTGGAGAAAGCTCAATACCTTAGGTCGAATTGGTCTTGGCTTTAGGTGGAGTAAAACTCAACACCTCTAGTCGTGCCGACCTCGAACTGAGGTGGAAGGAAAACACTTCTTCACTTAACAACCCTCCTATGAGCCGAGCTCAACTAGAGGTGGAGGAACTCAACACCTAACAGAGAGCCGAGCTCACTTGGAGGTGGAGGAAACTCCACACCTAGCAGGGAGCCAAGCTCACATGGAGAGGGAGGGAACTCCACACCTAACAGGGAGCCAAGCTCACCTGGAGGTGGAGGAAACTCCACACCGGCTCACCTGGAGGGGGAGGAAACTCCACACCGAGCAGGGAGCCAAGCTCACCTGGAGGGGGAGGAAACTCCACACCCAGCAGGGAGCCAAGCTCACCTAGAGGGGGAGGGGACTCCACACCTACCAGGGAGCCGAGCTCACCTGGAGGTGGAGGAAACTCCAAACCTAGCAGGGAGCCAAACTCACCTGGAGGGGGAGAAAACTCCACACCTAGTAGGGAGCCAAGCTCACATGGAGGGGGAGGAAACTCCACACCAAATAGGGAGCCAAGCTCACCTGGAGGGGGAGGAAACTCCACACCTAACAGGGAGCCAAGCTCGCCTGGAGGGGGAGGAAACTCCACACATAACAGGGAGCCAAGTTAACCTGGAGGGGGAGGAAACTCCACACCTAGCAGGGAGCCAAGTTCACCTGGAGGGGGAGGGGACTCCACACCTACCAGGGAGCCGAGCTCACCTGGAGGTGGAGGAAACTCAACATCGAGCAGGGAGCCAAACTCACCTGGAGGTGGAGGAAACTCCACGCCTAGCAGGGAGCCAAACTCACCTGGAGGGGGAGGAAACTCCACACCTAGCAGGGAGTCAAGCTCACCTGGAGGGGGAGGAAACTCCACACCTAACAGGGAGCCAAGCTCACCTGAAGGGGGAGGAAACTCCACACCTAATAGGGAGCCAAGTTCACCTGGAGGGGGAGGAAACTCCACACCTAGCAGGGAGCAAAGCTCACCTGGAGGGGGAGGGGACTCCACACCTACCAGGGAGCCGACCTCACCTGGAGGTGGAAGAAACTCCACACCTAGCAGGGAGCCAAACTCACCTGGAGGGGGAGGAAACTCCACACCTAGCAGGGAGCCAAGCTCACCTGGAGGGGGAGGGAACTCCACACCTACTAGGGAGCTGAGCTCACCTGGAGGTGGAGGAAACTCCACACCTAGCAGGGAGCCAAACTCACCTGGTGGGGGAGGAAACTCCACACCTAGTAGGGAGCCAAGCTCACCTGGAGGGGGAGGGGACTCCACACCTACCAGGGAGCCGAGCTCTCCTGGAGGGGGGAGGGAATCAAAAATTTATCGAACTATCCGAGGGTGGAGAACCAGTCCATGTCCCAGGTGCTTACCCTCATCGAGGGATGGAGGGATTCCGCCATCTTACCAAACCAACTGGGGGAGAGAACCCACCCACGTCCTAGGTGCCTAGCATACCTGGAGGCAGAGGAATTCAACACCATTTTATCAAAGCAACTGAGGCAGAGATCCAATCCACGTCCTAGGTGCTTACCTTCATCTAGAGGCGGAGGAACTCCACCATCTTATCAAAGCAACTGAGGCAGAGATCCAATCCACGTCCTAGGTGCTTACCTTCACCTAGAGGCGGAGGAACTCCACCATCTTATCAAAGAAACTGAGGCAGAGATCCAATCCACGTCCTAGGTGCTTATCTTCTCCTAGAGGCGGAGGAACTCCACCATCTTATCAAAGCAATTGAGACAGAGATCCAATCCACGTCCTAGGTGCTTACCTTCACCTAGAGGCGGAGGAACTCCACCATCTTATCAAAGCAACTGAGGCAGAGATCCAATCCACGTCTTAGGTGCTTAGCTTACCTGGAGGTAGAGTAATTCAACACCAAACCAATTGGGGGCGGAGTACCCGTCCACGTCCTAGGGGCCTAACTTGCCTGGAGGCAGAGGAACCCAACACCTTCCCAAACCAGTTGGGGGCGGTGTACCCGTCCGCGTCCTAGGGGCCTAGCTTACCTGGAGGCAGAGGAACTCGACACTTTTTAAACCAATTGGAGGTGGAATACCCATCCACGTCCTAGGGGCCTAGCTTACCTGGAGGCGGAGGAGCTCATCATCTTTCCAAGTCACTTAGTCAAGTAGCGAGTTGGCCCGATGAGTCTCCCATCTGCCGACATGACTAAGCCCGGAGAATGGTCTCTAGTCGGGGATCTTACCAAATGGGAGCTGAGCATCCATCCACGTCCTAGGTGCTTACCTTCACTTGGAGGCAGAGGAATTCAACATCTTCCCAAGCCACTCCGCATGTGGCGAGTCGACCCGATGAGTCTCCCATCTGCCGGCATGACTGAGCCCAGAGAATGGTCTCTAGTCGGGGATTTTACCAAATGGGAGCGGAGTATCCATCCACGTCCTAGGTGCTTACCTTCACCTGGAGGCAGAGGAATTCAACACCTTCCCAAGCCACTCCGCATATGGCGAGTCGACCCGATGAGTCTCCCATCTGCCAGCATGACTGAGCCTGGAGAATGGTCTCTAGTCGGGGATTTTACCAAATGGGAGCGGAGTATCCATCCACGTCCTAGGTGCTTACCTTCACCTGGAGGCAGAGGAATTCAACACCTTCCCAAGCCACTCCGCATGTGGCGAGTCGACCCGATGAGTCTCCCATCTGCTAGCATGATTGAGCCCGGAGAATGGTCTCTAGTCGGGGATTTTACCAATCAGTCGACCTGATGAGTCTCCCATCTGTCGGCATGACTGAGCCCAGAGAATGGTCTCTAGTCGGGGATTTTACCAATCAGTCGACCCGATGAGTCTCCCATCTGCCGGCATGACTGAGCCCGGAGAATGGTCTCTATTTGGGGATTTTACCAATCAGTCGACCCGATGAGTCTCCCATCTGCCGGCATGACTGAGCCCGGAGAATGGTCTCTAGTCGGGGATTTTTCCAATCAGTCGACCCGATGAGTCTCCCATCTGCCGGCATGGCTGAGCCCGGAGAATGGTATCTAGTCGGGGATTTTACCAATCAGTTAACCTGATGAGTCTCCCATCTGCTGGCATGACTGAGCCTGGAGAATGGTCTCTAGTCGGGGATTTTACCAACTGGGGGCGGAGTACCCATCCACATCCTAGGTGCTTACCTTCACCTGGAGGCAGAGGAACCCAACACCTTCCCCAAGCCACTTAGTCAAGGCGTTACCTGAAACCTCTTCATTCATCATCGAGGAGCTACCTGCTTATTACAACGCGCCCCTCTGGGCCTACTTGGTCACATGAACCTCGACCATCTCCTTCATTACTTCCTCCATCTTCTTCGTCTTCTTATTCCTTTTCTTTCTCCTGGTCCTTCCTGCTTCGCTTGTCAACCTGAAGGCAGAGGACTTATTCCTGAAACTGATCTGCGTAGCTTCCCTGCGTCTCCCCGTGCTTCTGTTGAATCAGGAACAGGGACTCCGCCCCCTTCCTGGTGAGACGGAGGCATCCTCCCCGCCCCCTCACTCGGGGCAGCTGGCCCCAGGAGAGCTGTTGAAGAGCGCTTGCGCTTGGAGGCTCAAGCCTTCCTCCGAGGCTGGCCCCTTCCCTTGCCAACGCGCTTGCTCTATCTCCATCAAAGACGGCGCGAACACAAGTGTTGGTGATGCCGAGCACTCTCCCTGAAGGGGGAGTGCAAACCGCAAGACTTCCTGGATTGACTTCTTGAACTCCTTGAAGTCACCTTTCTTCATGCACCCGCCGGCAGGGGTGAGTCCCCCAGCTCATCTCTTCCAGCCATGAGACTTGCTCAGATCTTTCCGAACTAGCTGCTTCCACGCTCACAGCACCATAATATTGAAACCATAGAACTGGTCTCGACGTTCGCAAGGGGGATGCAGCTAACCCTTACTTGACCCAAGCTAGAACCCTCGACCAGTTACTAAGAGCCGAAAGACTTTCCTTTGAATAACGCTTGAGTCTAGAAGCAGACCCCTTAAGCTGCAGCGTGGAGGTCCCACCACATACCCGGAAGCTCACTAGGAATTTCCCCTCCAAAGCCAATGCTGAGCCCGGGCACCTTGGAGGGCACTAAGGATCACCTCACCATCCACCTTCCATGACAGGGGGAGGGGAGGGGTAGTGCTTGCTCACAACACACACGCGAGGGAGGGGGGGGGGGTACCAACATCCGTTCCCAAGGTGCCCATGGGGTCTATTTATAGACTTCCCAAAATTGGGCTGCGGATAGCCAAAATTCTGCTATCCGCAGCTCAACCACGAACCTAGACGATCAAAATGAGAGAGGGTGCGAGTGGAGGACGAGACGTCCACTCCCCCCGCCGAATGTCAAACAAGTAGATCGAGGTCCTTCTCCCTAACTGGGCGAGTGGACCTCACGGTCCACTACACTCTTCGGGCGAGTGGACCCTTGGTTACTACATGGGGCGAGTGGACCAAGGGTCCACTCGCCCACATCCTTGGGCGAGTGGACCCTTGGTCCACTCGCCCAACTACATGGGGCGAGTGGACTAAGGGTCCACTCGCCCACATCCTTGGGCGAGTGGACCCTTGGTCCACTCGCCCAACTACAAGGGGCGAGTGGACCAAGGGTCCACTCGCCCACACCCTTTGGAGAGTGGACCCAAGGTCCACTCGACCAAGGGAATTTGCCCCCCTCCCCCCCCCCCCCCCCCCGGCCCTCTCTTTTTCTTCTTGACGACCTCCGCTGGTTTGGTTTGCTGCGTCGCGATCACCTTTTCCGTCACGACCTCATCCGTGTCGGGTCACACCGACTCGGAAAATATGAGGGTTGTACATCTTGTGTCATTGAACACAAAGAGACTCATTTTCATTAGCCATAAGACACATAGGAGAAGAAGAAGAATTGCAAATGTAATCTAAGCAATACGCATTCCCACTCCTAGTGCCTGAGAGAATGATCTCTAAGTCACGTGACTTTTTGATCAAGCACTTATCATTGTGGAATTCAATGACATAGCCTAAGTCACACAGTTGACTTATGCTTACAAGGTTGTGTTGCAAACCTTCAACATAAGCCACTTTTGTGATGGAGACTATGCCATTGGAAATCATACCATAACCTCCGGTGATGCCCTTTTCTGATCCGCCAAAGATGACCTTAGGTCAATTCTTCACAGCTTTGTATTCCTGTAGAAGACTTTTGGTACCTATCATGTGCCTTGAGCACCCACTGTCCAAGTACCACATTTGCCCAAGGCTGGTACTTGAACTAACCTGCAAGAAGGAATTTAGTTACCCTTAGGAGCCCAATTAATTTTAGGTCCTAGGTTCTTGTTAGCATGAAAAGATGGCATCACACCTGCTGCAACCTTTACAGAAAGGCATTTCTTTGCACTTAGCACATTGGGATTGTGCCAACAATCTATGGCAAAGTGTCTCACCTTACCACAACACCAACATTCATGAATGTTGTATCTCCTCTTCTGAACATTTCTTAAGGTGAAATGAGCATTAATATGCTTATGTTCAGGAGGGAAGACAATAGTATTCTTCTTGTTCCTTTCAGCAATGATCTGGCTGAAGGTTAACTTGTGGACAGTCTTAGCAGCCTTTGTCTTAATGACATCAACTTTCCTTGCCTTGGAAGCTAGGCAAGATTTGATGGCATCCGACACTGAGCTGTTAGACCTATCTACATGTTTGACAGCAGCCAAATGCTTGGCTGGAATAAACTTGGAAGAGCTTGCTTCCTTACTCTTGAATGATGGAGCTGAGGTACCAAAAACAAATGGTCCAGTATGTGCCATTTGAATTTCTTCATGGGGAGCCTTCATAGCACTCATCCCCATGCCCTTTCTTCCACAATGTGAATGAGTATTTTCCTTCCTATAGGAGCTCTCATTCTTCCAGTGACCATACATGTTGTCATGGTCATACTTGTTAAATGGAAGTAACACCTTTTGAAAGGTTGTATGAGGCTTAGCCTTAGCCTTGCTCCTTTCTCCACTCCCTTCACCCACTTCCATTTTATTGAACCCTAGTCCTCTTCTATTGGTTTGAGAAGAAAAGGTGTCAATAATTGGAAGCACTGATTTGGGCTTGGAGAATTGAGCCACTAGGCTCTTTTCTTTAAGAAGCTTCTCCTCAAGGTCCTTGATGACCTTGTTCTTTTGGGAAATGGTGCTCAATTGGACAACTGCTATCCCCTTGAGTTGGTTAATTTCTCTACTCATCTGAGCCACCATGGTAGGTGACTCAGTGCAATCTTTCTTAGCCAACTTAAGGGAAGCAATTTCTTGAGCCTGCCTCTTGGCCAGCTTTTTGCTCTTTTTCAGAGCATCCAATAAGGCATCATACTTGTCAATCAATTGATTGACATCCACTTCAGATTCTGAATCATTTTCATCAATTGATGAGCAAGCTTCAGAGTCTGGTATTGACTCATACTCAGAAGAAGGGGGAAGAATAGGTACCTTATTAGGAATGTCCTGACTATCTTCATCATCATCTGTTATGGTCATTAAGCCATAATGTTCTCTTGCATCTTCATCGTCCTCTATATCACTGTCTGAATGTGATGGAGGGGTCATGATGCCCACCTATGCAGCAAGAAAGTCCTTATCTTACTCAGCTGCAAACAACCCAATATAGGCTTCTTATTCTACATCTGAGTCTGAGGATGAAGACTCATATTCACTCCAGCTTTTGTTTTTCTTTGCTAGGAAGGACTTTTCTCCCTTTCTTCCCTTTTGGTGATAAGCTTTCTTATCACCGTTCTCCTTTCTCTGCTTATTGCAGCAATAGCAAATTACATTAGATGAAACATGTTTAACATGTTTAGAATCATACCTGTCCCCTTTGGGGTGCTGCTTGTCTGATCTGTTGAGATCCTTCCTGGAATGTGAGGAGGAGGAAGGCTTGTTCTTCCACTGCTTCCTCCTCATTATCTTCTTGAAATGCCTTGAGAAGGCAGCAAACTCCTCATCAGAAGAGCTGCTATCAAATGAGTTGTACTCAGAATTTTCTAAGCCAGCAACACTTTTTGGAGGTGTAGGCATCCTTGCCTTGCTCTTCTTGGATCCCTCAGCCTTGAGGGCCACAATCCTCTCCCTTGCATGAGGTATGGAGGATGTGTCCTCCTCCTTCCTGGCAGATAGTTGCATCTCATAGGAGAGCAACTTTCCAAACAGAGTATGGGAGGAGTCTCACCCAGCTTTGCCACCTCCCTGATGACACATATCTTGGTATCCCAATCTCTAGTTAGAGATCTTAGGAATTTGTCATTCAGCTCATAATGAGTGAAGGTCTTTTCATAGGTCCTCAACTCATTCACTATCCTGAAGAATCTTTCATAGCAATCAGCTATGCATTCCAGGCTTTGTTGCCTGAAGGCTTTATACTCCTGATTGAGGAGGGATTTCCTATCATCCCTCACCTCTTCAGTCCCTTCCATGTACACTATTAGTGTATCCCATATGTCCTTGGCATTCTCGCAGTGTACCAAGTTCTGGAATGTTGAATCATCAATAGCATTGACTATAATGTTTTGAGCTCTTTTGTCCATTGTTGCCAATGCTATCTCATCCAAGTCATTTTAGTGTATAACTTGCCTACCTGACTAGTAGGATCAATGGTGGAGGGCTTTGTGATAAGAAATGGGCCTTCCTAAACAGAGATATAGATCCTAGGGTCTGAGGCCTCCATGAAAAGCCTAACCCTTTGCTTCCAAATGCCAAAGGTTTCCTTTTTGCATATAGGAAGCTTCATAGACCCCATCTCCTTCTGAACTCCATTGGTAGCCATTGAATTCAGATCTAACAATACCTATGTAGGACCTGGTCAGAGTGTTAAGTCCTGTTTGACCAACATCCCTCTGATACCACTTGATAGTTTATAGGTATGTAGACTAATTCACCTAGAGGGGAGGGGTGAATAAATGTCTTTGATTTTTACTTAGTTACTTTTTCTAGTACACAAAATAACAAGCACACACAGAAAACACACAAGTGTTTATAGTGGTTCCCCAAGACAGTGTGTCTATGGGTAGTCCACTTTCCCTCTACACCTTTCTAATAGTGTGTTAGACAAGGCAAACTTCTCCAATCTCAGCTCCTAGAGCTTACAACTCAGATCCCTCGGGATCTCTCAGGCTTACTCCAAGCCCTACCTCAGGCTAACCAGCCCTACCTCTCAGAGTGATCCCACTGCTACATCTCAGAGATCCCCTTGACCTCCTACCTCAGGCCTATCAAGAAGCCCTACTTCTCAGGAAAATTTCCATACAACTCAGGCTAAACAACCCTACAACCTCAAGCCTAACAGCCCTACAGCTCAGGTTCTGCAACCCTACACACTCAGGAAATGTGCCTTACAAGCTCAGAACAATACAGTTCCTATAGAGAATAAATGTAAAGCTTACAACATTAGACAGCACTGGAATGATGTCTTCTGTTGTTCCTGCACAGTTGGTGCTTCCTTGAAACTTGGCTGAATGTAAACATCAGTCCTTGCTTCTAACTGATCCTTCACTTCAGTTGAGGAGAAAGGATCACCTTGCTCTTATGAGTAGAAGAGCTATCTTCTCTCTTTATGTCTTCTTGCTGGTTCAGTAAGCAGGAGAAGGAGAGAGCTTGAAAGCCGTCAATGGAACAGTGATTAGAGCTTTTTACTTTTCAACACACCAACAGGTCCTTTTGAAAGTGCCCTAACATGTTCTTTTATACTCCATGTGTATTCAATGGCTCTTAAAGGGGCCCCTGACACATTGGAAGAGGATAGAATGCTTTATCTCTCCTTTACAGTTGTTTGCGCCAAAAGCCAGTCGCGCCACTGTTTTCTTCCAGATTTGAATCTGTCTCAGTGGTTGGGATGAGACAGCCTTCTGTCTCAGCGGTTGAACTGCTTTCATCTCAGCGGTTCCGCTGAGACAGTTTCTCATCTCAGCGAATTTTGTCTACCTGCAGCTCAGTGGGGCAGATTACTTCTCAGCGGCTCCTGGTCCTGTCTCAGCGGTTCCGCTGAGACAATGACTCCTTCTCAGCGGTTTTGACAGCAAACCTCTGAACTTATTCCAATGTTTGGAATATCTTAACCCTGCACATTCCTGATGCAAAGTAGGCTTTATCAAATACAATATGTACTTAGCATTGCGAGTGATGCCTCTTCAAATCAAGGGAACATTGATGGCAATATTCCCAACAATCCTTACTCCCGGTCTTAGGACGTGTTTTGGTCCTTTCATCCTTTTTCTATGCTTGCATATGGTTGTCTCTTTCACTAATTAGTGAAGTGTAGGACTCCCTCTAGTTCTTCGGAACTCCGGGTCGATTGTGTCCGTCCCCGACATTTATTGCATGTAGAAATCTGGTTGTCGTATGTATTTACGTATTTTGTGTGAAGCATAGCCATGGCCGTTAGCCCGGATCGGTGATGCTTGATTATGACATGCATTTAGGTTAAGCCTAGAATGCGTGCCGGAGTGACTCCGTGAGATACACCATTCTAAATGCGTGACTTGAGTTTTCAGTGTCTTTTGGAGAACCTAATGGAAGCCCCATGCTTGGGTTGTGGTTGAACGCAAACCTTCACCACGAGTTTTGAAGTGAAGTTGTCTTGTACCTCCTTCTTTGGTTATGTTTGCGAAGCCTATATCCTCTTGTAAGGATTAAGTGTGTATCTTATCTTTTATTTAGCACTTGTATGTGTTAAGCCCTTGCGGGCCGACGCAAAGCCGTACCATCATCGTGCGATGGATCACGACGACTAGAGCACGGGCAAAGCAGAACCAAACTCGTTTCCATGCAGATTGGTGAGAGGTCATAAATTCTTGTACGTCGTACGATCACGGGAGAAGTCGTGGAAGGTGTTCACCTAGACCGGTCAAAAGCTTTTTTCCACCTAAGATTGTATAACTTAGGGCGGTGTTGGTGCTCGTGAAGGAGTACATTGGAAGCATGGCTTATGTGCATGAAATGTGTGGTCATGAGTACCCACATTTGTGTTGCTTTGAATTGATATTATGTTAGACTCATGCGGTTGCTTAGGCGGTTGTGGGGATCCTCCAGGTGAACCCAACCAACATCATGTGCATACCTAGGTTCCCTTTTTTTGATGCTCAACCTAGAAGATTGATTGCGCTTGAAACCTCACCTTATGTAGAATAGATGCGCTTTATTTATTATATTACATGTGACATGTACAACTTGCTTGCAGGTTAGCGGTGCCCCGCCCCTGAGCCGACTAGAATGGAGGGGGGGGGGGGGGGGAGGGTAGGATTGTTACACGGTTTGTGGTCAACTCATAACTGACCCTCGTTTACCTCTTATTTGTGGATGGTGCAGGTGCTAGTGAGCAGAGCGAGAAGTAGCGGGCTGATGCCCATTGCTGGGTTGGACCTTGAAGGCTAGCCTACTTTTACTGCTTTCTTTGTATTGCGCGTGCTGATGTATGTTTTCAAGTTAATTACATGGTTGAATGTGAGGCCTTAAGGCCATAACTTTAATGTGTCATTCCTGAGTAAGTGGACATCTCTTATTTCCGTCTTAATGAAAGATTCCAATTACGCTTTGTTTATACTCTCGTGTAGTTCTTTTATGTGTATCATCTTATTAACGTCTAGCTAGTATGCTCAATATGGCATGGGGTCCCGTCCAGACCTATTGTTATATTATTTGTATTGGCATGGTGTTACATTACGACCCCTTACGCACAAAAGCTCTGAGCATGTGCTAAATCAGCATCACAAACAATCACTAAGATTCTCCCGTTCTTTCCTCACTCTAATCTCGACATTCGCTATTCCTACAGAGAAAGAGCATTACAACGACACTATGACCACAATTGCACATCTTACAAAACCCTAGAAGCAACATCACACAAAAAACACTTTGGTGAATGACCTCCTATTGGCCAAGAGAGTACACTCTCTGCTGGGTTGGAGGGTATTGGGAAACAGAAGACTCCACTGCTTTCCCTAACTCATCATAGTTTCGACCTACTACACAAGTGTTCTCCATCGTTTAATACAAGGGCCACATCAGGAGTAGGAGGTTGTAAAAGCCTTCCTGGTTGTGCATTAAGCGTGAAAAACACCACTTCTATGACCCATCTAATTATTTTAGTAGAATGAGACATCACATGAGCATTAGTAAGCACATTATTCACAATAGTGTTACGAGGTTGAGAACACCCCACTCTACTCCTAGTTATCTATAATCGTGAAACACACAATTTAGTGATCGAAAACTAGCAAAACATAAATCAAGGAACGCTCAGGTTCCGTAAACAATTCGATAAACTTGCTCGTTTTACATTCCTAAGTGGACATTCTTATTTTTTTTTTCATTTTAGGTGAATGCACATCACGTACACTCCACCCATTAAAAAGAATTTGGCCTCGAATTCTAAAAACTAATGATCGACTCCTAAGTCCGATACCAAATTGTAACACCCTGCCAATACAAACAATATAACAATAGGTCTGGCCGGGATCACACGCTATATTGAACACAATATCTAGTCGTTATGAGATGATAAACAAAATAAGCAATACTACACGAGAGTATATAAGTACTAGCAGAAGCTTTCATTAAACAATTTCATAACAATGTCCACATACTCAGGAATGTCAATAATAGAGTCACGGCCTTAAGGCCTTACATTCAACCAATGTAACAAAACTCTAAAACATACATCGTCACACATGCCGACAATACATGAAAACCAGTAAAATAGGCTAGCCCTCGAGGGCCAACTTAGCAATGGGCTTCGGCCCGCTATTTCCCGCTCGACTCATCACCACCTGCACCAGCCACAAATAAGAGGTAAATGAGGGTCAGCTATGAGCAGAGCACAAACCGCATAATGTTCCCACCCCGACCATTCTAGCCGGCTCCGGGGCAGGGCACGGCTCACCTGCAAGCAAGTCATACATGCAACATGTAATATAATAAAAAATGCATCTACTCTACACAAGGTGAGGTTTCAAGCACATTCAATCTTCTAGGTTGAGCATCAATGTAAGGGGAACTTAGGAATGCAAATGATGTTAGTTGGGTTCACCCGGAGGATCCCCACAACTGCCTAACTCCATGAGGCTAACATAACATCAATTCATCACATCACAAACATGGGTACTCGAAACCACACGCTTCATGCACTAACAACAAGATTTGAGTGCACTCACTCAAGAGCACCGTCACCACCCTAAGTTATGCAAACTTAGTTGGGAAGGAGAGCTTTTGTTGATCTAGGTTAACATACCTTCCACGTCCTAGACCATGATCACATGGCATTTCAGAGGTTAAGAATTCACACTGATCACTTCATGCACTCATGGAATGATTTAAGTTTACTCACTCGGGAGCATCATCACACCCTAAGTTATGCAAACTTAGTTGGGAAGGATAGATTTTGCCGATCTAGGTTAACATACCTTCCACGGCTTACATTATGATCACATGACAATTTGAAGGTTAAGAACTCACACTGATCTGCATGGAACGAGTTCGGTTCAGCTTTGCCCATGCACAAGTCATCGCGATCAATCTGCACGATGTGGGCATAGCTTCGCCTCGACCCGTAAGTGTTTAACACATACATGTGCTACCAAAATAACAAGATAAACACATGATCCATAAAAGTGGACTTAGGCATCGCAATCATAAATGACATAGGAGGTCCAAGTCAACTCCACTACAAATTTGTGGTGAAGGTTTGCTTTCAACCACACATAAATCATGGGGCTTCCATTAGGTACTCCAAGAGACACCTTAAACTCAAGTTCTGTAACACGATAACATATTTCACGGAGTCATTCTATGACACGCATTCTAGGCTTAACTTAAATGCAACGTCACAACTCGAGCATCATTGATCCGGGATAACGACCACGGGTATGCTTTGTAAGACGCCCCTCCCAAAACTGAACCTGGTTCAGGGAGGGGAGATCTTACTGCCCAAGGACGGCCACTAGCACTTCCTGGGTGGCAACGACCCACCCTCTCCAGCACGGAGTGGTCGCCTTGTCAGGCACAAGAATCACAACAGCACATCAGATTCACATAGCGGAAACAATAGAACAGGGAAAACTAAGCACACAGCTGATATATACATAAAGCGGAAAAAGGTCGAAGCCTCTTGTCTAGTACATCTGCCTCGGGGCTACACATGACTAAAACAAAGTGCTCTTAAAATAGTCCTACACTCTAGGTCTCACGTCGCGGAAGACAGGGGGTGAGGCCGGAGTATCTGATCGGGCCATCTCTAAGGCCGGTAACTCATCCTGCGGCGCGGGGGCTTCACACTGTGCCATCTCCTGTGATTGGTTATAAAAATAACCGTTAGTCACAGAGCTAAGTAGAAAACACATCCCCTCCCCGGATCCGTATCCTGGGGGCGGGCTAAAAGGACAGGAGTAAATAGCCGAAGCAAGGTAGAGGGTTAGCAGCAGGTAAAACATATATATGTATATATATCTATAATGCCTACCAACCATAATTTCCACGAGGTGACATGGTTGTGCGGTATAAAACGACAAACAACACTAATACGCGCATACCCGCAACCAGGTATTCAAACCTATACACACAAAACTCTGTGTCGACACGGCTTGGACCGCTTTGCTTCAAGCGGGTTGCGAACCCCGCGGGCCTCACCGATGTGGCCGTCGGTGACAGTGGACAGTCCTGCCACTTCTGAATGTAGTCGTACCGTATCACTCAGGCCCTCTCGTACAACTTGGTGTACTAACTGGATATGAGCGACATCCGACGATTCCGAGATTTAGGCCGACCAACGGAGGCAAAAACTACGGGTTCGGAGTGGTGATAACCCGCCGTGCACATCTCCCCGTCGCCATGAGTTGTCAACCCACCCGCACCGGTACGAACGGTCTGCGGGCGTGACCAACCCGCCACTTCCTAACAATCTTCAAAAGCTTAAACACAGAGCAAGCGCTTTAATACTTGACGTGGCATTCTTACTTGACCGGTCACTCGACACTTGACCGGGAGGCTCGGCGGTAGGAGGGATCCTTATTTGAGGCTAACTTAGGAGGAGGAGGGACTCAACTCCGGGTTTTCCCCAACTAAGGCCTCACAGAAAGGAGGAGAATCACCGCTTGCCAGCGTCGGACTGCGGTTAGTACTAAAATATAATTAAAGTGCAACATAAGCAGAAAGAAAGGCCGGAAGTAGGGGCCGAAATATCAGGACCAATACAAGACTGGAGAATTGAAAGTACAGAAAGCAGTAAATAAAGGACCAGTGCGAGACTGGATTACTGGAAATGAACGAACAGAAATATAAGTAAGGGGACCAGTGCGTGACTGGATTTAAAGAATAAATACCGAAAGTAAAAGCATGGGGACCAGTGCGAGACTGGATTTAAAGAATAAATGTCGAAAGTAAAAGCAGGGGGACCAGTGCGAGACTAGATTTAAAGAATAAATGTCGAAAGTAAAAGCAGGGGGACAAGTGCGAGATTGGATTTAAAGAATAAATGTCGAAAGTAAAAGCAGGGGGACCAGTGCGAGACTGGATTTAAAGAATAAATGTCGAAAGTAAAAGCAGGGGGACCAGTGCGAGACTAGATTTAAAGAATAAATGTCGAAAGTAAAAGCAGGGGGACAAGTGCGAGATTGGATTTAAAGAATAAATGTCGAAAGTAAAAGCAGGGGGACCAGTGCGAGACTGGATTTAAAGAATAAATGCCAAATGTAAAAGTAGGGGGACCAGTGCGAGACTGTATTTAAGGAATAAATGCACAAAGTAAAAGCATGACCAGTACAAGACTAGAGAGCATAATAAATAAAAGGTTAGTAGTCCAATCACTCCATAATAGGAGGCTTAAAGTCGACTCCATTCTTAGGAGGAAGTTTCGTTCGATCCCCGTTCATATGGGTCTTTTCTCCGTTCATAGGAGTTTACTTAGATTTTCATGGGATTACTTATATTTCGTGGAATTCCTTATTTCCGTGTGTCTTGGATTCATATTTTAAGTATTTTGATATTATTGAATTGGCGGTGTCGCCTCGCGATTGCGACCAGAATTACGCGTTGGTACTTTTAATTCGTCGAGCTGAGAGAAGAGTTAGTCGATCTGAATGTTGAGTTTGTCGAACTGAGGATTGAGTTCGTCGACCTGAACATTTGTAACTGATTCGTCGAACGCAGGGCTGAGTTCTTCGAACTGAGAATCTAATTCATCGAACAGAAACCAGACCTTCGTCGAACGCAGATTGAAACAACTTTCGTCGAACTGAAGAACACCGTTCGTCGAACTCAAGCACGCATTCGTCGAACTCAGGATAGAGTTCGTCGGACGCAGATTGAAACATGTTCGTTGAACGTAGATTGAAACAATTTCATCGAACTGAAGCACGCGTTCGTCGAACTCAGGATAGAGTTCGTCGCACGCAGATTGAAACACTTTCATCGAACGCAGATTGAAACAATTCGTCGAATTGAAGCACGCGTTCGTCGAACTCAGGATAGAGTTCGTCGAATGCAGATTGAAACACTTTCGTCGAACACAGATTGGAACAATTCGTCGAACTGAAGCACGCGTTCATCGAACTCAGGATAGAGTTCGTCGAACGCAGATTGAAACACTTTCGTCGAACGCAGAGCTTGGTGTGCAAATAGAGGGGAGGGAGAAATAAGGGGCGCCGCACCGGGGCGCCCTCCTTGGGTCCCCACAGCGGATCCACAGCAGATCCGATGTGGGAGGGCACACAAACGGAGGCGGGAAAAAAGGATAGAGGAGCCGCCCAATATCCCGGGGGAGATCGGATGGCTCCGGCTATCTCAGCGGGAGGCGGCCGTTGCCGCCACCGGGTAGCGGCCGGCTGGTGCCGGCGCCGCCCCCGGTTGGTGCGTCGGGGGCCGGCGAGCACTTTGGTGATGGTCCGGCGGCCTGGCTCCGCCGGCCATCACCGGGATATAGAAGAAAAGAGGGCGGGGCATTGGTGCAGGCTGCATGCGCCATGCAGGCTTGCTGCGCCGCCGCCCCCTGCTGGGGGAGCCTCCCCTACCACCCATGACCGGGGAGTCGGGGAGGGGGAAATCCTCCGGCGGGGTTCCGGCGGCCTGGCGCTGCCGGCCGCCGCCGGGGGAGGGCTTTTTCCCATACAGGAAACGCAGGGAGGGAGGGGGAAGAGTGTGGGTGCCGCCGGAGGCGCGTCCTCCGGCGGCCCTGCCGCTGTCCTTCGTCGGAGCAGAGGTCCCCTGGTGGGGACCTGCTCCCTCAGTGCCTCCACCGGCGTTGGGGGTGCAGCTATCACGGACAGCACCTCCACCCGCGCCTAGGCAAGGCTCGGGGTGATACTGGCGGCGCTCCGGCGACGGGGGAGGGCGGCTGGCTGCCTTAGGGAAGTAGGAAGGAGGAGGGGGAGGTTTCTACCTGTAGGGGAGGGGCTCAGGAGGTAGAGGGGTGGCTCGCTATGGAGAGGAGGTGGTGGCGGCGGTTCGGCTGGGAAGAGCTCCGACAGGGGTGGGGGAAGGCTGGCCGGCTGGGGAAGGAGGGGGCTGAGGAGGGGGGTTGTGCATTCAGGAAGGAGGTTGGGCCCTCCTTTTATAAGGGAAGAGGGAGGCCTCCCCTCTCCCTTCCATTATCCCACGTGGGTTAAAGGGAGGGATGGTGGGGGGATATATTTTCTCCCCCCCCCCCCCCCCCCCCTCCCCCCCCCCCCCTTTCCCTTGCCCTAACAGGGGGCTGCCTATTCATGAGCAGCCCTCTCCCTCCTAGTTGAGAGATTCTCTCTCCTCCCCCTTTTCCTTTCTTTTTCCAAGATTTTCATGCTTGGGGGGGGGGGGGGGGGGGGGGATTGACCATGGTCAACTTGGGGCGGGGTCCTCCATGGACCCGAGGGTCCACCAAGATTTACCGGGGCCAATTCAGAGTTTGCGCATTCCGTATTTCGTGCGTTGTGCCGAGGCGGTCTGCATAATCCCAAATGGGCATATCCTCCATAGGACCTTGGATTGACGATCAACGAGTTCTATGACGTTAGTGTGGACTATACAAGTCTAACGAAACTAACGGAAGTCGAATCGGGGTACATTTGGTCACTGTACCCCAATGACTTAGTTGAGGCGCGCAACAATACCCAAAACGGTCGTTTTCTCCAAACGACCTCGGATCGGAAAGGGACGAGCTCCATTACACTCGTATCGGTTATACGAGTCTAATGGAACTGACGAAAGTCAAATCGTAGTCCCCTAGTACACCATCCTATATTGGGTCATTCTCTATCGCTCGGGCCTACTTTTATTGGGCTCACTAGGGTCTAGTGACCCAATAAAAGTCGGGATGTTACAATCCAATAAAAATAAAGGGATTTTCGTCCTCGAAAATTGCCTAAAGTAGGAGGGGGGGGGGGGGGGGGGGGGGGTTAAAAGGACATACCTGGGGGAAGAGTGTCGGGTATTTTTCCTGAACGAGCGTCTCGGGTTCCCAGGTAAACTCCTCGCGTCCATAGTTTGACCACAAGATCTTGACCATCGTGATGGTTTTGTCCTGCAGTTCCTTGATCTTGGAGTCTACTATCCTTACTGGTTCAAGTTGGACAGATCAGTCAGATTGCACTGTCGTTGGTGGCACGGGAATATGTTACTCTGGTTGGCGAAGGACACGTCTTAGCGAGGAGACGTGGAATACGTCGTGAAGATTTCCCAGTTCAACTGGCAGAGCTAGCCTATATGCACGGGGTCAATCCTCTCTATGAATTGATATGGGCCTAGGTAGCGTGGATCCAACTTTTTCTGCTTCTTTATTCGGGATATCCCATGCATTGGTTTAATCTTCAAGAACACCATGTCTCCTACCTTGAATTCCACCAGTCGATGACGTGTATCCTAATATTTGGCATGACGGCTCTGTGCCTCCAGCACTCGTTCTCGAATTAACCTTATAGTTGTTGTGGTATCATCTATGTAGGTGACTCCTAAAGCTTCGGGGTCCTCATCATGTGCCCATGATAGTGGTTTTCGACATCGTCTTCCGTAGAGGGCCTCGTACGGTGTCATCTTGATGCTTGCCTGGAAGCTGTTATTGTATGAGAATTCTACCAAAGGTAGTAACTGCTCCCAAGGTTCATTGTGTTCTACTATGCATAATCGGAGGAGGTCTTCCATCGTCCGGTTCGTCCTTTTTGTTTGCCCGTCGGTCTGGAGGTGGAAGGCGGTGCTAAAAGCCAATCTGGTTCCCAAATAAGCTTGCACTCTCCTCCATTCTTTCGATGTAAAGCGCCTGTCGCGGTCAGACACGATTGACTTGGGTACTCCATGAAATCGGACCACTTGCTCTATAAATAGTCGGGCTAATATGTCGACGCCGTCGCCGTCGCCGTCGCCTTGTCTGTTTGGGATAAAACGGGCCACTTTGGTGAGGCGATCTACTACGACCCATATGGAGTCGTTCCCTGCACGAGATCGGGGTAAGCCATGGACGAAGTCCATGAAAATATCTTCGAACTTCCATTCTGGGATGGGCTGGGGTTGTAGTAAACCTCCTGGGCTACGACATTCTTCCTTAACCATTTGACAGGTCTGGCAGTGTGCTACATAATCGGTGACGTCCTTCTTCATACCTGGCCAATATAACGTTCTTCGTAGATCTGTATACATTTTCACTACTCCCGGATGTATTGAATACCTTGATTGATGTGCTTCGCGGAGTATCTCTTCCCGGATTCCTTCGGCAGAGGGAATGAATATGTGGTGCTTGTACTGCAGGATGCCGTCATATAGATTGAAGTCTTCCTGAGCGCCGTGTTGTAGAGTCTGAATGATTGGGGCCGCTTCTACATCGATCTTTTGGGCCTCTCGTATTCTGTCTCTGATGTCACACTGTATTTCCATCCAGTAGAGTTGGGCCTGGTAATCCATCGGGTTCCTACGGGTGATGAGGATGATATCCAAGTCTGCCAAGGACTTGACTAACTCTTCCGGTATCATCTCTAGCCAATTTTCGGCTATCGGAGGTTGCCGACTTAGGGCATCTGCAACCTTATTGGCTTTGTCGGGGTGGTATTGGAGGGCGAAGTCATAATCGCACAGGAATTCCAACAACCGGCACTGTCGGAGATTTAGCTCTTTCTGGGTGAAGATATATTTGAGGCTCTTGTGGCCGGAGAAGATCTCACATCTTACTCCGTAGAGGTAATGCCTCCAAACTTTTAGTGCGAATACTATCGCACCCAATTCCAAGTCATGGGTTGCGTAGTTTAGTTCGTGAGGCTTTAGCTGTCGTGAGGCGTAGGCGACTACCCTGCCGTGTTGCATCAGTACGGCTCCCAACCCTTTTAGTGATGCGTCAGCGTAGATTTGGAAGCCCTTAGTGCCTGAGGGGAGTGTCAGAATCAGAGCCGATATTAGTCGGCTCTTTAGTTCTACGAACGCTGCTTCGCATTCGGGAGTCCACTGGAACGTTGCATCCTTTTTGGTGAGGGAGGTGAGGGGCAAGGCAATTTTAGAGAAACCCTCTACAAACTTGCGGTAGTATCCGGCGAGGCCAACGATGCTTCTGATATCCGCTGCTGACTTAAGTGGCGGCCAGTCTCGCACTGCTTGCACCTTGGCTTGGTCTACCGCTACCCCGTTCTTGTTGATCGTATGCCCAAGGAAACCAACTTCCTCCATCCAGAATTCACACTTGCTAAACTTCGCAAAGAGCGAATGTTCCCTTAACTTGCGCAAAACTATTTGGAGATGCCTGGAATGATCGGTCTTACTCTTCGAATAGATGAGTATATCATCTATAAAGATGATCACAAAGTGGTCTAGGAAGGGTTCAAACACTTTATTCATTAGAGCCATGAAGGCGGACGGGGCATTGGTCAGCCCAAACGACATTACCATAAATTCGTATAGCCCATAGCGGGAGCTGAAAGCGGTTTTGGGGATGTCTTCTTCTCGTACTCTGAGTTGATAATAGTCGGACCTTAAATCCATCTTGGAGAAGACGGACACACCTTGTAATTGATCGAATAATTCATCTATCCTGGGTAGTGGATAGGTATTTCGGATAGTGAGCTTATTTAGTTCCCTGTAATCGATACAGAGACGCAGGGATCCATCCTTCTTCTTGACAAACAGTACTGGAGCTCCCCAGGGCGAGGTACTCGGACGAACGAAACTGCATCAATTAGCTCTTGTAATTGTATCTTGAGCTCGGCTAGTTCCCTTGGGGCCATTCGGTATGGTGCTCGGGACACTGGTCGAGCTCCATGAGCAAGTTCAATCTGGAAGTCCACTTCCTGTTGCGGGGGCAACCCGGGAAGGGATTATGGAAAGACGTCTGGGAGGTCTCGAATTATGGATACTCTAGAGAGCACTTGCGTCTTGTCTTCCATCTCGAAGTAGATTAGGTAAACCTCGTCCTTTCATCGGACTGCTTTGACTGTTTGAGCGGACGTTAAGATAATGCGGGTGACAGAGGGTATACCTGTTAGGGTGATATACTGCCCATTTGTGTTCCGAAGGTGGATCTCTCGAGTCGAACAATTGATTTGGGCGATGTGCTCGGCCAACCAATCCATTCCAAAAATGATGTCGAATCCGGTTATCGCTAGAATGGTTGCGTTGGCTTCGAATTCTATGCCCCTAGTGTTGATTGGAAGGAGCACTTCTCTGTGGACGTCATGTCTGATCCATCCGGGAGTCGTATTCGTATCGACATTCCGGATGATCGTACGGTGTTTCCTTTGTCTGCGATGAAGTTCTGTGCGACGAAGGAATGCGTGGCACCGGTATCGAACAACATTTTAGCGGGGTGACCTTCTACCAGAAGTAAACCTGATAATATATATATACTATGATCATATGCTTTTTACAGTTATACATGAGTAGTAATTACACAAGCTAAACAAAAGACTACATCATAGATTTCTACTATATCATCCTCTTAGGATATCGTGGCTAATGAAAATAGATACCTATCACCACATCTGGTGCAGGGCCGTGCTGGAGGTCTAAAGAGTATGCCTCGAGTGGTGCTGCTCTGCCCTGCCTGGCCTGGCCCCTCCTACCTACAGGTCGTCCTCTGCGTCCACCTCGTCCTCTCTCCGCGGCTCCCTGCACTGCTCCTAAGCCGGGCCTACCTACATCCTGAGGGCAGAAAGCTCGTATGTGCCCGGGCTGCTGGTAAAGGTAGCAGTTCCCTGCAAATGGAACATCTCGTCGCGCGGCTGGGGCGGGCTGAGGTGCTGGGGCTGGTCGGGGGTGCTGGGGCTGGAGGTGCTGGTCGGGGATGGGGTGCCTGCCTATACGGCTGGTGATGCTGACGCTGTCTCCTAGACTAGTCCCGTCTGCGAGGGCCTACTCCTCTCTCTCGGCCCTGAGCCCGGGGAACATCCGTGTGTCCCCTTCGCTGCTGGGCCACCATCCTCTGATCCATCTCTAGAGCTGCGGCGTGTGAGGCGATCGTGAGGAAGGTCGACTGCGAGATCATGATCAGGTCCTGTTGGAGATCGTCTCGTAGTCCTCGGTAGAATCTGGCATCCCTGTTCCTATCTGTAACTACCAAAGTCCTGGCGAAACAGGCCAGGTGGATGAACTCTCGCTGGTACTCTGGTACCGTCCTCTCTCCTTGCTGGATCTGCAGGAACTGATGCGCAAATCTTAGCACACCGCTATAGGCGGTAGTAAGACTGCGGCACGAAACGGTTGTGTACCGATCGTTCAAGTAATATAAAATGGGAATGAATCCCCAAGTATCGATCTCAAAGGAACACAATAAGGTGGAGTTTACTATTGAGGCAGGACTTGAGATTGAAGTCCTTTAAGTCGGATGGATGCGGAAACGGGGGTTTTGGATTGTGGAAAATAAAGAAAAACAACTACAAATACTCCTATGCAATGCCGCTATGCAATGCTTCGCGAGGCGGGATGGAGACTAGGTAGGCCTTGAGCGCGCTACTTCGTAAGGGCGGATGGACGAGTAGGCAAACGGAATGAGGGTTGCAAGCACCTCTTCGACAAGCACGCCACTAGCAATTGCTAGTGCGGCAAACGAACGCGACGGTGGGATGGATGATGGAATGGGGCGCTCCTCAAATCACATAAACCACAAAAGCATTTCACATAGACATGAAATATAGAAATACAGACTAGTTTATTTGCCACTTCATCATAATATTTAGATCTAGCTACATACACATCAATAAGAGAAGAACAAGGCAAGAAATCGACCGAATCTGAAGGCTCGTCGAGGAGTCACGGTTGGAATCGCTAGGTTGTCAATCTGCGTCCTACGTCCGGGGTAGAGAGAGCTGTCACGACTCTCCAATGAACCCGTCTTCTTCGTCTCACGATCCGGTAAAGGTTGCAAACTTCCCTTTGCTTGATGGCAATGGCTGCTAAATCTTCCTTTGAAGCTATAGGATGAAGGAGGAGGCCGAGATGATCTCCGGCTCAAGATTGGCGTGAAGAACAAGCCCGGAGCACCTCCTGAAGGTGGGCGGCGATGGACGGCGAAAAGAGCGCGGAACTGGAGCTCTGGGAGCGGGAAAAACGATCTATCCGAATAGGGCAAGACCTGCGGCTTAAATAGAAATTCTGTCAGAAAATGGTCACGCACGGTCGAACGCACGACCGTGCGCAGACCGTGCGTTATTAAATGATAAAACTTGACTTGGGGAAGACGCTGCGCCGCCCGTGCGAATTTCTCACGCACGATCAACACCGCCCGTGCGTACAAACGCACGGGCAAAATCCGACGCTCTGAAATCAAGAATACACAGGTCGACCGTGCATTTTACTCACGCACGGGCAAACCGCCCGTGCGTGAAAACGCACGAGTAGACTCCGACGCTCCATTTTCTGCCCAGACACAAACGCACGACCGCAACCGACCGTGCGTCAAGGAAACGCACGACCGTGCGATATGCACAAACATTACTTCTGGGGAAAACGGGACGATCCGGTCACCTGCATACAAGATACAATGGTTGGGAATACACGTCCAACATCAGAAAAACATAGAAGAAGGGAAGGGGAGCACCATGTGCTTACCCCCAACAACAAGGAGCGCAATTGCACACCGGAATGGGCTTAAAAGTGCACCTAGCATGGAATAGTACATATGAATGAAAACGTGCCTAAAATGTGGTGCAAAGACTAGAATACCAGCCCAAATGAGTCCAAAAATGTATATATAAATGGGACTCATCACACCCCCAGACTTACCTGTTTGCGCGTCCCGAGCAAACAAATCTGGCGGAGTAGGAAAAGCATAGCTAGCCAAAAAATTGCAAACATGGAATAGAATGCGAAGTTGCATACTTGTGTGCATAGAAGTTCATTAGAAGAAGTTTCTACATATGCTAGCTAATTTATAAAAGTGTAAATGCGTAAAAAGAAATTTATTTTTACTCAAAAATGGAATGTTGGTGAATCTCGTGGTCACGCGTAGTACGAAAGTAAGCAAGTCGCGAAGGTGAATGTTACCCAAGACCGGAACTCAGAATTATCTCCGTTGAAATCCATCAACGTCGAGAACCATAAGCTCGCCCGGTCACACTCTCTCCACGGCGCTAGTGAACTCACAAGATGAATCAATAGGACTTTGGGTTTACACGAGGCTTAAGTTACGGTTTGTAATGCAAAGATAAACGTGAAGGCTAATCGCAACCCAAATGAGCTCATAAAAGTGCTAAATCAAAATCGCCACAATAATACACGTGTAACACACCCCCAGACTTGACTTTGAAACCGGGTGTGCACACAACCTACAATAATCAATACCAAATAGATGTTTCAATTACAACGCTGGGGATACATTTTTTTCTTTGCTTTTCTTTTTCTTTTCTTTTCATCCCCATATCTATTAGCACAATTTCAGCACATAGACATTTTTTAAAACTTCCACATCAACACTGAAGTGTCGCATCACCGCACCGCATTGGAAAATTACAATTCATAAATGCTTTTAGCTTAATTTTTGGTTGCGATAATAGGATTAGCTTTTAGGCCTTGGTGAAGTATGGTGGAGCTGAACCAAAAGATCGGGTAGGCACAAAATAGGCTAGCAACGGTTAGCGTATAGGAATGGTAGAACAAAGCTCAAGCTTGCCAAATAGATGGCCTATGTCACGCTCAACTTGCAAGTCATTCACACCCATGCTTCGAGAGTCCCTTGGGGCGAGTTTTTAGCCCCCGAGAAAGGTAATCCTTCCTCCCGACTCGAGCAACACGAACCTCGTGCTCGCCTACACACAATACCACGCTACCACTAGATTCAACCACATTCACCGTTTTGAGTAAAATAAATTAAAATCTACACAAATCTACTAATTATAAATTAGAAGCATAAATAAAAACTAATTCTACTCAAATCCCTATGCAAGACACGAGTACTCAACTAGAGCACTATAAGAGTCAACATGCCACTCCATCTTGCAATTTTTAGGCTAATACAGCAATTTCTACATCACAACCAAGAATTGAATATACAGGAGCATACAAACAAGCGAGTGCGCGCTAAAGTGGGTGTAGTGGTGTGCAAAGAAAATGAACAATACTAAATAAATGAAATAGAAATACTTCTAGCATGCAATGTTATAGTGCACGTGAGTGGGCATACAGAACTACTCTCCCCCAGACTTAAACTAGACAATACACACAATATATCTATGAAAGTCAGAAAAGAGCTAGGGGAAGAGAGTACCCAATGCTCAGAAATGAGCATACCAGAAGATTGGCGTGGAAACCAAGAAAAAGCTGCAGCATCCGCCATACAGAAGAATACCTGCAGGGGTGAGCTCCGCAAAAACAAAAGACAATATACAAACATAAAAATGAAATACAGCTAACTAAACTAAACAAGGTGAAATAAGAATTGCAGGAAAAGTAAGATAACTACTGGGGTTATTGTCCTCCCAGCACGACTTATTCAAATTTAAAGCAGTTCTAGCTAATGGGTCTATGAAAAGAAAAGTGCACAGGTAACTGTTCTAATATGCGTGTCGGTAGCGGGTACCGATACGGCGACAGAACAGTCACGCCTCTACCCGAATAAAAATAATACCTGCTCATCACAGGTAGAGGGAATAAAAAGTAAAAGGAGGAGGAAGGCTGGTCCTCACTCGTCTCACCACAAAATAAATCCTTGCCCAGCAAGGTATCGTCTTCTTCAGGACTAGTGCAGGAGGAAAAGGCAATGAGTGGAGCTTCCACCATGGAGGGGGGGTCAACCTCCTCACATAAGGGATTGCTCTCCTCATTGGCATGAGCAAGATGCTCCAAGTCCACCTGTAGTCCCTGTGAAGAATCAACCAGCACAGGCTCAGACACTGAAGACGGGAGGTCAGGAAATAAAAGAGAAGAAAAACTTAAATAATCATCAAGCGGGGGAGTGGTCCCGGTCTCACTCCCATCAGGTTGGGGAAGTAGAGTAATGTTTGCATTGTCATCAATGCTACAAGGTTCAGCGAGATCAACAGTGGCCATGCCCAAGATTTGGACTTCCTCCACCGGTGCTGAGGAAAGCTCCTCTTTACCTAGAAGGTTGTCCTCCTCCATAGGAACAAGCACAACACATAGATCGCTAGCCTCATCCTGCGACACATCCTCAACAATGTCGTCTGAGACAAGTATAGTAGTATGCACAACAGGGGGAGGAATAGTGCTTGGATAAATGTCAAGCACCGATTCCTCACAAAGAATCAAATTCATGCATGGTGATATATGGACAGGGGAGATGGGCTCAGTCATGTCAGAGCCTAGATCATCCACACATCTGGTGACTGTGTCCACATCATACCCTTCAAAGCTTGAAGGTGAAATGGGCACATAACCAGATGTTGAAGGTGTGCTGCCAGAAGTAGGAGTCTGGACGATCCGGATATCCGGCTCATCATCCTCGTCCAATTGGCGAAGATAAGCAGCACAATCCTTCAAGGCATGATTCGTGCTCTGACAAAACAAGCACTGCCTTACGGGCTTCTTTGGCACAGCAGTTGCTGAAGCCGAAAAGAAGTGTGACGGTAAAGGCTCGGCAGAATAGCCATAGGACTTACGCGCACCATATGGAGTACCCGACAAAGTCGGTGCTCTATATGTTGGGCTGGGAGTGCTAGGGCTACTATCTCCCTTTGGACATCTATCACTAGCATGAGAGATATCTCCACAAAAACGGCAACGAATATTGAATGAAGACCACATAGTGTGAAGATAAAATGATTCAAAATAAAGACACGATTGTGCACAACACTACACCTAACAGTAAATTACTAAGCAACCCAATAAAAACAGGAAAATAGAATAGGAAGAAATAAAGCAAAAGAATGCAATACACAAATGGAAGGGCTCAAATCTCAGATTCTCCCTCTCCAGAAAACTCACACGACTGTGTTCCCCGGCAACGGCGCCAAAAACTTGATGCACAAATCTTAGCACACCGCTATAGGCAGTAGTAAGACTGCGGCACAAAACGGCAGTGTACCGATCGTTCAAGTAATATAAAATGAGAATGAATCCCCAAGTATCGATCTCAAAGGAACACAGTAAGGTGGAGTTTACTATTGAGGCATGACTTGAGATTGAAGTCCTTTAAGTCGGATGGATGCGGAAACGGGGGTTTTGGATTGTGGAAAATAAAGAAAAACAACTACAACTACTCCTATGCAATGCTGCTATGCAATGCTTCACGAGGCGGGATGGAGACTAGGTAGGCCTTGAGCGCGCTACTTCGTAAGGGCGGATGGACGAGTAGGCAAACAGAATGAGGGTCGCAAGCACCTCTTCGACAAGCATGCCACTAGCAATTGCTAGTGCGGCAAACGAACGCGACGGTGGGATGGAGGATGGAATGGGGCTCTCCTCAAATCACATAAACCACAAAAGCATTTCACATAGACATGAAATATAGAAATACAGACAAGTTTATGTGTCACTTCATCATAATATTTAGATCTAACTACATACACATCAATAAGAGAAGAACAATGCAAGAAATCGACCGAATCTGAAGGCTCGTCGAGGAGCACGGTTGGAATCGCTAGGTTGTCAATCTGCGTCCAAGCTCGGTCCTCAACTACGTCCGGGGTAGAGAGAGCTGTCACGACTCTCCAATGAACCCGTCTTCTTTGTCTCACGATCTGGTAAAGGTTGCAAACTTCCCCTTGCTTGATGGCAATGGCGGGTAAATCTTCCTTTGAAGCTATAGGATGAAGGAAGAGGCCGAGATGATCTCCGGGCTCAAGATTGGCGTGAAGAACAAGCCCGGAGCACCTCCTGAAGGTGGGCAGCGATGGACGGCGAAAAGGGCGCGGAATTGGAGCTCTGGGAGCGGGAAAAACGATCTATCCGAATAGGGCAAGACCTACGGCTTAAATAGAAATTCTGTCAGAAAATGGTCGCGCACGGTCGAACGCACGATCGTGCGCAGACCGTGCGTTATTAAATGATAAAACTTGACTTGGGGAAGACGCTGCGCCGCCCGTGCGAATTGCTCACGCACGATCAACACCGCCCGTGCGTACAAACACATGGGCAAAATCCGACGCTCTGAAATCAAGAATACACAGGTCGACCATGAATTTTACTCACGCACGGGCAAACCGCCCGTGCGTGAAAACGCACGAGTAGACTCCGATGCTCCGTTTTCTGCCCAGACACAAACGCACGACCGCAACCGACCGTGCGTCAAGGAAACGCACGACCGTGCGATATGCACAAACATTACTTCTGGGGAAAACGGGACGATCTGGTCACCTGCATACAAGATACAATGGCTGGGAATACACGTCCAGCATCAGAAAAACATAGAAGAAGGGAAGGGGAGCACCATGTGCTTACCCCCAACAACAAGGAGCGCAATTGCACACCGGAATGGGCATAAAAATGCACCTAGCATGGAATAGTGCATATGAATGAAAACGTGCCTAAAATGTGGTGCAAAGACTAGAATACCAGCCCAAATGAGTCCAAAAATGTATATATAAATGGGACTCATCAGGAACCGCTCCTGGAGTGCCATCCTATCAGCGTCAGAGATGAAATGCTCTAAGAAGGCCTCTGAGAACTCCCCTAGAGGATTGTGCTGGGCGGTCGCCCTCTAAATATGGAGCGGTTGGCTGCCCTCCACCAATCTCGGGCATAGCCCTCTAGCGAGGTCACTACTAAAGACACTACGGCCACTGCGGGGCACATCATCCCAACCAAGAGCTCCTCTACTCTCTCCACCCACTCTTCTGCCTGTATGGCAGACTCGGTGCCTCGGAAGGTAGGGGGACTTAGCCCCCGGAACGTCGTCAGAAGGTCGGTAGGCACGGTGGTCTGCTGGGGTGGCCGTAGGATGGCTGTCTGGAAGGTGGCTAGCAGGGCTGTTAGTGTCCGTCCTAGATCCGTATCAACAAAAGGGACTACTACTGGGGCGGCCGAGGCTGGTGGTGGAGTGGTGGGATGGTACTGATCCATAGAGGAGGATCTTCCGTTACTGGACTTCGGTATCTGGAGAAGTAACAGACGAACATCAGTATTCGCAAAAATAAGGGAATTTTGCAGAACTGACTGAAAGGAAGCAGAAAGAACGTGTGGGTGTACTATTGTGCAATCTAGGATCCTTAAACCTTAAACCTAAGGGTCCACTAGGCTTCCGCTGCGTGGTTCATCCTGAACCAAGTAACGGAAACTGGGAAGGGAGGATCTAAAGACTGCCCCATGTGGTCGGATCGTGGTAGCTCTGATCCATTTGTAAGACCCCCCTCCCAAAACTGAACCCAGTTCAGGGAGGGGAGATCTTACTACCCAAGGAAGACCACTAGCGCATCCTGGGTGGCAACGACCAACCCTCTCCAGCACTGAGTGGTCTCCTTGTCAGGCACAAGAATCACAACAGCACATCAGATACACATAGCGGAAGCAATAGAACAGGGAAAACTAAGCAAACAGCTGATATATACATAAAGCGGAAAAAGGCCGAAGCCTATTGTTTAGTACATCTGCCTCGGGGCTACACATGACTATAACAAAGTGCTCTTAAACTAGTCCTACACTCTAGGACTCACGTCGCGGAAGACAGGGGGCGAGGCCGGAGTATCTGATCGGGCCATCTCTAAGGCCGGTAACTCATCCTGCGACGCAGGGGCTTCACGCTGTCCCATCTCCTGTGATTGGTTATAAAAATAACCGTTAGTCACAGAGCTAAGTAGAAAACACGTCCCCTCCCCGGATCCGTATCCTGGGGGCGGGCTAAAAGGACAGGAGTAAATAGCCGAAGCAAGGTAGAGGGTTAGCAGCAGGTAAAACATATATATGTATATATATCTATAATGCCTACCAGCCATTATTTCCACGAGGTGACATGGTTGTGCGATACGAAACGACAAACAACACTAACACGCGCATACCCGCAACCAGGTATTCAAACCTCTACACACAAAACTCTGTGTCGACACAGCTTGGACCGCTTTGCTTCAAGCGGGGCTGCGAACCCCGCGGGCCTCACCGATGTGGCTGTCGGTGACAGTGGCCAGTCCTGCCACTTCTGAATGTAGTCGTACCGTATCACTCAGGCCCTCTCGTACAACTTGGTGTATGAACTGGATGTGAGCGACATCTGCCGATTTCGAGATTTAGGCCGACCAGCGAAGGCAAAAACTACGGCTTCGGAGTGGTGATAACCCGCCGTGCACATCTCCCTATCGCCATGAGTCGTCAACCCACCCGCACCGGTACAAACGGTATGCGGGCGTGACCAACCCGCCACTTCCAAACAATCTTCAAAAGCTTAAACACAGAGCAAGCGCTTTAATACTTGATGCGGCATTCTTATTCGACCGATCACTCGACTCTTGACCGGGAGGCTCGGCGGTAGGAGGGCTCCTTATTTGGGGCTAACTTAGGAGGAGGGACTCAACTCCGGGTTTTCCCCAACTAAGGTCTCACAGAAAGGAGGAGAAGCACCGCTTGCCAGCGTCGGACTGCGGTTAGCACTAAAATATAATTAAAGTGCAACATAAGCAGAAAGAAAGGCCGAAAGCAGGGGCCGAAATATCAGGACAAGTACAAGACTGGAGAATTGAAAGTACAGAAAACAGTAAATAAAGGACCAGTGCGAGACTGGATTACTGGAAATGAACGAACAAAAATATAAGTAAGGGGACCAGTGTGTGTCTGGATTTAAAGAACAAATGCCGAAACTAAAAGCAGGGGGACCAGTGCGAGACTGGATTTAAAGAATAAATACTGAAAGTAAAAGCAGGGGGGCCAGTGCGAGACTGGATTTAAAGAATAAATGCTGAAAGTAAAAGCAGGGGGGCCAGTGCGAGACTGGATTTAAAGAATTAATGCAGAAAGTAAAAGTAGGGGGACCAGTGCGAGACTGGATTTAAGGAATAAATACAGAAAGTAAAAGCAGGACAGTACGAGACTGGAGAGCGTAATAAATAAAGGGTTAGTAGTCCAATCACTCCATAACAGGAGGCTTCAAAGTCGACTCCGTTCTTAGGAGGAAGTTCCGTTCGATCCCCGTTCATAGGGGCCTTTTCTCTGTTCATAGGAGTTTACTTAGATTTTCATGAGATTACTTATATTTTGTGGAATTCCTTATTTCCGTGTGTCTCGGATTCATATTTTAAATGTTGAAACCGATTTCTCGGTCTCTTGTGAAGCTCTGCCCCTCAACAAGTTGAGGGGCAGCTAGCCCTTACTAGTCCCTCGAAAGGAGCAGACAGGGGACTCGGAAACAGACTAAGACCTTAGTCGCAGCGAGGAGGTCCCACCACAAACCCGGAAGATCGTTGAGCGCTTCCCCTCCCAAGCCAAAGCTGAGACTTGGACACCTTGGAGAGCTAGAGAGCTAAACCAAAGTAACGGAGGTAAGAAGAAGCTCAGAGAACTCTGATTGGAATCCTCTCCCAAGGTGCCATTTAAGGTCTATATATAGTTTTTTGTTCATGGTCTGTCAATAGCGGAATTCCGCCTTTTGGTTTTACTAAACGCACCCCAATTTGGCCTGCTAACAGCCAAACTCCGCTGTTTGGAGGGGCTACCTGCAGACCACCAGGGGCAGAGGAGTAATTCCACCTCTTTAGCCTATGGATAAGTGGCCTATGAGAACACCATTCGCGAGAGCTCCCGCGAGTCTCCTCGCGAGGATGGCTCGCAAAAACCCCTTATAGGCGAGGACTCTGTGAAGGCCCCGCTAGCGCCCTTTCTGGTGACGACCACCGAGGCCAGATCTCGCACGCCTTCCTGCGAGCTCCCCTCGGCCTTGTGTAAATCTGTTGAACCAGCTGGATGGCTGAGTTAGCTGAGCTGAGAAGCCAGTTCGTCGAACTAAGACGTGACATGAGTTCGTCGAACGGAGGAGCCCATTCGTCGAACGGAGAATTGATTTCGTCGAACGCCGTTTGAAGCTCGTCGAACACGAAGATTTGGAAGAAATCCGGCTTGTCCGCCTTCTCGCGGGCAGTCAGCGAGTACTTGGCTCGCCCGCCTTCTTGCGAGGTGAGCTTGAGGCTGGGCTCGCAGGGACATGACTCGCGCGCCTTCCTGCGAGTGATCCTTGAAGCTCTGGCTCGCCTTCTTTGTTACCTCCTCCATCTGTTGGATCTGAAACCCCACTTAGGCGAGCGGCCTGTGAAGACCCCGCTCAAACTTCTACCGGCGATATCCACCGAGGTCGGGTCTCGCGCTTCCTCCTGCGAGCTCTCCCGCCAAGACAGGGCCGGGAGCCGCTGAGAAGGTGCCCGGGCCCGCTGAGACATTTGCTTGTCTCAGCGGGTCCGCCGGGACGGGATTGAAATATCTGCTGAGACGGTCGGCCCTCCCAGCCCAGCCGTTGAGATAATTCCGCCGAGGCTGAAGCGTGTAACTCGTCAAACTAAGACACAAGTTCGTCGAACCGAGAAAGGATGTTTGTCGAACGGATTTCGTCGAGCGCAGAACAGAGTTCGTCGAACACTGAGACTCGGAAAGAGGCCGGCTCGCCTGTGAGGCCACGGGTGCGGCTCGCGAGGACCTGACTCGCCTACTTCCCGTGATTACCCATCGAGAGTCCTCTCTCTCGCCTCCTGCGGGAGGGCTTTTGCCCATGGCTCGCTGTTCTCCCCAGTCTCTGTTTACCTTAAGGCGAATATCGGGGTTGTACACAATCCCCGCTCTTCGCGAGGCTACCTAGGCTCGCGAAGAATTGTCCAACCATTTGTATTCGCCGACCCCTTGATGACCTGACAGGAATCGTTTGGTGGGGCCCAGCCTCTCTGCTATAAATATTGTCGATCGTGGTTGATGGGTGTCCTGCTTTCTCTTTCATAGGTACTTGCCGCTCTGTATTGTAGCTGTTCGAGGATGTCTATTTCTGAAGAGACCCGGGCTCGCATCGATGCGGCGCGAGCCTTTGAGCACGCGACCATCGCTAAACCGGCCCCTGGGTACCTGACCCCTCTTCCTCGAGAATGCTGAAAGCAAAGTCGGTGTGGCGCACGGGCGGGAAAGATGGATCCCAGGCCTTAGAACCGCCACCCGACCTTCCACTCGCTGACCAGGTGTTTGGGTTGATGAGCTGATTCGCCTCCTCCTCCCACTGATATTTTTTTCCTTTTCAGGCCCCGCTTCTTCTGGGGAGCCTGATGGATGGAATCCGGGTGGACGCTCGCCCCTTACTCCCCGGGGAGATGGCGTGGAGATCAGGGGCCTGGACCCCTCCAATCTTCACTCGTCGCCTCGGCGCAGTAAGCCTTCTCGCGTGATTCCTCGATAAGCATCGCAGTACCAATTTGGCTAACGTGTCCCTTGCAGAGTCTCCTCTCGCGAGTTCCCCCGGTGAGCCAGCCGCTCCTCCGCTCTCGCAGCCTCCACTGGTGATAAATATTCCTGTCCCAGGGTACACCACATTGGACCCAACGAATCTTGAGCACTCGCTTCTGGATGTCGTCTAGGGCGAGGCCTCAGGCTTAGGTAAGTCGGTGACCCTGCCCCATGGGACTCCCTTCCAGGGGCGGCCCGACTCTTCTCCAGCGCTCACCAGAGTAAGGCGGCTCCCAACTCGCCCGATTAGCCCAAACCCGGGCTATCGATCCTTCCTTTCTGACGACCTCCCTCTCTCGCAGGCCTTCCCGAGAGTTCTAGCGACCTTGACTTGGGGGAGGAGCTATCGCCCCTCCCTTTATCGGAAGAGATCGACGCCTTCCTTGGTGACCCGCTGGATCCGGTGATGATGAAGAGGTGGACCTCAGAGCTCTTTCAAAAACAGGGGCGGATGTTGCAAATCATGTTCAGCCAGGTGAAGAGAGACAGGGAGGCGGCTGAGGAGCAGATTGCCTCGCTGGGGGATGAATGTGCTCGGCTCCAAGCTGAACTGCTACAAGATTCTTGCAAGGAGGTTACTTCCCCGGGGGTACACCTCGCGCGGGCAAAAGACCATGCTCGCATGATTCAGCAAGATCTTCGTGCCGCCGAAGCGTACCATTACCCCCAGAGGCCGCCTAGCTTGGGGGTGCGAGGAAGGGGTCGATGGAAATGGATACAATATTGACCCCCCCTCTTTCCTCCGCACTCACGTTCCTTTTCTAAATAATTTTTCTGTTTCATGGTAACTTGGACAATTTATGCCGTAGCGGCGATCCGAATGCTTCTCGCCTGTACTAGCGAGCTACTCATATTTGGGTTTGTGTTGTATATTGTTGTTGCCTTTTCCTTTTCTTACTATTTTATGTTGCTTAGTCGCGCTCATGTATGCCTAGCGAACATTACGCGCTTCTAATCCAGTCCTCTGCCTCTTATCGTTCGAGCATGTGATCCGTGAGGGCTTGCGTCCCATTACTCGCCGCGTTACTTTTATCGTCTGTCAATCTTTTGAGTTGTCGCGAGCGAGTGCGAGAGAGGGGGACACCCATTTCGAGGTACATCGTGACGCACTTTTTGCTATCTGCACCCTCCGGCGCTTCGATAACTCCCCACCGCCTTGGTTCTTCTATAAATAGGACGGGCATTTATGGCTAACCACCGCTCTAGTCGTCTTCTCCCTTTTCGGTCTCTGCCTCCTCGCTCTCGCCACCTTCTCTCTTTGTGCTCGCTTCTCCTTTTTGCAGGAAAGTCATGGGTGGCGATAATGCAGATGCCGAGGGACGGGCCAAGTGCGCGGGGACTTTCCACGATCATATTTTTCTAAACTGCTCGCTCACAGAGAGCGAGCATCACCAGGTCGTGGCGAATTATATTTCGCCCGGATTCGAAGCCCGGCGGCCTACGGACGAGGACGCGATAAACTTCACCTTCGCGGACGAGCTTGCCATCCCGGTAGCTCATTTTGAGGCGGGCTTGCGGTTGCCCTTCTGGCCGGAGATCAGCCAGGTACTCGCCCCTCCCTTTCGCCTTTTCATTGCCCACTCGCGTGGAGCTTTCGTTTGACCATTTGTTGCGAACCTTTCAGATACTCAAATATTTTGGCGTGATCCCGGGTCAGCTAACCCCCAATGGCATGTCCATGATGGTAGCCTTCACGTGCTACTTGCGAGAAGAGCGGATAGAATTCAGCCTACCAGTCTTTTGCAAATTGTTCTCCTTTAGGGCGAACAAGGACGGAACTGCCTTCTTCGCGAGCAGTCACGCCAAAGTTCATGAGACGGTCAACAAGAGCCATTATTGGCCTCAAAAGCTCGTCATCGTGAAGGGCCTCTTCGGCAACGTGCCCTTCTCGCCCATCCAGCGATCCATGGCCACCTACTGCCCCCCGACGCTCGATGGCCCCGAGGGTGATCTCTTCAAGTGCATGTCGACCAACTTCGAGGTGGTCTACCTTAGGAGAAACATCGACTCGCTTCTTCCTGTGCCCCCTGGAGCAGGTTTGGCTCGCGCTCGCTCTGTTAACTCTTGTGTTATTTCTTCCCTTCCTGACGCGGGTTACCTCTTACTCGCAGGAGAGCGAGATCTCCCGCTCAACCCCCTTCACGCGAAGGTTGGGTAGACCTCTTCTGCTCTTCAGCTTGCTACCTCTGCCGCCGAGCTCTGCCGAGAGCCTATTCCTTCTTCGACCCCGACCTCTCTTAAGCGGCCGGCTCCTGCGAGCCGGGGGTCTAAATCTCTACCTCCCTCCCCCCCCCCCCCCCCCCCCCCCCCCCCAAAGAAATCGAAGATGATATTTCCGACCAAGGGGAAGGATGTCCTCGAGGCTCCGTTCGGGGGAGGCCGCCCAGCGACCCAACCCAAGGAGAAAGTGTCCAGCGAGCCCTCCAAGGCGGTGGCTGGCACCTCGAAGGTGCCTGCTCCGACCCGCCATCGGTATTTCAGTTTGGGAGTCAAGCATTTGGACGCATCCGGCACGCCTCTACTAGCCTGGGACAAGGAAGCCAACCGGGCTTCAATATCAACTCTCCTCCCATCCTGGGTGGTGGAGGATACGATCGGCGGTGACGCCTTTGCCTTGTCCTTCGGCCTCTATGGGCGAGAGGATACGAAGGAGTTCAACTCGCTGAGCTCGCGAGCGCTCTCTCACGAGAGCGTACGGTCCCAACTCCGCTCGCTGGAGCTCACCCATATGGCGGCTCGACGCAACTTCCAGCTGGAGAGAAACTCTGAGGAGCTCACGTGCGAGCTGGAGGTCGCCGCGAAGGAGATCGCGAGCTTGAGGAAAGAGAAGAGCTCCGAGGCTCTCCGGGAGGCGTTGAAGGCTTCGACGGAGGAGGTAGCCAACATCAAAGAAAAGCTCGACATCTCGGATAGACTCGTCGCCATCCTCTAGGGTGGGATGGTGAGTTCTGTTCGTTCGTCTACCTTTTCTTATCCTCCCCTACTCACGCCTAAACTTTTTCCTTGCAGGATGCCGAGACGGTCAACGAGCTCCTTGCTCGCAACACTGACCTGGCGCAGCAAGTAGAAAGGTTGAAGACCCTGAACCGTGACCTGGTTGGGGCCGCTCTTCCGCCCAGTCCCGGGTCACTGAGGGCTAAGCGGCTGGAGCACAAGGCAGAGATGCGGGAGGGAGCGCTTCATGCGGCGACGTTCGCCTTTCACACTCTCAAGCGGTCCGGCCTGCTTACTGCGGAGTCGGCAGAGCTCACCTTGGAGGACTTGGTCCCGGAGATGTTCCTGCCTACCACACCCTCTGAGAGGAGCGAGGGCGAGCCATCCGCGGATGAGTCGTGATTCTTGCTGTTGTTTTCTTTTTTGGCTCTCCCTTTTTGCTGGCCAGAACGCCATGGAATTTTGTAACACTTTTGGACAATAAAATAGAAAAGATGTATATTCCTCATCTATTGCTCGCTTGTTATTTCTGTGTGTATTTTTCCCTTATTTATTTCTCCCGCTCCTTTCGTTATTGGCGCGGCGCTCGCAGCGAGGGCGAGCAGAGGATTCTGCAGCGGGTGGTTTTCCAGGTGTAAAATTCCTGCTTTGGTCGGCGAGCTCATCGTTGTCGATACCACTTTTTGACCAACGAAAAGCTATTCGTATATCTGTCGAATGTCCTTCCCGTCATATTTTATTACTCGCACTCGCACTTGTGGTCATGCTCGTGCGGATGCATTTTGTCATGCCCGCCTTTGTTTCCATATTTTGGCGTTTAATCAGGCTCGTACTCGCGCATTACTTTTCGGCGATGGTCGTGAGGTTAGCAACCACCGTACTTCTCAGCCCCTTTTTTGTCTTTAGACTTACATGTGTTTCATCTATCGCGGATTCTTGTTCTTACGCGAGAGAGCCTCTGGGCTCGCCTAGCTTGTGGGAGTTTTTGCGAGCCGAGACTTTTAGCATAAATAACTTGCCAGCCTCTTCAGAGGGTCCGGTCGGCGGAATCGATTTGGGGCAATTCAGTACCAAAGAACTTGCAACCTTGTCAGCCTCTCCAGAGATCAACCTGACCCACCGTCGAGAGCCCGACAACGGAATCGATCTGGGGCATTCCAGCATCAAAGAACTTGTAACCTTGCCAGCCTCTCCAGAGATCAACCTGACCCACCGTCTATGAGAGCCCGGCAGCGGAATCGATCTGGGGCATTCCAACGCCAAAGAACTTGTAACCTTGCCAGCCTCTCCAGAGATCAACCTGACCCACCGTCTATGAGAGCCCAGCAGCGGAATCGATCTGGGGCATTCCAGCGCCAAAGAACTTGTAACCTTGCCAGCCTCTCCAAAGATCAACCTGACCCACCGTCTATGAGAGCCCGGCAGCGGAATCGATCTTGGGCATTCCAGCGCCAAAGAACTTTTAACCTTGCCAGCCTCTCCAGAGATCAACCTGACCCACCGTCTATGAGATCCCGGCAGCGGAATCGATCTGGGGCATTCCAGCGCCAAAGAACTTGTAACCTTGCCAGCCTCTCCATAGATCAACCTGACCCACCGTCTATGAGAGCCCGTCAGCGGAATCGATCTGGGGCATTCCAGCGTCAAAGAACTTGTAACCTTGTCAGCCTCTCCAGAGATCAACCTGACCCACCGTCTACGAGAGCCCGACAGCGGAATCAATCTAGGGCATTCCAGCGCCAAAGAACTTGTAACCTTGCCAGCCTCTCCAGAGATCAACCTGACCCACCGTCTATGAGAGCCCGACAGCGGAATCGATCTGGGGCATTCCAACGCCAAAGAACTTGTAACCTTGCCAACCTCTCCAGAGATCAACCTGACCCACCGTCTATGAGAGCCTGACAGCCGAATCGATCTGGGGCATTCCAGCGCCAAAGAACTTGTAACCTTGCTAGCCTCTCCAGAGATCAACCTGACCCACCGTCTACGAGAGCCTGACAGTGGAATCGATCTGGGGCATTCCAGCGCCAAAGAACTTGTAACCTTGCCAGCCTCTCCAAAGATCAACCTGACCCACCGTCTATGAGATCCCGGCAGCGGAATCGATCTGGGGCATTCCAGCGCCAAAGAACTTGTAACCTTGCCAGCCTCTCCATAGATCAACCTGACCCACCGTCTATGAAAGCCCGTCAGCGGAATCGATCTGGGGCATTCCAGCGTCAAAGAACTTGTAACCTTGCCAGCCTCTCCAGAGATCAACCTGTTCCACCGTCTACGAGAGCCCGGCAGCGGAATCAATCTAGGGCATTCCAGCGCCAAAGAACTTGTAACCTTGCCAGCCTCTCCAGAGATCAACCTGACCCACCGTCTATGAGAGCCCGGCAGCGGAATCGATCTGGGGCATTCCAACGCCAAAGAACTTGTAACCTTGCCAACCTCTCCAGAGATCAACCTGACCCACCGTCTATGAGAGCCCGACAGCGGAATCGATCTGGGGCATTCCAGCGCCAAAGAACTTGTAACCTTGCTAGCCTCTCCAGAGATCAACCTGACCCACCGTCTACGAGAGCCCGACAACGGAATCGATCTGGGGCATTCCAGCGCCAAAGAACTTGTAACCTTGCCAGCCTCTCCAGAGATCAACCTGACCCACCGTCTACGAGAGCCCGACAGCGGAATCGATCTGGGGCATTCCAGCGCCAAAGAACTTGTAACCTTGCCAGCTTCTCTAGAGATCAACCTGACCCACCGTCTATGAGAGCCTGACAGCGGAATCGATCTGGGGCATTCCAGCGCCAAAGAACTTGTAACCTTGCCAGCCTCTCCAGAGATCAACCTGACCCACCGTCTATGAGAGCCCGACAGCGGAATCGATCTGGGGCATTCCAGCACCAAAGAACTTGTAACCTGCTCAAGAATTATTTCAAAAAGTATATGTATTGAGGAGGAAACACACAAAAGTTAGTTATAAAAACTTGCTAAGGATAAAATCTCTTCAAATCGTCCCCACTCCTGGCTCGGCTGAGAGATACCCCTTCCATATCCTGGAGGTGGTACCCCCAGACTTGAGCACTTTGCTTACAATGTAGGGCCCTTCCCAATTGGACTCTAATTTACCTACAGCGGCTCCTCTCCCTGCCGCATCTACCTTCTTCAGGACCAAATCTCCTTTCTCGAATTGCTTTATCCTGATATGTTGATCAAAGTACCGGGCCATACGCCTCTTGACTTCCTCCTATCGGACAGTAGCAAGGTCCCGGAGCTCTTCTACCAGGTCCAGGGACAACCTTTGCTCTGCATCATTTTCTATTAACCATTCTCCATCTTCTTCGCCCGCGGTGATCACCCTTGGGGTTTTGACTTCGAATTCTATCGGGAGGACGACCTCGGACCCATGAGACAGTTTGAAGGGGGTTTCCCCTGTGGCCGTGTTTGGAGTAGTCCTCAAGGCCCATAGGACCGAGGGTAGCTGCTCCACCCAATTGCCTCTGAGATTCTCCACCTTCTTCTTTAGCAGGTTGACCACTACCTTGTGGGAAAGGACTTACCAGGTCCAAGCCCCATATAACGAAGGGCCACGGAGCGGTGATGGACCGGAGCCTTTGAGCTGGAAGGAACTGGAGGGATCGTAGAGCTGGCATTTGGAGCACCTCTTAGAAAACTCTGCCGCGTCTTTATTGAGGGTGGTCCAGAAGTAGCCCTGGCTGAGCACTCTTCCCTCCAGGGTCCTTCCCCCCGAGTGACTGTCGCACTCCCCTGAGTGAATCTCCTCCAGGACCCTCGGGGCCTCCTCCTCCAAGACACAACGAGCTAGGAGCCCCGCGAGAGTTTTGCGGTATAACAACCCTGCATGTAAGGAGTAATATGCCGATTTGTGCCTGGGCCGCCGCTTGTCTACCCCCTCCTCGGGGAACTTCCCTGAAGTCAAATAAGTGATGAAGGGATCCATCCAAGACTCCCGCCGATCCACCTCCATCAGTTCTCCCTCCTCGATAGAAGGTCGGAAGAGTTCCGACACTGTCCCCCCTGCCCGGGGACCGAACTTGGCCCGGAGGTCCGCCTGGGCGCTCTCCTCTCTCGGGACGTGCTTGATGGAGAAAGTGCGGAATTGCCCGACGACCCCCTTGACCTTCTTTAGGTACCGTTGGAGAGTCGGCTCTTTGACCTCGAACTCCCCCTTGATCTGGCAAGCCACTACCATGGAGTCCGTTGAGACCTCCACGTCCTGTACTCCCAACTCCCGAGCTAAGCGGAGGCCTGCTATCACGACCTCATACTCTGTCTGGTTGTTGGTGAGGGGGAAATGAATGTTGATGGCTTGCTCGATCCTGGTGCCCTGGGGACTTACGAATACCACCCCTCCCCAGAAGGAGTGCTTTCCTGACGCGCCATCCGCGAGCATCTTCCAGGCCACTAGGTGGGGTATTTCGGACTCTTCTAACTCAGTCACATAATCAGCCATGAAATCCTCCGCCGCTTGCGCCTTTATGGATACCCTGGGCACGTAGGAGATATTGAACTCACTCAGCTCTACTGACCACTTGGCCAGTCTCCCGGAGTGCTCTACCCCCTCCATGATGCCGCGAAGGGGGTGGTCGGTTACAACTTTGATTGAGTGTGCCTGGAAGTAGGGCCGGAGTTTCCTAGCCGACACCACCAAGGCAAATGCTAACTTCTCCAAGATAGGGTATCTGAGCTCGGCCTTCCTCAATACCCTACTAACATAGTAGATGGGGAGTTGTTTTTTCCCTTCTTCTCGAACCAACACCGAGCTGACCGCTTCCGACCCCACCCCTAAGTACAGGTATAGGTCCTCGCCTTGTCTTGGCCCTTGCAGCAGCGAGGCCTGGGTCAGTTGTTCCTTTAGTGCTTGAAAAGCTTACTCGCACTCGGGGTCCACTCGAATTTTTGGTTACCCCTCAATGTCCTGAAGAAAGAAGAACATTTTTCTCCCGCCTTGGAAAGGAACCTACTTAACCCGGCTAGCTTCCCTGTCAGACGTTGAACCTCCTTCGCGTTCCTTGGAGATCCCAACTCGAGGATCGCCCTCACCTTGTCCGGGTTAGGCTCCACCCCGAGGGGGGTGAGCAAATGACCCAAGAATTTCCCTCGGCTGGCCCCGAAGACACACTTTAAGGGGTTAAGCCTCATCTTAAATTTTCTCAAAGTCCCAAAGGTTTCCTCGAGATCCCTGAGGTGGGACTCAAGGTCCCGACTTTTGATCATCAGGTCGTCTACGTAGACCTCCAGGTTCCTGCCCTTCTGCTCGCGAAACACTATATCCATCATTCGCTGATATGTTGCCCCTGCGTTCTTTAAGCCAAACGACATCATTTTATAACAATAACACCCATCCCCGGTGATGAAGGATACATCCTTGATGTCGGGAGGGTGCATGCGAATTTGGTGATAACCTGAAAAAGCATCTAAAAAAGACATCACAGAGAAACCGACGGCGGAGTCAACCAGCGCGTCGATTCTAGGCAAGGGGTAACAATCCTTGGGGCATGATTTATTAAGTAAGGAAAAATAAACGCACATTCTCCACTTACCATCCCCTTTCTTCACCATCACTACATTGGAGGCCCAGACTGGGTACTGGATCTCCGATACAAAGCCGTCCTTGATGAGCTTGCTCACCTCCTCCCGGATAGGTGCCTCCAGCTTGTCCGCAGTGGACCTCTTCTTTTGGCGAATGGGGCGAGTGCCGGGATCGAGGTTGAGGCGATGACACGCCACATCTGCATCGATCCCCGACATCTCTGCAACACTCCATGCAAAGACATCCATATTGTCTTGGACGCAAGTCGAGACCTTCCTCCGGTCCTCCGGGCTGAGCTCCCCGCTGACCCTGATCTTCTCGATTGTTCCGGCCTTGGTGGTCACCTCCACCTCCACCACTTCCTCCACAGCTTCCAACCTGGATTGCTCCCCCCAGGTACTGTCCTCCTTTCCACCACAAGCGAGCGCTTTGGCTCCTTCTCCCATCTCTTCCTCTCCCACCACCATCAACTCCTCCGCCCCTCCTCCCGGGGCCTCCTCTTCTTTCTCTCCCTCTTCCCCCTCCTCCGCCCTGGGCCCCTCAACGACCCCTTCCTGGGCATGAACTACTCCTTCATCCATCCTTCCTTCCAACCTCTCCTCCTCTTCGGCCTCGGCCACCTCTTCCATCACCTTGTCCAACTCCTCAGCTTCTTCCATCCAAGAGATGGTGTTGACGGCAGTCACATAGCACTGCCTAGCCACCTTGGGGTCTCCCCGGATCCGGATCTGGATTCCCACTGTACTGAACTTGAGGCACTGGTGGAAGGTGGACGGGACGCATCGGAACGCGCTGATAAGAGGTCGTCCAAAGATGACGCTGTAGTTGCTAGGGGAATCCACTATCACGAAGCGGCAGTTCCGGGACTGCCCCCCCCCCCCACCCCACCCCACCCCCAAGGTCACATGGAGTCCCACTCCGCCTTCCACTTCCTTCCTTTCCCCCAAAAACCCAAACAGAGGGCCATCCGAGGCCAATACCCTTCTGGCCTCCACCTTCATCTCATCGAACGCCCTCTTGAAGATGACGTTGACCGAGCTCCCGTTATCCACGAGAATTCGGGACACCGTGAAGTTCTCGATGGCGGTTTGGATGACCAAAGCGTCGCAGAAAGGGTCCTCATGACCCGGCATGCCCTTATGAGAGAAAGTGATTTTTTCTGCTGGGGGTGGAGCCGTGGATGTCGAAGCCACGCTCCGACGGTAGATGGTATGGAGGCTCGCCTTGCGGGTTGCCTCTATCCCTACTCCCCTGTGGATCACCCCGATCCCTCCTCGGGTCCCCAAATCGACTCTGTCTTCATACCTTTCCTCCTAGTCCTCCTGAGGCAGGACCTCCTCGATCCTCACCTGCTGCTGCTGTCGCGGCGCCGACATTCTAGCACTTTTTGTCTCTAAGAATTCGGGGCAGGTGGCTGTTGCGTGACCTTCCTCATCATGGAAGTCACAGTACGACAACGCCACCTCTTCCCTCTTGGCCTCTGCTGCCCTATTTCCTCTTCTCCTTCCTGCCCCTGCTTCCCCTCCTTCCCTCCTTCCTCTTCCTCCTCTTCCCCGTCTAATTGCCATAGCCTGCTGAGGCGGGGGAGGCATCTGCCTCGGACCCTGCCTCCATCCTAACTGTTGGGGTCTTCCTTGCCCCCCATAGAAGTTACCCCCTCCTGGGGCGTAGCCTCTTCCCTGACCATGCATCCCCCCGCCATGTTGCCTCCATCCCCCTTCCGGGGCCCGGGGCTCTTCCATTCTCCGCACCTCCTGCTTCTTGACCTTCGGCTCACTGAGCTTTGCTAGCCTCTTGGTGAGCTCCAGATTAGCCTCCTCACTCTCGACCTCCTCCGCCACCCTCTCCATCAACTCCTCGTAGGAGACGGGGACTTTCCTCTCAGGTCAATCTTGAAGAAACTCTCCCTCAGCCCCAACGTGAAGGCGAGCTGAAGGGCAAACCCGGGCATCTCCTGGGAGAGCAATACTTCTTCCTGAAACCGATCTGCATAATGAGCCAGCGATTCCTTAGGCTCCTGCTTCACCTTGAAGAGAGACTCGGCTTCCTTCTTCCTCTTCTTCAAAGTTGAAAACCGCAACAAGAAACTTCTGCGCAAATCTTCAAATGCGTTGATGGATCCGACATGGAGTTGGTGGAACCACTCCCGGGCCTTGTCCTTCAGAGTGACGACGAAGAGTCGACACTTGAAGGCATCCGACATCGGCCTGATAGAGACCGAGTCCTCAAACAACTGCAAGTGCTGGACCGGGTCATCCCGGCCATGGTAGTAGACCATGTCCCACTCCCCGAACCCTTCCGGAATGGGTGCGGAAATTACCAACTCGCAGAAGGGGCTTCCCCTACCTGCTGTCTTCTCCTGCTCCACTCCCCCCCCCCCCCCCCCCCCCCCCCCCCCCCCCGAGCTCCTTCAACTGGCTTGAGCCCACTGGAGCACTGCTCGCGAGAGCCACCTTTGTCGGGGCCACTCCTACGGACTCCACGCCCGCCAGGGTTGCGCTCGCCTGCTCCGCGCTCTCCTGCGCCGCACTCTCCTGCGATGTGCTCGCTGGCACCGAGCTCGCCGGACTGGCGAACAGCACTCGCCCCTCCAGGTCCCGCACCGACCCTCCAGCCACCTCCTTTCTAGCCCTTCCTCCTGGGGCATCCTCGCCAACTGCTGCCGGAGGATTGGGCGCTTGAACCGCTGGGGTCGCGAACTCACTACGCAGCCCTGCGACCGCGAACCGGAGGGTGTCGAGGACTTCTCTCTTGAAGTCCGAGAACATTCTCTGCATAGCCACCGGGGGAGACGCGCTGAACTCCTCGCCCTGCTCTTCATCTTCTGCCATGTTCCTTTCTTGGGATCTTCTTGGACCAGCCACGCTCACCGCACCAAAATGTTGAAATCGATATCTCGGTCTCTTGTGAAGCTCGGGCCCTCAACAAGTTGAGGGGCAGCTAGCCCTTACTAGCCCCTCGAAAGGAGCAGACTGGGGACTCGGAAAACAGACTAAGACCTTAGTTGCAGCGAGGAGGTCCCACCACAAACCCGGAAGATCGTTGAGCGCTTCCCCTCCCAAGCCAAAGCTGAGACTTGGACACCTTGGAGAGCTAGAGAGCTAAACCAAAGTAACCGAGGGAAGAAGAAGCTCAGAGAACTCCGATTGGAATCCTCTCCCAAGGTGCCCTTTAAGGTCTATTTATAGTTTTTTGTTCATGGTCTGTCAATAGCGGAATTCTGCCTTTTGGTTTTACTAAACGCACCCTAATTTGGCCTGCTAACAGCCAAACTCCGCTGTTTGGAGGGGCTACCTGCAGACCACCAAGGGCAGAGGAGTAATTCCACCTCTTTAGCCTATGGATAAGTGGCCTATGAGAACACCATTCGCGAGAGCTCCCGCGAGTCTCCTCGCGAGGATGGCTCGCAAAAACCCCTTATAGGCAAGGACTCTGCGAAGGCCCCGCTCGCGCCCTTTCTGGTGACGGCCACCGAGGCCAGATCTCGCACGCCTTCCTGCGAGCTCCCCTTGGCCTTATGTAAATCTGCTGAACCGGCTGGATGGCTAAGTTAGCCGAGCTAAGAAGCCAGTTCGTCGAACTAAGACGTGACGCGAGTTTGTCGAACGGAGGAGCCCGTTCGTCGAACGGAGAACTAATTTCGTCGAACGTCGTTTGAAGCTCGTCGAACACGAAGATTTGGAAGAAATCCGGCTCGTCCGCCTTCTCGCGAGCAGTCGGCGAGTACTTGGCTCGCCCTCCTTCTTGCGAGCTGACCTTGAGGCTCGAGCTCGCAGGGACACGACTCGCGCGCCTTCCTGCGAGTGACCCTTGAAGCTGTGGCTCGCCTTCTTTGTTACCTCTTCCATCTGTTGGATCTGAAACCCCACTTAGGCGAGCGGCCTGTGAAGACCCCGCTCGCACTTCTACCGGCGATATCCACCGAGGCCGGGTCTCGCGCTTCCTCCTGCAAGCTCTCCCGCTAAGACAGGGTCGGGAGCCGCTGAGAAGGTGACCGGGCCCGCTGAGACAATTGCTTGTCTCAGCGGGTTCGCCGGGACGGGATTGAAATATCTGCTGAGACGGCCGACCCTCCCAGCCCAGCCGTTGAGATAATTCCGCCGAGGATGAAGCGTGTAACTCGTCGAACTAAGATGCAAGTTCGTCGAACCGAGAAAGGATGTTCATCGAACAGATTTCGTCGAGCGCAGAACAGAGTTCGTCGAACACTGAGACTCGGAAAGAGGTCGGCTCGCCTGTGAGGTCGCGGGTGCGACCCGCGAGGACCTGACTCGCCTTCTTCCCGCGATTACCCATCGAGAGTCCTCTCTCTCGCCTCCTGCGGGAGGGCTTTTGCCCCTGGCTCGCTGTTCTCCCCAGTCTCTGATTACCTTAAGGCGAATATCGGGGTTGTACATTAAGTATTTTAATATTATTGAATTGGCGGTGTCGCCTCGCGATTGCGACCCGAATTACGCGTTGGTACTTTTAATTCGTCAAGCTGAGAGAAGAGTTCGTCGATCTGAATGTTGAGTTCGTCGAACTGAGGGTTGAGTTCGTCGAACCGAACATTTGTAACTGATTCGTCGAACGCAGGGCTGAGTTCGTCGAACTGAGAATCTAATTCGTCGAACAGAAACCAGACCTTCGTCGAACGCAGATTGAAACAACTTTCGTCGAACTGAAGAACACCGTTCATCGAACTCAAGCACGCGTTCGTCGAACTCAGGATAGAGTTCGTCGGACGCAGATTAAAACACGTTTGTTGAACGTAGATTGAAACAATTTCGTCGAATTGTAGCATGCGTTCGTCGAACTCAGGATAGAGTTCGCCGCACGCAGATTGAAACACTTTCGTCGAACGTAGATTGAAACAATTCGTCGAACTGAAGCACGCGTTCGTCGAACTCAGGATAGAGTTCGTCGAACGCAGATTGAAACACTTTCGTCGAACGCAGATTGGAACAATTCGTCGAACTGAAGCACGCGTTCGTCGAACTCAGGATAGAGTTCGTCGAACGCAGATTGAAACACTTTCGTCGAACGCAGAGCTTGGTGTGCAAATAGAGGGGAGGGAGAAACAGGGGGCGCCGCACCGGGGCGCCCTCCTTGGGTCCCTACAGCGGATCCACAACGGATCCGCTGTGGTAGGGCACACAAACGGAGGGGGGGAAAAGGATAGAGGAGCCGCCCGATCTCCCGGGGGAGATCGGACGGCTCCCGTTATCTCAGCGGGAGGCGGCCGCTGCCGCTGCCGAGTAGCGGCCGGCTGGTGCCGGCGCCGCCCCCGGTCGGTGCGCTGGGGGCCGGCGAGCACTTTGGTGATGGTCCGGCAGCCTGGCGCCGCCGACCATCACCGGGATATAGAAGGAAAGGGGGTGGGGCGTTGGTGCAGGCTGCATGCACCATGCAGGCTTGTTGCGTCGCCGCCCCCTGCTGGGGGAGCCTCCCCTGCCGCCCATGACCGGGGCGCCGGGGAGGGGCAATCCTCCGACAGGGGTCTGGCGGCCTGGCGCCGCCGCCCGCCGCCGGGGGAGGGCTTTTTCCCGTGCAGGAAATGCAGGGAGGGAGGGGAAGAGTGCGGGTGCCGCCGGAGGCGCGTCCTCCGGCGGCCCTGCCGCCATCCTTTGTCCGAGCAGAGGTCCCCTGTTGGGGACCTGCTCCCCCAACGCCACCACAGGCGTTGGGGGTGAAACTATCACGGCCAGCACCTCCACCCGCGCATGAGCAAGGCTCGGGGTGGTGCTGGCGGCGCTCCGGCGATGGGGGAGGGCAGCCGGCTGCCTTAGGAAAGTAGGAAGGAGGAGGGAGAGGTTTCTACCTGTAGGGGAGGGGTTCAGGAGGTAGAGGGGTGGCTCGCCATGGAGAGGAGGTGGTGGCGGCGGTTCGGCTGGGAAGAGCTCCGGCAGGGGTGGGGGAAGGCTGGCCGGCTGGGGAAGGAGGGGGTTGAGGAGGGAGGTTGTGCATTCAGGAAGGAGGCTGGCCCCTCCTTTTATAAGGGAAGAGGGAGGCCTCCCCTCTCCCTTCCTTTATCCCACGTGGGTTAAAGGGAGGGATGGGTGGGGGGAGATATTTCCCCCCCCCCCCCCACCTTTCCCTTGCCCAAACAGGGGGCTGCCTATTCATGGGCAGCCCCCTCCCTCCTGGGGGAGAGATTCTCTCTCCTCCCCCATTTTCCTTTCTTTTCCCAAGATTTTCATGTTTGGGGGGGGGGGGGGGGGGGGGGGGTTGACCAAGGTCAACTTGGGCGGGGTCCTCCATGGACCCGAGGGTCCACCAAGATTTACCGGGGCCGATTCCGAGTTTACGCGTTCCGTATTTCGTGCGTTGTGTCGAGGCGGTCTACGTAATCCCAAATGGGCATATTCTCCATATGACCTCGGATTGACGATCAACGAGTTCCATGACGTTAGTGTGGACTATACAAGTCTAACGAAACTGACGGAAGTCGAATCGGGGTACATTTGGTTACTGTACCCCAATGACTTAGTTGCGGCGCGCAACAATACCCAAAACGGTCGTTTTCTCCAAACGACCTCGGATCAGAAAGGGGCGAGCTTCATTACACTCGTATCGGTTATACGAGTCTAATGGAACTGACGGAAGTCAAATCGTAGTCCCCTAGTACACCATCCTATATTGGGTCATTCTCTATCGCTCGAGCCTACTTTTATTGGGCTCACTAGGATCTAGTGACCCAATAAAAGTCGGGATGTTACATGCTTCACACAGAATGCCTAAATCTGTACATCTACCAGATTTCTACATGCAATATATGTCGGCTACAGACACAGTCTACCCAGAGTTCCAAAGAACTAAGTGGAGTCCTACACTTGTTAGTAAAAGAGACAATCATATGCAAGCATAGAAAAAGGAATGAGAGGACCAAACATGTCCTAAGACCGAGAGGAAGGATTGTTACTCTTGCTGATTTCTTTGGCGACATGAATCTAAGATTTGATTAGGATGGAAATGACGGATGCGGGTTCCTCTCTGTGGATCTGTAAACGTCTCGCGATTTGGAGCTCCGAAGCTCCAACAATGATAGAAAAGCTCTCTTCTTTCTCCATGGTTTTCTCTATTTTCTTAAGCTTGGAGAGAGAGTCTAAGGAAGATAATGATCGTTAATCTTATCTTCTGCTGACCTTAAAGAGATTAGGCAAGTCTCAACTATTAGATTTAAAGTCCAGGTGGATCGGAGGGTCGAGATTTCAATTATCCAAAACAGGTGACTTACAAAAATTCCATAAAAACGAAACAGGATTTCGTCACTCTGTATGTGTCGACTAGACATCTAGTCGACACACTGCTTTTGTAGACTAGATGTCTAGTCAACATTTAGCAGTTTTTTTTTTAAATGGGCTTGTCGACTAGACCTCTAGTCGACAAACAACCTATGTCGACTAGAGGTCTAGTCGACAATTAGCAGACACTGAGTTTGTCAACTAGACTTCTAGTCGACAAATGATCTAGTCGACATTTGCAATGACACTTCAGCTGTCTAGCCGAAACTCTGTCTAATTGATAACAGCTTCCAGTTGACCTTCAGTCTAGTCGATACACAGCCTTTTCTAGTCGACCAGCGGTACCAATAACGGTCGGCACTAGCTCTCGACGATACACAATCCTTCTCGCCGACAAGGCAACGTTGTCTAGCCGATAGCGGCTTACCTCGATGACAAGCTACCGCCAGTGGTATCCCTACCGCGTGGCGTTAGCTATCAGCTACATGTTTCTAACAATTCCTTACTATTGGTAAATGGGGTGTTACATAAGTATTTAAACTTTCTATTTCACACTTTCAATTGGTATTAAATCTAGGTTCACCTTTACAAGTTAAAACCTTGGTGAATCAAGATTCCAACAGTAAATAATCCTCCAGTAGATTTAATATTTATGTATGTCTTCTCAAAAATATTATTCCACCACATCTTGGCCACCCATGTGGAACTTAATACGATTGCCATATGGAAGTCCAGGATTAGACATTATATGAATTTATTTGATGAAGAGATTTATGAAGCCATTCTTTTAGCTCCCTTCATCCCAAAGAAGGTCAACATCACAGGTGATGGGAGGGCCTCATGCTAAGAGAACAAAGGTCCACGAAAGGCGATGTCTTACAATAAAAAGGTTATGAACATCCTTGTCGGCACCTTGTTTGACGATCTTTATTACAACATCAACTACACTTCTGCCAAAAAATTCAGGGTTCCTTCACTACCATGGCTGAAGGATGTGAGGATGTGAGGAAGGACAAGAAGGATGGGCTAATCAGCCAATGTGAATACTTCAAGATGAAAACTAATGAGATGGTGGTGGAATGATATAAGAGATATACCACCATCATTAATGGCCTAAACACTTATGGAAGGAAGGTTTCTGATGAGGAGCAAAATGGCAACTCCTAAATAGTCTCACTAAGGAGTATCTACCATACTCCTGGACAATAACGGAAACTAGAAAGCTCAGAGAAATCAACACTCATGCTCTCTATAGAATGATGTAGGACTTCGATCTAGCTACCTCATAGATAAAGGATGAGCAAGAATCAACCATTCATTTCAAGTAAACTCCTGAGAAGACAGTAGCCTTGGCTGCCACTGAATCAAGAAGAGCTACTTCCTCTTTCTCTAAAGAGGATCTTAGTTCCTTGCAATGAAGTTTCATGCCTAGAAGAAGGAGAATACTCATTCTAAGTACAAGGAAAGGAGAGAGGAAATAATCTCCAAGAACATTAGGTATGATTCTAAACCATATGATAAAAATTATTTATTGCTACTGCAATAAAGGAGGACATATCTTCACAGACTATAGAGAAAAGATGAAGGATCAGTTAAGGTCCAAGGGAAAAGAGGAGAAGCACCACAAGAAAGAGAAGGGGATGATTGCTCAAAGCAGGAGAGAATAATCTTCCTTCTCTAAAGAAAGCCCAGACTCTGAAAATGAAGAAGGCTATGAAGTTAAGTGGCTTATGGCACATGAAGAAGAGACCTTAACTTCTAATGATGTACTCAACATTCATTCCATAGACTTTAATTCCCCTGAAATTAAAAATATCTTTATAAATCTGTGTACTGAGAATATAATATTTGAAAGGAAATTCAATTCCTTAATATAATTGATTAAAGAACCCACCCAGTGTAATTAAGCAAATCATGAGAAGATTGAATTACAAGCTTCAGAAAAATTCATAGACAGTGATTCCTGGGTTGATGAAAAGAGAGCTCTTGGGGAAGAGCTAAGAAAGTCTCTTGATGAAAACAAGAGATTATATGACGAATTAATTAAGTTATAACGTGAAATCAGTAACCTAGATTGCAGAAGAAACAAACTCCAAGATATCACCAAGAACATCCACACGAGGTTCAATAAGTGGGTTATTGGAGTTAACCTTACAAGGGTTGTTGAGCATGCCATTATTTCTTCAAGCAAGACACCTATAGTATTTTTATTTGAAGGTTATGAAAATAATGGGCAGTAGGCTTGTGGATTGAAAGACTCACAGATCAGGAACAACGCTTCCATGTTTATAAGGAAATTCAAGTCACATAACCCTCTTAGGAAGACACAAACTACAAGTGACTATGAATCTAATCCCCACTAATCTTTATCTCAAAAGCTAAACACTTTAAAAATCAAAACAAGCGGAAGGAAAATGCATTTAAATTTTATTTTCCCAAGGAAGGGGTCAATGATAGTACACCAGCCAGTAAACTAATATTGACTACCCCAATTGTTTATTGTCGACTGATCGATCAATGATCAACGATCAACAAAAGCTTCCAAATCAAGAACAACTAGTCACCTCCCAATCGCTGATCATCGACCTCTCTTGCATCTAGTGATCATAGATCGCTAAATACATCCTCAATCGACAATTGTTGATTGCAAACCTCAACGTCGATCAACAAGCGCTGACCACTGGTCTCATCAACGATCAATGATCACGGATCAAAGGCAGTTTTTCAAGTCTGCCTGGGATCATTCTATGCAGAATCCTGCCACCTTCTCTTTTCTCCCTAAGCATCCTAAGAGGTCAAGCATGTATAATAGATTATCATGCTTTTGTTGTGGTAAAGTAGGCTACTTTAAGGGAGATTGTTGGGACAACAACACAACACCCCCCCCCCCCCCCCCCCCCCCCCCCCCCCCCCCCCCAAATGGAGCTATCAAGTGAGAGAAAGGGTTTATGTATTAACCCATCAACAAATAACGCATTAGATATTTAGATATAGAAAATGAATCATTATCCATTGCACGAATACCCATGATATAACCTTTGATATTTTCTCCAAAGGTAACAGATCCACCTTTCTTCTCCTTCAGGCTAATGAACTTATTTTTATTGCTCGTTATGTGCTTGGAGCAACCAGAGTCCAAATATCATATGTTCTTATCCTTAGCCGGCTAACACACATAAAAAGAAGTGCAGAGTAAACATACAAATACCCAAAAAGTTCCACCCATCGCATAAGTGGACGTCATACTAGACTTAGAGGCGTAAATTCTCTTCTTCAAGCAAGAGACTGATGTGTGCCCAAACCTAAAGAAGTTTAAACATGCAAGAAAGATGATGGAGACTGACCTTTGAGTTCTGGATGGACTCTTTCTAGAGGAAGGATAATCATGAACAACATGTTTCCCTTTTTTGTTGGGTGCAAAGCGAGAAAAAGCGCTATCATCGGCGGAAGTACGTACTGCTGGCAGTAGTTTAGCAAAAGTGTAACTGAGACCATATTTCAAACCTCCATGACATTGGATGGCCAAGATCATGCCCAAGGACTTTTGGCCAACTCCTAATTTCTATATAGCGAGGTTCAAACCATGGATTCGTGCTTTCAGTGTGGTATTTTCTGTGACTAATATTACACACTTGTTAACAAACATTTTCTTATCATTTTCAACATGGGAAGGGGATTTTTTTTAATTTGTTCTTTACATCTCTCTTTTCTTTAGTGAGAGTTTCGATTGTAGAGTAGGATTTAGAGAGAAACTCATTTAGTTCATTTATCTTTGTCAAAGAGTTGTCGCAATCTTGGCAATCAATTTTAGCATTCTCAGATTTAATCAATTCATTATTCAATTTCTTATTTTCTTTTAAAAGAGTTTTATTTTCATCTTTCAAAAGATCTAAATCATAAGTTGAAAATTTTGTATGATTTCATATGCTCTTTATATAAGTCATCAAAAGAGGAAGGAGGTGCACCAATGTAGCTTTGGACATAGGTGTCGTCATTTGCAGATCGCATGCTTTTTCCCATGTGCCCATCATCGCTTCAGCTGGGCACACTTGACTCCTCATATCTTAATCATCCCAGGTGGACGCCTTCAAGACCTTCCATTGTTCCTTCTTCTTCTTCTTTTCTTCTTCTTCTTCTTCTTCTCATTTTCGTCCTTTTAGTATTTAGGGCAGTTGCTTCTTATATGGCCAGAATTCCTACAATGATAGCACTCATGAACCGTCTTCTATTCCTCACTTGCAGAAGCTTCCAGCTTCTTTGACAATGATCCTCTCTTATTCATTTATTTCTAGAACTTGTTCCTTATTTTTGAATTTTACATAAATCTCTTAAAGTCTTGGATGAACATGTCTTATTCAGCATCGTCTTTGTCTTATTCTTTCATTGACTTCAATTCCAATAATTTCTTCCTCGACTGCACTTGATATTTGTCTTGTTGTAAATTTACTTCGACCTCATGGGTTTTCAGATTCCTAACGAGGCTCTTAATCTCAAACCGGCTGAGGTCGTGAGATTCCGCAACCACCATGACCATTGGATTAAATCTTGCTGGAAAAGATCTTAGATATTTTTTTCACCAAGTCGACATTGGAAAAGGTCTTTCCGAGAGATTTAGGAGCGTTCACAAATTTTGTAAAGCACGTGTGCATCACGTCCACCTCTTCATCTATCTCCATGTGGAAGTGCTCATACTCTGATTCCAATTGGAACAACTTTAACTCATTGACTCGTGAAGTGTCTTCATGTGTTAATTCAAGTAATCTTCAAATATCAAAAGCAGTTTCGCAAATACAGGTGCGATTAAATTTAGTTCTATCTAATGCACAAAATAAAGAATTCAAGACTTTAGCGTTACTAGAACACCTACGCTTATCAAAATCGTCTCATTTATCCCGACTTATTTTCAATAGTAATAAATGGTGATGTGTAGCGTGTTTCAATCATATACCACACATTTATATCTAAGGCCATATGAAAGCATTTCATTCTAGTCTTTCAATAAGTATAATCGGTGTCCGTGAACAGTGAGGGACATGTTATACCTTAACCTTCGTTGAATGCAAAATCAAGATTAGTCATTTCTCAAGGTTGTTTTACCTTTTAAGAGAAAACCTATCTTTGATACACTTGTTGGAACGATATGCTTCCTTTAAGAGGAGGGGGGAATAAGGATTATTAAAAATTACATATTTTTCTTTTCTTGAAATCTACTGCGAAACAATATAAGAGATTAAAGCACACCAGAAAAAAGGTTTTAGAATTTTAAAATAAAAGAAAAAATCCAAAACATCTTTATAAATATCTTTTCATAATACAAAATTTTGATCTTGATGATCCTAAGATCAGAGGCGATGAAAATGTAATCTTGACATTTTATACACGGGCTCTTACCCAACAACCGGTTGGCCCTAGCCAATCTACTACCCGATTGTCATGCCACGAGACCTGCACCTAGATCTACTTGCCACACACGAGGTGAATTTCCATTCTTAGACCTACTCCTAGATCTAGTTGTCACACGTGAGGCAAATTCCCACTCAATACAAAGATAGGAAATCAAAGATCAAAACACTAAAAATACAAAAGAGATAGATAAAACTTTAGTAGAATGCTCTCTAGAATCTGATGTCGAAGGAAGATAGAGAAGAGCCGCTCAAAATCATCGTCATAGAACTCGAGCACTTCGCTTGAATGATGTCATTTTAGCGTCCATCTTCCTTCATATTGATGTCGTTGAGAGTTGGGAGTAGTGAAGGCTCTTCGGGCAGTTGGGTCAACCCTTCCTCTAAGAATATTCGTGCTGGAATCCAGATCCCGAGAGAATAAATGGTATTTATACTTCTTTGGGAGCTATCAAAAGCGATAGTAGCCATCGCTGCATAGTGGCTTCAAAATATGAGGTCCAGTGCCTTTTCCCCCATTAGAACGAAGGAGCTTTCCTTATGGAGGTTGGTGCTAACGCTATACAAAGAACTATCGCAAGTCAATTGCTAAATTGAATTCCCCACTCTTCATTCCCTCCAAGCCGCGTTGAGATTTACACTATCGACGTGTGGTTGGAGTTACCGTCGGCAGTAGTCTCGCTCTAGAGCTATTTATGACAACTTCCATTTTTTCCAAGTCCACAACAAGAATTGACTGTCAATCAATGTATATTAAGTGATATCGTCGGGCGGTGGTGGGTATCGCCGACAGTAGGTTGTAATTTTGGAATTGGGCTCATTGTTTCAGCTCGATTCTTGTTATAGCTTGCAAGTCTTTTATCCACGGTGATTCCTGGGCCTGCACACAACGAAACACTTCCGTGAATAGTTATTCTCAAACCAATGGTGTGTCGAACAATGTTTCAACAGAGGAAACCCCCAACAAACCTGGGTCGTGCCACAAATGTGCAGCCCGCCTCTGATCCATAGCCTCAGCTACTCACACAACTCAATGCAACCCTCCGACAAGACATCCCCAAGGCACCAACTTGATCAGTAAAGGCTTGGCTCGCAACCCTACAACCTTACCACACTCGTCTTCTCACCTCCTACCCGCGCTATACCAACCTCCAACAGCCTGAGCACCATCGCCTGAACTGCTCTGTGACGTACTTGACGAACGAGGAAGAAAAGGAGGAATGAGGAAAGGTATGCAACTTTTACGATGTCGTGGAGCTATTGGGGCTTTGCCCAGGTTCTCAAGATGATGATAAGCAGCTAGGTCTCAAAAGATCTAAAAGAAGCCAACCAAATCAAAATCCAATTCAAATCCGAACCAATACTCACAAGCTAGCCATCAAATTAGTTCTCTCCTCATATATATAAATTTGAGGCATTATTAAGGGTTCATTTGGCGCGGCGGTGGGGGGCAGCGTTTGCGGCAAATGCCGCCGCAAGGCGGGTAAACAAACGCCCGGCGGTGGCGTTTGCCGCGTCTGCACCTGTCGCGCCCTGAGAAAAGGAGCTAACAGCTCCGTTTCGAGCCCCGCCTCCTCCCCTCCGTTCCCAACCCGCCGTCTCCACCTGCCCTTTCCGCCCGCCACCGCAGCGCCAAATAAAGCCTAAATTTAGATGAAGATTAAAGTTTTGACGCAATAACCTATAAAAATAGCTTATTTCTCTTACATTGGCCCTTTATCTTATATAATAACTTGAGTCTAGACAGCACTCCGGCATAACATATAGACCAGAGAGAGGGGTTACAACAATTAGACAGTTGATCTGGCGGCATAAACTTAAATTTAGCCAAAAGATTAGAATCAACTTGCCGAAGGCCTAAGGCTCCGTCGGTGGCGGCAGTCGTGAACGCAGTGGTAAAATCGTCATTCGTGAACAGACACCTAAAGAACTTCTTTCACTTTTATGTTCAAGTGGATGAAATTCCTTGTCTATGAATGACAGTTTTACCACCGCGTTCATGACCGACACCACCACTGTACCAAACAGAGCCTAAGTATATTTTCCGCAAACAATGTAGCACAAGTTGGAAGCCTGCTTCCCATTGTCAGAGGGGAGCAAGAAGCTGCACTTGGCGCCAATGATCGGCAATCAAAATTACCAAGGATCTGTTTGGTAAGCTTGCGGCAGTAATGAACGCAGTGATTATGAACCGCCGTCGTTCATGAATGTCCGACCTCACCTAAAAGTTTCATTCACTTTTTATGTTCAAAATTAATTTTTTACTTGGTGGCAGTCATGAATGTTGGAGCAGTGAATGGTGTACATGAGCACAAAATGGGAGTTGCGGAGATGAGAATGCTTAGGTGGATGTGTGGTCACACGAGACTGGATAAAATTAGGAATGAATGTATCAGAGATAAGACAGGAGTGTCGCCAATTGTAGAGAAGATGCGAGAAGCTCGTTTAAGATGGTTCAGACATGTACATAGGAGACCATTAGAGGCACCAATTAGGCGTTGTGAGAGTTTAGTCACTAGACATGTTAAACAGGGGAGGGGTAGACCAAAAAAGACTCGGAATGAAACTATAAGAAAAGATATGATGATGTACTTAGGCATTAGTGAGACTATGATTAAAGATAGGGCGCAATGACGACAAAGGATCCATATAGCCGACCCCACTATGATGGGATAAATGCTTGTGTTGTACTTGGTGGCAGTCATAACCGTTGTCATGTCAAATACATATTTTATAACTATGGTGTTTTTGTCCAAAGACTTTGGAGTAAAAACGCCACACCAAGCCAGCTTGGGATGAAGGGCATGTAACGCCCCGGTCTACTGTACGTGGGTGCAATACAGGTAGGCAGACCAGTGACCGCAACCCCTCCTCACAGATCTGATTGGCCGCAGCCGCTAATTCCAATAACATGTTGTTGAGGCAAACCTCCTAAATAAGGGAGCTCTAAACTGATCATCATCACCAACTGAGTTGCAGCAATCAGATCCATGGAGAGAGATTGGAGTCACTGGTCTGCAGACCTGTACCACACCCACAGTAGACCGGGGCGTTATAGGGCATCTATGAGCCACCCCTAGTGTCCTCTCTTTCCCCTCGTGTATAACAATGGAAGAATCATCATCATCATCATCACTGAAGACAATTTAAAGCTGGCTGTGGCCACAATCAGAAGTCATCTGAGAGAGCTAACAGAGGTCCATCTAGGTGATACAAAATAATGGCAGTTATTTCCAGTTAGAACAAGTAACCATTGTCTAAGAATTAGTACCAGTAATTGGTAAGAATTCAAATGTTTTCTTTCTTCTTCTAAACCATATATTACCTTGAAGGTGGTCATCAAAAAGAATTGCGAACGTGGGATGACAATAAATTATCGACAAAAGTGGCCTCCGCAAGATCGATAGCGAAAAGAAGAGCTGCAACCTTGCTCTCACACTCTCTCTGCTCATCCTCAGGATTGCTATCTGCAACAATCCCAGCACCAGCCTGCAGGTGCGCGACCCATTCCCGCCTCCCATTCGTGTTCTTGCGCAAGTCGTTATTATTATTAATATTAATATTGCTATACTCGCTACCGGTTGGAAAGACAATGGTCCGGAGAGTAAGCGCAATGTCCATGTTCCCATTGAATGATACCCCGCCAAACCCACCACTATAAGGACCTCTTCTTCTCAGCTCCAATTTATCGATAAGTTCCATCGCTCTTACCTAATGAAAAACGGGGAACAAAATGAAATTCCGATAAACAAATTAATAAAAAACAAACGAATAATTACCAAAACTTCTCCCGGAAGTTAGCATAATTACAGATTGCACCCCTTTTATTATTGAAATTACAAAAACTTCTCCTGAATGTTACAAAACAATAACATTTACCTCCCCCGAAGTTCAAATTTCATAACATCCATGCGCAAAAACTTCTCCTCCAGTTTTTGTAAATCCTTGAACAGTTTCATTTCTCATTCTTCTCTGAAAAGCTCAAGATTTCAGAAGAAAAACCTCGGAGTGCATTCCCAGGGGCGTAATTTGCGCATGGATGTCATAAAATGTGAACTTCGGGGGAGGTAAATGTTATGTTTTGTAACATTCAGGGGAGGTTTTTGTAATTTCAATAATAAGAGGGGTGTAATTTGTAAATTTTTCAAACTTAGAGGGGAGGTCCCGGTAAATGCCCCTAAAAAAACAAGTGGATAAACCAATCTCGCCCTAAAAGATGAAAACAGTCCATAACGAGCCTCACCTTTGGAGCCCCAGTGACAGTTCCCACTGGCAGTGCAGCTCTTAAAGCATCCCAGCAATTTAAATGATCAAATAATTCTCCAGTAATCTGAATTTAAAAAATGAGGAAAAAATGAATTTTTAATATAATTTTCCAAGAACTAATCATAAAATTAAATCATAGCGAAATCACAATCACAGTGCATGCATACAGTGGCGGACGCCGGAATTATATTCAGTGTGGGCAAAGTATACAATATTCAATAAAACAAACAAAAATAATAAAAATGTCTATATTACATTAATATCACTCACAAACATAATATCGGGTCTAGTTGCACTTAGATAAAGTAGAGATCCTATCATACCTCTATATAAAGTTTGATCTATAGAAATTTCTGATTCATCTTTTCCTAATTTTAGTGACGCACTCATTGGTGTAGAAGCATGTTTAAGGTTTTTAAATCCAAAACGTTTAAGCATATCATTGACATATTTAGTTTGACATACAAAGATACCATCAATTCTTTGTGATATTTGAAAATTAACAATTTGAGGAAAACGATATCAATTACCATACTTTTTTTTGATGTTTCATCTGCTAGAAGCATATCTTGATAATCTTATTTTTGTTGGAATATTTTTTTTAATATAAGTTATCAAATAAATATTCATTAATTTCTCTCTAATTACGTAATGAGATTTTGATAAAATGAATCAAATACAACTCTCACTCATAGTGAAATCACAACGAAAAATTAATCATGTCATTCAAACTTCCTACTAGTGTAATCCTTTCACCTTTTTTATGTCTTATTGTCGGTCGCCCGGTTTTCCTCCGGTCCAGAGAATCAGACAGTCTTAGCTCGAAGTCGGACTGGGCATGCAAACAGCTAAATGAAAATCAAAGAAACAATAACACGAGGAGTTTTAGTGTGGAAAACCAGGAAATGGTGAAAAACCACGTAGTCAGATCTGTGTTGGGCCGAAATCCACTATCTTCCTTGAGTTTACAAGAGTTTGAGTTCCCTGGAGGGTGACAGGCCACCTCTCCATTCACAAGCTTTAAGTACAGAAAACGGGGGAATGACCAAGTCCACGATGCTGTGGAGAGAGCATCTACAGGAGCGTCCACGAGCGCGTTCTTCTAAGTCTTCTCCTGCCCCTGCTGCTGCATCCACGAGAGCGGTGAGCGTAAGCAGACTAGAAAAGGGAGCAAAGCGAATTCCGAGCGATGGAACGATCTAAGTCGCACGTCCTCGCTGGAAATCTCAGAGCTCTCTCTAATCTCTCTGGTTGCTTGTCTTCAAATGAAGGTTTGGGGGCCTTTTAATAGCTTTCTTGAAGGGACACGTTGGTAATTGCGCTCGGCTGAATCTTGAGTTGGCGAATGACGTCGCTCTGTTTTGGTCACCCGGATCACAAATTTTCCCGAAATGACGAACATGCCACCCGGGCGGCCCGGGCATGTTGCCCGGCGACAGTGGTGGACGGAGGCGGCGGAGGCGGCCGGAGACGGCAAAGGTGGCGGCGGCGAGCCGGAGGCCGGTGGCGAGGGTGCTGGCTCCATGGGCGCGCGCTGGACGCGGGCTGACCGCGCGCGTTGGCCGCACGCGCGCCGGCCGCGCGTGAGCGGGCCGTGCGCGGTGCCTTTGTGTGCTTGGTTTCGTCCCCCCTTTCGGGGTGATTTCAGACCCTTCGAGCAAGCGCGATCCCCGCGTGCGGCCCGCTCGTTCGGGTTTACTTACTTGAGTGTTTTGGTCGAAGTCCTACCGGTTTAGCTCGGGAATCTTTAGGGAGAACCCCACCAAATTCCCCCAAATTATCGCGTGTCGTGATTCGCAAAGCGACAAGCCCCAAAATTTCTGACTTTGATTATTTCTCCTTGGGGTCATGCACATAGAATTATTACTTCGTGCGGTGTCACGAATTACTTTTGATTTTAGTATGTAAGGCCTGGAGGTATATGTTAATCGTCTGGCGCCACTTTGTGTCAGTCTTGCGAGCTGAAAATCCCGCAGTGGGTGCTAGACGGTGATTTTTGCGGTTATTTGCTCGCTTATCGCTCTTGCTTGCTATGTGGCCCTTGCGGCGCTTTGCATGGACGTTCTCCCACTTCGATCCTTGTGCGCTGTGTTAGCTCGGAAGTGTGTTGCATTCCACGTTCCTCTTTGTACGAACACACGATCATAACCCTGTGCGTTAGCTCGAACGTTTGCCGCTGGGCACTAGTGTCGGGGGAGAATGCATGAACGTGATGTGGAGGGACGTTCTGCCACCGTGTCTTGGTAGCGCGGAAGGGTCAGCGGGTCTGTTCCTATTGGAATCCATAGGTGGATCCGGGACTTGCTTTCATCGAGGGAAGCAGAAGGACTCGAGGTCCGTTCTTACTAGAAGACGCGGAAGGAAGGACTTGGTGTCCGCTCTTGCGTGGAAGCACGAAAGGACTCGGTGTCCGTTCTTATCAAGAGTTGAGACACGGCCGTTTAAGGAGGAGGCCGAGCTGGTGCAACCGGAGGAGGAGAAGCGTCGATGGCTGCCGTTCCTCAGGGCGTCAACGCGACGCGGACTTTTGTGGTCGCCGATCACAGGTGGCCATAGACGATGCCTCGGATGTCGATCCTGAAGCCGTCATTGAGGGATGACTTGCTCGTGTCCACCTTGTGCTTGGAGCGTTATATTTCTTGTTTGCCTTTTGCTTTCGTTGTTGTAGGCGCGACTTAGCCTCGCAGCCTGCCTTTGCTGGTGGCATTATAGAATCGCTCTCCTGTTTGAGCCTTGTGTATCCCTCTGAGCGTGAGTTTGATGTTGTGCGTTGAGTTTGCGACTTCCACTGGGCGTTAGTGTTGGGGGTTGATGCTCAAATGTAATGCGAGGGGAACTGCCCCCCTTCGTCCGGATGGCGCCAGAGGACTCGGGGTCCGTTTTCGGCTAAGTGATGTAGGAGGACTCGTGGTCCGGCCTGGCCGGAATCCATAGGAGGGTTCGGGGCTTGCTTTTTTCTTGAGGTGCAGAAGGAATTTCGTCCGTTCTTGCCTAAGTAGAACGACTCGGGGTCTGTTCTGTTGGAGGTGGCGAAGGACCTTTGCCCGTTCGTGCCTCAGAAGGACTCGGGGTTCGTTCTGTTGGAGGTGGCGAAGGACCTTTGTCTGTTCGCGCCTCAAAAGGACTCGGGGTCCGTTCTGTTGGAGGTGGCGAAGGAACTTTGTCCGTTCGGCTTCAGGAGGACTCGGGGTCCGTCAGGTTGGAGGTGGCGAAGGACCTTTGTCCGTTCGTGCCTCAGGAGGACTCGGGGTCCGTCCGATTGGAGGTGGCGAAGGACCTTTGTCCGTTCGTGCCTCAAGAAGACTCGGGGTCCTTCCGGTTGGAGGTGGAGAAGGACCTTTGTCCGTTCGTGCCTCAGGAGGACTCGGGGTTTGTCCGGTTGGAGGTGGCGAAGGACCTTTGTCCGTTCGTGCCTTGGGAGTATTTGGGGTCCGTCCGGTTGGAGGTGGCGAAGGATTTTTGTCCGTTCGTGCCTCAGGAGGACTCGGGTCCGTCCGGTTGGAGGTGGCGAAGGACCTTTGTCCGTTCGCGCCTCGGGAGGACATGGGGTCCGTTCCAATGGAGGAGGTGCAGAAGGACCCGTTGGTATTTCCATGGTGATCTGGAAGTGGTCAAATATCTAGTCTCACTGCCAACGCGATATGAGCCTATGAGGTCGCACAAAAGAGTGCTTAGAGAAATTGGAGGAAGAATACTGTTGACAGGGGATCGGATTAAAGGGATCGGATTAAAGCAGGCGTTCGTCGAACGGCTAATATAGCGCGTTCGTCGAACGGCGCTCGTCGAACAAGTTCGTCGAACGGCTAGCGTAGCGCGTTCGTCGAACGGATCGTCGATCGGTTAAGTGTTGAATGATATCGTCTTGACTGTCTCGACGATATTTTGGTCTTCTCGACGATATATGTATATCATCTCGACGATATATATGTCTTCTCGACGATATATATATATGTCTTCTCGACGATATTTATATGTCTTCTCGACGATATATGTCATCTTCTCGACGATATATATATATCTTCTTATCGGCTGGTAAAGCACGTTCGTCGAACGGCTAATGTAGCGCGTTCATCGAACGGCGTTCGTCGAACGGTTCGTCGAGCGGCGTTCGTCGAGCGGCGTTCGTCGAACGGTTCCTCGAGCGGCGTTCGTCGAACGGTTCGTCAAGCGGCGTTCGTCGAACGGTTCGTCGAGCGGCGTTCGTCGAACGGTTCGTCGAGCGGCGTTCGTCGAACGGTTCGTCGAGCGGCGTTCGTCGAACGGTTCGTCGAGCGGCGTTCGTCGAACGGTTCGTCGAGCGGCGTTCGTCGAGCGGCGTTCGTCGAACGGTTCGTCGAGCGGCGTTCGTCGAACGGTTCGTCGAACGGCTAGCGTAGCACGTTCGTCGAACGGTTCGTCGAACGGCCAGCGCGTTCGACGAACGCTGGCCAGTTCGTCGAACGCAGTGTTCGACCTTTTATCTTCGCCCGACGCTTCTCTTGATTGCTAAAGGTATAAAAGAATACGATTCTTTTAACCTAATACCCCGATCTATTTTTGGCGATCTGTTTTGCGAGAGAGAGTGACGGAAGAGTTCCGCAAGGGTTCTGATGGAAGTGTTCCGACCGGTCGATCCCACCGCCGCCGCCGCCTCTCCCTATCGTCGGACTAGCAGTCTGTGGGAGACGTAGAGAGCAGTTCTTCTCCGACCTAGATCTTGTGCGACAAGAGGTTGGGTTTCTCCAACACTCGTGTGGATTTCCCGTAGAGGCGCAGATCTATTTCAGCGCTTGAAACTTAAGTTTTGTTCTCTGGATCTGTCATTGGAGCATCTTGGTTGAGTATAGACTGAACCCCCTTCAGGTATAATTTTTGCACTGTGATGTGGATGTTGTTTAATTTCGTGAATCTATGAAATCGCAAGTTCCTGTTAACTGTTTAGGGTTGTTCTAGTTATTTATTCCGCTGCGCATATATGATATGTTGTATTATCATTTCCGAAATGGTATTAAGAAAACCCAACAGTGGTATCAGAGCTAGGTTTGCAATCTAATGCATATAAATCAGAAATTTAGAAGTGTTCTAAATGTCTGGATTTCTTCCTGGGTGTTTGGATTTCGAAGAAATGTTCTAGATTGGAACACTCCCAGGAATGCATGTGATTGCATTGCGATTTCATTATTTCAGAAATTTTGTCTCCTTAGCAGTAACCGTCTGTGCACTTCTGGGATGTATTTGGTTGTGAATGTTGTATTTTATTAAAGTGCACGTTGATTAATTGTTAATATATTTTATAAATAAAATTTCTTATTCAATATTAAGTATACGGATGCCTTCCGATGGATGACACTCTTCCTGCCTCGATCGATGAAGTGTGGGCTTGCCAAAGCAAGGTGCATTAATCTATCTTGGTAAGGGTGCGAGCGAATAATTGTGATATCCCACTGTCGACATCGGGTCCAACTTAACTGGGTGACCTCAAAAGTTGAGTGCCTAGAGGCATTGGGTTGGCATGCACCATATGATGGATGCGAATAAAGAGTTATTCAGCAACCATACAAGAGTTGCATAGTGATGCAATTGGCAAGTGTTGCCTACCTAAATAACCTCATTATGAGAAGAACGCCAAAGCGGACTCGTCGTGTTGGTGAAATACGGATCTTGTCCACTAAGAGAGTAGCTCGCATAAACTCTCCGAATTGATATTAAGGGTTATCAATTTGAGTAAAATAGTGAGAGTATTTAATAAAAGAACTTATTAAAAAAATGTATTTTGAAATACAGTACTAAAATATATTTTGCATTATTTTGTAGAATTTTCATGGCAAATACTTCACACTCCACGTTGTCCCTGAGAGCCATCCTTGAGAAGGATAAGCTCAATAGGATGAATTTCCTAGACTAGTTCAGGAACCTGAGAATTGTTCTCAGGCAAGAGCGTAAGTTCTATGTCCTTGAAGAAGATCCCCCCGAGGAGCCAGCCTCTTCTGCACCTCATGCAGATAAAGATGCTTATAAGAAGTATGGAGATGACTCCTTGGATGTTTAATGTCTCATGCTCGCGACCATGAACTCTGAGCTTCAGAAGCAACATGAGAACATGAGCTGTTACGAGACGGTGGAGCACCAGAAGAAAATGTTTTAAGGGCAAGCTCGCCAAAAGAGGTTTGACATATCCAGGGCGTTATTTCAGTGTAAGATGGGAGCTCGAGACTCAGTAGGAACTCACGTACTCAAGATGATTGGGTATATAGAGAACCTTGAAAGACTGGGGTTTCCGTTAGGCCAAGAGTTGGCCAATGACCTGATCCCGCAATCGTTGTCGGACAGTTATGAGCAGTTTGTCTTAAATTACAATATGAATGAAATTGACAAGACACTGCCCGAGCTCCTAGACATGTTAAGAACTGCCGAGATCAATATGAAGAAGGTCAAGCCTGCTAGCCCCATATTGATGGTGCATAAAAGCAAGGGCAAGACCAAGGGACTCAAGAAGACTAAGGTGGGACCTAAGTCATATCTTGATCCCAAGTCTTCAGCACTGAAGAACAAGGGCTTGGCCAAGGAAGGGAAGTGCCACCATTGTGGTAAGGCAGGGCATTGGAAGAGGAACTGTCCCCTCTATCTTGAAGATCTGCAAAAGAAGAAGTGAAGTGTGACTTCCACTTCAGGTATATTTGTTATAGAAATAAACTTTTCTGCTCCTTCATCTTGGGTATTAGATACTGGATGTGGTTCTCACATTTGTACGAATGTGCAGGAACTGACAAGGAGAAGAATGCTGGGTAAAGGAGAGGTAGACCTGCGCGTTGGAAATGGAGCAAGAGTTGTTGTCGTTGCCGTTAGTGTTTATCGTCTTTCTTTGCCCACTGGGCTTGTAATCGAATTAAATAACTGTTATTTTGTTCCAGCCATAACTCGAAACATTATATCTGTGTCATGTTTAGACATTAGAGGATTTTCTTTCATTATTAAGAACAATAGTTGTTCTATATTAATGAATGATGTTTGTTATGGTGTAGCCCAACTGTTTAATGTTCTATATGTTTTGAACTTAGACCATCCGATCTATAACATAGAAAATACTAAAATACTAAAAACAAATTACTCGAATCCTACATATCTCTGGCATTGTCGTTTATGCCATATAAATGAGAAACGCATATCTAAGCTCCATAAAGATGGATTATTGGACTCATTTGATTATGAATCATTTGAGAGATGCAGTCTTGCTTATTAGGCAAAATGACTAAAGTCCCTTTCACTGGTCACACTGAGAGGGCTGATGATCTTTTGCGTGTAATATATAGTGATGTATGCGGACCTATGAGTTCTATGGCTAGAGGTGGGTACTACTACTTCGTTACATTTACTGATGATTTCAGTAGATACGGATACGTATTTCTTATGAAGAACAAATCCGAAACCTTTGAAAAGTTCAAAGAGTTTAAAAATAAAGTAGAGAACCAACTGGGAAAAAGGATAAAAACACTCCGATCTGATCGAGGTGGCGAATATCTAAGTCATGAGTTTCGTGATCATCTGAGAGAGTGTGGTATTGTATCACAGCTCACTCCGCCCGGAACACCACAACATAATGGTGTGTCTGAGAGGAGGAATCGTACTTTGTTAGACATGGTACGATCGATGATGAGTCATGCAGATTTGCCTGTTTCCCTTTGGGGATTTGTTTTAGAGACTGCTGCTTTCACATTAAATCGTGTTCCAACGAAAACGGTTCTAAAGACACCAAATGAGATATGGACTGAGAAGCGTCCTAGTATGTCTTTTATTAAGATTTGGGGCTGTGAGGCATACGTGCGACGTCAAATGCCTGACAAGCTGGAACCCAAGTCGGATAAGTGTTATCTTGTGGGATATCCTAGGGAAACCAAAAGGTATTACTTCTACCTGCCGTCCGAGGGCAAAGTGTTTGTCGCAAGGACTGACGTCTTTTTGGAGAAAGAGTTCTTATCCAGAAAGACTGCAAAGGTGGAACTTGAAGAAGTTCAAGAACCACAAACAATAGCTGAATCGATTTTAGAACCTGAGCAAGGACTACAAGTTGTTGTAGCTAGAGAGCATGCTCAAGAAACACAAGTCCTGCGTAGATCTGATAGACCAAGATTTGAGCCTGAGAGATATGAATTTCTCGTGTCTCAAATAGGTAACGTGTTGCTTATGGGTCATGATGATGAGCCTGCAACCTATCAAGAGGCTATGTGTGGACCTGACTCCGAGAAGTGGCTTGAGGCCATGAAATCTGAAATGGACTCCATGTATGCAAACCAAATTTGGACCTTGGTGGAACCACCTGAAGGGGTACGACCCATAGGGTGCAAGTGGGTCTTCAAGAAGAAGACCGACATGGATGGGAATGTACAGACATTCAAAGGTCGGCTGGTGGCTAATGGTTTCAGGCAAATTCATGGTGTTGACTATGATGAGACCTTTTCCCCTGTAGTCATGGTCAAGTCCATCAGAATTCTACTTGTCATTGCTGCGTATTATGACTACGAGATCTGGCAAATGGATGTCAAAACGGCTTTCCTTAATTGAAACCTCCTTGAGGAAGTGTACATGACACAACCCGAGGGTTTTGAATCTCCAAATGAAACCACTAAAATATGCAAGTTGAATCGATCCATTTATGGATTGAAACAAGCTTCTCGAAGTTGGAATCTTCGTTTTGATGAGAAAATCAAAGAGTTTGGTTTTATCAAGAACGAGAATGAACATTGTGTTTACAAGAGGATTAGTAGGAGCATTGTTGTTTTCCTGATTTTGTTTGTGGATGACATACTATTAATCGGAAATGACATTCCGACCCTGCAAGCTGTTAAGAACAGGCTAGGGGACTGCTTTTCTATGAAGGACTTGGGTGAAGCAACTTATATACTTGGTATTAAGATCTATAGAGATAGATCAAAGAAGTTGCTGGGTTTGACCCAGAGTACATACATTGAGAAGGTGTTGAAACGGTTCAACATGCTTGAGTCCAAGAAAGGATTCTTACCCATGTCACATGGTGTGAGTCTCTCTAAGGACCAGTGTCCAAAATCTTTGGAAGATAAGGACCGCATGAAGTTGATTCCATATGCTTCGGCAATTGGATCAATCATGTACGCAATGTTATGTACTCGACCCGATGTCTCTTATGCTTTGAGCATGACTAGCAGATATCAGTCTGATCCTGGTGAGAATCACTGGATTGCAGTCAAGAATATCCTAAAGTACTTGAGAAGGACTAAAGATGTATTCTTGGTGTATGGTGGAGAGGAAGAGCTCGTCGTAAAGGGTTACACAGATGCTAGCTTCCAGACTGATAGGGACGACTCAAATTCTCAATCAGGTTTTGTATTTTGCCTTAATGGAGGAGCTGTAAGCTGGAAGAGTTCCAAGCAAGAGACAGTTGATGATTCTACAACTGAGACCGAGTATATCACTGCAGCAAATGCGGCGAAGGAGGCTGTATGGATTAGGAAATTCATCGGCGAGCTAGATGTAGTTCCTAACATTGTTGATCCTGTAGTTCTCTACTGTGACAACAACGGTGTTATTGCACAAGCTAAGGAACCTAGATCTCATCAGCGCTCCAAGCACATACTTCGGCGGTTCCATCTTATTCGAGAGATTGTCGATCGAGGAGATGTGAGCATATGCAGAGTACCGACTGAAGAAAATATCGCGGATCCACTGACGAAGCCTCTTGCACAGAGAAAGCATGATGGTCATACTAGATCAATGGGTATTAGATACCTGAATGATCGTCTCTAGTGGGAGTCTTGTGGATTGTATTTGTCGGTTGTTGATTATTCATGTGATGAATAGAGTACTTTATATTTCATTTTTTCATTTATGGCAAATTCTTTTATTATGTTATATGTTTCTACTGATAGATTAATTAGCATAATAAATGCTCTTAGAATGTTTGCTTCCATAGGAATTCAAGTATGTGACTTGAATGTGAGGGCCTATGTTTATAAGAAACTTCATTCATAAATGGTCCCTGGTCGTTGTATCATCTTAGAAGTTCAGGGCGATGATGATACATAAAGACTGACATGTGCGTTGACTGATGACCGGTTCTCACAGGTCATGATATTGTGATATCAAGTCATCACATGGGTACTTGTTAGTGAACAAGTTATACTGGACAGACCCACCGTGAGACTACTTTGTGGATTGTTATATGAACGTGTCACAAGTAGGTCTCAACTGACAATGGTGTTTGTGGTTCTTCGACCTGAAGTCACATCATTCATCAAGTGAGGAAGAGCGTACTTTGATGTCATCTAAAGCTACGAAGCACCGATACGCCGAAAATAGGCCCGTACCCGTACCGGGTACGTTTCCGGTACGGGTACGCGTATGGTACGCGGAAATACGCCAGTATCGCGGTTTTAGGTTTTTTGCCGCTCGCTGTTACGCTTCCGCTGTTGTTACGCTGCCGATCTCTCGCTGTCGATCTCTGATCCCCGTCCTGTTGTTCATCTCTCGCTGTCGATCTTCTCTCGCTGTCGATCATCTCTCGCTGTCGATCTCTGCTATCGATTCGCTGCTGTCGCTCGCTGTAAGTCGTCTTCTGCTTCTTCTTACAGAAATTTCTATACATAAATTTTTATACATAATTTCTATACAGAATTTCTGTACAGAAATTTTACAGAATTTCTGTAAGTTCTGTACAGAAGTTTTGTTTAGCTCTGCTTTTGTCAAAAAATTTATGTTGTAATTTTTGTATTATTGTTTTTTTCGTCTTGTTCTTATTACAGTAATTATGTCTCAATCGCAATCTCTGATTAATGACACTGGTTCAACTTCTACTTCAGCAACAAGTAGATTTATTTCTGACGACGCAAACGAGGATGATAATGCGCCTCTCTGGGATTATGTATCTCTTATCCATAGTAGAGAAGTTGGTGGAGGAAACAAAAAATGGAAATGTAATTTTTGTGAGATTGATTTCATCCTAAATTGCCCAAAGATTGGAGTTATTATGGAACTTCAACACCTAAATTGCAAAAAATTGTTTTGAAGCTTTTAGGTCAACCTTCTTCATCGTCCTGCTGTGAGAGAAATTGGAGCACATACTCATTCATTCACTCATTGAGAAGAAACAAAATTCTACCACAACGAGCTGATGATTTGGTGTATGTGCATAGTAATCTACGCCTATTATCGAGGAGAAACGAAATCTACAATCAAGGAAGGAGCAGAATATGGGATATAAGAGGAGATGCATGGGCAAATCCTTTTGATGGAGTTAGCATGCTTACAATTGCCAACTTGTCTTTAGTTGAGCCAGAAATTGAAGAAGCCTTGATCTCAAACAATACGAAGGAAGATGAAGAAAATGATTAATGAACATCGTTAAATTTGAATTGATTATGAATATTTCATGTCTAAGAACTTCATGTTATATTGCATTAATTATGGACTTGTACTTCAATTAAATATTTATGCTTCATGTTTTATTGTTTTGAGAATTTATAATTGCATTTTTAATATATATACTTATATATATTTATTATATTTAATACAATGTATCCCGCCGCACCCGTATCCTTGTTTTAAATTTTGTCGTACCGCCGTACCGGAAATGTATCGTACCCGGTACCCGTACACGTGCTTCCTAGATCTAAAGTCTTCCTTGAGAAAGGTTGATGATAAGGGTGGTTATTGGGTATGTTAAGATTCATTTGGGTGTTTGTGTGTGAGCAGATATGGGATTTGTCCTCCTATATGACAGGAGTTACATCCATGGGCCCCTTGATGGAATGAGACTGAGAAATGCATGGTCATGCTTGGTTGAGTCAATATGTGATATTGAGCGCACCATTTTCAGACAGTCTATTCTAGATCAAGGAATTAGGATTGAACAATTACGAGGGTGACACGGTCCATGCCTCTAGTTCTATCCGGATGTAAGGGACAAAGGGACATGACAACACTGATACATTGGTCAAGAAAGGCTTGTTGAGTTATGAACTCTTATTGCTTGGGTAGCAATGATGCATTGCTAGATATCGCTCATTATTTGTGAGACTTTTATTTGATACGTTCAAGATCAAGTGGGAGACTGTTGGTATTTCCATGGTGATCTGGAAGTGGTCAAATATCTAGTCTCACTGCCAACGCGATATGAGCATATGGGGTCGCACAAAAGAGTGCTTGGAGAAATTGGAGGAAGAATACTGTTGACAGGGGATCGGATTAAAGGGATCGGATTAAAGCAGGCGTTCGTCGAACGACCAATGTAGCGCGTTCGTCGAATGACGCTCGTCGAACAAGTTCCTCGAACGGCTAGCGTAGCGTGTTCGTCGAACGGATCGTCGATCGGCTAAGTGTTGAATGATATCGTCTTGACGGTCTCGACGATATTTTGGTCTTCTCGACGATATATGTATATCCTCTCGACGATATATATGTCTTCTCGACGATATATATATATGCCTTCTCGACGATATTTATGTCTTATCGACGATATATGTCATCTTCTCGACGATATATATATCTTATTATCGGCTGGTATAGCACGTTCGTCAAACGGCTAATGTAGCGCGTTCGTCGAACGGTTCGTCGAGCGGCGTTCGTCGAACGGTTCGTCGAACGGCTAGCGTAGCACGTTCGTCGAACGGTTCGTCGAACGGCCAGCGCGTTCGACGAACGCTGGCCAGTTCGTCGAACGCAGTGTTCGACCTTTTATCTTCACCCGACGCTTCTCTTGATTGCTAAAGGTATAAAATAATACGATTCTTTTAACCTAATACCCCGATCTATTTTTGGCGATCTGTTTTGCGAGAGAGAGCGACGGAAGAGTTCCGCAAGGGTTCTGACGGAAGTGTTCCGACCGGTCGATCCCGCCGCCGTCGCCTCTCCCTGTCGTCGGACCTAGCAGTCCGTGGGAGACGTAGAGAGCAGTTCTCCGATCTAGATCTTGTGCGACAAGAGGCTAGGGTTCTCCAACACTCGTGTGGATTTCTCGTAGAGGCGCAGATCTATTTCAGCGCTTGGAACTCAAGTTTTGTTCTCTGGATCTGCCATTGGAGCATCTTGGTTGAGTATAGACTTAACCCCCTTCAGGTATAATTTCTGCACTGTGATGTGGATGTTGTTTAATTTCTTGAATCTATGAAATCGCAAGTTCCTATTAACTGTTTAGGGTTGTTCTAGTTATTTATTCCGATGCGCATATATGATATGTTGTATTATCATTTCCGAAATGGTATTAAGAAAACCCAATAGGACCTTTGTCCATCTCTATTTAACAGTAGAAAGACACGGGGTCCGTTCTCTCAGAAGGTACAGAAGGACTTTTGTCAATCTCGCCTTAACAGTAGAATGACACGGGGTCCGTTCTTTTTCCAAAAATCTGAATGCAGTGGAAGGAATAAATAAGCAGTTGTGTTGTTGCTGAAATGGAAGATACAGGTGCTCGAGAGCTTCTTCCCGCGACTTATTCTTGAACATGAAAAGATAGTGGGTAGTGCGGGAGGGGGGGGGGGGGGGGGGGGGGGGGGGGGGGGGGGGGCTCCTTCCTGCTCCCCGAGCCCGTCTCAAGCACCGCTTGTATCTCCAAGGATTGCGCTCTGACCGGGGCGTGACTGCTGCATATTTGCAGTAGCAGAATAAGACCCTCCATTTTTAATCTAAATTTGAAGTAAATTCCTGAATTTTTTTTCAAATTATATTGGTCACAAAACTTTAAGCTAAGTTTGAAATAAGTCATTTGACTATCTTCCATCAAAATTTTAAATGTTTTGGATGATGTGACTCTACTGAAACAGTTGTGGCTCCTTCCTGCTCCCCGAGCCCGTCTCAAGCACCGCTTGTATCTCCAAGGATTGCGCTCTGACCGGGGCGTGACTGCTGCATATTTGCAGTAGCAGAATAAGACCCTCCATTTTAATCTAAATTTGAAGTAAATTCCTGAATTTTTTTTCAAATTATATTGGTCACAAAACTTTAAGCTAAGTTTGAAATAAGTCATTTGACTATCTTCCATCAAAATTTTAAATGTTTTGGATGATGTGACTCTACTGAAACAGTTGTGGCACTAACATGATACTTAGTATTATTATTTAACAAAAAAATTATAAAAGTAACTTAATATTATTATTTCACACAGGTATAAGTATGGGGTCATAATGACATAAAATAAAATTATTAACTCATTTTATTTGAAAAATAATACGAAGTATCGACGTTAGCACCACGTTATCTAAAATAATTAAAAACTTAACGGAAATTAGTCTGAGGGCCTGTTTCAAGCTTAGCTTACAATTTTGGGACCAATACAAGGGGAAAAAGTTCAAGAATATATTTCAAACTTAGGCTAAAGTGTAGAGATTTAGTTAAGTATTTTGCCAAAAAAAACTAATAAGATTACTCGTCTAATCGTCAATTTAACAATAAGAAGAATATATGCTTACTGCAAATAGAACCTGCAAGTAAATCACTATTATGTCATTTTATATGGAAAGCCTTACTGTTGAGCTGATATGCATCACATGCGAATATCTTTCAATATCCAACAATTTCTCCACATTAACAGAGCCATACTTAGAAACCTGTTGCATGACCCAAATTCACAAATAGTCAGTAAGTGGGAAAGGAGAAGCAGAGAATAGTGTTTTCTTTCATTTTTTTTAATATAATACAGGAGCCTAGTTGAAGCGAAAAACACAGATATTAGCATGTAAACGGTAAGATGAGATAGAAACTATTTTAAGTAATGGAAAAACATGATGATATGCTAATAAGTAAATGAATCGTAATCTAAGGTGGCCCACGCTCAGATCTTCAAGATTCTGATTGGGTGCTACCCCAATTGAGTCAAAAATGATAAATTTCTGGTGAGGTTCTAAGCTGATTAGCCTTAAATCTATAGTTTTACTAAATATTTTACTTACTAATCAAGATAATCATTCATATATATTTAAGTAATATTCATTTATAAAGGTATATTCAGAAATATAATATATTGTTGAGATATAAGTGTTAGAATTTTGTAAATAAAACATTTGTTTTATTATGGTTTAATGAAGCCCTTATGGTGTTTGGTGTATGGCTGTTCATATTTGATGAAAAGCTCCAAAACCAAAAGATGGAGGGAATCCAAATTATTTGGAGGGAAACCTTTCATGAAAGAAAGGATGAACCCTTTAGTCCCACCTTGCCTTTCTCCAATCTTGTTTGTGAGTATATAAATGATTTCACTCCTTATTTGTTCAAAAGAACATAAGGAGAAACTATGAACCACACGCGCGCGCGCGCACGCACCGCACTGGACCGGATCCGGATTTGGAATTTGGGGAATAATTGAATTGAATTGTATTTTTTGTACAAAATAGTTTCAGAGTTTTTATTCGGAGTAGCGTCAAATAGAAGTCGGAGCTGCGTCGAATAGAAGTCGGAGCTGCGTCGAATAGATTTCGAAGTGGCGTCGACAAGCCCGCTGAAATTGGAGTGGCGTCGAATGGAATTCGACATACCCGACTTGCGTCGAGTAGAACTCAAACTCGACGCTTGCGTCGACAAGTACTGCGTCGGTTTGACCTGCATCGATAGAACTCGACGTAGCGTCGACTTGCGTACATATGATTTCGACGCAACGTCGAATTGAACTCGATGCGACCCGTCCTTTTGCGCTTTCTCTTTGTAGCTATTACGCGTATTTTAACCGTTCGTTTCACGCGTGTTTCTCGCCATTACTTCCTTACGTTGAAAATATTCAACGCCTCTCTGCACGATTACCGCTTACCAATTATAACCATTGAAATTAATTACATGTTAATTACGAGACTCCAATATAGGAGATTTTCTGAATCATTTCTATATACGCTTTACGCCTTCGGAAATCCTGCTTCTTGCTCTCTGTTCTTGCGACGATCTTCTACGTGCTTTCTTTTCTTGATATTTGCTTCATCAAGTGGGAGTTACCTGAGAACTGATGCTTTTAAGTGCATGTGGGGCGGTTGGGTGGCTTGAGTGGTCGCCTCGCTCGTGTACAATTTCTAAAACGTGTGATGGGCAGTTGGCTACCTTTGCATATGGGTGCAGGGTCATCAAGTCTGGTGGAGATCGGAGAAACATGTTAGTTGTTGCAACTCGTGTGCTATTTGTTTCCCCATAAGTTTGTTAGAAAATTTGTAATTAAAAATATTTAATGTATAATGTTTTATTGGAGCCTTGTATGGTGTTTGATGTTTGGCTCCTCATAATTGATGAAAAGCTCCAAAACCAAATGGAGGAAATCCAAATATTTGGAGGGAACCTTTCATTAAGAAAAGGATGAACCATTTAGTCCCACCTTGCCATTTTACATTCTTGTTAGTAAGTATATATATGTCTTCACACTCTCTTATTTGTTCAAAGGAACATAAAGAGGAACTATGAACCACACACGCGCGCGCACGCACTGCACCGGACCGGACCGGATCCGGATTTGGGGAATAATTGAATTGAATTGTATTTTTTGTACAAAATAGTTTCAACATTTTTTTTTATTCGGAGTTGCGTCGAATTGAAATCGAAGTTGCGTCGAGTAGAAGTTGAAGCAGCGTCGACAAGTTTGCAGAAGTTGGAGCTGCGTCGAATGGAACTCGACGCACCCACCTGCGTCGACTGGAATTGCGTCGATAAGAAGTCGAAGCAGCCTCTTGCGTCGATAAGTTCTCGACGCTTGCGTCGATAAGAAGTTGAAGCGGTCCGTCGTCTTGCCTGCGTCGATAAGTATTCGACGTACCGTCGAGTTGCGTCGAATGGATTCGACGCAACGTCGAATTGAATTCGACGCGACCTGTCGTTTTGCGCTTTCTCTTCGCAATGATTACGCGTAAGTACTAACTGTTTCTTTTACGCATTTTTCTCGTCATTACTCCTTTACATTGGAAATCTTTCATGTTTCTCTGTCGATTATCTCATACCAATTATAACCGTTGGAATTAATTACGTGTTAACTTTCCGAGACTCATAAATAGGAGGTTTATTCTGAATCGTTTTAGACATTTCACACTTTCAGAAATCTTTCCCTTACTCTCTGGTTTTTGCTACCATTTTCATGATTCCGCTTTCTTTATATATGCTTCATCAAGTGGGAGTTCGGGTGCTCTTTGCTTCTTCGGTGTCCGCGCATATCGAAGTTTTTGGGATCTAGCCGGGTGTTGTACCTTGGAGGAGTGAGCATCGGTCGAAAACCCTGTCGGAGGGTGGTGCAACTTCTTTAGGGCAGTGATCACACGCCTTACCCAGGCTCGAATCTAATCTATTTTATATTCTGATTACTATTATTTCTAACCCATCTGTTTATTCAAAATCTGTTACTATTTTATTATTTACTGTTTCTCAAATTCGACCAGACATTTGATATGCTGTAGGCAGGCTTAGTAGATATACTAGTAATCCAAGTGATAACCATTGGATATTGTTAACTAGAATATTTAAATATCTTCGCGGAACTATTGATTATAGTTTAGTATATACGGGTTTTCCCAAAGTACTAGAAGGTTATTCAGATGTCAATTGGGTAACTGATTCGTTAGATGTTAAATCAACAACCGGTTATGTTTTCCTCCTTGGAGGAGCCGCCATTTCGTGGGCTTCTACAAAACAAACTGTGATTTCAAGAAGTACCATGGAATCCGAGTTTATAACTTTAGACGCTACATGTGTCGAAGCTGAATGACTTAAAAATTTACTTTCCAAAATTCCATTAGTTGGAAAACCATTACCTGCTATTTCTTTGCATTGTGATAATAAATCTGTGATTAATTTAACTACTTCAAATAGTACTAATGCTAAAATGAACAAGTTCATGAGAATCAGGTACAGGCACGTGAAGCAAAGAAGAAAAGAAGCGATATCACTCAATTATGTAAAGTCGGAATTGAATCTGACTGATAATCTTACCAAGGGATTATCCCGAAGGGAGATTTTGTTGTCATCGAGGGGAATGGGGCTTAAGCCCACATGATTTGCTACCAACGGTGGATACCCAACCCATGTGATTGGAGATCCCATCAATTGGGTTCAATGTGGTAGAAACGAAACCGTTGATGTAGCGTAGTTGGGAGCACAAATTTAAAGGTTGAGAAAACCTCCTCCTCATTCCTATGATATTGTGCTCTACGTAACAGTTTAAGATGAACGTTTAAGTTTTTAATGGTTGTCAAAGGCATATATCTTTGCGAGATATTGGTTACGAAATATCTCTTGAGGCACCACCTATGTGGGGGTAGTCATGAGACCACTACTTTGGGATCCGGGCTGAACCTTAATAACCCTCATGAAAAATCAAGGAATGCGCATGACCATTAACGCGTACAACGCCATAACCCAATGAACGACTAATTTTTTGTGTGCTTATGTAATTTACCGGTCAAAAGTTTATAATTCAAAGTCTCTGACACATTATACTCTTCGGTGGAGGAAATAAGTACTAAGTATAGGTTCAAGGTAACCATTCCACCTATACCCATTGCATTAGATACAACTTGATGAAGCAAATTTGTATTTGATTTTAGTTATCATTATTAATATCATAACTTATGAAGTTCGCTTTTGGTTTTTTCGCTTTTGTGGGAGATTGTTAGAAATTTTGTAATTAAAAACATTTAATGTATAATGTTTTATTGGAGCCTTGTATGGTGTTTGGTGTTTGGCTCCTCATAATTGATGAAAAGCTCCAAAATCAAATGGAGGGAATCCAAATATTTGGAGGGAACCTTTCATTAAGAAAAGGATGAATCCTTTAATCCCACCTTGTCATTTTATATTCTTGTTAGTAAGTGTATATATATGTCTTTACACTCTCTTATTTGTTTAAAGGAACACAAAGAGAAACTATGAACCACACGCGCGCGCGCGCGCACCGGACCGGATCCGGATTTGGGGAATAATTGAATTGAATTGTATTTTTTGTACAAAATAGTTTCAGCATTTTTTTTATTCGGAGTTGCGTCGTATGAAAATCGAAGTTGCGTCGAGTAGAAGTTGAAGCAGCGTCGACAAGCTCGCAGAAGTTGGAGTTGCGTCAAATGGAACTCGACGCACCCACCAACGTCGACTGGAATTGCGTCGATAAGAAGTCGAAGCAGCCTCTTGCGTCGATAAGTTCTCGACGCTTGCGTCGATAAAAAGTCGAAGCGGTCCGTCGTCTTGACCTGCGTCGATAAGTATTCGACGTACCGTCGAGTTGCGTCGAATGGATTCGACGCAACGTCGAATTGAATTCGACGCGACCTGTCGTTTTGCGCTTTCTCTTCGCAATGATTACGCGTAAGTACTAACTGTTTCTTTTACGCATTTTTCTCGCCATTACTCCTTTACATTGGAAATCTTTCATGTTTCTCTGTCGATTATCTCATACCAATTATAACCGTTGGAATTAATTACGTGTTAACTTTCCGAGACTCATAAATAGGAGGTTTATTCTGAATCGTTTTAGACGCTTCACACTTTCAGAAATCTTTCCCTTACTCTCTGGTTTTTGCTACCATTTTCGTGATTCTGCTTTCTTTATATATGCTTCATCAAGTGGGAGTTTGGGTGCTCTGTGCTTCTTCGGTGTCCGCGCATATCGAAGTTTTTGGGATCTAGCCGGGTGTTGTACCTTGGAGGAGTGAGCATCGGTCGAAAACCCTGTCGGAGGGTGGTGCAACTTCTTTAGGACAGTTATCACACGCCTTACCCAGGATCGAATCTAATCTATTCTATATTCTGATTACTATTATTTCTAACCCATCTGTTTATTCAAAATCTGTTACTATTTTATTATTTACTGTTTCTCAAATTCGAAAATATATATAAATATAGGAATATATGAAAAATATTCCAACAAAGTTTTCTTATCAATTTCATGGTTTGATTATCATGTTGCGGACTGTTGCTAACTTGATTTTTTTTTAATTGTTGGAGAGCTTTAGCCAATGTTAAATATGATACCACACCCAGTCAGCAAACGGCGATGCGCTCTGGGCTTGAGGAGAGCAGGGGAATGACACTTTGAGCTCAAAGAAAACAAGTTGCAGGCTGGGAAAACTGGGATTGAGAAAATGAATGTTCCCTTATAGTTGGGACAACTGTGGATGAGAAAGCAGGTCTTCCACCAGGGACGAAGTGATCCACTTCTGGTTACTGCTAGAGAAGGATTGCGTGGAGGAGGTTTGGGTCGACCTAGGAGGGTCATTGCTCATGGATGGAAAGTGTTAGGGAGGCAGAATGATTAGGGGACCATGATGGGCCCATGGGACTACACACATCGTCAGGTGGAGACGACCCCATCCGAGGCGGGCATGGATGAGATGCAGCGAGTCATTTTTATTTCGCACTGTTATTTTCACATTAATATTCAATTTTCTATATTTGTGAGCTTGCCCAGATGTTAGGGCCTCTACATATGGATTTACGTTATGGAAAACTTTTAGAATTAGCCAAGGATGTTCTCTTGAAGTTGTAACATCCCTGGCCTACAAATATAATATAGCATGGGTCCGGTCGGGCCCCCACGACATATAACATTCACAAACCTAAAATGTTAATAAATTGTACAAGAAAGAAACTACGACGTTATCTCATATTCCCATACCAAAACACAACGGAAGCTTACTACAAAATTTCTAAAGTACGAATGTCCACTAATACAACCAAATAATGAAAAAACAGTTCGACGTTAAGGCCTTACATAGCTTTCAAATGAAATAAGTGCAAAACTAAAGGAACTAAAAACGGGGTGGGGAGCTTCATGTCAAGGGCTGCTAGTTCAAAGCGCAACCGTGACCATGGTTTTATACATGGATGGCGCAATAAGTCACATGTTGAGGGATAAGACATCAAAGAGGTCGAAGACTTAGGTGTGTGAGCCCTTGACACAAGTATGGCTCCATACTCAAAATGATCATGCATACGGGGAATAGCAAAATAATAAGAATTAAGCGTAGCCATGATATCTTATGGTGTAGAAGAATACGGAAATCTCCTGAACACTGGAGAGAAATCTTGAAGATGACGCAAGATTCTAGAATGATGTGGAGTCTTCCAGAAGATTCTAAGTTGTGTAGAATGCTCTAGAATATTGCGGAATTGTGTAGAGATTTCTAGAATATTCTAGAAGAGTGGAATAATCTAGAATATTTTAGAAGAACGAGGAATCTTCTAGATAACTCTAGGTGTGTGTAAAGGTATCTAGAAGTGTGTGGAGTTTTGTAGAAGTTGGGAGTAATCTAAAATAGTCTAGAGTACTCTTGAATGTTGTAAACCAGTGTGGATGCTTGTACATAGCTATGAGAGAACTGTAGAATAGTTTAGAAGAGTCTAGAATAGAGAGGTTCTAGAGTCTTCCATTGTTTGGAGGGAAAACCCCTTGGAGTCTATAAAAAGGGGATGAGTGTTCATTTGAGTCAAGGAATTTTGGAAGCAGTCTTGAAAGCAATCTTGGAATCAATCCAAGAATGTATGTAAGCCACCAAAGAGTCAAGAATTGTAAAGTTTCAAAGTTGTGAATAGAAGTTTGAGTATTATTGAGTGTTCTCCAATTTCCACCATATACTTGTGTGTGTGTGTGCATATAATTCCGCTGCGAGAGAAGAGGTGAAGACTACCTTAGCTATTGTGAAGGGCGCAAAAAGGAGTTAAGGCCGCACAGATCAAGGTTTGAGCGCGGGTCCACCGCTGTGTCTGTGACATTTGGTATCAGAGTGAGGTTCGACCAAGCTGGGCGAATTTGTCAAGGTTACACAAGAGGCACATCAATCAACAAGGCATATGAGGGAAGAGTTATGTTGTAGTTCAAGGGGTCATACGACAGTATCGCAGAGTTGCATGGCCAATATGGAGTTAGCCATGGCGACAGTCCAAGCACGGAGCAAGAACACATCCAAGTGCGTGATGGAGCCAAAATCTAGGGAGGAGGAGGTCCAAAGAGAGATGCCGGATGTTCTTGATGTTGAGTCCTTGAAGAGGAGCGAACCCCTACAAGCCATGCTGAAAGCAAGAAACCGAAAGAAAGGGGAAAACGATGGGTGGATCACATCACGCCAGCAATGTAAGATCATCAACCCCAAGTGGTTTGAGGGTCTTAGAACAACAAAAGAAGTTAATGATTTCGTGGAGAACTTGGAGCAGCACTTTCTTGCAAACATGATCACCGACGAGGAAATGCGGATAGGAATCGCTCGATTTCACTTGGTAAGAGAAGATTTACGTTGGTTGATTGATATGCGAAAGAGAGAGACAATCAAGACTTGGGAGGATTTTAAGAGAGAACTTAGACATCAATTTGATCCTAAGTTCTCGAATGAGAAGACGATGGTGATGCCAACACGTCGTTGCTTCAGATGCAAGGAGAATCATAGATCGATGGATTGCCCAATTTCGGATTCCCCATAAGCGGGCTGCCCAATTTCGGATTCCCCATAAGCGGGCATGCATCTTTTGCAAAGGAGACCATGAAATGGAAAGTTGTCCAATCAGGTATGGGTTCAGGGCTCTCCCAAAAGAATCCTGCATCAAGCCCAAGATGTGGAGTTGAGTTGTCACGGGGGCAACACTTCCGCGGAGGAAGAAGTGGTATTATGCGATGTGGAGCAGGATATGGATAAAGACTCTGAGTGCCGAGAGGGCGAATCTCACAAGGGAGAACAAATCATGGAGATCAAGCTGCAACTAGTTGAGGACGCAGAGTCCAAATGCCAAGGGGGTGAGGATGGCATAGAGGATCCAGTCGAGGAGTTCAAAGGTGAGCAATCGGTCGAAGAGATATCCAAGTGTCGTGGAGGCAATGCTCGCACAAATGCACCATGTGAAGAGATCGGTTTGGAGAAAGCAGAGGACACGGAGTTCGATATCCAAGTGAGCGAAGCTCACATTGAGAATTGTTTTGAGGGTGAGCCAAAGGAGAACACGGAGTCCACATCATGTGAATTTGTGATCTTTAAAGATGCAGAGAAGTCACTACTCCATGCTGAGAAGTCACTACTCGTGCTTCGTATGAGCGTTTAACATTTTTTTATTAAAGCACGGTTATAAAATGGGTAGCGTTGATAATACACTCTTCATTAAGCATATTAATAATGATTTGATCATTTTACAAATTTATGTTGATGATATTAGTTTTGGAGCCACTAATGAAGAGTTGTGTAATGAAGTAGTACAAGTGATGCAAAACGAATTTGAAATAAGCTTAGTTGGAGAACTCATATATTTTTTAGGTTTTCAAATCACACAAAAAAAATGATAGAATCTTTATTTGTCAAACTAAATACGTACATGATATGTTAAAACGTTTTGGATTTGAAAACTTAAAACTAGCTAGTATACCAATGAGTGCATCACTAACATTAGGAAGGGATGAAGCCGTAATTTCAATTGATCAAACTTTGTATAGAGGAATGATTCCTAGACCCGACATTACTTTTGTCGTATGTTTATGTGCTAGATTTCAAGCTAATCCAAAAGAATCTCATTTAAAAGCGGTGAAATGAATTTTTAGATATTTAATCGGAACATCTAAATTAGGTCTATGGTACCCAAACAATGATTCTTTTCTTTTACATGGCTATTCTGATTATAATTCTGATTATTCGGGGTGTTCATTAGATAGGAAAAGCACTAGTGGCACATGTCATTTCTTAGGTCCTTCACTAGTTGCATGGTCAAGTAGAAAATAAAATTCGGTTGCCCTCACCACCACCGAGGCCGATTAGATCGCACTAGTAAGTTGGTGTGCACAATCATTATGGATGACTCAAACCTTAGAAAACTTCGGAGTTCATCTAACCAATATTGAACTAAAGTGTGACAACAAGAGTGCTATTAGCCTAACAAACAATATGTTCATCACTCAAGCTCCAAACACACAGACGTAAGACATCACTTCATTAGGGATCACATAAAGAAAGAACATGTTCATGTAAACTTTATAGGAACTGAATCGCAACTTGCAGACATCTTTAGCAAGCCTCTACCCGATGCACGATTTGATTTGCTTAGGCTAGAATTAGGGGTTTGGACATCTTAGCTTAAAACGACAAACCCACATTTTTGTGTGTATTCTTGTCTGATTTCTTTGCTCTAATACATAGCTCTTACACTGAACAATCATAATCAGGTGAAAATTTTCAAAAACACACATTTTCTTGAAAATACAACTTCTGTTACTAGCGCGCGGCGGCAGGTTTTACCGCTGGCGTTAGTATAAAAATCCTGAATTTGCTATTTATTTTAAAAGTTCTGTATTTGTATTTATTTCCTATTACTCTCTAAATATTAAAAACAACAACAAACAAAAACATGTTTTTTCTTTTCATATCAAAAATCAACTACAAAATTGAAAAACAAACTAAAAACACAAAAATATATTTTCAATTGTTTTAATATTGTCTTCAAAATTTTTAAAAATTTATACAAACTAATTGATATTCATTGAAATGTTTCAAGGATGATTAGGTTCATCATTTCAAGGTTACAATACAATGTTAAATTCAAATTTCAAGTATCTTAAGACATTATTTTGTGTCATGCCTTAAACATTATCTTGTAATGTGCAATGAAATTGATTATATAAATCATGTCTAGGATTGCTTAGCATGCTTCTAAGTATGAGTAATGTTTTATATTTGATAATGATTTACACACTCGCATCTTTGATAATTTACATATGATTTTAATCTTACTCTTGCATGATTGTGTAATATAATAACTTAAATTGTTGGATGTGTAATTAGTTTACCTACACCACAATAAAAATCTTTTTCATGCACCCATATTTGAAGAAGTATGTTCATTCAAAAACTCTATGTTTGCAAAAACAAGTGAATTCGAAGACCTTTGTCATTAAGCTAAAATTCAAATGAATAATTGACAAAGATAACTCCACCAAGCACTACTCACCCTCCTGATAAGTCTCCATGTGCGTTGTGAGGTTGAGCACCTTCGAGAGAATTATAAAATGTTTTGTGCAAACACTACTATACACTACTTCTTGTACACCTGATCACAAATAAATCGAAGAAAACATAATATGTGTTTTCTCAAGCACTACTTTGCACTCTGATAAGTCTTAATGAGCATTGTGTGTGCAGAGCACCTTGATAGTTGTACTATTTTTATGTGCATTGAAATCAAATATAGCTTTTTGGGTAGAAGTAATTATAAAAACGCATTTTCGATAATGTTGTGTTTATTCCATTATACATGTCGCGTGTTTTGATTAAATCATTTGTATACTCTAATCAAAAATATTATTCGTACACATCATTATCTCTTATAAGACTTCTACTCATGAGAATTGAAGTCTAATGCATATCTACATTTTTTCTCTACAATCAGTAGTAGATGCACTAGATAGCATTGCAAGATCTCTACAATATATAAGTTTACTTGAATTACGAATTTAAAAAATTATATCTTTCTATCTTGTCTTGATAAACTAGATCGTGCTAGCATTTTTTTAAATAAAACTTATTTTCCGCTACGCCTTGTATGCTCAATTTTGATTATTTACTTTCTAAACAAGTGTTATTATGTTTTGATAACAAGTGATATTTGATCTTGGTCTTCAATAGATAAAGCATCTATTTTCATTAGACTAAGACTCTTACTCATTTACTATGCTTCAAACTCTTATAAAGATGTTTCTTTACAAAATCTTTCAACAAGCTTTCCACAAATTTTACTACTTATAAGCTCGATCTTGAATATTTTCTTACCCAACAAGTGGTCTTGTTTACTAATCTAATGGTACCTCACACTTACAAATTAAATCTCTTTTATTCATTCGCCATGTGGTATCACTAAGTAATAAATCTTTGTTATGTTCATTCCCTTATCTACAAACATATTAACTCTTAAACGATATATTTTTTCTCCACCCACTTTTGATAATACCAAAAGGGGGAGAATAACTTTGAAAGAAATTCACACTTAAGGGGAGTAAAATACATAGGATGCTTTGATGTAGAGGTAGCACTCATATAGGGGGAGCATCTATATAGGGGAGCATATGCATACTATCATGTTTATCCTTTACTATAAACACAAATCTTATATTTGAATGATTTCTTTCTATGAGGATTTGTTATTATTAAAAGGGGGAGTTTGTTGCAACATATTTTTCACATCTCTTGGTTTGAGAATAACAAATCTCATTGTATTTGATCATACTTGTCATGTGTTTATAGTGCGCAGGAACTTCAGCTTTCAAGCCCCTATGAGTACGAAAAAGAAAGACGACGATCCTCTATCATTATGACGCTCTGTTGCTATCGCGGCGCGTTAACGCTACCGATGGCGGTAGCTTCTGCATACTTGGAAATATCGTCGAGATGGCAATATCGTCGAGAACGGAATATCGACGTGACTCATATATAGCAAGTTACCGCGGCGTGTTAACGTTACCGCTGGCGATAGCGTTGGCATATTTGGAAATAGCATCGAGAAGAAGATATCGTCGAGAAAGGAATGTCGACGGGACTCTGATATAGCATGTCCTACCGCGGCGCGTTAAGGCTAACGTCCGGAGGTAACTTAAGGAAGTCCCACCATCATGTTGCTGATTAAGGAGCAAAAAAGGAAGGAGATCTGATTGCAAGGAAACATATTGTACTAACGCGGCGAGTTAGTATTACCACGGCGGGATGGGGTGCCAAATTTGGAGCCAGAATGTTGCCAAAGATGACTCAATCCGCGTGTCAGCCTATTGCCTAAAGAGGCTACCGCTCCGTGGTAGCACTACCGCTGGCGCTAGGATCCGAGTCTATTTACAGAGCGGTCCTCCTCCATTTAGCGGTGCTGATTAACGACGCAACAAAGCCAGAACTCCTATACCTTCGTGAGAGCCTCCTCCTTGCAACCAAGAGAACTCCATCAACGCTCGTGAACGCTAAGAGGATCGATCACGTTTACATCATCTTCAAGTTCAACATATGAGGGAGTTTTTGATGTTTTACTTTCATTATTGTTTGTAGCTCTTATTTTTGTCGGTAGAGAAATTCGGTCATGTGTTGGTGACTAGGACCTTGCGAGGACTAGGGAGAATTCGCCGCGTGGGTGTGACGACTAGGTCTAGGGTTAGATCTAGGGGGCGGCTCGAGGCCTCATCTGGGAGAGATAGGCTAGAGTCAACCGGTCCTTGGGAGAAGGGTCGGTATAGAAAACCAAAAAGGTTTTTACATTCAAGCGTCATTGGGATTAAGTTTTGTAATCATGTTTAAAGCAATAATATTATCTTTTTCTTTGGCATTGATGTGTTATCTCTGATCTTTGGAATCTAAACGAAAAGGGAGCTTTCTGTCACTAACGCGAGCAGTAACTTCTACCGCTGGCGGTAGCAACAGAGGTTTTATCTCTCTTGCATCGTGCAACACAGTTTCATAAAAGCTTATATTATTGTCTTAACTGAAATATTTTCATAAAATATAATCAACATATTTGCATAATTTCACCTAAGCTTTGAAAAGTTTTTAAACCCTTATTCACCCCCCCCCCCCATCTAAGCGCGCCTACAGATCCAACAAGAACGTGGTGTCGTGGAAAAGTACGAAACATCATATCATTGTTATATCTAATGTTGAGTGTGAATACACGGTTGTGGCTCACTACATGCAAATTGATCTAGATCAAGCAATTTTTGACTAAATTAAAGTAGGAAGTTAGTCCTATGCAGCTACTATGTGATAATGTTGTAGCTATGCATATAGCAACTAATCATATCTTCCATGAATGCACAAAATATATCGATATAAACCGTCACTTATGTAAGATAAAAGATTTTAGATGGCACTATTAGTACCAAGTCTATCAAAATTGCTTACCAACTTGCTGACATCTTTACAAAATCTCATATTGAAACCAAGAGTAAAAGTACAAGAGATGAGCTTGAGAGTGCTACTCCTTCCCTACTGCAACTTAAGGGGGAGTGTGAGACGGTCATCAAATATGGCGAGTCACTGATGATAGCATCACAAAATAATAAGAGAAATGAATACAAAGCTACTTGTGGGCTTTCACGGATATGAAGTGAAAATCCTTGAGGGTGTGCGGATAGGTTCGGCTTCTCTATAACACCTTGGACATCATCGACAGGTATTTACATACTCAATAGATTAATATTTGACTAACTAGAATTTAGCAATACTAACCAAACAAATATTTCATTTAATAACTAAATCTTTATTTTTAATTACTTGGATTATTCATTGCAACACAGGGACGTGTAACTAGTATATATATTATACACATACCCACATAAATAAATAAAAACCTAATCCATACTACTGTTCTAAATATAAAAATACAAAACCACGACAATAATTTGCACACACTTTTCAAGACAAACAAGCGAACAACTTTATAAATAGAATGCCCTAAAGTGCTAAGCACTAACGATACAGTAAGACTTATGATTATGATCAATATTGCCATTTCTATCTCAATCCATCACAAGAAAATTAACAAATTATCCCCAGAATCATCCACATATAATCATTACAGTCCATGTATTAAGCATTCAATCTAAAAATGAAGCTACTGAAAAAGAGACAGTCATTGGGTCAATAAAGGTCACTTTTGTCTTTGGCATGTGACATATATTAGTACTACATCTTTTTTTGCGGTTGGATTAAGGTACGGAACATAATGATTATGCTTGTATAATTATAGGGGTCATATTAACTTTAAAAAAGGTGAGGTGTGGAAATCAATTATTCTAATAATAAGGTTACCATACTGATCATTTTTTCTAAACCAATATCATATTACAATTCTTTTGAAAACCCCAAAAACAAAATATTCTTTATTGCATTCAAATCATATAGAACATTTTTTTGTGAAAATATGATTACCAAAGTGACTCATGGTAAGGTCCTAAAAGGGTTAGAGATGTGTATTATATGCAAGCACACGTCCAGCGATATAAATTTCTTGCAATAAGCTTTAATCTATAAATCTGAATATCAATTATGACACAAAAGATAATGCAACGAACAAGGAGACACGAGATGGAGTATATGCGACAGAGTGCCCAAAATTTAAATAACTAATAAAATGGAAATTCACAAAGTTCAAAAGCTAAGATTACAAATGAAACACTACTTGAGTAGACAATAAACCCAACATTCAATACTAGGAATTAACTTCAAAATAGTCTCACATGATAGTAGTGGTAGAAGGCTTCGAGAGGAAGATTGATGTAGTAGCTGGTAGCGGGAGTCCCGGTAGTTACCGGAATGGGGGTTTGGGGCTGCTGGAATGATGTCCAGTTGCAAGATAGGGAGCTCAGGCAGCTCAATTAATTCCCCGGGTGCTAGAATTAGGCCCAAATGCTGGATTCTGAAGTCTGGCAGCAGGAATTCGAAGGTAGGGTGCTGGAATTGAGTCCAGCCGCAGGTAATATGGGTCTGGGCTGCTCGATTAGGAAGCCCGGGCTGCTGTATGGGTGGAGGCTGCAGAAAATGGAATGGAAGTGGGGGCTCGATTTGTATGTGTGTGTGGGGGGGTGGGGGGTGGGGGGGGGGGGGGGGGGGGGGGGGGGGGGGGGCGGTGGGATGTGGATGAGGTGGGAGAGAGGCTCAGTTTGAGGGGGGTAAGTGGGGAGAGGGAGGGGTGGGCTGGATGCACCAAGGGATGGGAATTAGGCTACACATGAGAGAGGAATGGGGGTAGTGGAGTAGTGGGGAGTTATGGAGGTAGTGGGGGACGTGGTTATGGTGGTTATGGGTAGTGGGGTAGTAGGGCAGAGGTTATGGTGGCTATGGGGTAGTGGCTGGCCGGAGGTGGTCGCCGGCGAGGTGGCCGGTGGTGGGGATTGTGTCCGGAGGTGTTTTCTAGTGATCGCCAGAAAACTGAAAACAGATGAAATGATAAGGGGATTGGAGAGGGAGCACCGGAGATGGCCGGAAATGGTTTTCCGGTGCTCATCGGAGGTGAATGAGAGGGGATTTCGGAGGTGTTTGGGGGCTGTGTTGGGGAGTTTAGTAGGGATACGGAGGGGGAATGTGTAGGGGTGGTCGGCTATGTGGTGGTAGGTGGGGAGGGGAGGTTCCACATCAAGAGAAGGTAAGGGTGGCCAGTGATACGGCCCCTCGACTGAGACCTAGTTCGGCCGGGAAGAAGAGGGAAGTCCCGTAGGGGGTTGGCGTTGCGCTTGCGAGATCCAATGGTGCCGGAAGGTTTCCACGGGGAAGAAGGAGATCGGAGAGGGGCGGAGATGGAGAACTGGGCGCGGAATCGGGAGGCGCGGGCGACGCTGGAGCGGAAAAGCGCGATCGGCGGGTTCGTCGTGCGGGCGGAAGGAGAGCCGCGGTCGGCTAGGTTACGTAATAAGAAATTAGAGAGAGGAAGAGAGAGTTAGAGAGAGAGAGAGCTTGGAATAATTTCTGCATGCATTTCATTAAGGCCCTCAACCCAATATATGGTTGAGCCCAAACCAAGCCCAAGGTTCATAAAAAACTAAACATAAAAACATCACAAAAAGATACAAAGCCATCCAAAATGAGCGACTAATCGGATCGTGCCGGGGCACGGCGCTTGTATGTTAACCCCCAACGTGGGTCCGTAACATCTCCGTCGGCGTCCTCATCAAGCTTGTCCTCAAGCTTGTCCTGCAGTTGTGGTGGTAGGTCGACCATGGGCTTCTGGGGGGGCGTACCCACGAACGGTTTCAACTGGGATACATGGAAGACATCATGGATCTTGGCCTCGACTGGCAGGTTGAGACGGTATGCCACCTCTCCAATGCGCTCTGCAACCATGAATGGCCCATAGAACTTGGGCCCCAACTTGTTGTAGTCTCTTTGTGCGATGGATGTTTGTCGGTATGGGCGGCGTTTCAGCCACACCCAATCACCTGGGGCAAAGAAAAACTCACGGTGCCCCCTGTTGTAGGACGTCTCCATGCGGGCCTGAGCCTGGAGCAACCTCTCCCGGGCCATCGCTAGGACCTAGTCACGTGTGGCCAGCTCTGTGTCGACCATCGGAGAACGAGCGGATGCACTAGTGTAAGTAAGGAGGCGCGGCGGTTCTCGGTCGTAGATCAGACGGAACGGCGTAGTCTGCAAGGCGGAGTGGTAGGACGTGTTGTAGCAATAGTCCACCCAAGGAAGCCATCGTACCCAATCCTTGGGGCGGTCCCCCATGATACAGCGCAAGTACATCTCCAGGGTCCGGTTGACCACTTCTGTCTGGCCATCAGACTGCGGGTGGTAAGCGGACGACATCGCCAACTTGGTTCCGCAAAGTGCAAACAGCTCCTGCCAAAATAGGGACGTAAACACCTTGTCCCTGTCGGACACGATGCTCTCTGGAATGTCGTGCAGACGGAACACCTGGTCGAAAAAGATGTGGGCGACCACATGCCCCTCCACGGGGCGGCTCATCGCCATGAAGTGAGCGCCCTTGGACAGGCGATCGACCACCACGAAAATAACAGATCGCCCCCTTGACTTGGGTAGTCCCTCAATAAAATTCATCGATATATCGGCCCAAATCTGTGTCGGAACTGGAAGGGGCTGGAGTAAACCGGCGGGTGAGAGGTTGTCTGTCTTGCTGCGCTGGCAGACGGGGCAGAGTGCGATGAAGTCTTGTAATCCCCTTTTTAGCCCCTTCCAAAAGAACTCGGCTCGAACCCGCTGAAGGGTCTTATGAACCCCTTCATGTGTGGCGCGATGTAAACCTGTCAGAATGTCCGATATCAAGGGCGAGGTGTCCGAAAGGTAGAGGCGGCCCTTGTACCAGATGAGGCCGTCCCGAACTGTCCAGTGTGCAGGTGTACTTCCTTCCTCAATACGGCGTCGTAACTCGCAGAGAGTCGGTGTGTCTTGGATCTCCTGCTGCAGGCGGTGGTGGATGGTCGATGTCGGGCAAGAAATGGCTAACACGGACCCCTCCTGATGGTCGCGGCGGGAAAGTGCGTCTGCGGCGCGGTTCAAGGCGCCCGCCTTGTACTCCACACGGAAATCAAATCCCAACAGCTTGCTGATCCAACGCTGTTGCGGTGTAGTGATGAGGCGTTGCTCCAAGAGGTACTTGAGGTTGAAATGGTCGGTGCGAATAGTGAACGTCCGCCCCCATAAGTACGGTCGCCAGTGTTGGACGGCCTTTGCCAATCCGATAAGCTCCTACTCATAAGCCTGCAGCTTCTGATGATGTACGGCAGTGCGCTGGCTGAAATAAGCCACTGGGTGGCCCTCCTGTTGGAGCACCGCGCCGTATCCCTGGCCCGAGGCGTCACACTCTATCTGGAACTCCTGGTCAAAGTCTGGCAAACACAGCACCGGGGCTGATACCAGGGCCTGCTGCAGAGCGTGAAAGGCCTCTGTCGTGCTGTCTCCCCACAAAAAAGACTGCTTCTGCAGGAGAGCGAATAGTGGTGCGGCAATGATGATGTATCCCTGAATGAAACGTCTGTAGTAGCCCGCCAGTCCGAGGAAACCCCGCAGTTCCCGCAAGGTCTGGGGAATAGACCACTCCATCACTCCCTGGATCTTGAGAGGGTCCGCCGACACCCCTGTGCTATCCACCACATGCCCCAAGTAGGACACCCGTTCCGTGCCAAAAGAACACTTGGCACGCTTCAAGAATAGCATGTGCTGCCTGACTAATTGGAGAACGGCTCGGAGGTGGCCAAGATGGGCCTCCCAAGTCGCGCTGTACACCAAAATGTCGTCAAAGAAAATAAGTACGCAACGACGCAAAAGACCATGAAATACCTCGTTCATCAATGCCTGGAAGGTGGAGGGGGCGTTGGTGAGTCCGAACGGCATCACCAAAAATTCGAAGTGGCCGTGATAGGTGTGGAACGCCATCTTTTCCACATCCGCAGGAGCCATACGCACCTGATGGTAACCAGGGCACAAGTCCAACTTGGAGAAAAAACGAGAGCTATGTAGCTCGTCCAGGAGCTCCTCCACGACCGGGATGGGGAACTTGTCCTTCACTGTCCGCGCATTCAACTTGCGGTAATCTACACAGAAACGTCATGTGTCATCCTTCTTGTTGACCAACAAGACCGGCGAGGAGAAAGGAGATACACTGTGGCGGATGATGCCCTGCTACAGCATGGCGTCGCACTGACGCTCAATCTCATCCTTCTGCATGAATGGGTAGCGGTAGGGGCGTACCACCACCGGGGCCGTTCCCGGGAGGAGGCAAATACGGTGATCCCGTCGCCAAACGGGTGGAAGGCCTGTCGGGGCTGCCGTCGTGTCGCTGTACTCCTGTAGAAGAGCGTCCAGATCAGAGGATTTTGTATGGTCCCCGCAGGCGAGGAAAACCTGTCGGGAGGTGGTGGGCATGCGGCCCTGCCATACTGTCTGTTGAGGGTGTCGCCCCCAGGTCATAGTCAGTGCGTCGAAATCCCACAGAAGAGGCCCCAAAGTGCGGAGCCAGCGGACTCCCAACACTGCCTCAAAGCCTCATAAGGCTATCACGTAGAAGTCAACGTGGGACTGATAGCCCTCCACGCTAATCGTCACCGCTCTGCAGACGCACGTGCACAGCATGGCCATGCCATTGGCAACAGAAACTCGGAGGCTCGGGCACGTACTAATCGGTAAATGAAGCTGCTGTGCGGTAATATCGCTGAGGAAACTGTGTGTACTGCCAGAGTCCATAAGAGCGACTAGCGGATGGCCCGCCACCGAAATCTGTAGCTGAATCGTGTCCCCAGTCTGGGATCCAATCATAGCGTGGACGGAAATCTACAGTTCTCCTGTGTCCTCATCACCAGGGTCCTCATCAGAGGGATCCTCCACCTCTAACCAAAACAGGCGCTTGCACCTATGTCCGCGGGTGTAAGCCTCATCACAGTTGAAACAAAGGCCTTTGGCACGACGATTCTCCATCTCCTGAGCGGAGAGCCGCCGAATGGTGGACTGTCTGCCGCCTTCCTTTCCCCTGCCCGCTCTCGGGCTAAACGTAGCCGGCGACGGGCCAAAACTCCTGGGGGGTCCCTCGCCAGATCGACGACCCATAGACTGTCGGTCCATCAACAGGCGCCGCTCAAAAATGTGGGGTAAGCTCATAGCGGTGGAGAGGTCCACTGGGGACTGCAACTGAACGTCCATCCGCAAGCGCTCATGGAGGCCAGCCAGAAAGACTGGTACCTGCTGGGATGTGAGCACGGTCGGGGCGCAAGCGAGAAGCACCTGAAACTGCTCGATATACTGATCAATGGAGCCAGTCTGTCGGAGAGAGATAAGGTCACCCATGGGGTTGCCGAGAAGTGGGGGCCCAAAACGCAAAGTACACTGAGCCTTGAAATCCTCCCAACCCAACTGGGGCTGCTCCCGACGGAGCTGTGAGAACCACATCTGTGCCGATCCGAGGAGGTGAAACGATGCAATCCCAATCCAGTCCTCTTCCGGGGTGTGCTGGGTTTCAAAGAATTGCTCGCAACGAGTGAGCCACGTGAGTGGATCCTCACGACCATCAAATAGAGGAAAATCCAACTTCACAAAGCGAGGAAACCCTCCTCCTTCGTTTCTCGGTGCCCAGGGTTCTTGTACCGTTTGGGAGGAGCCCGAAGCGGCACGCGGGGCTTGCGGGGCCGGCGGGGATGCATCCGGCCTAAGAGCTTCGATGAGGGCCCTATTGTTGGCCACCATCATTTGCTGAAAGGATTCCACGATCTGGGCTAAAGTAAGCCCTCCCGAGTTGTCGTCGTCCATGGGAGCGGGCCGAAAGTTAGGGTGGAGGATCGGAGGGGTGGGCAAAATGCCCGTGCTATCCGAGAGGAGTGGACAGCCGGAGGGGGAAGCCCCCAACAAGATCGGTGAGGGAGGACAGCGGCAGGGGCGGCCGGATCCGGGCTGCGGACTCGCCGGACGGGGCTGTGAGGGGGCTGTCGGAGCGAGGACAACGGCGACGGTCGGCGGAGAGGGTGAGGAGGCGCCGAGGAAGAGGAGAGCTCTGATACCAAGTTGATACGGACCCTCGACTGAGACCTAGTTCGGTCGGGAAGAAGAGGGAAGTCCCGTAGGGGGTTGGTGTTGCGCTTGCGAGATCCAATGGTGCCGGAAGGTTTCCACGGGGAAGGAGGAGATCGGAGAGGGGCGGAGATGGAGAACTGGGCGCGGAATCGGGAGGCGCGGGCGACGCTGGAGCGGAGAAGCGCGATCGGCGGGTTCGTCGTGCAGGCGGAAGGAGCGCCGCGGTCGGCTAGGTTACGTAATAAGAAATTAGAGAGAGGAAGAGAGAGTTAGAGAGAGAGAGAGAGAGAGCATGGAATAATTTGTGCATGCATTTCATTAAGGCCCTCAACCCAATATATGGTTGAGCCCAAACCAAACCCAAGGTTCATAAAAAACTAAACATAAAAACATCACATAAAAAGATACAAAGCTACCCAAAATGAGCGACTAATCGGATCGTGCCGGGGCACGGCGCTTGTATGTTAACCCCCAACGTGGGTCCGTAACAGCCGGCTATCGGGTGGGAGGTGGAGAAGGGTGGTTCCATGGCAAGGGAAAAGGTAAGGGTTGACGGCTATGGGGTGGGAGGTAGGGAGAGGTGGTTTCATGGGAAGGAGAAGGCTAAAGGTGGCCGGCCAAGGGAGTAGGGGAGTAGAAAATAGTGGTCGGCCAAATGGGAGAGGGAAGGGAGGGGGCTTCATGCACACGAGTATGGCTTCGGCACCGTGATGATCAAAAGATGACTTTTGCACTCAACTTTCAATGCCTCTCTTCGTCGGAGATGAATGAGAGGGGATTTTGGAGGTGTTAGGGCTGTGTTGGGGAGTTTAGTAGGGATATGGAGGGGGAATGTGTATGGGTGGTCGGTTATGTGGTGGGAGGTGGGGAGGGGAAGTTTCACGGCAAGGGGAAGGTAAGGGTGGCAGACTATAGGGTGGGAGGTGGAGAGGGGTGGTTCCACGGCAAGGGAAAAGGTAAGGGTAGCCAGCTATGGGGTGGGAGGTGGAGAGGGGTGGTTCCACGGCAAGGGGAAGGCTAAGGGTGGTCGGACAAGGGAGCAGTGGGAGGGGAAAATAGTGGTCAGCCAAATGGGAGGGGGAGGGGAGGGGGCTTCATGCACACGAGTCCGGCTTCGGCGCCGGAATGATCAAAAGATGGCTTTTGCACTCAACTTTCAATGTCACTCTTTAGAGCCTTCTACCTCTATATATGGACTAGTGAGGGGATAACGAACGGTCAAGATTCTCCGTTTGTTACCTACCTTAAAACAAACAAAACTACACAATAAAATAAAATATGCAAACACTTATGATTATGATCAATATTGCCATTTCTATCTCAATCCATAACAAGAAAATTAACAAATTATCCCCAGAATCATCCACATATAATCATTGCAGTCCACGTATTAAGCATTCAATCTAAAAAAGAAGCTACTGAAAAAGAGACAGTCATTGGGTCAATAAAGGTCACTTTTGTCTTTGGCATGTGACATATATTAGTACTACATCTTTTTTTTGCGGTTGGATTAAGGTAAGGAACATAATGATTATGCTTGTATAATTATAGGGGTCATATTAACTTTAAAAAAGGTGCGGTGTGGAAATCAATTATTCTAATAATAAGGTTACCATACTGATCATTTTTTCTAAACCAATATCATATTACAATTCTTTTGAAAACCCCAAAAACAAAATTTCTTTATTGCATTCAAATCATATAGAACATTTTTTTGTGAAAATATGATTACCAAAGTGACTCATGGTAAGGTCCTAAAAGGGTTAGAGATGTGTATTATATGCAAGCACACGTCCAGCGATATAAATTTCTTGCAATATGCTTTAATCTATAAATCTGAATATCAATTATGACACAAAAGATAATGCAACGAACAAGGAGACACGAGATGGAGTATATGCAACAGAGTGCCCAAAATTTAAATAACTAATAAAATGGAAATTCACAAAGTTCAAGAGCTAAGATTACAAATGAAACACTACTTGAGTAGACAATAAACACAACATTCAATACTAGAAATTAACTTCAAAATAGTCTCACATGATAGTAGTGGTAGAAGGCTTCGAGAGGAAGACTGATGTAGTAGCTGGTAGCCGGAGTCCCGGTAGTTACCGGAATGGGGGTTTGGGGCTGCTGGAATGATGTCCAGTTGCAAGATAGGGAGCTCAGGCAGCTCAATTAATTCCCCGGGTGCTAGAATTAGGCCCAAATGCTGGATTCTGAAGTCTGGCAGCAGGAATTCGAAGGTAGGGTGCTGGAATTGAGTCCAGCCGCAGGTAATATGGGTCTGGGCTGCTCGATTAGGAAGCCCAGGCTGCTGTATGGGTGGAGGCTGCAGAAAATGGAATGGAAGTGGGGGCTCGGTTTGTATGGATGTGGATGAGGTGGGAGAGAGGCTCAGTTTGAGGGGGGTAAGTGGGGAGAGGGAGGGTGGGCTGGATGCAGCAAGGAAGGGGAATTGGGCTACACATGAGAGAGGAATGGGGGTAGTGGAGTAGTGGGGAGTTATGGAGGTAGTGGGGGACGTGGTTATGGTGGTTATGGGTAGTGGGGTAGTAGGGCAGCGGTTATGGTGGCTATGGGGTAGTGGCTGGCCGGAGGTGGTCGCCGGCGAGGCGGCCGGTGGTGGGGATTGTGTCCGGAGGTGTTTTCCAGTGATCACCAGAAAACTGAAAACTGATGAAATGATAAAGGGATTGGAGAGGGAGCACCGGAGATGGCCGGAAATGGTTTTCCGGTGCTCATCGGAGGTGAATAAGAGGGGATTTCGGAGGTGTTCGGGGGCTGTGTTGGGGAGTTTAGTAGGGATACGGAGGGGGAATGTGTAGGGGTGGTCGGCTATGTGGTGGTAGGTGCGGAGGGGAGGTTCCACAGCAAGAGAAGGTAAGGGTGGCCGGCTATCGGGTGGGAGGTGGAGAAGGGTGGTTCCATGGCAAGGGAAAAGGTAAGGGTGGACGGCTATGGGGTGGGAGGTAGGGAGGGGTGGTAGGTAGGGAGGGGTGGTTTCATGGCAAGGGGAAGGCTAAAGGTGGCCGGCCAAGGGAGTAGGGGAGTAGAAAATAGTGGTCGGCCAAATGGGAGAGGGAAGGGAGGGACTTCATGCACACGAGTATGGCTTCGGCACCGTAATGATCAAGAGATGGCTCTTGCACTAAACTCCCCAACACAGCCCCAACACCTCCAAAGTAGCTCGTTGGAGATGAATGAGAGGGGATTTTGGAGGTGTTGGGGCTGTGTTGGGGAGTTTAGTAGGGATATGGAGGGGGAATGTGTATGGGTGGTCGGTTATGTGGTGGGAGGTGGGGAGGGGAAGTTCCACGGCAAGGGGAAGGTAAGGGTGGCAGACTATAGGGTGGGAGGTGGAGAGGGGTGGTTCCACGGCAAGGGAAAAGGTAAGGGTAGCCAGCTATGGGATGGCAGGTGGAGAGGGGTGGTTCCACAGCAAGGGGAAGGCTAAGGGTGGTCGGACAAGGGAGCAGTGGGAGGGGAAAATAGTGGTCAGTCAAATGGGAGGGGGAGGGGAGGGGGCTTCATGCACACGAGTCCAGCTTCGGCGCCGGAATGATCAAAAGATGGCTTTTGCACTCAACTTTCAATGCCACTCTTTAGAGCCTTCTACCTCTATATATGGACTAGTGAGGGGATAACGAACGGTCAAGATTCTCCGTTTGTTACCTACCTTAAAACAAACAAAACTACACAATAAAATAAAAAATGCAAAGAATTGTTATGATTGGTGATCCGCTCAAGATGAGCGGTACCGATCGTCACTGGGTCCGTGGTCGGAGGGAATACACCCTGACGGGTTGAGTGGCCCGATCTCCATCACAAAGCATCTGAATTATCATGGAATTGCATCGATAAACCTCTTAGAAATTTCAGATCATCAATGGAGAAATGGTTAAAATATAAACAGAAAAAAAAATGCACTAGAAGAAAGAACAAGTGGTAGATTGAAATATGCATTGAACAAAAGGCTATAAAGGAACAGAAGGCAAACCTTCCCAACATCATTGCGTGCCAAATCTACAAGCATTATGTGTTCAGCACGTTGCTTCTCATCCCTCAGTAGCTTTTGTTCTTGCATCTTATCCTCTTTCTCTGTCATTCCTCTTCGTACAGTTCCAGCCAGTGGTCGGCTAACAATCTTCCTCTATTCAAATAGAAATATTTGCATATTAATACTAGATTTTAATATATTGTTAACAATTGACAGCCGACAAAACTCCAGAACAAAAAAGAAAGCAACATGGAAGTTAAAAACTGAAGGGATGCAAGGTTGTCATATATACAATTTATTTAAGTTTCCAAGATCAAAATCATGGCATCAAATAAAACTGCTTAAAGAAAATACTAAATAATAAACATAACAATCTAAAAAGAATTTAATGTCGCAACGTATGTCTAACTTGCGTCCTGTTTGATCAATAACACAGATTGATGTATTTTAATGGGATTTGTTGTTACATGCTGTTCAAGCCTACCGGATAAGAAATAGTTTCTATAATCATGCCGGCAGAGAAGCGTGAGTCAATCGCGGCGATCCATACTATTGACATGGCAGTTTAGCTGAAGCCTCAGGTAACCCAAACTAGTGGGTATCGACCTGGGGTGATAGTATCTATCACCAGACGAGTATCCGAGCATACCGATCGGGTGATCCAAATTATCAGCGCACCAGTTCGACTGAAGAATGTCTGCATATACGAGAAGAGGATATAAGACTGGGATGATACAGCTATTGCAGTACCGATAGGGAAGCAAATAGTACAAGACAGGGTGGTTGGGTGTATCGGAGATAAACCACCAACCATACCGTCGGCGCTTAGTTCAAAAGAATAAACCTGAAGCTATATATCGGGCAATTGATCCTATATCGGTAAGGGCGATATGGCTGAGTTTTGCCCTGTGCTATGTAACACCCCAACCTTAGTTTTACCACAAATCAGCAGTCCGGCCGGGCCCCGTGATAAGAAGCAAACCAAGAAGCGGTAATAAAAATGGTACTTAGCAGGCATAAATGAAAAGTGCTAAAAGAGTACTTACAGCGGAAACAGTAAAAGAAGCTAAGGGTTAAAAGTGTACCTCAAACTTTAAATTCACAGAGCCACTAAAAACTGAAAGAGTCAAAATGCATATAAACTGTAATCTTAAACATAGTCTGATATAAGAACCACTGGAGAAATCCCGATACATGTCCAAAACACATAACAGAACTGACGGAACAACTACATCATGAAAAACGAACTAAAAGAAGGGCGAACTGCATGCAAGCTCATCCTAGGCGCAACACCCCACCTGTGACTCCTGTAATGAGAAGCCCAAAAATGGGTCAGCCCAACTGAAGAGTAAGAAAACTATTTCCCCTAGTGACACTAAAAATGTTAATAATTGAAGAAAACATGAGTGCGTGTCAAATACAGAAATAATTATTTTGTACCAAATAGATAATTATACTTAATTACTACGCATGTTTTTCTAACAAAGTGCCACAAACATAAATGACTATTCTGTTGTAATTTAATCGTGTATTTCTATATAAAAATCACTATAACTACAAGGGGTTTCTGAACCGTGACGTTCACTTAAATCTTGGTGTTGCATCTTATGCGCAATCTAACGATCCGAGTCCTTACTAACGAACGCATCACGTTCTAAGTCTCACGGACTTGGACTCGTATCTACTAAACTATAAGAGGATGTATTTTTCCCCCAACAGTTGAGGCTCCTAGGGGCTACTATGCCCTAAGAGAAAGATTGTGCGCCTCAATCTTACCACGAGCGATGACATCATTCGTGCCTCCTAAACGATTTCTGTTATTATTTGGAATTTTAATAAAAAGTTCTACTAGTTGTTCTGCGTAGGTTCACCGTTACCCGAGAACTCTAACCTTTAAGAGAACCTCATATCTGTACTCCACTGAATTATTTGAGTGTCTAAAAAGTACTCTAAAACATACTATCTATTATTAGTACAAAATACGAGAATATACTACTAATCAATTCTCGTCTAAAATATTTATGCGCTACTATGATATGTCTAACCAAAAGAAATAGATTTTCTTACCGTAGTACTGCGTCGCTCATATACAATACACGGCGGCATAGCTTCCTCTACTAGTAGTTTATTACGAGATCCAAGAAGAGTGTTCGTCAGCTTCAGCACCCTTATCCCAAAATCTGAAAAGATTGGCTACTCTCTAACCGGAGAGGAGTCAATCTCTACTTCCTGATCTGAACTGCAGATGGCAAAAACTGAAGGTTAGGTCTTCGGTTGAGACGGCCCAAGCCTTCGGTTGATGGAAAGACTCCCTCAATCGTCGATGCAGCCTCTGCTGGGAGAAAAGGAGGAAGTCCCCGACGCCAAGACAGAACCAGAGGTCGACGAAAGTTTCTGCTAGAGAGGGAGAGGCTGATGCATAAGGCGACTGGGAAGCCGAATTCGTCGAGGTCTGACCGCGGCAGTGGAAGGAGAAGGATAGGGCCTGCGGCTAGACTCCCTCTTCTGTCGAGAGGAGAACAGGGAGGAGTCGGCGTTTAGGGTTTCTACGGAGGAAAGGCGGAGTGCAAGGAGGTGCGTCGACGTGCTGGGAGAATCGTCGCTCTGGAGGGCTTCGAAAAGGCGTCTGATCGCTTGTCGAGCGGTTCTGCGTAGACCTGTGCGGTTGGGAGCGATAAAAAGGAGTGGAGGAGTTACGGGAGGGCTTCGAAACGGCGTGCGGTTACAAAAAAAAATGCGTGGCATGCGTCTCTTCCTATTTTGAACCGCAACTTGATATGGGGAAAAGGATCGACTGAAATTCTTACGAAAGAATCTCACCCCTTAAAATCATAACCCAAATACACATACCTTAACAACTGTTAAGTCGACACGCTACGCCCTCGCATCAAAATTAAAATGCGAGAAATAAAACATCAACAACTTCTATTCCTAAATTTATTATTGCGCATACACTGATCGTAAAGGAATTATACCTCAATCCGGCATAGGCTTGGTCAAACTTGCTCGAGATCGGGTCCTGCGATCAAATTTAGTTTTGCGCACTAAATTATGGGTGTTACATGCTATAAATAAGTAAATTACTCACTAAAAAGGAGAAAGGCAAAAGGGACCAAGAGTGGAGAAATCAATGTTTTTGAAAGAAGAAGAAAAGGAAATTGTTAGAAAAGTCCATGTAAAGTCCTTGTAAAGGCCCATGTATGAGCCCATTTAATTTCTTATTCTTCTCTCTTTCCTTTAGTCTCACATTGTGTATAAGGGACTCCTCTCTCTTTCTCTCTCTTATATATATATGTATTCATACATTGTATTTTATACTTGAGAAACAATATACAAGGTTCCGCTCTTTTCTACATGGTATCAAAGCCTTCGGTCCGGACCTGCGGTCTCCCAATTTTTTGACCGCCAGCCTTTCCCTGCGAGCTCATTCTGCCGGCGGTCTCCTTTTTTCGTTGACCGCACCCTCCCCTGCGATCTCTGCTGCCCCTCTCTCTGTCCCGCTTGGTCTGCGTATCGGCTCTCTTATAGCCTCCCCCTTCTGACAAGTGGGCCCCTCTCTCTCTGATCGCTCGGCTCCGGTGCGGTCTCCCTCCTGCGACCTCCTGCTCGCAGCTCTCTCTGCTCGCAGCTCCCTCTGCCGAGCTCCCCTCCAGCGGCCTCCTGCTCGCCACTCCCACTGCCGGTCTCCCTCCATCGGCCTCCTGCTCGCCGCTCCTGCGGTCTCCCTCCAGCGACCTCCTGCTCGCAGCTCTCTCTGTCGAGCACCCCTCCAGCTGCCTCCTGCTCGCAGCTCTCTCTGACAAGCTCCCCTCCAGCGGCCTCCTGCTCGCCGCTCCTTCTGTCGGTCTCCCTCCAGCGGCCTCCTACTCGTCGCTCCTTCTGGCGAGCTTCCCTCCAGCTGCCTCTTTCCAAGTAGTCTGTCGAGCTCCCTGAGATTGTGCCAAACTCCCTGAGATTGTGCGGTCTCCTCCCAGTGGTCTGCCACTCCAGCAGCCCCCCTCCCAGCGGCCTTATCCAACAGCCTCCTCTCTGTACAACCCCGATATTCGTCGAGTACCCTCAAGGGCTCCTTGGAACAAGGGAGAGCATCGACCCACACAGGAAGAGAGGTAGAGGCAGGGGGCGAGAGGGGGAGGGGCGAGCCCCCCTCTCGCCCCCGCCCCCAATATCAAGGGGGGCGAGAGGAGGAGGGGCAAGCCCCCCTCTCGCCCCCGCCCCCAATATCAAGGGGGGCGAGAGGGGGGGCGAGCCCCCCTCTCGCCCCCGCACCCAAGTAGGGGGCGAGCTCCTCTCACCCCCACGCTCAGTAAGGAAGCAGGACCTCACCATGAGGGGTGTCTAAATGCACCCCAGCGAGACCTCACCAGGAGGGATGTCTAAATGCACCCCGGCGTGGGGGGGGGGACTGGGAGGGCCGGGAGGCCTCCGGCTCGCCCAGAGACCTGTGGGGGCGAGCTGGGAGGGCCGGGAGGCCTCCAGCTCGCCCAGAGACCTGTGGGGGCGAGCTGGGAGGGCTGGGAGGGCCGGGAGGCCTCCGACTCGCCCAGAGACCTGTGGGGGCGAGCTGGGAGGGACGGGAGGCCTCCGGCTCGCCCAGAGACCTGTGGGGGCGAGCTGGGAGGGCCGGGAAGCCTCCGGCTCGCCCAGAGACCTGTGGGGGCGAGCTGGGAGGGACGGGAGGCCTCCAGCTCGCCCAGAGACCTGTGGGGGCGAGCTGGGAGGGCCGGGAAGCCTCCGGCTCGCCCAGAGACCTGTGGGGGCGAGCTGGGAGGGCCGGGAGGCCTCCAGCTCGCCCGGAGACCTGTGGGGGCGAGCTGGGAGGGCCGCGAGGCCTCCGGCTCGCGCAGAGACCTGTGGGGGCGAGCTGGGAGGGCCGGGAGGCCTCCGGCTCGCCCAGAGACTTGTGGGGGCGAGCTGGGAGGGCCGGGAGGCCTCCGGCTCGCCCAGAGACTTGTGGGGGCGAGCTGGGAGGGCCGGGAGGCCCCCGGCTTGCCCAGAGCCTTGTGGGGGCGAGCCGGGGAGCCCGGGAGGCCTCAGGCTCGCCCAGCTCCAAGTCGGATAGGCGGTCTGCGTTTAGCGCCCAAGAGTAGCGGGATTTGGCTATTCGCAGTCCAGTTTTGGTTATTCGCAGTCCAAGAGCAACGGGATTTGGCTATCTGCAGCCCAGTCCAAGGGTATTTTGGTAATCTAGCATTCTAGTTTTCGGCTATTTGCAGCCCAACTTCAGAAATCCTATAAATAGGACCAAGGGGGCACCATTTGGAAGGGATCTCAGGCTAGGCTAGCTCTCTCCTCTCTCTCCCTCCCCAAGAAGTCTCTCTGTAGAGGGTGAGGAGAGGCTCCAGTGGTGCCCAAGCTTAGTAGCGGCTTGGGAGGGGAAGTTCCAAGGGGACTTCCGGGTATGTGGCGGGACCTCCCCACTAAGCCCTTGGTCCGTTTCCAAATCTAAGTGCTCTCGCCTAGAGAGTTGGCTCGAGGGAAGTAGGTGTGAGACCACCCCTTTTTGGGACCCCGAACTCCACAGAGACCAAGTCTTGTTCGCAAGATTTCGGTTTCAACACTCTCAGCATCCTGCCGAGCAATAGTTCCTGCTCGCTACCCTGCTCGCTTCTGCTCGTTGCGGTCTCCCTGCTCCCTGCTCGCGCGGTCATGTTGTTTAGTCTCCTCTCCGCTGTGATTCCATGGGATCTTCGACGGGATCCTCAGAGCTGCCTACATCCTCTCCGACAGGCCGCATGGCTTCTACTCCGGAGGTGTGTGATGAGTTAAGGATCACCACCATCTCCCTTGCTGGGAAGAAGAATTTTGTTGAATGGGTGCATTCTGTCAGACGGTTCCTCCAATCCAAGGGACTTCTGCATCATCTCACTAAGGATCCTCCTTCTGCACCTACGAATGACTGGCTACGGGACGATGGCCGTGTTCAGTCTTGGCTCCTCAACTCCCTTGATGGCGAACCCTATCAAATGTCCATGTATCACGAGACGACCAAGGCAATGTGGGATGAGCTCCATTCTCTCTACTCCGGCAAGGACAGTCTTCAGCACCCATATGACATCATCACGGATCTTCAGACTCTTGACAGTGGTGGTGTTGCCGACTTGACCTCTTTTGTTCCTCAGTCTAAGACACTGGCCGAAGCCTGGATCTGACATCAGCCAACTACTACGGATCTCGCAGCTCAGCGTGCTCAGAAGGAAGCAGTTTGTATAGCCATGGCGATGGCTCATGTCCCGCCTCATATTCAGAGCATTCGAGCTCAGATCCTCTCATTTGCTGCTATTCCATCACTCTCTGATGTGTGCTCCATGTTGTTAAAGGTATCACCTCCTCCTGATACTACGGGACCTCCTTCACCGGCCCTCCTTCAACAATCGTCTGTGCCATTACTATCTCTCCCTCCTCCTACTCGTGGAAGACGTTCAGGGCCTCGGGGAAGGGGTCGCGGGGGCCGGCCACGTCTTAAGTGTTCCTTCTGTGGTAGGGATGGATACCTTGAGACGACTTGCTACCGCAAACATGGTCTGCTTCCCCGTTTGATTGCTTCTGTTGCTGCTGACAGTCCTTCTGTCGCTCGTGCTGATCTTAAAGAAGTCCGCCTCCAGCTCCTGCAACTCCACGGCATGCTTAGCCGCCCTCCTGCCTCTGTTGCCTCTGCTGCCTCATCTCCAACGAAGGTATCAAGTGTCTCTCCACTAGTTCACGTTGGATAGTGGATTCAGGCGCTACCCATCATATCACCTCGCTAAAACCACACCAATACTTGGATTCTCTGCATCCTAAGTGTATCACAGTAGCCAATGGCGACACCATTCCTATCTCCGGCTCCGCTGATATCCTCCTCAATTCCTCTCTCCCTCTCCGCTCGACTCTTCATGTCCCGGGTTCCCCGTTTAATTTACTTTCCGTCAGTCGCCTCACTGTCGATTTAGACTGCTCAGTAACATTCACATCTTCTTCTTTTCTGATGCAGGATCGACGGACACAGAGTATCGTTGGTAAGGGACGACTGCAAAACGGGCTCTACCTTCTTGATGTTTCTCCTACCGTCCTCTCTTCAGTCTCCTCCGTTGAGTGGCATCAGCGTCTTGGGCATGAGCCTTTTCCTTTCCTTCAGAAGGCTCTTCCAGATATCTCTCTTCCTGTTTTTAAGTGTGACTCCTGTATTTTGGGGAAACAACATCGTTCCTCTTTTTCTTCTCACTGTACTCGGAGCTCTGCTCCTTTGGTTTTAGTTCATTCTGATGTTTGGGGCCCCTACAAAATACCTAGTATCTCTGGTTATCGCTATTTTATCACCTTTATAGATGATTATTCTCGCACAACATGGTTGTATTTACTTCGTGATCGCTCCAAGCTTTACCGTGTATTTCGAGCTTTTACTTTTGAGATTCGCACGCAGTTCTCTAAAAACATAAAAACTCTCAGGACCGATAATGCTCGCGACTACTCTAGCCGTGAATTTGTGAATCTCTGTTCTGAGTTTGGGATCATTCACCAAACGTCGTGTGCATATACCCCCCCCCCCCAACAAAACAGTGTTGCTGAACGTAAAAATAGGCATCTGCTCGACGTTGCTCGATCTCTCATGATTCACATGCAGGTACCCAAAGTCTATTGGAACTTTGCGCTGTCCACGACATGTTATCTCATCAACCGTATACCTTCCTCCGTCCTCCAACATGCTACTCTGTTTAGCCTCCTTTTCCCCTCCACTCCGACATTCTCTCTCACACCCCACATATTTGGTTGTACCTGCTACGTTCACCTTCTGGGTCCATCCACAGATAAGTTGGCTCCTCGGGCGGCCAAACACATGTTTGTTGGCTATTCCCGTACTCAGAAAGGGTACGTTTGCTACTCTCCTGATACCCGTAAAGTGACTGTTTCTGCTGATGTTACCTTTCGGGAGGACCGACCTTTCATCACCGCTCCAACACCACCTCTTCCACCACAATCCTTCCCTCGACCAGTCATTCCCGTTACCACTCCACCAATACTCCCTCCTGCCTCGGCTCCTGCTCTCCACAAGCCCCCTCTTATCCGTGTCTACACCCGTCGCCCTCCTCGCTCTGCTGCCCCAATGCAGTCGGCTTCGACCTCTGACACTCTGCGCTCTGCAAATCCGGCACCAGCCTCCAACGCTCATCCCTTGGCGAACTATGTATCCTTACATCGCCTCTCCCCACACCTTCAAACCTTTGCTACTTCATTATCCTCTATTTCTATACCTAACTCTGTGCAAGAGGCTCTCCAAAATCCTGGCTGGCGGGCAGTAATGGAAGAAGAAATGACAGCTCTCTGGGCTAATCAGACATGGGACCTGATCCCTCTCCCTCCAAACCAGACTCTTGCTGGGTGTAAATGGATCTTTGTCATCAAGCATGCTCCTGATAGGACAATTGACCGTCTGAAAGCCCCACTGGTTGCTCGTGGTTTTACTCAGCAACAAGGTCTCGATTACGAGGAAACTTTTTCTCCAGTGGCCAAGCTCAACACGGTTCGTGTCCTCCTCTCCGTAGTTGTACATCGCCAATGGCCCTTACATCAACTGGATATCAAGAATGTTTTTCTAAATGGTGATCTACAAGAAACGGTCTACATGCAACAGCCTCCCGGGTTTCAGACCACGGGGGAGTCCCGAGAGTGTCACCGTAAGAAGTCAATCTATGGTCTCAAACAATCCCTTCGGGCATGGTTTGACAAGTTCAGTAAGGCTGTTCGGGAAGTTGGCTTTACTCGGAGCTCGGCAGACTTCTCTCTGTTCACTCGGCGTTGTTCGAACAGTTCTTCTGTTGGTATATGTTGATGACATCCTAATAACTGGAGATGATTCAAAGGGAATACAAGCGGTCAAACAACACCTCAGCTCCGTATTTCAAACAAAAGATCTGGGGAACCTTCGATACTTCCTTGGTCTTGAGATCGCAAGACGTCCTGATGGACTTATCCTCTCCCAAAGGAAGTACTGTCTCGATCTTCTTCAAGATGTTGGCTACTCTGGATGCAAGCCGATCAACACTCCAATGAATGTCAATCACAAGTTGTGTGTGCATACCTCTGATGTTGATCTTCCTCTTCAAAATCCAGAATATTATTGACGACTGGTTGGAAAACTGATTTACCTAACAGTCAAAAGACCATATATATCCTTTGTTGTTGGGGTTGTCAGCCGGTTTATGCATTCCCCTCGAATGTCTCATCTTCAGGCCGTTGAACGCATCCTAAGATATCTAAAAACAGCCCCTGGTCAAGGGTTTGTATACAAAACCTCATCCTCTATTCCGACTTTGGTTGCATATTTTGATGCAGATTATGCTAGTTCCCTGGATGATCGGCACTCTACAAGTGGTTTTTGTACCTACTTTGGAGGTCATCTTGTTACCTGGCATAGTAAGAAACAAGTTGTAGTTGCTCGATCTTCAGCTGAAGCGGAGTACCGTTAAATGACATCAGTTGTCTCTGAGCTCGCATGGCTTAAAAGTCTTCTCGCGAATCTAGGAATAAAACTTCCCTCACCAGCTATCTTATTATGTGATAGTTAAGCCGCTATACACATAGCCAAGAACCCGGTTTTCCACGAAAGAACGAAATACATTGAAGTGGACTGTCACTTCATCCGGGAGAAAGTCCAAATGAAGAAGCTAGAATTAAAGCATGTTCCGGGAACTGACCAAGTTGCTGATATTCTCACCAAGACCCTACCAAGTACCTTATTTTATCAATGCATGTCCAAGCTGGGTGTTTACGACTTGTACGCTCCAGCTTGCAGAGGAGTGTTAGAAAAGTCCATGTAAAGTCCTTGTAAAGGCCCATGTATGAGCCCATTTAATTTCTTGTTCTTCTCTCTTTCCTTTAGTCACCCATTGTGTATACGGGACTCCTCTCTTTTTTTCCCTCCTATATATATGTATTCATACATTGTATTTTATACTTGAGAAACAATATACAAGGTTTCGCTCTTTTCTACAAAAATCAATCAAGTTCTATTCATAACCTCTTTTCTTCTCCATCTTTCTAATTTTTTGATGAAACAAGTCAAAGCTCCATGAGTGGCGAAAGAATTTGAGGAAGAGCCTCTAAGAATCACAATACAAACTAAATACTTAAAAGTGTAGAAGAAAAGAAAGAAGGCCCTGCTCCCAACGTTGCTACAGATTCCTTTGAATCCCATTCAAGGAAGTTTCCTTCGTTTGTATTCACCATGGTGGAGAAACGAATCCCCGCTCTTGTCTGCGTGTGGTCACCATGGTGGAGAAACGAATCCTCTGACACCAAATGATAGGAACTTGCTATGAGACATAGAGATCTAGAGAGAAACTACGGGAGAAGAAGAGAAGTTAGGGTTTGGGAGAGGAAGAAGAGAATACCTGAGAATAATACTTCGATAGCTGCCTTGGAGGAGCCCCGGGTCTATTTATACCCGGGGACAGAGGGGGCTGGCCGCCCCCCCCCCCCCCCCCCCCCCCCCCCCAAGTAGGGGCTGAACCGGGTTGGTTCAGCCCCCATTCGGCCCTTTTTAATGATTGGGGACTGAACCGGATGGTTCAGCCCCGTTGCTTTGCGCGTGCTCCTTTAGTCGCCGAGAGTACTTATGCCCGGAGAATCGTAACGCATGCGGGGGCATAACATGTCGCCATTGTCTGTGCTTACTGCAAGAGGCCAGGTCATCTGCTGAAAGGTTGTCGCCGTAAGCAAAATGCTTGCTACCGATGTGATCAGGTTGGGCACCATATTCAAGACTGCCGAATTCCCGCATAACCTCTGCAGTCTGTCCTGGGAGCTCAAGAAAAGGGTAGAGCCGTGCTGAATGTCATTACCCAGGGCGAGGCGCTTGCATCTACCGACGTCATCTCTGGTATGTAATGCATTGTTATTAGATTTCTGCATCTTATTTTATCTGCTTTAGTATCAAACAACCTTGAATTGCATCTATGTTCTTCTTTCCTAGGGAGATTTAGGGTCAATAATAAATGGATGCAAATTCTTTTTGATTCTGGTGCATCTCATTCGTTCATCGCGCATCATATTGTGGATCTTTATCGTTGGCCTACTTCATCACTTGAGGTCCCTTATGAGATCTTCGTGTCTGGTCATCTGCATCTTTCAAGTTATGGCATTCCCAATTACCCGATCATGCTTGGCGAATTGCGAGTCTCAGCCGACCTCAAAGTTCTGGAGATGTCAAAGTTCAATGTGATATTGGGCATGAATTGGCTAGTTGCGTATAAAGCAAAACAGGATTGTGTGGCAAAGAGGGTCAACCTCAGCATCGATGGCAAGGACTTCAGCGTTCATGTTCAGACCCGCAGTCACATGAAGGTAATTTCTGCTGTACGCACCACTCGTCTTCTTGAGCAAGGATGTTCTGCTTGTTTTGTATATGCTTCGCTTTCAGATTCTGCCTCTCCTCAACTTGAATCCATTCCAATCGTTACTAAATTTCCTGAGGTCTTTCTTGTCGTATTGTCTGGGATGCCTCCTGATCGAGATGTGGAGTTCTTTATTGACTTAGAGCCTGGAACGCGCCCTATATCTAAAGCCACGTACCGTATGGCCCCGCGCGAGCTAGAGGAGCTTAGTTCGTAATTGGATGAATTTCTTGAGCGTGGTACATTCATCCCAACTCTTCACCTTGGGGAGCTCATGTCCTCTTCGTGAAAAAGGAGGGCTCCATGAGGCTTTGCATTGATTATCGAGATCTAAACAAGGTGACAGTCAAGAATAGGTATCCCCTTCCGCGCGTGGATGATCTCTTTGATCAGCTCAAGGGTAGTGCAGTCTTTTCCAAGATAAACCTCAGATCAGGTTACCATTAACTGAAGATCAAGGAATCTGACATTCCCAGAACAGCCTTCCAAACTCGGTATGGACATTTTGAATTCTTAGTGATGCCCTTTGGTTTGACAAACGCACCTTCTGCTTTCATGAATATGATGAAACGAGTCTTCCGCGAGTATCTGGATAAGTTCATCATCGTTTTCATTGATGATATTCTGGTCTATTCCAAGACTCATGAGGATCATGCAACACATCTTAAGCTCACTCTCTCTACTCTTCGTCATCATCAACTATGCCAAGCTGGCAAACTGTGAGTTCTGGCTAGATCGTGTTACTTTCTTGGGGCATGTTGTTTCTGGAGATGGACTCTCCATTGATCCTGCCAAGATTTTTGTCGTTATGGACTGGAAGCAGTCTGCTACTCCTACTGAGATTCGCAGTTTCCTTGGGCTTGCTGGCTACTATCGACGTTTCATTAAGGATTTTTCCTCTCTTGTTGCTCTGCTAACAAAACTAACTTAAAAGCATGCTAGATTCGAGTGGTCAGATCAATGTGAGCAAGCCTTCTTGGAATTGAAGCAACGTCTGTGTTCGGCGTCAGTTTTAGCTCTTCCTTCCGAGGGGACAGACTTTTCGGTTTATACTGACGCTTACGGAGTTGGTTTGGGATGTGTCTTGATGCAGGATGACCGTGTTATCGCTTATGGGTCGAGGCAGTTGAAGACTCACGAGCGCAACTACCTCACTCATGATCTGGAATTCGCTGTTGTGGTGTTTGCTTTGAAGCTTTAGCGTCATTATCTATATGGCATGAAGTGACACTTCTTCACCAACCATCAGAGCTTGAAGTATATCTTTGATCAAAAGGATCTCAATCTTCGTCAGAGGCAATGGATCAAGTTTTTAGCAGATTATGACTTGAACCTCACTTATGTTCCCGGCAAAGCCAATTCTGTAGTAGATGCGTTGAGTCGTCAGGCTTCTAGTTCCTCTTGTGCACCCATGTCAGCTACTTTTGCAGCATTGATTGGAGACCTCGAGCGGATGGATATATTTGTCTCACCCGAGGGTCAAGATCATGTTTTTGGTCCGTCATAGGTGGAGCAGGTAAAAGATTTGCAGTCATTCGACCCCGTTCTCCAGCGCATTCGCCGAAGGGTTGAGCTTGGAACTCTTCCGGATTTCTCTATCTCTGATGATGTTTTGCGTTTCCGAGACCGTCTTAGCATCCCTGATGTTCTTGAATTACTTGATGTTATATGTCGTGAAGCTCATGAATCCCGCACATCTGGTCATCCGGGCAATAATAAGATGTATCGGGACTTGAAGCAGATTGTTTGGTGGCCTGGTATGAAGAATTATATAGCTCGCTTCGTTTCCCGATGTTTGACGTGCCATGAAGTGAAAGCTCAGCATTAGCGTCCTGGTGGTCTTTTGCAGCCTCTGCCCATCCCTGAATGGAAGTGGGAGGACATATCTATGGATTTCATCACAGGTTTGTCTCGCACTCCAAGAGAGCATGATGCGATTTGGATCATAGTGGATCGTTTGACCAAGGTAGCCCACTTCATCCCTTATAGGGAAGGTCACTCTACTGAGAAGATGGCTCGAATCTGTGTCGGAGATCGTTAGACTTCACGGGATTCCTTTGCGGATTGTATCAGATCGTGACTCGAGATTTGTTTCTCATTTTTAAAAAGGCTTCCAGCAAGCTTTGGGCACCGAACTCAACCTGAACATTGCTTATCATCCGACGACCGATGGTCAAACCGAAAGGGTTAATCAGATACTTGAAGACATGCTGCGATGTTACATTCTGGATTACAAGGGAGCTTGGGATGAGCACCTATCATTGGTTGAATTCGCCTACAATAATAGCTATCAAGAAAGCCTCAAAATGGCCCCCTTCGAAGCACTGTATGGGCGATGTAGCCGACGTTGTAGGACCCCTCTTTATTGGTCAGAAGTTGGTGAAAAGGTTGTTTTGGGACCTTAATTGCTCCAGGAAATGGAAGAAGCCACAAAGAAGAGTCGACTTCAGCTCAGTCGTACTATCGCGAGGCAAAGAAAATATGCAAACCTGCACCGCCGTCCGTTAGAATTTGATGTGGGTGATCAAGTGTTCCTGAAGGTTTCCCCTTCTCCCGGGGTGAAACGGTTTGGTCGCCATCACAAGCTTAGCCCGAGGTTCAAGAGACTGTATTCTATTTCAGAGCGTGTTGGGGAATCTGCTTATCGCCTTGAGTTACCTGCTTCTTTTGTTGGTGTTCACAATGTCTTCCATATCAGCCAGCTGTGGAAGTACATTCATGATCCTAACCGCATCATTGAAGAAATTAGTGTGGTTCCTGAAGCCAATCTTTCTTATCCGGTTGAAACTGCTAAGATCGTGGAGTATCAAGAACGCAAGCTTCGAAAGAGAACCATTCTTATGGCCAGAGTGCTTTGGATGCATGGCAAGTCTGAGGAGTACACTTGGGAACTTGAATCTAATATGCGTATCAAGTATCCGCAACTCTTCTCCTGATCTTGGTTAGTCCCTAAACTTATTCTCCTTTCTATTTCATTATATTCACAGTTAGTTTCCATGCCTTGGTTTGAAAAATCCTGTTGGAATGAACGACATTTGAATCTTAGCCATAAGAGACCACATCCAGAAAATCCTCAAAAGTTTCGGGACGAAACTTCCTAAGTAGGGAAGAATGTAACAACTCAATATATATATATAATAAAACAAATTCCTATTTGTTTTAATTTGCTAGCCGCAGCCCAGCCCCCGATTTAAACCCACGGTCCAGGGCTCCCGATCCCCGCCAGCTCCCGCTCCCGTCTCCCACACGCAGCGCCGACGCCACCTCCTGCTCCTGCTCCTCCTGTCGGCGCCTCCTCCTGCTCGTCCTTCCGGCACCGCCTCCTCCTTCTGTCAGCGCCGCCTCCTCACCCTCCTTCTGCCAGCGCCGCCTCCTCCTCTTCCTCATGCTCTGGCCGACAACTTCTCCCCCTTTGTTCGGCAGCCCTCTTTCCCTCAAAGTGTTGGTAACCTCCTCTCCATTTCTGGAGGTCGGCATCGACTTCTTCCCTCCCCTCAAGGCCAGCAGCTGCAACCTCCTCCTCCGACAGCCCTCCTTATGTCCGTTTTGGCCGAGTTTTGCGAAGGGGACTCCTAAGGTTTGCTCGAAATCTCCTTTACTCAAATTTTTGAGTCCGAAATTGGTCCTTGGGTAAGAAACTCATGTTTTCCCCTTTTTCAGATTTCCCTACTTTTATCTTGGAAATTTTGCCTCTAATTTTGCGTTCAACTTGTGATCTAAGATTCATGCCCTATTTTAATCGTCTAACCGTGATTTGTCTTGATTTTTGGTGCCGCTCCTCGATTCAATTGGTGGAATCACGCAAAGCCCTCTCTGATGTAGTGTTTCCGCAACCTAAGCGTCGTCAAATCTCCGATTTCTGCGTGGAAATCTCCTCTCCCTCACCTTTGAGGGAGGTAAATTGTTTGACCCCTCTCACGTTTAGGCCATGTGGTATTAAATGTCTGCGCTTGCGTAGAGATTTTTGTTATGTCAAATATCAACTATGTTGTTCCTGTACAAGTTTAAGTAAGGTTTCTAAATTTGCTTGCGCAGCTTAGCTGTCACCGTCAATTTCAACCCTACTTAAGGCAAATAGAGAAACCTCACGCTTGCAAATCATTGATCTTAGCTTGCTTCACATTCTCTTAGCTTCATAAATTGTATTTTTGGATACTTGAATCATCAAAAATGATAACTTGTCTTTTCACTCAATCGTGAATTATTTCATTAATAACATAAATAAACAATTGAAAGATAGGGTTTTAATTGACGCAACTCCTTGATTTGGGTTCCCTCTTGAATCCCTAGCGAGAACAAAGGACCAGTCACAGCAAGCGTGAACTCCCTGGCTCAAGGGCGAAGGTTCGCAAGAGCCTCCCCTTAGAGATCACGAGCATAAATTCAGAATCTCTGATAAGTCTTGAATCTGAACTTGAATCTGTCTGAATCATGAATCATGTGCGTCAAACAAAAACACATACACTTTCACTTGTTACAACTTATGTTATTACATGATCATCTATATATGATATACTCCGGAGTAGGCTAATAATTCAGTTTTGTTTCTGCGTGACTCTTTTACTTGTTTGTCTTGCTAGTTATGCTATTTACTTTACTTTAATTAACTGTATCAATGTTCTGAGGCTTTTTCCTTGTTGTTTTGGAATTTGTCTTAGCATCCGTGACTGCGCTGCCTTGTACCTGAGCTCGCTCTGCACCCAATTTCTGCGTTCCTGGAGGTCTATTTTAGTATTTGTTGTATCAGGTTCTATGTTGTTTTTCCTTTACTGTCGGTTAATGCTTATTATGTAATGATTATGATCAGACATTTTCTTTTGTAGCAAGGACAACTGTCAGGCTATAATATGTACTGAAATTTCATATTATTACATGTTCATCCTTTTGAGGTCTTCATTACATAAATTTGTATCAGCATTTTGAAATCTGGGTTTTAATATAAACACCTGTATTTTTTCTTTTCACTGTTGTACTATAAAGCTTCTGCATATTTATAAAACATATTTTCTTCAAATTAATTATTTTAAACATAATAATGCTAATTCAGCCCTCGGCTAACAGATATTGTGTTTCATCCCCGCATGTCTGTGGCATCACGATCCGCCCGAAGCGTACTCTGTCTTTTGCTTTTAAACGGGTCGTGATAGTGGATGCAGGATACACTAATGGTCCAGGATATCTTGCTTCATATAGGTTAACCAGATATCACCTAAAAGAATGATCCGCACAAGGCAACAATCCCACAAACTACAATGAATTATTTAATCAAAGTGCAGGTAAATGATTATTATTGTGTGCGTTGCATTATGATTTATTTTGTGTCCAATAATAAATTGCTTATAATTTTAAACATGTTAAAATTATAAATACACGTTGCATTCTACATAATTTCCTCATAGGGAGGAGCTTAGAAAATCATGCTAGATTACTTGTCGTGCTCGTCATGGGGCATACGATGTTTTGTTGATGTTTAATCAAACTCTGATGCTTTAACTATATTTTGTTGTTCTTATAATGTTTTTTGCAATATAAATATAGTAATATCATGTGTATCATTCTATTGATAATTATAATTTGTTCACTTTACTTCTTTCAATGCTTAACTAAAGTGCAACAAAAAATAGATAAAAGCAAAGGAAAATGTGTCAAAGAAAGTGAGAGTTCATATGTTCCTTGGACATCACAGATGGACTGTCCTTTATCACGACTCTCCTCGAGCAGCTGAGTTTGGGGAACAAGGCGGCTAGTGGATGGGAAAGTGTCACCTACACTGCAGCGATTCAAACATTTAAGGATGATTGCAATGTGGTTATTAGTAAGGAGAAGATAATGGCGTGCATAAAAACATGGAATAAAAACTATCAGGAGATACCGGCAATGTTGGATACTAGTGGATTTGGTTAGGATTGAGAGCGCAATATTGTGAAGGTGGACAGTGAAGATGTTTGGGTCAACTATCGATTTATTACATGTTTATACATTTTAAAAATTTATGATTATAATATAAACTAAACTTGTAGGCACACACGACTGTATAATACTATCGCAGCAAGGTGATCATGAATTGGGGCGACTTAGCTATGATATATGAGGTTGATAGAGCTACTGGAACTCATGATGTCGCTACATCTGAGGCAATGAACGAAATCAACATTGATGATTCGGTGGACAACAATGTGGTCGAGGAGGTCGAGCAACGGCCCAATAAAATGAAAGCAGTTATGGTAGATATTATTGTGGATGTTGTTTCTGCAATTGCAAGGAATATGGAATAGGAGAGCAGTGTGACTTCTCAGCCTATACCGCCGATCTCAAGAACAGACGGGATATATGCGGCCATTGCAGCTATTACAGATCTGACTGAGCTCGAGGTCATATAGGCCATTGATATGCTGATTGTTGACGGCACGAAGAGCGACTTGTTCATGGCTTTGTTGGTGCCAATTAGGAGAATCTGGCTACGCAAACATTTACACGATTGATTTTATGTGGTTTTACGTTTTTATTCTGTGGATTTTATTTACAAGTTTTTAAATCTGTGGACTTTATTCTGCGGACTTTATTTATCATGATTTACTTTGTTACGTGGATTTTATTTAAATCTGTGGATTTTATTTCTATGATTTTAAATCTGTGAATCTTATTTTATCGTGAAATTTCTATTCTGTCATTATTTTAAATTTAAAATTTCAATTTCATCCACTAAATTCTAACTTACAACCGAACAACGGAATTACCAATTCCTGTGACAGAATTCTTGCATTTAGCCGAACAGCAAAATTGGAACCAATTCCTATGGGGAATTGGAATTGGGTCAATTCCAATTCCTGCTTGTGCTCTTACTTCTTCAATATACTCTTAATAGAAATTGAAGAACATATTGAGGTACGACTGTTATCGTCGAACGCCTTCGATGAATGTATCCTGTAATTGACGAATTTTCATACTAAGATGATTTCTCGTTGTTCATCTCTGCCTGCAGAAGTACTACAAAGAATAAAGTATTTCTATACATTTATCAAGGCGGCCGCCTATCACTTTTTGGCATAATCTGTTTTATCCAATCCAAGGAGTTTTCCTAACAATATTGTATGTTCATGGTAAACAACGTGATTTACTTGAAGTGTAAGAAATAAATTATTGTAGCAAGAACAAGGGTTGAATTTGAGTTGAGAGCAATGGTGTAACATCTGTAATTTAATGCGAACGTAAATTTATTTTCAGGGTCCGATCGCGAGCGGAAGTGATCGAGTCAGCTTCTAGTAGAGGTACGATTTTGTTACGACTTACGAGTAATTCTTGCTCATTAATAAAATAAAGTAATTAAAATTATTGGAATCTTATTAGACGCATTTTAGGGTTGGTGCGAGAGCGCAGCGCGCAGACCTATCAATTAGTGAGGAGCGTCAAAACAGAAATAAAATTTGAAGCTTAAACCCCCAATTAAAGTCCAATGCGCGGTTTCCATTCATAACGGGTAGCCCTAACCTCGCGCGCCTCTTTAAAATTCTGTAAGGACTCGGCAAAAGAGAAACTGTCGCTCTTCCTCCCTCTTGCAGACGGCGCTCGCGACTCCTCCCCTTCCCGATCTCTTTCGCCTACTGTGTGAAAGGCTCTGACGCACCAGCCGTCGACTCCAGAAGACGTGGCATCGTCCTTTCCTCTTCCAGAAATCCTCGGCGCTATCTCTTCACGCTCGTGGAGTCCCGTCGACCTTCTACTCCCTTACCAACAGTCGTTGACGACCCTAGGGAGTGGTTTCCCTTCCTTTTCTCTGTTGTGGACTGTCGTCTGGAGTCCCTCCCCCTTTTTCCAGTCATTGTAGCTCCCAGGTAGCAACCTAAAACCCTTCTTCGAATGGATCTATGATTTCTCCTCCTATCTCTGAAATTGCAGACCGATAACAAGAAGTTTGGTGTTTCTCCTTCTACAGAAAGTTCAGAAGCCCTCACCTAGGCTCCTCGTTTGAGACCGGTGGTCAAATCGACCCTTCGCTTCCGATTTTGCTCAGGTTTTGTGTTGTCCCTCCTCAATTTCAGTCAACGTTTGTTTTAAAAAAAATCTTATAGGCTGTATGGAATTTTACTTAGGGTTTGGTGCAGCAACACCAAGCATAGGAGGGGACGTTTTCGTATCAGAATAGCGACCTCCACTATTAGAGAAGTGGTAAGCATCTTCCTTTTATTTTAGCACAATTCCTTGATTTTCGGAGAGGGTTATAAGTATGTTAAATGCTCTTTTAGGTTCCTTGAGAAATAAACCTCCTTACCAATCGAAGATCAAATTAGTGTTTCAGAATATTTCTCAAAGGAAGATATGTCGCTATGCCGCCACGCCTTGTATACGAGCGCCGCAACACCGTTGTAAGAAATTGTTATTCCTTTTGGCTAGATATACCATATAGCTTTGCATAAAAATGTTCTTTATATCTCAGAAAATTTAGTATAGTTACAAGGAACTGCTACTATAGTTAGAAAGTTATAACCTAGCAAACATCCAACTAATAAATGTAGATCATAAATAATATTTATATTTCCCTATCAATTAAACCTTCAGAATTTATGAAATTTACGGAACATGTACTCTCGTATATATTTAGGAAGCGGGAAATATCAATCACATGAATATGGATTCTAGTCGATTAACTAATAAGATGCATTACCTAAGATACGCAGATAAATGCGTAAGCAGAGTAAGCATTAGACAGTAAATGATTAGGAGGCACGATTGAAACTTTTTCTCGTGATAGATAGAGGCGCATTATCTTACTCATAGGGCGTAGTGTACCGTATGAGCCTCAAATTTTGGGGAGACGACACTCCCCTTTCAGAAGATTAGTAGATGCGAGTCCATGTCCATGAGACACTAGAACACTTGGGTTCGTTAGTAGGGACTCGGATCATTAGATTAGAATTGCGCATCAGAAGCCGCTCTGCTTAGAATTTAAATAATGACAAACATAAGCCACTTAGAACTCAAGTATAGACCGAAGCTTAGAAATCCTTTTAGTCAACCAATCTTCGGAAACTTGAGTAAATAGGCTTAATACGATTAAACTAGAACAGATATTTATGTTGCCAGTATTATTTTAGAAAAATATGTATAGTATGTCAGCATATAGTTTTCTATAAAATAAAATCTTATTTCAAAAGCATGCATTCATGCTCTTCCAACATTTTTTTTAGTGTCACTAGGAGGAATTATTTTTCTTACTCTCCAGTTGGGCTGACCCATTTTTGGGCTTATTATTACAGGGGTCACAGGTGGAGTGTTGCGCCTAGGGTAAGCATTTGCGGATCTCCATATTTATAGTTTGTTTATCGTTCAGTTGTTTTTCCTTCAGTTGTTGCATTACTTTCCTTCAGAAATTCAGTGTAATTTTACTGTTTATGATTTTCAATGTATTAGACATTATTTAGCATTTCAGTGTATCAGATGTTCAGTTCATTTCATTTCTAGTTGGCTCTGTGAAATTCAAAATTTGAGGTACAAATGGCATGTAAATTTATTGTAAATTTTCATTTAGCACTTTTCATTTATGTCTGATGTGTCAATTTTATTACCGCTTCTTGGTTTACTTCTTATCACGGGGCCCGGCCGGAATGCTAATTTTTGGTAAAACTAGATTAGGGTGTTACAAATGGCACGTAACACATAAAACATATTGAAGTTAATTGTCAATTTGTGAAGTACCATCTTATGGAAGGAGTTATTTCAACTAAGTTGCGACTATAAGTTTAACCAAAGATATTCAAGTAACAGCATCAATTGTATTGAAGACAAAGTTGGGCACTTCGAAATCTTGGTCCCATCTTGAGGGAGGAAGGGGGTGGTAGAGAAAATATAACTACAAAATGATTTAATATCATAAGAGCTCAAAGAGATGACAAGCATGCTTTCAACCCTGAACTGATGCAGTGGCAAAGGCAAGAGAAGGTATGTTGTGTTTTCTTACACACAATACATTTTAAGTCACGAGAAGCATAATAGGAGACAAAACTTAACTCAATAGCAGTTACCTATAACAACCTTCTAATATAGACGAAAAATTCAGCGAAATTCGGAATAGACTGGACAAGACATATCAAGAGAATTTCTTCAAAATGTAGATGTTCATTCAGTAACCACTTGAACTAGATATACTTGAAGTAAAGATAAAAAGAGGAGACTAGAATACGAATGTTCATATAAAAGTGTAATAAGTTACCTTCCTTACGCACGTAAGGATTTCAGGGCTTGATGCTACAAGTACACATCCCCTTGCCTAATAAAAAACAAATGTGAAACAAAATTAGAGCAAGCATATAATGAGATGTTCATAAAACTACAACTATGCTTGGCCAAATGGGACTACAGAACAATAGAAATACATGGAAATTAAAATTTGTTGCTGAATACATGCATACTTGTACATAAGCCATATATGGACTTGGATTCAGCACTCTTAGTGCTCGATACACTTCGAAGGGATCCGCATATGTACGTCGTTCAAATCGCTGGCTCAAGACAACCTGGAATATGTCACCCGCAAAAATGTGTTCTTTAGCTTGCAAAACAGACTGCTTGTAATTTGTTTTGGTCATTGTTGCTCTTTTCATTGAAGCATCAAAGGGGCGAGTATGAAATTTGACAGATCCAGTAGACAGCCTTGGACTGCACCAAATAGGCAAATATCATTTACATGTACAAATTCACGTGAAAAGACAGATCCTAAAATCTTGCAACAAAAGATAGATGAGTTATGCAAAAGCTGCTCACAGTTCCACACTTTGCACTAGAGATAACAGAGCCTCCAATCTATTCTTCCCATTCCGATACGCCTCATCAATAGAAGAATACCGAGCCAAATGCACCCAATGAATCACATAAGCTTTCTGGAACAGATGAATAGGCCAATCAGGAAAATATTATAACTAATCTCTTTTTCAGGGATCAAAATTAAGCCACTTCCACTCCATCAAACAGCAAGGAACAATATGTTACGCAAACGCATTCGCCCAAGAAAACCCCCCTCACTGGGACCACCGGCGCTCACATATGGAAGCTGCCTTGATACATTCATGGCGGAATATATTATTATTAATTAATTGGTATTAATTAATTAATAACAATAATATTAATAAAATAGTTAGTATTAATTAATTGGTTAATGTTGATTAATTACTATTAATTGATATTGATTTAATTAATTTTATTAATGAATATTAGGTGTACTTTCTTATTATGTGTGCCCTCCTTCATCAATATAAGGGGGAGGGGTATGTGGGTTGTTTTTATCTTGGATGATCTAGTTCTTTAGGGCTGTCATTTGGAGAGAAGGTTCTTCGGAGGACCCAGCCTCCGGGAACTTGGCCGGAGCATGCTTCGGATTGTATCCTGTTATTCATTTCAATTAATGCAATTGTTCTTGTCTCATTCTCTTCTCTAGCCGCGACCGCCAAACTTTTCTACTTTGTAACAATGGTCCGACCTGCCGCCCCCGTCCGCTGGTTCCAAGCCGCCGAGATTCCGTCCGCTTCGCTGCCATCGACCCCGCTCGCGTCTTGATCTCCTCCAAGCCGCCCTCCCCCCACTCCCACCCCCAAATCCACGCCGACCGCATGCCTTGACTTCAACGAATGTCGTGTCGACGGCGTCGAACGTCGTCTCGACGAACAGTCCGCCTCCTTAGCCTCCCTGGAATCCTCCGTGCAAAATCTTCTCCGGCGATTTGACATCCCAAACCCTTGTACGGACATCCACTCTACCACGCCGCCTCCTCTCAGTTTGAAGACCGCCGCATCAGCAGATCTCGCGGTCGTTCAGCAGGAACACCTGCCACTGGCAGTCAGGTCAATCCCCACTTCCTCTATCATCAGCGACCACGTCCAAGTGCCGCCCTGCAGTTCTGCGTCACCCGTGGTCCTGCAGCCAACGACCACCCCGACAATCATTGTCGCTACCACCTCTACCAACAGTCCGTTCTGGAGGACGCTCTCTCCCTGCACATCGACGCGCATGACCAGGCCCCATCCTCGTTTCTCCCCGTGCGCATATGGCCGAGCCAGCTAGCCTCTTTTCTGGCCTCGACAACCTCCCTCGCCCGGTCATTGACATCTTCGTTCCATGCAGACACCTCAGTCGCCGCCAACCATCACGTCGGTGCTCCTCCTGCTCCAAACCCGGCGCTAGAAGCAGAGCCACGCGTCGTTCGACAAAACGGGCAGCCCTCCCATTACTGCACAAGCACCGCTCTCCCACGCTCCTCGCAGTTGCCAGTTCACAGGTCCATTCCTGTCGTCGTCTGGGTTCCGCTCTTCCTAACTCTCTCGTCGGCGCTCCCGCAGCCCCATATTATTATTTTTCATGTTCGGCGCTCTTTTCCATCCCTCCACACCCTTCTAAACAGCAGGTCGGCATGCTTTCAGCCTATTCCCACACCTCGTGCACCCCACCCTATAGGAGTTTCTTTTTCCCAAACCGCCAGCTGCCCCCCTCCTACACTAGCTGCCAAAACCTATTTTCTTCTTCCCCCTTTTTTCACGGTCTTTTTCATAATTTGTCCGGTTCTAACTGCCAGTTCCTTTTTTCCACCTTGAGATCTGCACCTGCCAACTTTTTTATTACTTATTGGCAAACGTAATCCATGTGTTTCCCTCCTTGAGCCCCCTACCAGTATATAATTTGTATGCTCATTTCCTGTCTTTTTCCTCCTTGCGCCACCACATGTCAACCCTTTTTATTATTTATTTTTCTCTCCTCCTGGATCTCCTATCCACAACTCCACGCCGCCCTATATTTTGCACCTTCCAATTCCACAAAATTCAACACCTTGATTTCTCACGCTTTTCCATGGCCACTAATTTATAACCATAACCCCTTCCACACTCAATTGTCACCATCAGTCCCCTACTGCGACAACAATCGTGGCCTCTCATCCAGATCGCGCATACCGCCGCCATTTTTAAAGCTCCAGAGAAATATTGGAATCTCGACCTTGAGGGCAAGGTCAATTATGAAGGGCGATGGTATGTTACGCACATGCATTCACTAAAGCAAACCCCCCTCATTGGGACCACCGGCGCTCGCATATGGAAGTCGCCTTGATACATTCATGGCGGGATATATTATTATTAATTAATTATATTAATGAATATCAGTTGTACTTTCTTATTATGTGTGTCATCCCTCATCTATATAGGGGGGAGGGGTATGTGGGTTGTTTTTATCTTTGATGATCTAGTTCTTTGGGGCTCTCATTTGGAGAGAAGGTTCTTCGGAGGACCCAGCCTCCGGGAACTTGGCTAGAGCTTGCTTTGGATTGTATCTATTATTCATTTCAGTTAATACAATTGTTCCTGTGTTATTCTCTTCTCTCGCCGCGACCGCCAAACTTTTCTACTTTGTAACACAGTGCCACTTCGTGACCTGACCAATGGTATCATAAGAAACCAATTCTACAAGCAAATCAAACACTTCAGAAAAAAATTAATGGTTACTATTGGATGGCGGCAAGTTTAGAACACATGCAGAACTTAATGGCAACTCATATTCTAAACAACTTAGTCATGTCTACTCCAACTGTAATCTGCACACACATTCACGGCGATGAAAAAAAGTGTTGGTAGTTGAAAAACAAAAATGCATTTCAAGTTCCCAGTTGCTGTTCATAAACTGCCGGACACTCCATTACACTAGGGAAAGAATTCTAAGAGTTAACAAATGCAAGCTAGAAAATAGTACCATAATAACATAAAAAGTTGGAAATATCAAAATTGTATAAAAACTTTAAATTAAAAATGCTCGAAATATTCACAAAATTCACAATCTCAAACACTACACTGATAAAGTGATTATGCCTCATTCATAACTCTAAGCATCATAATTCAATTTTTAAACTTCAATAATATTCTTAGATAAATTTTAGTATATTATCCATTTTAAAAGCTAATGTGCTTACGAATTTTTTCAATTGTCAAATTACTGATTTAGTTTTGAAGTCACTGGTATCTAGTTCATTTTTACAGAATTCCTTTCGAGCACTTGCATCAATATTAATTGCCTCGGCGCGATCACCGTTGTTTCGACCGCGCGCGCATTAATATTTATTTATCGCCGCGCGATCATCGTTGTTTCAATCGCGCGCGCATCAATATTATTTGTCGCCGCGCGATCGTCGTTATTTCGACCACGCACGCATCAATATTATTTGCCACCGCGCGATCGTCGTTGTTTCGACCACGCATGCATTAATATTTATTTGCCGCCGCGCGATCGTCGTTATTTCGACCGCGCACGCATCCATATTATTTGTCGCAGCGCGATCGTCGTTATTTCGACCGCGCGCGCATTAATATTTATTTACCGTCGCGCGATCGTCGTTATTTCGACCGCGCGCGCATCAATATTATTTGACGCCGCGCGATCATCGTTATTTCAACCGCGCGCGCATTAATATTTATTTACCGTCGTGTCGCGCCCCGAGACTCGCGGAGGGGGGTCGCAGACCCACTCAAAATGATCTGCGGCCACGCCGAGCACGACTACGCTCGTGTGTCCGCGGGTCGCCGGAAAAACGGGGCCTTTGCGAGAAGGTTTCTACAATTGAAAACCTAAGATTTATGCGGAGGGAGGAGTCAAGGAAGAACTCACCTTGTGTTCATGCATGCTACCCAATAGTCGTGTATGCGGCATTTGTCTGTCGTTCCTAGGCATAGTCGGATCTCGCCAATCCGGATCTCGTCGAACGTTGTCGAAGAAGCGTCGGCCCCTTGAGTGGGCTGTTTTGGCTTGGAGAGCGAGGTCGCACTCTATTTGGAGAGGTGCACGCCGGGTTGCGGAATGGCAAAGGGGCGCGGCGGTTTTTGCTAGAAATCTGAGAATGGAGGCGGCGACTTGAAGAGAACTCGCCGGAAAAGAGCTTGGAGTCGCCGGAGCTCTGGAGAAGGGTGGCGGTTGGTGGTGACGTTGTCGGATCTTGGTGGAGAAGGAGAAGCTCGGCAAGGTTGGCGGCCATGGAGTTTGTAGAGAGAGAGAGAGAGAGAGAGATTCAATCACTTTGCGTCGTCAGGTAGGAGGTCGCCGGAGTCGATCTCCTTGCGTCGTTGGGTAGGAGATCGACAGAGTGAGGCTTGTCGGAGGAGAGGAAGAGGGTCGGGGAGAGAGAAAGAGAGAGGTTTCGTTTCTTTCCGCCGTCAGGTAGCAGGGAAGAGCTCGGCAAGTAAGATTTCTAACCTAGCTTATTTATATATATATATAATAAATAATTAAGTTATTAGTATAATTATTATCTTTATTATTATTATCATTCAAACGCCCGTATCTTGCCCTAGAGGACTCGGAATTTGTCCTAGATGGGCTCATTACGACCGCCTCGCCGATACGCATCCACCAGAATGATCCGCGGTCAAATCTGACTTCTTTTACTCTTTTTACGCTTATCGAAGCGTTTAAGGCCTAATTTTGCGACGCATTAAAACTCACCGAACGACGTCGGAATTTCAAACGGACGACTGCGTTAGACTCGTATCATCATTACGAATCCAACAAAACTGACTGAAGTCCATTCCGATGTCGTTTGTTCGATTGCACATTTTTGGGTCGTTTGCGTTATTTTTATATCGCGTCCACGTCATATTTTCGTCGATCATCGGAATCGAGCATGGACAGTTTCGTTGGACTCGTATGGGCTTCACGAGTCTAACAAAATTGACTGAGGTGAATTCCGAGGTTGTTTGCTCGATTTCACCATCGTGGATAAATATATTATTTGCAAACCACGTTATAATTTTGCTGATTCTTATCGGAATCGAGCACGGATAGTTTTGTTGAACTCATATAGACTTCACGAGTCTAACAAAACCGACTGACGTGAATTCCAAGGTGGTTTGCTCGATACCACCTTTTAGATAATTTCGTTACTTTAAGTCGCGTCGACTCGACAGATTCTCCGATACTCATCAAAATTGAGTGCGGTCGACTCTGTTGGACTCGTATCAGCTTTACGAGTCTAACAAAACCAACTAAGGTCGATTATGTGAACATTTGCACAAAAGTCATATTTGAGGCGTCGCGTAGCTCGAGGCGACCCTTTTTGGCCAACTTCATATATGCATCGGAATGCGACGAAATAAATGTCGTTGAATTCATATTGGTCTTACGAGTGTAACATCACTAACCGGAGCCCATTCTGAACTCATTTGCTCAAAAAGCTTATTTGAGTCATTATAGCTCAAAATTCGGATTAAACCAATTGTAATTGGTTTACCTGACCAACAAGGTCGCACTGGCCCTGAATAGACTCACCAAAATGGGTCGTTTGAACCGGTTAGGTCCCCTAGGCGGTTCAATCAGTCAAGTCAGAATTTTGGGATGTTACATCAACCGTCAACCGGATGTTGTGATAAGTACGGATATTTAAAATTACTTGTCTTTATGTTCCACATTTGGCTGCAATCATTTGTCTTGTGTTATGTTTGTTAGGTACTCTTTTAATATTCAATATACCCATGAAAGTCTTATTTGACACGGGTGCGTCGCATTCGTTTTTGGCGGGTGGATTTCAACGAAGTATTGGAGTAGAGCCCTTTCAGGCGGGGCACACAACTGAATGTTCGGATGCCAAATGGGTCTATTTTGAGCACAAGTCAAAAGGTTTGTGTCATCTTACGTATTGACGACGTTGATTTTGATTTGGAGGCGGTAGTATTACCACTGATACAGTTTGACGTAATTTGGGGGATGAATTTGGCTCTCGAAGCAATAAGCCAATATTGACTGTAATTTGAAGAAGGTAACCTTAGGAAGTGGGGAACCAGATGTAGTGTATTTCCAAGGGTTAATCGGCATAGCTTCTTCACTTATTTTTTCTATGCAAGCAAAGCATGCGGTAAACCATTGCGTTGAAGCCTACATTGCTTTATTGGAATCTCACACGACAAAGTCATCCCTTTAGGATGTACCTCTAGTGGCAGAGTTTGAAGATGTTTTTTAAATGAACTGCCTGGAGCACCACCCTAGAGGGAAATCGAGTTTTAGATAAATTTGGTACCTGGAGCACGACCAGTAGCACGTGTTCCTTATTGAATGGCCCCAAAGGAGTTGGCAGAATTAAAGGTTCAGCTGCAGGAATTCTTAGAACAAAGTTATATTCGACCTAGCTCCTCGTCGTGGAGTGCTCCTGTGTTATTGGTGAAAAAGAAAGATGGCGGTATGCATTTATGCATTCACTACCGTGTAAGCTCACAGTGAAGAACAAATACTCAATTCCACGTATTGATGATCTCTTTGATCAATTGGTTGGTTCATCCGTATATTCTAAATTGGACATAAAGTTAGGGTATTACCAGTTAAGGATTCAGGAGGAGGATATCCCGAAGACTGCTTTTTGTAACACCCCTTAGTTTAATAACAATCAACAGTCTGGCTGAAACTCATGATAAGAAGTAAACTAAGCAATAGTATATAAATTTGTACATAATATGTCAAATCTAAAGTAAATACTGGAAAATTTACGGCGGAAGTAAAGTTTGAAGTTAAGGGTAAAAAGGTATCTCAAATTTCTAAATTCACATAGTCAGCTAGAATTGAAAAAAACCAAATATATGAATTACTAAAATTTTAAGCATTATCTGATACATACAAAATCTTACACACCTTGGTTACACTTACTATATAAATGAAAATGGTACCATAATTGGGAAAGATAAACAAACTGAAAAAGCAAACAGATATGAAGAACCGTGAACGTTTATCCTAGGAGTAACTCCCCGTTTATGACCCCTGAAAAGTAATGTCTAAAGATGAGTCAAGCCCACTGGAGAGTAAGAAAAATCATTCCTCCTAGTGACACTAAAAAAAATTTGAAAAAAGTATGTGCATGCTTTTAAAACAACATTTTAAGCTGAGGAAAAATGTACTACAATTTTATGCATGTTTTTCTATCAAAAATACTTTAAACATAAATATCAGTTCTAGTGTGATCATAATCTACATTTTCATTCAAGTTTTGAAATCGTTAAACTATAATGACTTATAGATTTTGGCATACACTTGAATTCTAGGTGTTTTAAAGCTGTTTTTCTTCTAGTTCTAGGTTAATTGGAATCTTTTGCGCATTCTAACGATCTGAGTCCCTACCAACGAATAGAGGTGTTCTAGTGTCTCAAGGACACGGATTCGGATCTACTAATCTTTATATGGGGTGTCGTCTCCCCAAGTTGAGGCTCATAAGGTCTGCTAAGCCCTATGAGTAAGATAGTGCGCTTTTATCTATTATGTGAGGAACCCTCAATCGTGCCTCCTAATTAATTTCCATTAGATGTTGGATTACAACTTATTCATCTGAATGTCTTAGACCATGTCTCTTACTAGAAAACCATCTTATTTACATACTCATGTGGTTTAGTATTTTCTCGCATTTCTAAAGATTTAGACGATTTCATATTTTATATATTTTCACGAAATTTGTGGGGGTTTAACTGAAAGGAAAATACATTACTTATGTTTAGACGTAATTTACTCACATTAGTTGGACGCTTGTTGGGTCTATAATTTCTTATCATCAACTACACTTGCATCTCGACACATACGATTTCTCATTATTACATGCATCCTTTTAATTATACGACAACAATTTATGCAGTATACCATGTGATATGTCTAGCCAAAAGGAATTAGAGTTTCTTACCTCGGGATTGCGACGATCATAACAACTCAAATCCTTCTCTGATCTATGCCAACACGCACCCTAAATCTGAAATACAACATAAGTCTTAACTAATTAACTATGAATCTTTTAGGGTTTAGGTGGAAACACTACAACTGTTTAAGCGTTAACAAAAGAGCGGAAAAAGAGTAATTCTAAGAAGGAAAAGCAAGTGGGATTATACCATCTTCCACCAAAATAGAGATCTACAATTTCTCATATTACAATATGAATAAAATTTATGGCTATTGAAAGGATAATGGGGCTATTGATAAATGAAATACAACTTACTGAGAGGGGGGAAATGCTGCAGGAAAAAGGAAGGTGAGGTCGCCGACCTAGGGTTGGAGAAACGATCCTTTGCGGAAGTGAAAACAACAAACCTCGACTTTTGGATTTGAGGAAAGAGGAGATCGTGAGTCTTAGCATCAGGCATTGAGAAGTAGGAGGCGGGAGAAACTTAGAACTCAAGGGTGAAATCAGTTTTGGCGATTACCTGCCTCAAACAACGGCTATAGAAGAGGTCGTGCGCCGAAAAATCACAGGAAGGAGTAGGCGGGTCTCCTCCGGTAGCAGGGGATCGGTGCCTAGATTTTACAAAGGAGAAGGGACCGGTGCCTGCTTCCATCGATGCACTGGGAGGGAGAGAGTGCGGTATAACAGACAACTGGAATGCAAACAAGAGAAGGAAAACCTAAAACTTCTCGCTTGGGCCGTGAGGAGGAGATTATAAGCGGACAGGGTGTAATCGTGGCTCTCGTTTGGAAACTGCGGTCTTGGCTTAATTAAGGGGGAATTAGACCATTCCACTTAATTTCAAATATGTCATTTCCCTCTAAGACACTATTATTACGAACATAAACACTCCCGCAAACCTCTAAATCTCGCCGAATAAAATTCCAATAAATTCATTTAAATATCTCCGGCTAATTTATTAATTAACAAGCAATAATTGATCATAACAAAATCATACCTCGACCTGACGCTGGCTCAATCAATTTCGCTAGTGGTCGGACCCTGAAATTAAAAGAACGCGAAGTAAATTTTGGTTGTTACACTTTTGGCACCCGGTATGGGCATTTTGAGTTCTCAGTTATGTCATTTGGTTTGACGAACGCTCCATAAGTATTTATGGATCTGATGAATCACATGTTTCGACCATTTTTGGATATCTTTGTTGTGGTCTTTAATGATGATAAATTGATTTATTCAAAATCTGAAGACGAGCATGTCGATCATCTAAGATTGGTAATGCAAACTTTGCGAAAACATCAATTATATGCCAAGTTTTCCAAGTGTGAATTTTGGCTAAAAGAAGTTGCTTTTTAGGTCATGTAATTAGTGGCAACGGAATAGCAGTGGACCCAGCAAAGGTCGAAGTCATTCATGATTGGCCTGTTTTAAAGAATATAGCTGAAGTGTGAAGTTTCATTGGACTAGATGGATATTATTGGAGGCCACAACTTCTCACGCATTGCATTGCCTCTTACGTCTTTTTGTATGGAAGACCAACCATGGCCTGATTATTTTTGATGTCTATGTTGACGACATTCTTCTTACCAGACATGACTCCTCTGAAATAGAGAAAACAATGAAACATCTTCGGGAGTATTTTATTACAAAAGATATGGGCCCTCCAAGATAATTCTTGGGAATAAAAATTGTGAGATGCAATAACTCTATAGTCCTCTCTTTGGCACAAAACTTGCTCAAAATTTTATGTTTATGGGCACTGACAAACTTTGGGTTGAGACATCCTCACTTCTATAGGACATTACTCGATACAGGCGTCTAGTCAGTAAACTCATCTACCTTACCATAACCAGACCTGACATCTTTTATATTGTTGAGGGGGTCAGTCAATCCAAGCAAGATCCCTGAGAGTGTCATCGGGAAGCTATTTTAAAATTATTATAATACATCAAAGGGTCCCTAGGAAAAGGACTTATTTCAAAGAAACAATCACTTACATTGAAGCATATTCTGATGAAAGTTATGCAGATGATAAAGGATATCGAACATCCACTTCTAGATTATGCATGTATGTCGGAGGAAATCTGGCCACTTAGAAAAGCAAGAAATAAGTATGAGTTCTCAGGTCAAGTACAAAAGTATGGCGTAGACTAATTGTGAGTTAAAGTGGTTTTGAACACTTTTAAAAGACTTTGGAGAAATCTATGATTATCATCTACCGATGTTTTATGATAATAAAATTGTTATTTATATATCTAAAAATCTAGTGTTCCATAAAAGAACATAATATATTGAAGAGAAGAAGTTTTCAAAAACTGATAATGCATTTTGATTGTTTCTTCAGATCAAGAGTTGGTCGGCATCTTCAACAAACCAAATTTTTTCGTCTTTTAAGATATTTGTGTGAAGTTGGGAATAATCGATATATATACTCCAGCTTGAAGGCGAGTGTTAAAGCCCAAAACTAAAACCCAATTAAGGGGTCATTGTAGATTTCTTCTTCACTTTGTATTTAGTCCCACATCTCCTCATTATAATTTCTTCCTCCTCTGCATAAGACCCACATCTCCTATTATAATTTCTTCCTCCTATTATTGGAGGGGAAGTCTCATATAATAAGTTAGATTCTTTTAAATAATATTAATTTATATTTCAAACTCTCATAAGTATATAATAACCTTTATATCCCATAATAAAAAATAATTAAAAATGAGGTGCCGAAAACAAACGAGGCATTATCCTAATGTTTGGCATATTAACTTGATGTATTGAAATATGACACTTGATTTAGGTAGCAAATAAGCATGCCAAGAAAGAAAAGAAAGAGAATTGTTTTAAAATAATTACCAAAACAATTTGAATAAAGCCGAGGATAAAGAAACGGAAAGTAAGAATAAATTAGGTAGGAATGTCATTTTTTCCAAACTCAACAGATAGTGATTTATGATATTAGAAGAATAGCTGGAAGGGAAGTAAACTGGTACACCTTCTCCACATGATCAAACACCATCACGTCATTATAAAGGCCTAAGTTGACATCAGGGAGATTCCTATCATCTTCTGGAGCACTGGAGAAAGGAAGTCTTCTCTTCTCAACATATCGCATTGTATCGTATGAGAAATAACCCATCCAACCACCTGCAAAGCAATTGAAAATTATTTTCGTTCAACAAACTAATGCCTTAAAGTAATATATATCCTTTCAGATGTTACAGCATTAAAAACAATCTCATTCCATATTTAGATATAACAGAAAAATTGCTGTTAAGAATAACATAAACCTAAAATGATAAGAATCTCAAGACGAACCTGCTCAAATTTCAGAGCATACAAAATGGCCCTGTAATTGCCTGAATCAGCCAAGCAGACCTGACTCAAACTGGGCCAAACATCTTTATATTTGAGCTCCCAAGCAATAGTAAAGGACGGATCAAAGGGACCAATCTTCCTTCAAGTTATCATTATCCAGTGAGACATGCTATAAATACGCCCTTGAGAGGATCCCACCGCCCAACAAACGACCAGACCTCACCACCCAACAAGTAATGCCATGAGAATTAATAGCATATTTAATAGGTATCTTCAATACAATCAATGTGGATAATTTTTTCCTTGGTGTGCCTAGAACTATTTAAAGAAGGCATAGTTAAAAGTTTGGGGAAGTCTCAAATTTTGTATATGGTCTTCGCTTTGAGCGTGAGAGGTGCATGCCACTCAAGTTGTAATCAGCCTCACGATTCAGCGCATGACAGACAATTAAGTAAAGTTCCTTAGCCTAAAAGAAACAAAAGGTGGATTTGTCACTTTTGGAAATAATAACAAGGGAAAGATCAAAGGAATTAAAACAGCCGGTACAAATGAACTAATAAAAAGTGACATATGGTACAATCTCAAGATACAACTACAGGGTACATAATAGAATGTGGAACCATAAAACTAAATAGATAGTCCATGAACTAATAAACTTACAACATAGTCTCAGAAGGCACTACGGCCAAGGAGTGTCACCCTGGTTCCACTAGGGTCACATAAAGTAAATCATGACCTAATTGGACCAAAGAGGTAACCTTGAGTCCAATTGGGTGGGAGTCCATTAAGCCATATCTGACCTAATTGAGCCAAGATGGCGCGGTCGCCGATTGCAGAGCCCTAGTCTAAGATCAGTGATCGACTAACTTAGTTCTTCAATGTGAACTTCTGTGATTCTCGATCGCGTACGGCGATCGCGGAGCCTCGGTCGGTGACCCCCTCTCTTCTATCCTCCTCGGGAGTTCTCATGAATAGTGACAAAACTCTTTCCATCAGGATCTTGACATTGTGCAACACGGTGCAATGTTAATCTCCAAAGCAGTGACGCTGCACATCATGGTGTCTCACGTAACTCTGAAGGAGGAGCACATTTGTAAGACCTAAGGCATGAAAATCTTTATCCTTTTCAAACTCTAAAAATTAAACTAAGTGATAGACAAACTATGTATTATTTAGAGTACAATAACTTACATTGATTATCACCACCTAAACAAACCCTATTTATGGGTTTGGTGGCCATTTTTTGTACAACATGAGTGACTAAGTGCTTGTCCTACAAAGATAGTCCTCTAAAACTGCCCCAGAATGGGTCTTCAATTTCATGTTCCTGCAGGGGCCCACAGAAAGAGATATCATTAAGCACAGCAGGAAGAAGGGGAAGATTAAAATTAGTTAAAATAATAGAGGATTTGATGGGTATAACCCCACCATCATCCTCCGTGTTTTGAATATTAATGTACGGTTGAGCGTTTTTATGAGTATGACTGTGCGCCCCTTTCATTTTGGCGGCATGAACTTGGCCAGATAATTCCATGTTACGCATGACCGTGCGTGACACTTCTCCAATCTGGCAATTTTTTCGCACTTTCAATTGGCATTAGATTCAGGTTCATTATTAAAAAAGCTAACACCTTGATTAATCAAGAACTTCTCCTCTAAGAATCATATTCTGATTATCAAACAATCGTGAGTTTTTCACAGTTTAGAGATTATGCTACTACAAGGCCTTCAATGTGTAACTTGGAGAAGTTTGCATTCTAAAAGTCTAAAATTAAATTATCATGCTAAGGTGTTCAACCTCACAAAGCTTATTAAAGCTTATCAGGAGGTGAAGTATTGTTTGGGGGTGTTTTTTGTCATGTTTTTAATAGAAATGTGATATTTTGAACAAGGATCTCGAATTAATTGAAATCTGTCTTTCATGATTTACTTTCTCTATCAATTTTATTTCTGCTATGTATGTGTCAAAAGTGTTGTAAAAGAAAATTAATATTTTGTCATAAACCATATTCACCCCCCAAGGTTGCCTAGTGATACAACAGTCATATTTTTGTATCAGACATTCATGCATACTTCATGTTTTACGTTCATGTTTCATACAAAAATAACTAAAAAGTTGTGGTGGTGGTGGTGGTGGTGAAAAAAATACTCGTATTCTCCAACCACCCATGTGGAGGCTGGTACTGTTGTTGCTAGCGGCAAGCTTGGCCTGGTGGTGGAGATATGGGCACCCCATATGAGAGGTCATGTCATAAACTACCCCTCTAACCAGGTGTTGGAACTCTTTTATTAAAATTCATTTTTAAAGGAGTAGATGAAAGTTGTTTTCTTTCATAATGAATAGATTATCCGTTGTAGCAAATCAGGTTGCCACATTCACTAAACAGGTTGAAAATATGAGACCCTCAAGCCTCACAATGTTACACCTCCAGCCACCTCATCCTTTCCCATCAACAGATCAACCACCCCACAGACACTAAATTCCTTGCTTACCCTTTATCTAATAGCAGTCAATTCATCGCTCACTCCAGCAACCACCTAAACTCATTTGTTATATCTTCTCTGCATCATAGTCGATTATTCGGTGAGTTTTATATTAAGTTTCATATTGTCTACAATGTATGAATGTATCTTTATTTCTAGTGATATGTAGTTTATAGAGTGTATCTTTCTATCCTTAGAAAAATTAATTTACTTAATATTTAATTTCTAGCACTTTCATTGGCATGCAATTGTTACTTGTTAACGTTTCAATAGGTATTTTGCCCATGTCGTCGAAAAGCACCGAAGAACTCCCTCCCTCTCATTCATATGGATCAAAACGAAGAAGTCATCTTTAAGGATAATCAAAACTAAGGTTTTGCAAGGTAAAGAAGCAAATATCCAGCCAAGACTTCTCTTCTTCCTACGACATCGGTTGGAGGTGTGATGAGCTTGCCCCCAAATAAATCAAGTGTTCATCCTCCCACTCGTGTGTTCTCTTCATTCCCCTATCCCACAAACTACAGTACTAATAATTGGTCTGACCTACCCTACTCGTCGACCGTCTCGATTGGTGTCGGGGTTCCAGCCATTACAACTCATCATCGCCTCCTACAGCACCAATAACAGGACCATCTTCTCTTCTAGCTCGTACAAACCTTGTGCTCCACAACTAACAGCACCTGCCAATCCATCCGTCAAGATGGTCGACAAATGACCTCCATGACTGCCATTTTTACCACATTTACACTCATTTAGTCGACATACCGACGACTGCAATTGGAAGTTGGGAGGCCATCGAGGTGAGAGTGACATCTCCCGCGTATAGGAATTTAAGGATCAGGTTACTGCAGGCTTCCATGTAGATTCCACTATTGATGGTGTGGAAAGTATTACTTTGTATTTGTGGCTCTATTTGGTCGGGCTCGGCGTCTTCCCTGTCAAGCCTCTTTCCATTTTATGCCCACATAATTTCCTACCCTGCAAATGAGGACTTTGTTATCTCAGAAGATGATGAAGATGTTGCTTTCAATGTTGATGAACATGAAATCTTTTTGGAAATTCTGCCTACCAAGAAGATTGATCTTTCCATGCTCTTCAAAAGGCGCTTTAAAAGCTCCATAGATCAAGTACAACAACAAAAGGTGTTCGAGGAATCATATTTCAACTAAGAGAATTCATATACGAAGAAAATTAATTTGTGCAGAATGCATTTACATCTTAATCATATGTTTTGTATTGACAAAGTTCTTTGAGTTTTTAACATCAAGTACAGTTTTTGAAATCAGTAATGCTGATCGGTTTATAATGTCCTCTTGTATTTTTATTTGTTTCTCTGTGATGTAATTTAATTTCTACTCTATGTTATTTTAATTTATATCATAGCATTGCTTTGTAAAACTTGCACTACCAAATAAGGAGAGATTATTGAATCCTGGTGATTTAGTAGAATATGTTAATAATGTATGATAATCATTCTTGAGGTCTATGTATCTGTATAACTTGAAATAATTCAGATGAGATAAGTTAATCCCTATAGACTTCTAATAATTAGAGATGTATATTTTTAGACTTAAAAGAAATCGTCGACTAGCTGTCAATGATCGCTGAACGTGATAGGATTTAGGGATTAACATGTAATGCTTTTCCTGTAATAGCCATATAATACATGTCTGATCGGGCCCCGTAGTGTACAATCCTCATAAGTAAAATATTGTAAGATAATGTAAAATTCACATGACTATACCATAAACTCAGAGTCAATAACGATTACAAACACTTTAAAAGTAAAGAGAGAGATACATGTTACCACGCCTTGACACGGAGGGGACGAGAGACTCTTCCTTGGGTTCGTAGGAGAGCCCGGCTTGGTCCACCAGCTCTACAAACTCCTCCTTGGCTGCTTCCACAATACGGGAGAGATTTGTCACCTCCTCCTAGTCACGTCTTCAACAGGGTTTGTCGGTCTCAACACCAAGTGCTCCGGCTTGGAGCTCCAATGGGGGCTTGTAAATCACCTTCTTCTCTTTTATAGTGCTTGGGGAGGTAAGAGGGGGCCTAGGGGAGAAACCCTAGAGCCTTGGGGCAAAACGGGACCTAAAACAGCGGGAGGAATGAGGGAGATCCGTCAAAAGCCCTAAAACAACGTATTTATAGAAAAAATAGGTGCACGCGCGTGCGTGAAGTTAACACGGCAAAAACCTGGTCTCCCAGGTCGCGCACGCACAAGTGTATGTGTGTGCACGCGCGTGCGTAAATTACGCACGCGCAAATTCAGATGGGGAAAAGGCATCATTCCAGTTCAGAAGCTATTTGGACCACCCTAGAGGCAGAATTAGGAAAAGTGTTCTACAGCAAAATTCTACCCCCGATGTCTAGTTTCCAGAACTTTTGAAATTTCCAAAATCGGAGCTCTGTAGCAAAAGGTATGGTCGATCAAGTGAACCATGGTCAGAACTGGACTGCAGAAATGCATGCGTGTGCGCAATAAGCACACGCGCGTGCGCTCTGTGCAGATTTGTAAAACATGATTTTTAAGACCCTAAATTGATACCTAAACACCCATATTGCTCTCAAGGTATCCTTATATCATAAAATTAAGAATTTAAGGATATTAAGTGATTATACGACGGTGAAGTCATGCAAAAGGGGCCCAAAATAACTATATAAAATACACGTATCAAATACCCCCAAACTTGAATGGTTGTTTGTCCCAAGCAAACCGCACTCACCCCAGGGGATAAATGATATTATTAGGTAGTCAAACATCCAATCTACATAACAAACCAATTCATTCTATCACGTCTTCCCCTTGTCTCTATTATTTGGGGGAACGAGGATGAATTAGTGAAATTCTCCCTCTAGGAAGATCTTCTGCAGGAATTCTTTTAACATCAGACGTTGGCGGTATGCCAAGTCTCTCGATGGAACTAACAATAGAGAGCTCTCTTGAGGTTCTGCATTGGTATGTTGATCGAGTGCGGCTGCTAAAAAAAGTTTTCTCGTCGTATGGCGGAGACGATCTGCGTCGATAGCTTATTGAGTGGTGGGAGGATGATTTCTGGTGGGTGCTCTTAGCGGATCGGAGGGCTATTGAGATAAATCGAGCAAGGTTCCTTGCGGAATTGGCGCCGGTATGGTTCCTCGTGGGGTCTTCTCTTGAAGTGCCATGGGTATCACGGCCCTGCTTCATGAGTAGTCGGTCGCTTTATGTCATTTCTTTGAAGGACTAGGGCATGACATCCTCAGCATCCATACGTCGGCATGCTTGTTCCAGCGCATGTAAGTAGGTAGTGGGGGTAAACATTGAGTTGGTAGTTGAAGAGACCGTCACGGAGTCCTCCTGATGAGGGAGACCCACGTGATGTTATCATCTGTCAGCTTGACGCGTATCTTCTTCTTCGGAAAGCGCGAGATGTAGTCGCGAAAGAGCTTTATCTCTTGTTGTTGTAGATCAAACAGGTGACTTGGGCCTCTCTTCAGCTTCTCGGAGCTGGCAAAGTGCGCATAGATGAGGCGCTTCAGCTCATCGTAGCTAGAAGCGCTCCCACGAGGTAGTTCAAAAAATCAAATGATGGTTGCTCCCTCAAGTGTAGTGAACAAGAGCCTACATAGGCTGCCAAATAAGGTCCTCGCGGCCAGGGCAAATTCGAATCGCCTTACGTGGTTGGTGGGATCTTGACTCCCATAGGATGGTAGTTTGTGATGGCGGAAGTCTGACGGGGATGGCGTTGATTCGACTATGTAATTGAAGGTAGACGGGTTTTCTTGGTCATCATCGTCAATATCGATGTCGGTTGGATAGGTATCCTCGCCATTAGGGAGTGCGGGGCAACGAAATCAGGTGTCACCGAAGAGGTGGAGAAATAGGGTTGGGGAGCAGTGTTTTCAGGGGTGCATGTAGAGGATGAGAAGGTAGAGGGTGAGCAGAACAAGGAGCAGTAGTTCTGTTTGTTCGGTCCACCTCATCAATGTGCTTCCGGAAGCCTTGGGCGAGGGTGAGGATGGCCTGTTTTATCAGGGCCAAGCCGTTCTTGGTAAGATACTCGGGTGCAGGATAGGGATTCTGGTTGTTGTGGTCGGCCATGGCTATGAAGTTTTATATCACTACTATGATCTACGATCACTGCACCTTTCAGGGTGTTCGACCCAAATTTGTCTGTGGCTGGAGAGGACTCTACTTCCGACGAGAACGACGACCGAGTACCCGAGAGTTTAATTGAGAGCTCCATCCTCCTGAATACATTGTTGATCTGCTGGAATTATGGGTCTGTGGAACCATTCGTTCACTGTCAAAGAGGGGGGACATTTAAAGGGGAAAAGATGTTTTAACTGTCGACAAAAGTTAATGTCAAGTCGTGGGCCATCATGAGGTATCATATTGGAAAGGCATGATGTACCAATGGTGTGTGAGTCGTTTCATCATGGGCCCTAAAGGAGTAACTATTTAACTGAAGGGAGTTAGCCCTCTTGAAGGGGTGCATGAGAATATACCTCGTGAGCGATAGGGGGCGTAGAGGGATTCATCACCCAATAGACTGATGAGGGTGTCCTCACCATGCGGGCTGGTGAAAGAGTCCTCGCCAGGCATGCTAGCGAGGAAGTTACCGCAAGGGCGGTTAGCGCTTGTCGCAGGGCAATATTAGCAAGAAGGTCCTATAAATGTGGAACAAAGTTTTTGGATTAGGAGCAGGGTTTATCCAAGCGGGCAAGTTCAAAACAATGCCTAAGAGACAGATCAATCCATGAGGAGATCTGTAGTACGTGTGTCGCCACCAGAGGGTTTTGACTAATGGCGGGCACATCAATCCTGTCATTTATCATTTATGATAAAAGGTATATGGTTAACATGGAAACTTATTCTAGTACTCAAAAACTTTTCATGAAGGGTTATATTTTGGTTCTCATCTTTTACAAACATTTGCACAAGAACTTAATGTGTTTGTAAGTGCAACATCAATTCTGGTAATCCTAATAATGCAACTCTAATCGAGACGAGACACCTTTGAGACACAAATATTTGTTGATGTTTCCACAAGTAGAGTTCTGGGGTCAAGGCGCATTATGTTTTAGCGGTCAAGCCTCTATTAAAAAATATTACAATTGTTATAAAATGATTGGTGAGATATATTCTCTCTCAGCGAGATTCAACCAAGTTACTCTTAGTGTCCATTCAACGGACGGAACTAGGACTTCAGAATTGGAATTAGAGGCTAGTTTCAATGAAAATCGACCTTCATTTCTAATTTCAGGGCCTCAATTTCATCCAAACGAACGGACTCTTAAGGAGAATTCTTTCCCAACTTTGATGCAACACCTACCTTCATAATTGGTTTGTACATGTCGGTTTGTGGTAGACCACGTCCAAGGATAAATAAATCCACGAAAGTACAACAGAAGAAAGCAAAATAGAAAGCAAGTACAGGGTGAAAGTTGGAGGGAAAAACTTAGGCAGTCACAACCATATACAATGATCCAATTTCTTCCATTATAGCAACTTGGGAGTATACTATGAAAGAGCTGTGACAACAAAAAACGAAAGCATAAGATGTCAGAAGGTACCGCAAAAGACATCTGGTAGCTCGTCCATGAAATGTGGACTCCAGCCTTCCATTATCCTCCACGGGAGTCCCATTGGATCATCCACAATTTCTTCAGTCCTTCTTCCTAGCTCATGGTCCACAATGGAAACCAAGTTTTCCTTGGAAACAATCTCCATAGCCGGGTGAGCGCCAAGAACACTATACCGCCCCTAAAACCCCGGAGAAGCTCAATATGAATCCCCAAATAGACATTAAAAAATGACGGCAAGGAGATGAAGGCACTGACAGCGCTGGTTCCGGCCAATCCATTCTCAACGGACTCGAATAGAAAGCTGGGGGCCTCGAAGTGGCCCTCTTCAACGAGGCAGCGATAAGCTAGTATTGGGGTTAGGTGATCGCAGAAGATGCAGCGGTAGAGAGGGACCAGGTTGCTCCCCGTCTTGACAGCGTATGTGAACCTCGCCAGCTCTTCCTTTTCAGCTGTCCAAACTAAATAACAAATTGAATTAGATGATAACTCTCATTGTAGTGAGCTAAGCTGCGTACCTGAGGCAGCAGTGGAAAACGAAGCGGTGGCCACGTATTTTAAATAGGGGCGCTGGGAGAAGCCGATCAATGGGTGGCGGGCGGTCCAGGCCAAAGGGGAGAAGGTGACGTTGCCACAGTGGAGGCTGAATGAAGTGAGACGAGGGAACACAGCTAGGTTTTCCATCTCGATGGACAGAACAGGAACAAGACGACGGATATGAGAGGAGTTGCTTTAAGCCACTGAGCGGAGGGAGGGAGGGAGGAGCCTAGGTGCCGGGTAGAGAGTTGCTGGGTCGGATCCAAGGGCCCCGTGCATTGAATACCATTCATCGCAAACAGTGGGAAGGAGGTATGGTAGCTTCTCTTGCTCATCAATGCCATTAACGTTCCACCGGTCATCGCTTTCCTTTTGTTTCCTCAATCACTACCCAGCAAGCGCCGAGATTCAATGCTTACAACACTGAACATGCAGAGATCCAAGACTTGCAGCATTGATTAAGAGAGAGAGAGAGAGAGAGAGAGAGAGAGAGAGAGAGAGAGAGGAAGAGGGAGAGAGAGAGTGCGGATTTGATATAAGACCTGTTATGTTACGGGTAAATTCTTCTTTTGGTCTGAAATTGGATTGGCCTGCGTTTAGCATTTTACGGTATCTTTGATGAGGCAGGTGGGAGAAAGATTGGAGAATTTTCACCCCAGATGAGGGGGAACATTTTGGTACGCAACTTGTATCGTGCTCACAATATGCGCAAAATTAGGCGGAAATTTTTTCAGGCCCCAACTCTTTTCGACCAAAATGTTTCCCTCCATCTTCGTTCTAATCCCGCCGAGACTCATTCGCAGCAGCCTGAACCTCCATTGAAGCATACATCACCTTCAACCCACATCCGACCTTGTCTCCCTCTTCGAAGCCGACCTCCTCTAAGCCTGAAAGTATTTAGTTGTCTACCTAAATCACCTAGAGGGGGTGAATAGGTAAATTCTATGACATTAAGCGGAATTAAAAAAACTTTAAAGATTATGCACACAGAATAAGAGAAACACACAGCACATACACACGGATTTATAGTGGTTCCCTAGAATGGGTACTCCACTTTCCCGCCTCGTCTATCTAACACTTCGGGCTAAACTCGGCTACTTCATCAAACTCAGATTTCAATAAATCTTACACCTCAGAGTCTTCAACTCCTACAAGCTCGGAGACAGCGTCCCCTACAAAAACTCGGAGAACAACCTCTCCTACACTCGATCCTCTTTTTGGTACGCAGCTCGTATCGTGCGCACAATATGCGCAGAATTAGGCGGAAACTTTTTCGGGCCCCAACTCTTTTCGACCAAAATGTTTCCCTCCGTCTTCGTTCTAATCCTGCCGAGACTCATTCGCCACAGCCTGAAGCATACCTCACCTCCAACCCACATCCGACCTTGTCTCCCTCTTTGAAGCTGACCTCCTCTAAGCCTGAAAGTATCTAGTTGTCTATCTAAATCACCTAGAGGGGTGAATAGGTGAGTTATATGGCATTAAGCGGAATTTAAAAAACTTTAAAGATTATGCACATAGAATAAGAGAAACACACAGCACATACACACTGATTTATAGTGGTTCCCCAGAATGGGTACTCCACTTTCCCGCCTCGCCTATCTAGCACTTCGGGCTAGACTCGGTTACTTCACCAAACTCAGATTTCAATAAATCTTATACCTCAGAGTCTTCAACTCCTACAAGCTCGGAAGCAGCGTCCCCTACAAAAACTCGGAGAACAGCCTCTCCTACACTCGATCCTCTAATCTATGATCTACAAAACTCAAAATAAAACTTCCTACAAGAGTTGTAAAAAAGTTTTTTACAAACACAATAGATTGTAAACAATCTTTTCAGAAACCTCGAAGAGATTCAACTTCAGATATGAGAAAATGATTCTTCTTCCTTGCTTAAGAGAGAAACATGAACTTGGAGGATGAAGGAGAAGAATGTCTTGAGCTTTTGAAATCTAGATCTGAATCTTGAGAATCGACTGGATCTGAATGCAACTTTAAAGTATCTGAAAACATAGATCCTGTCGAAACTTTACTTTGAGAGGAATCGCGAATCGAGATGTCAGCGACGAATTCTTCCTGTTACGAATATGAGAAATGTCGATGGAAAGAATTGTGTGATTTCTTTATTTGTTCACGATTATGAGAAATGCCGACCAAATTGTAACAGCTCCCCTGCAATGACTTTATAATATGGGTCCGGCCGGGACCCCTATAGCATATAATCGCCACAGCTTTAGTATTAAGAGGTGATATAGAAACTACCCAACTCAAAACTCAGAACAAACACAGTGGAAACATTAAATAAACCACATAAGTTGTCCACATCTACATAAGAGTACTACGGCCTTAAGGCCTTACAAAACTCATACTCAAGTCATCAAAAAAGGCATAGAAAATGTCCAACAGATTATAACAATCCTATGCTACTTCGTCATGCAAGCCGAAACAAGTAAAGACAACATAGACAAACAGGAAAACAGGAAAAGTGCACTTCATGAAGCTTAGGCCTTTTTGGTCGGTGAGCTGGATTCAGCCTGCGATCCTTGCCCTGCATCCAAATCACAAATAATGGTATAACGAGGGTCAACTTTGGCTGGCCAACAACGGTGTAACAACACCCCTTCTTCCGGCCGTCCTAGCAGACCCCGGGGAACTACATCACCCTGCAAGTCAGCACTTCGTATGCAAATGTAATAAACAATAATAACATACAACGACAGACATGAGTGTCACAAGCATCATCCACGTTTCTATGTTGAGCAATAAAAATAAGGGGCCTAACAATGTAGCATGTATGCAAACCTGGGTTTCACCCAAGGCACCCAATGGCGTGTATGCTTCTAACACAACATCACACATCAACATTTCACAACAATCAGTGGCACTTATCATTTCCCCAGGGCGTGCAAGACCAAGGCCAAGAACTCCACTGAGACCTCACCCCTTACATGGCTCATCCTGCCAACAGGCGCATCAGCATACTTGTTCTCACCACAATCACTAAGTCAAAAGCCAAGAACTCCACTGAGACCTCACCCCTTACATGGCTCATCCTGCCAACGGGTGCATCAGCATACTTGTTCTCGTCAGTTAGCACAAAAGGGGACTTGTCTTGCCGGGACACTCTCCCCATATGAATCCAAGCATTCACGGGCTAGTCAGCCGACCACAAAGACAAAGTCACGCCCTTACATACAAGCGACTTCACAAGCCACTATGCACAAAATTACCCTTTCCAAACCAATGTTCATTCTCTCACGAAACATAAGGGCAACACATACGACGTTTTCGCCTTCATCGGATTTCTAGCAAAAATCCCTAAAATGCACGTTAAGCAACATCACCGAATCGGGCAACCGGTCACGATTTCGGCTTCACCCACAATGCCTAATCCGCCAACGGAACGGACCTCTAGTGCAAAATCATGTCGGGGACAGACTCAATCAACCCGATGGTTCTTCTTGAACCAAGGCGACCCAAACCCCTCTCATTTGAGAGATCCGGTGCCATAAATTTCAAAAAAGAGAAGGTAAAAGCAAAGATGACATGCACGCATCCTAAAACTGGGAGGAGAGATGTCGTTACCCTAAGAGTTCTCTTCCTCGCCATGGATCGGTTGAAAGGCACGAATAGAAAGGAGTGCCTTCTAGTCCTCTCCACGGATCTGGTTTCAGATCTACGAACGGAGCTCCGGTGCTCCAACAATGGCGGATCTAGCCTTCTTCTTCCTCCAAACCTTACTTCCCTTCTTAGCCTTCAAAAGCACAAAAGACTTAATGAAATGGGAAAAGAACTTCTCTGCCCTATTTAGGGTTTATTTGGCGCAGCGGTGGCGGGCAAGAACCAGCGGGTGCAAACGCGGCAATCAAATCGGAGGGAGGAGGCGGGGGATCGAAACAGAGCTTTTGCTCCGTTTCTCATGGCTCGGCGGGTGCAAACGCGGCAAACGCCGCCGCCCGTCATTTGGTTACGCGCCTTGCGGCGGCGTTTGCCGCAAACGCCGCATGCCACCGCCGCGCCAAATGAACCCTTAAAGCCTTAGAGCGCACTTATCTGAACCTTAGGATCAAGATCCAAACAAATTGGACTTCCAGGAAACGCTACTTACGGAACAGGTTCCGTGTAACGTCCCAAGGCCATGGACTTACCATCGGGACAACATCCACCGACTGCCTCGCCTGGCGACCATTACCGGGCTGCAGCCCAAGCACCCCAACCCCTCTCCAGCCCACAGGCGGGTTGTTGGTGGTCCATGGCCTTGGGACGTTACAAGATCCAGTTAAGCGCCTCTACGGGGCCTTCCTAGGAGGTCACCCATGTAACACCCCAAGTATGTTGAAGCAGATTTGTGTTGCTGGGAGCTAGCGCCGGCGCTAGTAGCTAAAGCCTGGTGCTAGCCAGTTCGACAAACGCCAGCCCGTTCGACGAATGCTGGTCCAGTTCACCGAACGCTGGGCCAGTTCGCCGAACGCCAGCCCGTTCGATGAATGTTGGGCCAGTTCGCCGAACGCCAGCCCGTTCGACAAACGTTGGGCCAGTTCGCCGAATGCCAGCTCGTTCGACGAACGTCGGCCCGTTCGACAAATGCCAGCCCGTTCGCCGAACGCTGGTCCAGTTCGCTGAACGCTGGTCCAGTTCGGCGGTAGCTTGCGATACAATACAGATCCTTGATTTGAAATCGTGGCTGTCAAATCCTTATGTTTTTAGATCTGATGGCTGGGTTTTATTCCGGGATTCCTTAAGCCTTGTCCAGAGAAGATAGTTCCTGATTACTTTAGGTCTTATATCTCTCTTCAAGCTTGAGAAAGAAGAAGCCAAGGAGGAGGAAGGAGCCATCTTCCACCATTGACGGAGCTCCGAAGCTCCGAATCGCAAGCCGGTTATAGATCCGCGGAGAGAAGCCCGGTGCGGTCCTTTCCATCCGATTGGAATCTTGGATTCTCATGGCGAACAAGAAAACGACAAGGGTAACGATCTTCTACTTGGACAAGTGAAGTCCTCCTTTTTATGGCATGTTTGCATGGAAAATCCCCCACCGATTGGTGGAGAAAAGGGAGTTTTCTAGCGGGTTGATCATTTCGATCCCCTTTGGTTACTTGCATTTAGCATCCGGAATCGTAGTACGGACATAGACATTGTGTGTGAAACCCATCCGGACAGGTTGGTTTGGATTGTTGATGGCTATATTGTCGATTGTGCCGGAGAAGACTTTGTGTTCTTGTATGTGCTATTTTTGGGTTCTGTGTACTGTAGGGTACTGCAGGGAGTCTTGGAGTTAACCTCCAGGAAATACCCGAAGTTGTGGGCAGATTCGATGATTTGTCACTACCGCCCGACGTTAGGGCCAACGCTGGCGGTAGCTCCCATGGAGCTGTTTTGTTGAGGTGTGATACCTCCTTTCGTTGCTCCGGCTGATGTGAAGTCGTACCCGCGTCGGACGATTGATGCCGACGATTTGAGCATGGGCAAAGCTGATCCAAACCCGCTCCCATACCGAGTCGGTGAAGAGGTAGCTGATGAGCGAAACCATGCTTCCAAACGATAACGACAAGTTTACCGTATCGAATGTAGTATAGGTTATAAAAACCAAGGTCGTATAAAAATCCGGGCGTGTTGATTACTCTTACTCAAGACGATCTCCATTGTTCTATCAAATGAAACTTTTGATTCGGCTGTAATAAGAAAAGGAACTCGACTAAAAGATTATAGCTAATAAAAAAGAGAGAAGGACAACTAGAAGAAGGGATGAATAAAAACAACAAATTTTATTAATTCATGAAAAAGAGATTACAACTATTGGAAGAGGACTTACAAATGCAAAAAAAAAGTAAAGCTAGATTACTCAAACAAAGGAGGAATAACGCAAAAAAATGGAGGCTTGGACTCCAAAACAAGGTGTCAAATAATCTGGAGGAGCTGCCCTTTTATAGCTGAAAAATTCTGGTTACACGCCCTCGGTCACGCCCGTGACCAAGGGCGTGTAAGGCGCGCGGTCATCTGGTTGCGGAAAGGACGCAATCTGGCATTAATGCAGGCGATTCGGGCGCGTCACGCCCTAGGTCACGCCCGTGACCTAGGGCGTGTAATATTCAAACGTGCTGCTGGCGGGAATCTTCGGCGGGAAGGAGCGGGAAGTGGCGCGGGACGAGTCACGCCCGTGACATGTTGTCACGCCCTCGGTCACGCCCGTGACCGAGGGCGTGTAATTTTAATTGACGCGGAAGCGTGCTCTGGATGCTTGTGGCGGGTCGTGGCCGTGACATTGGGTCACGCCGTTGGTCACGCCCGTGACCTGGGGCGTGTACTTGGCGAACTTTTCATGGAACGTCCCCGGAGTGGCAGAAACCGGTCTGGAACACCGCGCAGGTTACACGCCCATGGTCACGCCCGTGACCTGGGGCGTGTAAATGAAATTTCTGCTCCAAATGTCCAGAAAACCTGTAAACATGAAATAAACATAAGTTAGCTTTTGAAATTAAAGTATGAAAGATTTATATGAAATAATTTAGATAAAAGACATAATTTAATATTAAAATAAAAATAAAACTATACTAAAAGATGAGTAAATAAATTACTCATCAAACACCCCCATACTTACTCGTTTGCTAGTCCCGAGCAAACAACTTTTCATAGGAGTGGAAAAATTTAAATACTAGAAAAGAAATTTGAACTCAAGGAATAAAAACGCGAAGTCTTACGCCTACGTGTAGAGATCCTAGTTGAAAGATCTATTCAGCATAATGATTAGCTTATAATTTTCAGTAGTGCGAATTAACAAATTGCTTTTACTTTTAAATTGAAAGTTCAGCAAATTCTAGAATGTTATTCAGGGAGCGGGTAGCGTGTTTTCTAAGATCAATATTACCCAAAATTGAGTTTCGGGATAGCCTCCAAAGAAATCCATCAATGACGATAGCCATAGGCTTGCCCGGTCGCACTCTCTCCACTACACAAGTATAATGTTATAGCTTAAAGATCAAAAGGGCTTTCATTAGGAGTGAAACTTGGCTTAGGTATATGATTCGGATTTGGAAATAAAAAAAAGATAGAATATGACGGCTAAGGATCACACTAAACCAAGGTGAGAGTTACCCAAAATTATCCAAAATTCAAACCTCGTGTAAGAGTTGTTACGAAGCAAAACTCTCAAATTTTTCAAAAAAAATTGTGAAAAAGAGGCCATGAATACTTTTTTTTATATATATATATTATTTCACAATTGGCCAATAATTTTTTCATATATATTTTTTTTATATCCCCTTTTTTTTTCATAATAGCTCCAAATAAGAAGTTGTAATTTCCTTAATTTCACAATTGAACCCCTTACAGAATTTTAATAAATCTCAAATATTTAGTGTGATCATGGGTTGGATGTTTTGGCTTTGGTGAAAATAAAAGGTGGAGGTAGCAAATGAAATAAGGTAAGACCCAAAGTGTTTAAGCAATGAAAAATTTAAAAAGGTGGGCAAACAGGCACAAACGATCAAAAGGTGGCCTAAATCACTTCAAAAAACTATGCCAAACCTATGTAAATGCTTTGAGAATCGCTAGAGGCAAGTTCTAGACATCGAGAAAGGACACCCTTCCGTTCAAAAATGTGTAATATTTCTCTAGTAAGCTTCTACATGCTCACTTGAATTTATTCACAGATTCTACCGGTTTCAAGGTAAAAGTAAAACAAGAATTGTTTTTTCGCAGTTAGAAAAACATAAATCTAATTTTATGCTGAATAGTTAATTTGACATAGAATTCTACAAATGTGTGCGTTTGACTAGGAACACTGCATGAGTTAACAATTTTATTCCAAAATTCAAAATCTAATGAAGTATAAAAATTCCCTACTACACTAAACAAAAGCAAATCTACTAAGGATTTTGCAAATGAGTAAGTATAAAAATTCAGCATAAATCTTAAATTTTTTTATTTTTTATTTTTATATAATTTTTTTTTCTTCTTAGACTTCCCAAGATCTACCCGTTTAAGGGCTTGCAAGGTACTAGAGGCTATGATGGGAATTCAAGCCCAAAGCGTCCTTTCCAAGAAATTTTATTTAGATAGAAAATATAAATATATATATTATTTTTTTTTTCAAAGAAATAGAAATTCAGAGAAGGCAATGCTACACCCCCATACTTAGAATTAAACATTGTCCCCAATGTTTAGAACTAGGTAAGAAGATAAAAAAAACAGGAATTACACTTTTTATTTTATTTTATTATTATTATTTTCTTAGAAAATGAAATAAATAAAACAATGAAAAAGGCAGAAAGATAAATAAGTGGCTAAAGGGTGAAGAGGGCTTCCCTGATCGGTAGACGAGGTTGCCGGACAAAAAATAAAACCTGCAAAATTAAGTTAAACAAACAAAAGAAAACGTTGGGTTGCCTCCCAAAAGCGATTTGTTTACCGTCGCGTAGCTTGACTAAGTGGCGTTCTACAAGTTTGTGAGGTTAAGCGTTTCAATTTTGCTGGGCGCTGGGTCGCCAGAATGATATAATTTCAATCGGTGTCCGTTAACCTTCAAAAAGCCTTGATCCGGGTGTTCTATTAGCACGGTCCCATATGGCCAAACCTCTTTTACAACAAAAGGGCCGGACCATCGGGATTTTAATTTGCCCGGAAAAAGTTTTAATCTAGAATTATATAAAAGGACTAAGTCTCCCGGTGAAAAAGATTTTAGAAATTTTATTTTTTTGTCATGGTAAAACTTAGTGCGCTCCTTGTAAAGTTTATTATTTTCATAGGCGTTTGCACGTCATTCGTCTAATTCATTAAGTTGAAATTTTCGTTGATCGGAGGCTAAGTTCAAATCTAAGTTTAAAAAAATTTAGCGCCCAGAATGCGCGATGTTCTAATTCCACCGGTAAATGGCACGCTTTTCCATAGACCAATCGGTACGGTGTACATCCGATGGCGATTTTGTACGCTGTCCGATAGGCCCATAGTGCGTCGTCTAATTTTAACGACTAGTCCTTCCTATTAACGGAGACAGTTTTTTCTAAAATTCTTTTTAGTTCGCGATTCACCACCTCCACTTGGCCATTTGCTTGTGGGTGGTAGGCGGTAGATAGCTTGTGGGTAACTCCATACTTTGCTAAAATTTTAGCAAGTTGGTTGTTACAGAAATGTGTGCCCCGATCACTAATTAGTGCTCGGGGTGTGCCAAATCGTGAAAATAATTTTTTTAAAAAATTTACGACGACTCTCGCGTCGTTAGTGGGGAAAGCTTGTGCTTCCGCCCACCTTGACACGTAATCGACCGCAACAAGAATATATTTATTATTTAAGGAAGAGGGTAAAGGACCTACGAAATCTATTCCCCAAAGATCAAAAATTTCGCATTCTATAAAAATATTTTGGGGCATTTCGTCGCGGTTAGAAATGTTACCTGACTGTTGGCACCGATCACAATTACTCACAAAATGATAAGCGTCTTTGAATAAGGTGGGCCAATAGAAGCCCGCCTCTAGCGCTTTTCTTGCGGTCCGGTTTGCTTGGTAGTGTCCGCCGGCTGGTCCTTCGTGGCAGTGTCATAATATTTTGACGCCTTCCTCGCCCGAAATACACCTTCTTACCACTTGGTCTGCGCATACACGAAATAAAAAGGAGTCCTCCCAAAAATAATTTTTCAAATCTGAAAAGAATTTCTTCTTTTGCTGACTTGAAAAATCTTTTGTAGGACCCGGGCCACTAAATAGTTGGCCAAATCCGCATACCAAGGGGTGGAAGAAGTCGTTACCTTTTCGATGGCGAGGAGGCGCTCTTCAGGGAATTTATCATCTATCTCGGCCTCCACTAGTGCTCCTGCTGCCAGATTCTCCAGTCTTGAGAGGTGGTCGGCCGCCAAATTCTCCGCTCCTTTCTTGTCTCGGATCTCCAAATCGAATTCTTGCAAGAGTAGGATCCATCTCAATAGTCGGGGCTTGGCATCCCCTTTATCTAGCAAGTACCGGAGTGCGGAGTGATCTGTAAAAACAATAATTTTTGATAGCGTTATGTACGAACGAAATTTATCAAAAGCAAAAACGATCGCTATAAGTTCTTTTTCCGTCGTAGTATAATTAGCTTGGGCGGATGTAAGCGTTTTGCTTGCGTAATAAATTGGGTGAAAGTATTTATTCACCCTTTGGCCCAAGACCGCACCTACGGCAAAATCGCTTGCATCGCACATGATTTCGAACGGAAGAGACCAATCTGGTGAAATTAAAATAGGCGATTTTATAAGTTCGTTTTTAATTTTTATGAACGCCTTAGAACATTCTTCATCAAAGATAAACGTGGTTTCTTTTTCTAAAAGATGTGTTAACGGTTTTGTAATTTTTGAAAAATCTTTAATAAACCGTCTATAGAAACCTGCATGTCCTAAAAAACTCCTAATAGATTTAATATTAGTAGGCGGAGGGAGTTTTTCTATAACTTCGATCTTGGCCCTATCGACCTCAATCCCTTTACTAGAAACCTTATGTCCGAGGACTAATCCCTCGCGACCATAAAATGGCACTTCTCCCAGTTGAGTGCCAGATTCGTGTCTTCGCAGCGTTGAAGAACACGGTCAAGATTTTTTAGACAATTTTTAAAGGAATCGCCATAAACTGAAAAATCGTCCATGAAAACTTTCATGACGTCCTCAACTAATTCATTAAAAATTGCCAGCATACATCTTTGAAATGTAGCTGGCGCATTGCAAAGCCCAAACGGCATTCTTCGGTATGCGAAGGTGCCGAACGGACAAGTGAAGGTGGTTTTCTCTTGGTCTTCGGGCGCAATTGGGATTTGGAAATATCCCGAAAGACCATCAAGAAAACAATAGTGCGAGTGACCGGATAAACGTTCTAGAATTTAGTCAATAAAGGGCAACGGAAAATGATCCTTGCAGGTAGCATCATTTAATTTCCTATAATCGATGCATACCCGCCAACCCGTAACAGTACGGGTTGGGATTAACTCGTTATTTTCGTTTTCAACTACTGTGATTCCGCCCTTCTTAGGCACGACTTGCACCGGGCTAACCCAAGTGCTATCAGAAATTGGGTAAATAATTCCAGCGTCTAATAATTTTATAATTTCGGCCTTAACGACGTCCTTCATATTAGGATTCAAGCGTCGTTGAGGCTGAATAGTGCCGCGAGAATTATTTTCAAGATTTATTTTATGCGTGCAGAATGAGGGATTTATACCCTTTATATCAGAGATTTGCCACGCAATTGCGTGACGGTGGTTATTTAAAATTTTAATTAATTCGGAAATTTCCGAATCATTAAGCGCAGAAGAAATAATTACGGGTAATTTTGAATTTTCTTCTAAAAATACATATTTTAGATGATCCGGTAGTTGTTTTAATTCTAGACTCGGCGGCTCTTCATAAGATGTTTTGATTTTAAAAATATTTAAATTTGTTTGTTCAAAATTTTCCTGTCGGGTTGTTTCTTCAAGACATAATAAAGTTTGTAACTCCGGATTTTCATAAAAAGGGGAATTTATTTCCGCAAAAGTTGATAAGTCTTCTTCAAAATTTGATTCTAAAATAAAACAAGAATCATCGCTAGTGATTGCATTTCTCATTGATTGATTAACATTGAAAATAACTTCTTCTTCTCCAACTCGCAGGAGAAGTTTTCCGTTACTTACATCTATTATAGCTCGAGCGGTGGCTAGGAAAGGTCGGCCAAGTATTAGGGGTACTTCGGCGTCTTCTTAATATCGAGGATGACAAAGTCTACCGGGAAGATAAACTTATCAACCTTTACTAGCACATCTTCAATGACCCCTATTGGGTATTTAACTGAACGATCCGCTAGTTGGATGCTTATATTAGTTGGGCTTGGGTTTCCCAAACCAAGTTTTTGAAATAACGCAAAAGGCATTAAATTTATACTAGCTCCTAGATCGGCCAAGGCGTGCTTGATTGATAAATTACCAAACATACACGGGATGGAGAACCGTCCCGGGTCGTTCAATTTTTGTGGTAATTTATTTAATAAAGCCGCCGAACACTCTGCGTTTAAAGAAATACGCGAAAAATTTTCTAGTTTCTTTTTATTTGAAAGTAATTCTTTTAAAAATTTTGCGTACTTTGGCATTTGAGCAATTGCTTCGCAGAATGGTACATTTATTTGGATTTTTTTAAAATTTCAATAAATTTTTTATATTGCTCCTCATTGCGCTCATCTTTTAATTTCGAAGGATAAGGAATAGAGGGATTTTTAAATATGCGCGGAGCTAAAGCAGCAGACGGTAAAGCAGGTGAAGAAATAACTTGCGGGGGAGAGGGTGAAACATTTACCTCGGGCTCGACCAATTTCGAAGAAGTTACCTCCTTTCCGTTGCGGAGTGTGATCGCGTTAGCGCTCTCCTGCGGATTGGGCTCAGTGTTGCCCGGAAGTGTTCCTTGCTGGCGTTCGGAGAACATTTTTGCGAGCTGTCCAATCTGATTTTCTAAATTTTTTACCGACCCGGTGAGATTCCGGATATTGGTCTCATTGGAGGCAATGTACTTTGTGAAGACCTCTTCAAGCGGAGAGGGCTTGTGTGGTGGTGGTGGTGGAGCAAATCCGGGGGGATTTACTTGTGGGGGGCGTTGAGCATTATTGGGGTTGCTCCATGAAAAATTTGGGTGGTTCCTTAAACCCGGATTATAACTATTGTTAAACGGAAGATTATTATTCGGGTTATAAGGAGGGCGATAAGAGTTCCCCATATAATCAACTTGCTCAGGAATAAAATTATTATTAAAATTATTAAAGTTATTATTGTTAGCCCAATTTGTGGCAGAGGAAGCAGTCAGCTCCGCCACATAATGTTTTGTGAGCATTTCTACTTGTTGCGCTAAGTTAGGGGTGGCCTCGACTTCAAAAAGTCCGGTCGGCTTATTAGGGCGCGACCGTGGCGCATTCCACTGATAGGCATTCATGGCCATCTCCTCAAAAAGTTCTTGAGCAGCTTCGGGGGTTTTATTATTAAGAGTTCCCCCTGCGGCCGCATCAATCATCTGCCTCGTTTGGAGATTTAAACCATTGTAGAAAGTTTGAATTTGTTGCCACAAAGGAAGGGCATGATGAGGACATCTCCGCAATAATTCCTTGAAGCGCTCCCATGTGTCGTAGAGAGACTCCGAGTCTACTTGCGTAAAAGAGAGAATGTCCGTACGTAATTTGGCGGATTTTGCCGGAGGAAAATATTTTGTTAAAAATTTCTCCGTCATTTCGGCCCATGTAGTGATGGAACCTCTAGGAAGAGATCTCAACCACTGCTTAGCCTTAGTCCGCAAAGAAAAAGGAAATAAGCGTAAACGGATGGCATCATCGGTGACACCATTTATCTTAAATGTATCGCAAATTTCCAAAAAATTAAGTAAATGTAAATTAGGATCTTCATCTGGTAAACCATCGAAAACGACGGTTTGTTGTACCATCTGAATGATGCTCGTTTTAATTTCAAAATTATTATTTGCCACAGCTGGGCGAATAATACTAGATTGTGTACCCTCCCAATTCGGTCTCGCATAATAGGACATGGTCCGTAGCGGAGCCTCATTATGGATGGGATCACCCATTATTTCCTCGTTAGTTTCTCCGACCGACTCTTCGCGAATTATAGGCAGATCACTAAATCGGAGACGCCGCCGTAACGTGCGCTCGATTTCCGGATCAAATCCAAATTCAAAATTAGCTGGAGAGTTGTGTCGGGTCATAAACCAAGAAGAAAATAAAAGAGAGGAAGAGGTGAGAGAGAAGAACAAAGCAAAAATTTAGATAAATATATTTATTATATATAAAAATTTTTTTAATAATTTTTTTTTATTAGGTGATTTAAAATTAGTCCTGGACTTCCCAAGATCTACCCGGTGAAGGGCTTGCAAGGTACTAGAGGCTATGATGGGAATTCAAGCCCAAAGCGTCCTTTCTAGGAATATAGTTACACCTTGAATGATAGAAAGAAAAAAAAAATAAGAGAAGAAAAGAAGCGATAAAACCAATAGATATTCTCTTTCGAAATATCAACTCAGATCCCCGGCAACGGCGCCAAAAACTTGATGAGCGAAACCATGCTTCCAAACGATAACGACAAGTTTACCGTATCGAATGTAGTATAGGTTATAAAAACCAAGGTCGTATAAAAATCCGGGCGTGTTGATTACTCTTACTCAAGACGATCTCCATTGTTCTATCAAATGAAACTTTTGATTCGGTTGTAATAAGAAAAGGAACTCGACTAAAAGATTATAGCTAATAAAAAAGAGAGAATGACAACTAGAAGAAGGGATGAATAAAAACAACAAATTTTATTAATTCATGAAAAAGAGATTACAACTATTGGAAGAGGACTTACAAATGCAAAAAAAAAAGTAAAGCTAGATTACTCAAACAAAGGAGGAATAACGCAAAAAAATGGAGGCCTGGACTCCAAAACAAGGTGTCAAATAATCTGGAGGAGCTGCCCTTTTATAGCTGAAAAATTCTGGTTACACGCCCTCGGTCACGCCCATGACCAAGGGCGTGTAAGGCGCGCGGTCATCTGGTTGCGGAAAGGACGCAATCTGGCATTAATGCAGGCGATTCGGGCGCGTCACGCCCTAGGTCATGCCCGTGACCTAGGGCGTGTAATATTCAAACGTGCTGCTGGCGGGAATCTTCGGCGGGAAGGAGCGGGAAGTGGCGCGGGACGAGTCACGCCCATGACATGTTGTCACGCCCTCGGTCACGCCCGTGACCGAGGGCGTGTAATTTTAATTGCCGCGGCAGCGTGCTCTGGATGCTTGTGGCGGGTCGTGGCCGTGACATTGGGTCACGCCGTTGGTCACGCCCGTGACCTGGGGCGTGTACTTGGCAAACTTTTCACGGAACGTCCCCGGAGTGGCAGAAACCGGTCTGGAACACCGCGCAGGTTACACGCCCATGGTCACGCCCGTGACCTGGGGCGTGTAAATGAAATTTCTGCTCCAAATGTCCAGAAAACCTGTAAACATGAAATAAACATAAGTTAGCTTTTGAAATTAAAGTATGAAAGATTTATATGAAATAATTTAGATAAAAGACATAATTTAATATTAAAATAAAAATAAAACTATACTAAAAGATGAGTAAATAAATTACTCATCAGTAGCTCCTCGGTGCACCGTAAGATGTTGGGATTAGTCCGTAAGACAAGATAGTCTTGACGGTCAAAGCTCATGCGAACTCTTTGTTTAAGGAGTTGTTAGGTGTAGCTCGGAGAGTACACCATGAGAGTGCCTTTAGAGCACAAAATGTGTGGTCGTGCGTGCCCACGTTGGTGTTGATTGCTTATACATGTGGTGCTTGAACGCACCTTGTCGATCTATGCCTATACTGTATGCCTGCAGGGAAGGAGTACCACCAACCCGGCATTAGGGGTGGGGTCGTTATAATTTTGGTTAGCTTTAGCTGACCGGTTACTTGTTTGCCACGTTTTGGTGGATTGTTGATGCAGGTGCAGGTGAGCCAAGCGGGAAATAGTGGGCGGTGACCCTTTTTGCTGAGTTGGCCCTCGAAGGCCAGCCTCTCTTCTACTTTTTATGTATTGTCGGCCTGCGTGCCGATGTATGTTGAGTTTAATACATTGTTCAATGTAAGGCATTAAAGCCCTAACTCTTTTGTTTCGTTCTTGGGATAGTAGACAGTTCTAAATGATGTTTTAATCAAATGCTTCTGCTTACGCTTTAATTACTCTCGTGTAGTTGTAGTTCTTTTCTGATTATCACCTTATGATGCTTAGCTAGTGTGTATAGTATGGCGTGAGGTCCCGGCCGGACGTACTGTTATATTATTTGTACTGGCAAGGTGTTACAATTTGGTATCGGATTTAAGGAATCGATCCGTAGTTTCGTGAATTCGAGGCCGAATTCATTTTAAGGGGTGGAGTGCATGTGTTGTGCGTTCACCTAAAACGATTTCAAAACTAACAAGAATGTCCACTTAGGAATGAAAATCATGCTTGTTTGTGGAACCTGAGAGTTCCTTGCTTATTTGTTGTTATGTTTTCGGTCCCTAATCTGTGTTTTGCACGATTATAGGTGACTGGGAGTGGTGTGGGGCAGTCTCAACCCCGTAACACTGCTGAAAGTAGTGCGTCCGCTGAGGTATCGACGACCACTCCTTCTGCTAAGATGGTTAGATTGGTCGCTGAAGCGGTCTTCGCGATGATCAATAACCAAGCTGGACGACTTGCACAGCCTACTACTCCTATTCCAGAGGTGGCCCCAGTGCCTGTTATTGCAGTGGAGCCGAGAGCGGAACCTGTGTTAGAGCCCAGGGTGGAACCGAGAGTGGAACATGTAGCTGCGGGGTGAGCGCGCGACCATCAATTGAAGCACTTTCTAAGCTTCAAGCCTCCAACCTTCCTTGGGACCGAGTCCCCAACAGAGGCTGAGGATTGGCTGACAATAGTAAAGAAGACTCTAAGGGCAACAGCAACTGAAGAGGCGATGAAAGTCACCTTAGCCACTTTCCTTCTGAATGGAGAGGCGTGGCTTTGGTGGGATGAACTGGAAGCGCACAAGTTGGACGGTAGAGTTATTACCGAGGTCTCGATTGCAGAGTTCACAGGTCTGTTCCTCCAGAGGTTTATTCCCTCTGCCCAGCGTCGTGCACTGCAAAATCAGTTTCTGCGGCTAACTCAAGGCGACCGTTCGGTGGACGACTACATGCATGAGTTCACGAGACTGAGTCGCTATTCGGGATCTTTGGTAGAAGATGAGGAAGATAAGACGAATAAATTCTATGAAGGCCTTCAAGATGAGTTAAGGTTGCTTTTGGCAGGCCGTATGACTTTTGGTTTCCAGGTTATAGTGCAAACCACCAGATCACTGGAGCTAGATATGCAGAGAGTGCAACGCGTAAAAGGCCTCAACAAGAAGCCAGAATTTCTCGCGCCGACCTCTCAAGTAAAGCCTGAGTTCAGGAATAATAAGAGGAAGTCGAGCGCGGAACCAGCTCCTTCTAATGTTTCGGGAGCAACTACTGTGCGGGGTCCTATCACGTGTTTCACCTGCGGGAAGGTGGGACACAAAGCCGCGATGTGTCGAAGTGGTCCCTCGAAGGCAGGAAATCGAGCGGTGGACTATGCTCGTGTGGCGGGTTCATCTTATGCGGAGAAAGGCAAAGCTGCGGAGTCTTCTGCTTCCCAGCAAACTCCGACCCAGCCGAGAGTCTATTCGCTTGTCCAGCAAGAAGCCATCCGACAAAATGACGTCGTCACAGGTATGAAGTAAATTTTAGCTTTTACATCTTAACTTGATTTATACTGCATGTACGACTATACCTTTGTTGATGTGCTTTTAGGCTTTGTTCTAATCTTCAACTATCCGTCGAGAGCTCTCTTAGATACGGGGCATCACACTCCTTCTTGTCTAAGGACTTCGTGTTGCGAATCGGAGTACCGTCTATCCTGGTGAAGGATAGACTGGAGGTAGTGCTGCCCAATGGATCTCGGATGAGCGCGGATAGGTTGAGTTGTGTAAAGGTGCGGATTGGGAAACAGGATTTCGACTTGGAAGCGTCACTACTACCACTAGCTGAGTTTGACGTAATCTTTGGCATGGACTGGCTCTCGAAGCAGCGAGCATGCATCGATTGCAATCGAAAGGAGGTTACTCTGGGAAAGAACACCGGTGACGAGACCACATTTGTGGGTATGCGAGGAGTGAGCAAGATGCTGATGTCTGCTCTGCAGGTGGTCAAGGCGGTGAGAAAAGGCGGGGAATTGTTCTTCACGTTGTTGGAGGCCTCGACGCCTAAGCCCAGTATAAGTGATGTCCCAGTAGTGGCAGAGTATGTGGACGTGTTTCCTAACGAACTCCCTGGGGCTCCGCCCCAGTGAGAGATCGATTTTTGTATCGAGTTGGTGCCAGGTGCCAAACCTGTGGCCCGCTCACCGTATCGGATTGCGCCAAAGGAGTTGGCAGAGTTGAAAGTTCAGCTGCAGGAACTGCTAGAGCAAGGCTATGTACGTCCAAGTTCATCCCCTTGGAGTGCACCCGTCCTCTTTGTGAATAAGAAGGATGGGAGTTTGCGTCTATGCATAGAATATAGAGAGCTGAATAAGCTGACCGAGAAGAACCGCTATCCGATTCCAAGAATCGACGAATTATTCGACCAACTGGTTGAGTTGACGGTATACTCGAAGCTAGACTTAAGGTCCGGCTATTATCAGCTTCGTATAAGGGAATGTGATATTCCAAAGACGGCGTTCAGTACCTGTTTTGGACACTACGAGTTCACGGTAAAGTCGTTCGGTCTCTCCAACGCACCGTCGGTATTTATGGACTTGATGAATAGAACGTTCCGAGAGTACTTGGACCGATTTGTGATCGTCTTCATCGATGACATTTTGTTATACTCTCAGTCTGAGGAGGAGCATTCAGAACATCTGCACGCAGTGTTGAGCACCTTGAGGAGGAGTCAGCTATATGCCAAGTTCTCCAAATGTGAGTTTTGGCTACCATCAGTAGCATTCCTGGGTCATGTCGTTAGTGGTGAAGGAATAGCAGTCGATCTGTCAAAGATAGTGGCAATCCGAGAGTGGCCTGTGCTGAAAAATGTGGCTGAAGTCCGAAGTTTCTCAGGACTTGCCGGTTATTATAGGCGCTTCATGGAGAACTTTTCGAGGATCGCACTTCCTCTCACTAAGCTGACTAGGAAAGATCAGAAGTTCGCATGGTCGCCTGAGTGCGCACGAGCTATTGAGGAACTGAAGAGCCGTCTGACCACGACGCCCATTCTATGCTCTCCATGTGGAACGGAGGGTTATGAAATATATAACGACACCTCGGGGAGCGGCTTGGGTTGCGTTCTAGTGCAGTTTGGTCAGGTGATCACTTATGGCTCCCGACAATTGAAGGTACATGAGAGGAACTACCCGGTCCATGACTTGGAGTTAGCGGCCGTGGTATTCGCTCTTAAGTTATGGAGGCACTACTTATATGGCGTGAAGATCGACATCTTTACCGACCACAAAAGTCTCAAGTACCTGCTTGATCAGAAGGAGTTGAATATGCGACAAAGGAGGTGGATGGAGTTCCTGGGGGACTACACCTTTGATATTCGTTACACTCCCGGAAAGGGGAATGTGGTTGCAGACGCGCTGAGTTGGCGGGCTCCGGCGCAAGCAAGTTGGATTTTGATGCATGATGAGCGTCTAATCCGTGATCTGGAGTCTCTGGATATCACTTGCGTCGATAAGAGAGTGTCTTCTACTGCATGCTTGAACTGGACGGAGGTTCAATACGACCTTGCCGATCGAGTTCGCCAAGCTTTGGAGCTGGATGAAAGCATGAAACGTTACAAGGCGGAGACTTTGGATGGGTCTAGCGCTGAATTCCTTTTCGACGATGGCCTTCTATGGAAAGGTGCGAGATTGTGCGTCCCAAAAGTGGCCAATTTACGGGGAGAATTGATGTACGGGGCTCACTTTACAAAGTACTCGATTCACCCGGGGAGCACGAAGATGTATATGGATATGAAGAAACTCTTCTGGTGGCCAGGTTTGAAGAAATACATTGCTCTCTACGTGGCAAAGTGTCATACTTGCGCGTTAGTGAATGCCGAATGTCAAAGACCTGGTGGGTTTCTGAAGTCTCTTACCGATTCCGGAGTGGAAGTTTGACGATATCTCGATGGATTCCGTGCACGGGTTGCCGAGATCATAGCATGGAAATGACGCCATCTGGGTGATCGTAGATTGTTTAACAAAGGTATCGCACTTTATTCCGAATCAAAAAGACGATCCTGTTGAAAAGCTCGCAAAGTTATACGTTGATAGTATCGTACGATTGCACGGAGTTCCCCGTAGCATCGTGAGCGATCGCGATGGGCGTTTCATCAAATGACTGGAAACTGATCCACCAACTATTGGGTACCAAGCTAAATTTTAGCACGACCTTCCACCCGCAAACGGATAGACAGACCGAGAGGACCAATAGGATGATGGAAGACATGCTCCGGATGTGCGCCCTGAATTTCAGAAAGAGATGGGAGGATCATCTCTATATGATTGAGTTTGCTTACAACAACAACTACCAAGCAAGTATCAAAATGGCTCCGTTCGAAACCCTTTATGGTAGGAAATGGCGTACGCTGTTAGCTTGGGATGAAACGGGCGACACGAAGTTGTTGAAGCGCAAGGATGTGGATGAAGCGAACACGTCAATTCAGGCAATACGAGAGCGGTTGCTCATTGCTCAAGATAGGCAGGCAAAGTATTACAATGCGCATCACCGGAACGTCGAGTTTGCCGTTGGTGACTGGGTGTACCTAAAGATCAAACCGTTCAAGGGAGTATCGAGGATCCGACGCTTGAAAAAGCTAAGTCCAAGGTACGTAGGACCGTTTGAGATTCTAGAATGCATTGGTGAGACTGCCTATCAGCTTGCTCTATCTGATGAGTTAAGCGGGCTGCACGACGTATTCCACATCTCCGTGTTGAGAAAGGCTGTGAAAGAGCCTACACATATTGTTGCGGTTGACGAGGTGCCGATTGATGTTGGGCTAGAGACGAAAGTCAAGCCCATGCACATCGAAGATACCGAGGTGAAATAATTGCGGAACAAAGCCATCTGAATGGTAAAGGTCCGTTGGGACAACTGCGGAAAAGAGGAACTCTCTTGGGAAAGAGAGTAAACCATGCTTGCGGAGTACCCCGAGCTTTTCCTTTCAGGTATAATCTATTTTTTTGTACCTTTATGTTTTCGGAATTTCGGTGCCGAAATTCTTTTAGGGGGGGGGGGGGGGGGGGGGGGGGGGGGGGGGGGGGGGGGGGTGGAGTTGTAACACCCCAAATTTGTTGAAGCAGATTTGTTATGCTGGGAGCTAGCACCGGCGCTAGTAGCTAACGCCTGGCGCTAGCCAGTTCGACGAATGCCAGCCCGTTCGACGAATGTCAACCCGTTCGACGAACGCTGGTCCAGTTCGCCGAACGCTGGGCCAGTTTGCCGAACGCCAGCCCATTCGATGAATGCTGGGCCAGTTTGCCGATGCCAGCTCGTTCGACGAATGCCGGCCCGTTTGACGAATGCCAGCCCGTTCGCCGAACGCTGGTCCAGTTCGCCGAACGCTGGTCCAGTTCGCCGAACGCTGGTCCAGTTCGCCAAACGCTGGTCCAGTTCGGCGGTAGCTTGCGATACAATACAGATCCGTGATTTGAAATCGTGGCTGTCAAATCCTTATGTTTTTAGATCTGATGGTTGGGTTTTATTCCGGGATTCCTTAAGCCTTGTCCAGAGAAGATAGTTCCTGATTACTTTAGGTCTTATCTCTCTCTCTCTTCAAGCTTGAGAAAGAAGAAGCCAAGGACGAAGAAGGAGCCATCTTCCACCATTGATGGAGCTCTGAAGATCCAAATTGCGAGCCGGTTATAGATCCGCGGAGAGCAGCCCAATGCGGTCCTGTCCATCCGATTGGAATCTTGGATTATCATGGCGAACAAGAAATGGCAAGGGTAACGATCTTCTACTTGGACAAGTGAAGTCCTCCTTTTTATGGCATGTTTGCATGGAAAGTCCCCCATCGATTGGTGGAGAAAAGGGAGTTTTCTAGCGGGTTGATCATTTCGATCCCCTTTGGTTACTTGCATTTAGCATCCAGAATCGTAGTACGGACATGTGCATTGTGTGTGAAACCCATCCGGACAGGTTGGTCTGGATTGGTGATGATTATATTGTCGATTGTGCTGGAGAAGACTCTGTGATCTTGTATGTGCTATTTTCGGGTTCTGTGTACTGTAGGGTACTGCAGGGAGTCCTGCAGTTAACCTCCAGGAAATACCCGAAGTTGTGGGCAGATTCGATGATCTGTCACTACAACCCGACATTAGGTCTAACACCGGCGGTAGCTCCCATGGAGATGTTTTGTTGAGGTGTGATACCTCCTTTCATTGCTCGGGCTAAGGTGAAGCCGTACTTGCGTCGGATGATTGATGCCGACGATTTGAGCACGGGCAAAGCTGATCCAAACCCGCTCCCATACCGAGTCAGTGAAGAGGTAGCTCCTCGGTGCACCGTAAGATGTTGGGATTAGTCCGTAAGACAAGATAGTCTTGACGGTCAAAGCTCATGCGAACTCTTTGTTTAAGGAGTTGTTAGGTGTAGCTCGGAGAGTACACCGTGAGAGTGCCTTGAGAGCACAAAACGTGTGTTCGTGCGTGCCCACATTGGTGTTGATTGCTTATACATGTGGTGCTTGAACGCACCTTGTCGATCTATGCTTATACTGTATGCCTACAGGGAAGGAGTACTACCACCCCGACATTAGGGGTGGGGTCGTTATAATTTTGGTCAGCTTTAGCTGACCGGTTACTTGTTTATCACGTTTTGGTGGATTGTTGATGCAGGTGCAGGTGAGCCAAGAGGGAAATAGCGGGCGGTGGCCCTTTTTGCTGAGTTGGCCCTCGAAGGCCAGCCTCTCTTCTGCTTTTCATGTATTGCCGGCCTGCGTGCCGATGTATGTTTGAGTTTAATACATTGTTCAATGTAAGGCCTTAAGGTCGCAACTCTTTTGTTTCGTTCCTGGGATAGTGGACAGTTCTAAATGATGTTTTAATCAAATGCTTCCGCTTACGCTTTAATTACTCTCGTGTAGTTGTAGTTCTTTTCTGATTATCACCTTATGATGCTTAGCTAATGTGTATAGTATGGCGTGGGGTCCCGGCCGGACCTACTGTTATATTATTTGTACTGGCAAGTTGTTACAACCCATCCCAGTACTACTCCAGCCCGAGCACGCTTAACTATATAGTTCTTTCTCTTCTCATCACCAATTGAGCTGCAGCTCAATTGGTGATGAGAAGTGAAAGAACTATATAGTTAAGCGTGCTTGGGCTGGAGTAGTACTGAGATGGGTGACCTCCTGGGAAGGCCCCGTAGAGGCGCTTAACTGGATCACTTCTCACCAAAGGGAGGTTGTGGCCACCAATAACCCGCTCGTGGGCTGGAGAGGGGTTGGGGTGCTTGGGCTGCAGCCTGGTAAATGTCGCCAGGCGAGGCAGTTGGTGGACGTTGTCCTGATGGTAAGTCCAGGGCCTTGGGACATTACATTCCGTCAGCTAACGTTGGCGTTAGCGCTAATGCCTGCGTTAGCCCCTCGACGAAGTCCCCCTCGACGAATCCAACTCAACGACCCGACGGAACTGCATTACCCGACGAAAAGCTATCGTCGGCATTAGCACTACCGCCCGCGTTAGATCTTCGACGAACTCCCTTCGGCGAAACCGCCTCAACGAATCCAACTTGACAAACACCAACGAAACAAGTGCTTTACTCGACGGGGAAGCTAACGCCTGCGTTAGCACCTAACGTCGGTGCTAGCTCCTAGATACAGAAAAACATGTACAAGCCTTAGGCATTCTAGCCTCTGCGCTTAGCGAAACCTAGGGTGTTACAAATCCACCCCCCCACACCACCACTTAAAAGAATTTTGTCCTCGAAATTTAAGACGTTAACGAAAGCACAATTAACACACATACCTGAAACAAACAGTTCCGGAAAGTCATCCCACATCGTTTGCTCGCGTTCCCACGAGAGCTCGTCTCGCCCGCAATTATTCCAACGCACTTTCAAAATCTTGACATCTTTATTCCGCAACCCGCGAACTTCAGAATCCTCCACGCAGACCGGACGAACTATCGTCCTCAGATCTTTGGCTACTGGAACTATCGAAGACTCAACAATATCTTCCGGCTCCACCAACGCTTTCCTCAGCACCGAAACATGAAATACATCATGTAATCCGCTTAGCTCTGCGGGCAACGCTAACTGATAGGCCGCTTCGCATATGCACTCCGTAACCTTGAACGGACCCAAATACCTCGGACTCAATTTCTTGAGTCGCCGAATTCGCGAAATGCCATTGAACGACTTGGTCTTCAAGTAGACCATATCGCCCACCGCAAACTCCACATTTCTGTGGCGCGCATTGAAATACTTTGTCTGCCGATCCTGAGCAACCTTCATATACACTCCTGGATCGTTCGTACCAACTGTTGGGAATATTGCCCTCATTGTTCCTTTGATTTGAAGAGGCATCACTCACAATACTAAGTACATATTGTATTTGATACATTCTATTTTGTCTCAAGTATCGTACAGGGAGCTGATATTCCATACAATGGAATATATTCAAAGGTGTGCTGTTTAATCAGCTGAGAAGGTCTCACTGTCTCAGCTAAACCGCTGAGACAAGACCAGGAGCCGCTGAGAAGGCATCTGGGCAAGCTGTGCTGCAGATAGAAGAAACCGCTGAGACTTGGCGAGTTCGTCGAACGCAGAATGTTGTTCGTCGAACGCAGAATGCAGTTCGTCGAACGCAGAATGCAGTTCGTCGAACGCAGAATGCAGTTCGTCGAACGCAAAGACGGGATAGAAGCAAACACTGAGAATTGGCGAGTTCGTCGAACAAAGAATGAAGTTCGTCGAACGCAGAGACGGGACAGAAGCAAACACTGAGAATTGGCGAGTTCGTCGAACGAAGAATGAAGTTCGTCGAACGCAGAGGCGGGACAAAAGCAAATGTTGAGAATTGGCGAGTTCGTCGAACGAAGAATGAAGTTCGTCGAACGCAGAGACGGGACAGAAGCAAACGCTGAGACTTGGCATGTTCGTCGAACGAAGAATGAAGTTCGTCGAACGCAGATTGCAGATCGTCGAACGCAGAATGCAGTTCGTCGAACGCAGAATGCAGTTCGTCGAATGCAGAATCTTCTCTGCAGATCGATAGAATCCGCTGAGAACAGGAAGCCATCTCAGCCCAACCGCTGAGACAGTTCAAACGTGACATGGCGAGTTCTGCCCTTGGCGCAAGCTGCAGAAAGGCATTGTGGGGTCCACCAATCACTCCCATGTCTGTCAGAAGATCGATTGAGAGCCGTTGAAGAACTGGGATGTATAAAAATGATAAATTAGGGTTGAGCAAATACTTTTGCTAGTTCTCCAGCACGCAAAGTCGAGAACATTACTGTTCTACTGTCGGCAGCCAAAAACTGAACACACACAAGGCTGCAAGGAGAAAAGAGAGCTCATCTTGATTTATCTCAAGATTGAGCAGTAGATCCAGTCTATCATCTAAAGGGCTGATCAAGAAGAACAAGATCCTACATAGGTATTGGTATTTCTGAATCCAATGGCTTATAGTGGAGTTCAGAAGGAAATGGGTTCAATGAAGCTCCCTATATGCAAAAAGGATAAGGGTGATAACAAGCCTTATCACCAAAAGGGAAGAAAAGGTGAGAAATCCTTCCTAGCCAAGAAGGACAAAAGCTGGAGTTAATCTGAGTCATCATCATCAGATTCTGATGACGAAGAAGAGGCCTATATTGGGTTGTTTGCAGCTGAGGAAGATGAGGACTTTCCTGCAGCAAAGGTGGGCATCAGGGCCCCTCTATCACATTCAGACAGTGATATGAAGGTGGATGAAGATGTAACGATCCAGGCCCTCCAACACGGGACCCAGCTGGACCGCCATCACCCTCCCGGCCCAGGCCCGCTAACACGGGACCAAGCTGGCACCGGAAGGGTTCAGCCTAACCAGATGGTCTGCAGACCATGCACCCCAACCTCTCTCTGTCCCACCACAGGGCACAACGGGTTGTTGGAGACCGCAGTCCCCTTTTGATGAGAATTGAGTCAGTTAAGCGGCAGCGCGTGGACTTCCAAGGAGGTCACCCATCCCATAATTTCTCTAGCTCGAGCACGCTTAACTATGGAATACTTTCACTTCTCATCACCAATTGAAAAGTGAAAGTACTCCATAGTTAAGCGTGCTCAGGCTGGAGCAATTCTGGGATGGGTGACCTCCTGGGAAGTCCACGCGCTGCCGCTTAACTGGCTCAATTCTCATCAAAGGGGGACTACGGTCTCTAACAACCCACTGTGCCCTATGGTGGGACAGAGAGGGGTTGGGGTGCATGGTCTGCAGACCATCTGGTTAGGCTGAACCCTTCCGGTGTCAGCTGGGTCCCGTGTTGGCGGGCCTTGTTGGGTTTTCTACAACCATACATCATATGTAGGCGCAGCGGAAATAAAGAGAACAACTCAAAAGAGTTTGGATCGGGCCATGAACATTGAATCAAGAAGCTAATCAAAAATACTAGGCATAAATTACCTTAGTGAAGTTGGATCGAATCCAACCTAGGTGCTCCAAGAAGAAGAGTCCTGTCGTCGGCTGTGTGAGAGTCCTTACGTAGAATAATGTCTACGTCTCTGCGGCAGTCCACACGAGCCGGGAGAAATACGTCTGCACCTTGCACTTCCACGAACTGCTAGGTTCGCTCCAGGAAGAACAATCACGGCGACGATCGGAGGCGATGCGATCTGCGTAGGCGAGCGAAGCGGAACTTCTTCCGTCGACTAGGGTTCGGGAGGCGGAACACTTCCGTCGGGCGAACTTCCTGTTTGCGTAACAGTATCTTGAACCCTTAAAACAAGTTCTATTTATACCCAAACATAAACATACCTAAAAGAATCGCTATCCGCAGACTACAGAAAAATAGGGTTTCTGGAACAATTCGTCGGGTATCATATCCGACGAATCATATCCGACGAATCATATCCGACGAATCATATCCGACGAATCATATCCGACGAATTCCCTTAGTCAACGAATCCTCGGCAACATTTGCCGGACCCCATTCTGTATGGTGATTGGTAACCTTTACCAACACAGTCAATTTTTAAACTTCCCCACATGCTCTTATGTGCGACCCTGCAGGCTCATATCGCGTTGGCAGTGAGACTACATGTTTGACCACTTCTAGATCACAATGGTAACTCCAACAGGCCTGGGCCGGGAGGGTGCTGGCGGTCCAGCTGGGTCCCGTGTTGGCGGGCCTGGATCGTTACAGAAGAGGTTAAAGAATATATTGGCCTAATGGCCTTAAAATCAGATGATGAAGAATGCTATGTAGCCAGAGAAAGGATAAGAGCACCTTTGACTCTCACAGACCGTGACTCTGAGGATGAGGAAGTCTTTGGGTTGATGGCTCTATCAGATGAAGAAAATCATGATGAATCACATCATGATCAGGTATGCATCACTCACACACCTTTACTACCTGCTTCAATTAAGAAAACCAAGAGTGCATCAGATGATTACTCATCTTCTGAAGATGATGCAGAAGACTGCTCATCATGCAATAATAAGAACCTTGCTGATCTAATAGAGCAGTTTGGTGATCTCTTGGGAGCTCTGAGAAAGAGCAAGAAACTTGTTAAGAAGCAAGCTAGGGAGCTAGAATCACTCAGACCCATTAAGGCTGAGGTGAGTAAGGAAAAGGGTATGTCCCACAATGAGGGCACCAACTCCTGTGAGCTCAAGAAGATCATATGCAAGCTTCATGATGAGAGAAACCAAAGGGAGGAGCTCATCAGGAAACTTGAGAATGATCTTCTTAAGGAGCTTATTGGCTCAATTCTCTAAGCCCAAAACTATACTGCCCATCATTGACACCTTCTCCTCCTATGGAAATAAGAGGGGATTGGGTTTCAATGAAAGGGCAATAGGGGCTGGGAATGGAGAAAAGGGAAAAACTAAAGCTGATCCTCATACCACCTTTCATAAGGTAGTACTTTCCTCTAATAAGTATGACCAGGACAGTGTCTATGGTCACTGGATGAATGAATGCTCCAATAGCTTGGGAAATGCTCCTAACTATGGGAGAAGAAAGGGCATGGGGATGAGTGCATTGAAGGCTCCCCATGAGGAAATCCAAATGGCCCATCATGGACCATTTGTGTTTGGTGCCTCAGCCCCCACCTTCAAGGGTAAAGGAGCAACATCTTCCCAATCTCTTACAAATAAGAAGCAGACTGGTAGCACCAGTACAATCAACTCTCACTTCACCATATCTGATGCCATCAACACCATGTCAGCTACCAAGCTGACATCTGTTGCTGACCAACAGATAAAGTCAAGAAGAAATGATTATACTAGAACAGCTAGTCAGCCCTTGGCTGAGAGAGATAGGAAGAATGATGCTGCCTTCTCTACTGAACACAAGCATTGTGATTCTCCACCCACTTCAAAAATTGTTCAGAAAAGAAGGTACAACATCCATGAATGTTGGTGCCGTGGCTTAGTGGGACACTTTGCCATTGACTGTTGGCACAACCCCAGTATGCCTAGTGCAAAGGAGAGACCTCGTGGAAAGGCAGAGGTGAGTAGAAAAATTCCTTATTATGCTAACAAGAACCTAGGACCCAAGTCATCTTGGGTTCCTAAGGGATATTAAAATCTGTCTTGCAGGGTAGTCCATTTGGCCAATAAAAAGCAAACAAGGATAATGGACAATAAGTGCTCCAGGCTCAACTTTGGACTAAGAAAAACCTCACCACATGCCAAGATGTACTGGTCAAGGGGGAGCTAAAAATAAAGATAATAGTACTCATATTGAGGGGGAGAAAGTCCCTGCTCAGGTTGAGGGGGAGATGGCCAATGCTAAGAGAGTCAGAGAAGATGAAGGATGACCTAAAGGGGGATTTGGAAAATGCTTTCTAAACCCTCTCAGGGTCTGTAGCTGCTGCCTCCCAATCCCTAGAGGATAAAATAGTTGAAGAAACCAGAAAGGGGAGATGGCCAATGCTAAGACCAACTCAGATTTAGCCATGAGTGGATTGCCCTCTGAGTTAGTCAAAGCTTAATATAGAATGTTGTCATGAGTTTTGATAGAATGCTTAAACAATATTATCTTCTAGAAGCAATGTTATCATGAATGCTATATAGATCATTTTCATGATAAGTTTTTGTTGGCTATGTACCTTATCATTGAGAATGTTCCGCCTTCTTCAAATAGGGGGAGATTGTTGAGAATATTGCCCTCAATGTTCCTTTGATTTGAAGAGGCATCACTCACAATACTAAGTACATATTGTATTTGATACATTCTATTTTGTCTCAAGTATTATACAGGGAGATGATATTCCATACAATGGAATAGATTCAAAGGTGTGCTGTTTAATCAGCTGAGAAGGTCTCACTGTCTCAGCTGAATCGCTGAGACAAGACCAGGAGCCGCTGAGAAGGCATCTGGGCAAGCTGTGCTGCAGATAGAAGAAACCACTGAGACTTGGCGAGTTCGTCGAACGCAGAATGCAGTTCGTCGAACGCAGAATGAAGTTCGTCGAACGCAGAGACGGGATAGAAGCAAACGCTGAGAATTGGCGAGTTCGTCGAACGAAGAATGAAGTTCGTCGAACGCAGAGACGGGACAAAAGCAAACACTGAGAATTGGCGAGTTCGTCGAATGAAGAATGAAGTTCGTCAAACGCAGAGACGGGACAGAAGCAAACACTGAGACTTGGCAAGTTCGTCGAACGAAGAATAAAGTTCGTCGAACCCAGAGTTTGGCGAGTTCGTCGAACGCAGATTGCAGTTCATCGAACGCAGAATGCAGTTCGTCGAACGCAGAATCTTCTTTGCAGATCGACAGAATCCGCTGAGAAGAGGAAGTCATCTCAGCCCAACCACTGAGACAGTTCAAACGTGACATGACGAGTTCTGCCCTTGGTGCAAGCTGCAGAAAGGCATTGTGGGGTCCACCAATCACTCCCATGTCTGTCAGAAGATCGATTGAGAGCCGTTGAAGAAATGGGATGTATAAAAGGGATAAATTATGGTTGAGCAAATACTTTTGCTAGTTCTCCAGCACGCAAAGTCGAGAACATTACTGTTCTACTGTCGGCACCAAAAAATTGAACACACCCAAGGGTGCAAGGAGAAAAGAGAGATCATCTTGATTTATCTCAAGATTGAGCAGTAGATCCAGTCTATCATCTGAAGGGTTGATCAAGAAGAACAAGTTGGAGCTGCACTTCTGCTCTCTGGTTCAAGTCTGCAACATCAGCTGATAAGAAGAAGAAGAAGAAGAACAGGGCTTGACCTCTTCTTCCTTCTATTTGTAAACATTATTATTTCATTTGTAGGAGCCTTTGGGTTCTGAGTTTGTAGGGCTTTATTGCCTGAGTTGTAGAGCTGAGAGGTTAGCTTGAGGTAGGATCTGTGTGATCTGAGGTAAGACTGATTTGCCTGAGTTGTAGAGCTGAGAGGTCAGCTTGAGGTAGGACCAGCAGGTGGTCTGAGTTGTAGGAGGTGGATTCCTCTGAGGTAGGATCTGTGTGATCTGAGGTAGGACCAACAGGTGGTTTGAGTTGTAGGAGGTGGATTCCTCTGAGGTAGGGTTGTTGTGCCTGAGGTGGGGTTTGTGCAAACCTGAGAGATCCTGAGGGATCTGTGTTATAAGCTCTTAGAGCTGAGTTTGGAGGAGTTAGCCCTGTCTAACACACTGTTAGAAGGGTGAAGGGGGAAAGTGGACTAACCATAGACACACTGTCTTGGGGAACCACTATAAACACTTGTGTGTTTTCTGGGTTTGCTTGATTACTTGCTTAGAATAATTTTAACTATCCATATCAAACAAGTAGAAATCAAAAGACCTATTCACCCCCTCTAGGTGAATTAGATTACATACCTATAATCTATCACCAACTCACAAGCGTCTGCCACCACTTCTTTTCCTAAAATATGGGTGTCTCCCGCCTCTATCTAAGACATCAGCGTTCGACACCGCCTTCCATACAAAGCCTTATATGGCGCCATCGTGATACTCGCCTGGAAACAATTGTTATTGGCAAACTCCACCATAAAAAGGTGGTCTTCCCAACTCTTACTGAAATCGAGAGCACACATCCTCAACATGTCCTCCAATGTACGATTCGTTCTCTCCGTTTGACCATCGGTCTGCGGATGGAACGCGGTACTAAACTTGAGCTTTGTGCCCAAACTTCTCTGCACTAACCTCCAGTCCTTGGACGTGAACCATCCATTGCGATCACTAACAATGCTCTTTGGAATTCCGTGCAACCGCACAATATTACGAATATAAAGCTCCACGAGCTTCTCCACGTTATCATCCTTTCAATTTGGAATGAAGTGGGCTACCTTGGTCAGGGGATCCACAATCACCCAAATCGCATCGTTACCCTGCTGCGATCGAGGCAAACCCAAAATCCATGGAGTTATCATCGAATTTCCACTTGGGATAGGAAGAGGTTTCAAGAACCCACCCGGCCTTTGACATTCAGCCTTCACTAAGGCGCACGCCTGACATCGGCTTACATACGAAGCTACATACCACTTCGTCCCAAGCCACCAAAAAGATTTCTTCAAATCCAAGTACATCTTTGTACTTCCTGGATGAACGGAGTACTTCGTGAAGTGAGCCTCAAACATCAACTCCTCACAGAGCTTGCCAAAGCGCGGAACACACCCCCTTCCACTCCTCTTTAAAAGTCCACTGACCATCTCCAAAGCACTGCCTTCGCTTTGCTGAGCTTCCAACGCCAATTGTTGACCCTCCTCGTCTGCACAGGTTGCCTCTCGAATTCGATCTGCTAGATCACACTGCATCTAGATCCAGTTCATCCGAGCTGCGCTGGACTCACCCTTAGCCACACACACAATTCCAAGAGACTCGAACTCTCGTACCAAACGCTCGTCATGCGCTTCAATCCAATTTCCTTGCCCGTAATACTTTCTACTCAAGGCGTCAGCCAACACGTTGGCCTTATCTGGCGTATACTGAATCACTACGTCGTAGTCCCCAAGGAACTCGACCCACATACGCTGCCTCATATTGAGATCTTTCTGATCCAGAAGATACCTTAGGCTTTTGTGGTTTGTGAAGATTTCCACCTTTGTACCATACACGTAGTGCCACCACGACGCAAAAATTACCGCCGCCAACTCCAAGTTGTGGACGGGGTAGTTTCTCTCGTGAGACTTTAACTGCCTCGACCCATAAGCTATCACGTTGCCATGCTGCACCAGCACGCAACCCAAACCACAACCTGACGCGTCGCTGAAAATCTGAAATCCTTCAGTCCCACTAGAGAGACTTAGGATTGTTGTTGGGAACAGTGCCCAGCAGTGTTCCTGATTTGAAGAAGTGCTCAGCTCAATGATAAGTATAAGTTGTATTTGATGTTATGTCTAGTTCATGCTTGCAGAGATCCGACAATATGTCCAGTACTTCAATAACTTGCCCATGTACAATATCGTCGAAAAGGACTGGACATATCGTTGATAAGACTAGGCATATCGTTGAAATGGTGTGCAGAGCAAAGTAGAGTGAGCATATTGGCTATCGTCGAGACAACATACGTATGATGATATCGTTGTGACATCAACACTACAACACCTCACAACGATATCAGAAAGCCGAGATGAAGAAGAAGACTCAAGCACAAACACAAGACTGATGTCAACGATATCGTCGTAAAGAAACCTTGTCGTTGGAAAGGCTAAGTAAGACTAATGTCGACGATATCGTCGTAAAAAAGCCTCGACGTCGAGAAGACTAAAGAAGGTCATACGAAGACGGGCAGTTGCTGAAGAATGGTCTGTCGACATGATATCTATTATGTCGTCGACAAGATAAGGTGGTCACAACGATACCAAGCAATCAAGAAGATTACGTCGACATCAGTTAGATGACTTCATGTCGTCTTAAGTGCAAGTGCAGAAGGGATGTCCCGTGTCGTCGAGATATCTCTATCTGAAGAAGAGGGAAGGAGATTTGAAGATCTGTCGTAGTTCAAGACAATGATAAGTCCTGTCGTCGAGATATTGTCCATGTCATCGTAACCATGGAAATATCGTCGAGAAAAATTCAAAAATTGCCAAACGCGGTGTCAACATTTAATGTCGCCGCCTGATTGTCCAATCAGCGCGTGCTCTTAAGTTACGGGCGTCTGTCAGAGAAGGACATCATAGGAGACCGTTAAGCGGCCCCTCCGTCCTATAAAAGGGAACAGTGGTGCCCTAAAGAAAGAAGAGAACGAAGAAACGAAAAAAAATCTCGCCGAGCAATACAACAGTAAAAGCTGCGGAGAAGAATCGAGATTAAGAAGAGGAGAATAAAAATGCTTATCCAGTGTTTTCTAGAGTTGCAGTCAAGCCACATCGACTGTTAAGTATCGTTCAAGTCCAGAAGCAAGTCAACATCAGGCTAAAGGAGAAGGATTGAAGAAGATCTGTGCTGCCAACGCCTACATCTGAAGCATCTTCTTCAAGACAAGAAGTCGATCTCCATTAGGCAGAAAAGTTTATATTATATATCTTTCATTATAAGGCTTGCGGGCCAAAACTGTAAGATCTGTTTTCAGCTCTAAGTGTCAAGATTGAGGGCTTGAGATCTATGAGGCTTAAGGGCTAGGCTGCATGGACATGCGGGTCCAAACGTGTCGATCTTGTGGGCTCGGGTGCAGTAAAAGGGCTTGCAGGCTTAGGATGCAGGTACTTGCGGGTCCAAGAGGCAAGACTTGCGGGTCAATGCTGTGTAGGGCTTGAGGGCCCGAGTGTCGAGCTTGCGGGCATGGGTGCAGTGAAGGGGCTTGCGGGCCTAGGCAGCAGGGACTTGCGGGTCCGAGTTGTAAGGCTTGCGGGCCGGAGACATTGGCGGAGTTTGCCGAGTCTAGCACACTGCTTGGTAGGCGCAGAGGGAAAAAGGATTACTCAAGACACTCTGTCTTGAGAAACCTCTATAAGTCTTTGTGTGTTTTCTGTGCTGTGCTTTTCAACATCTAAATATACTAAACAAGAAAACAAGAACACAAAAAGGGGGAACAAAAAATTTTAAAAACCTATTCACCTCCCTCTAAATGATAAATCGACACCCATTAACTAACAATTGGAGCAGACATCAATCTTTCCTTCAAGGTCTCGAACGCACGGGCACACTGCGGCGTCCACATAAACTTCTGGTCCATTCGGGTAAGAGTGGTGAGGGGAAAAGCCATCCGCGAAAATGTTTATGGGTTGATGTATCTATCAGATGAAGAAAATCATGATGAATCACATTATAATCAGGTATGCATTACTCACACACCTTTACTACCTGCTTCAATTAAGAAGACCAAGAGTGCATCAGATGATTGCTCATCTTCTGAAAATGATGCAGAAGACTGCTCATCATGCAACAATAAGAACAATGCTGATCTAATAGAATAGTTTGGTGATCTCTTGGCTGCTCACTCAGACCCATTAAGGCTGAGATGAATGAGGAAATGAGTATGTGCCATGTAACACCCCAAAACTTCGAAGCAGATTTGGGCTGCTGGGAGCTAGCGCGGGCGGTAGTGCTACCGCCTGGCGCTAGCCATCTCGACGGTTGCAAGCGTCGAGACGGGAGCCTTAAGCGTCGATAGCCGCTAGCGTCGAGATGGAAGCTAGCACAGGCGCTAGCGCTAGCGCCGGCGCTAGCGCGCAATACAGATCCGTGATTTGAAATCGTGGGCATTAATGGGACATTGACTTTGGGGCCTTGTTTTGGACAGAGGTGCCCGGGATGCGGCCTTAGGAGGCCGAAACCCTCTTGATTTCATTATTCCACTAAGGGTCTTATTCCTAAGTGAGAGAGAGAGCTTTGGAGAAGAAGCTCAACAGTAAACCCTAGCCTAGACCTCATCTTTGGAGGAGCTCTACTACTCCGAAGTCGAAGGCGTTGGTGGCTACGCGTAGAGGAGGGCTATACGCTCCTTTCCATTCGTGCCAAAAATCAAGTTATGGCCTTGAAGCGACGTCTAAGGGTAACGATCCTTTCTACCCTGTTTTGGACATGTGTTAGTCCATTTCCGTGCATCTTTGAGGTCCCTACCCAAAAGGGTGAGGTCGTGACCTCCGACGGGTGGATTCGTGTTATCCCCGTCAGATCTTGCATACATGTAGAGTCCATGCGTGAAATGGACGTAGGCGCGCTGTGTGAAGCCCATTCGAGACGGTTCGTCCGGATCGGTGATGCTTTTTGATATTATGCGTGCCGGGGAAAACTCCGTGTTGATATCCTGCTTCGTAGGACTAGAGGGTGCTACTGCATGCGCATCAACGCCTGGGGGTGTGCCCCGGGAAGCACCCGAAGTTAGAAACAGAAATGGAGTTTCTGTTCACTACCGCCGACGTTAGCGTTATCGCCGGGCGGTAGCTCCCAGACTTGGTTCTGGTGATTTTGTGCATTCTGAGGCAGTGAGAGTGCTACTGCATGTGCAGCAATGCCTGGGGGTGTTCCCCGGGAAGCACCCACAGCTAGAAGCCAAAATGGGGTTTCTGTGTGCTATCGCCAGGCGTTAGCGTTAACGCCGGTGATAGCTTCCAGACTGAGTTCTGGTGATGTTGTTGTGCCCACCTGTTGAGAGGACCTGAGGCCTGTGTGCCCGACCTGTGAGGGTGTCCTGGTGGATGACTTAGCGGCCCATAGAGCCGGCTAATTGAGAATACCTGGGCTGAGGGGACGCCATACCCGCTTTTCGCGTTGAACAACGAGAGCTGTGAACAACGGGCATTTGGCGAACCTGAAACCGCACCATTGCAGCACTTGATTAGTAAGTCTCGTACAGCATGTCAGGAAGCGATGGGAAAGAGTCTTCGGACTACGGGATGTTCACAATTAAAGCACGGGAGAGCCCTGGTATTCGGGCCACCGACTTTAGCCTCGAAGGGCAAAGCCATCAAGAGTGGATGGTGGTGGAAGCCGGAGTACACCAAAGAGTGCCTAAGAGCACGAGACGTGGAGGCCATTCCCACGTTTGTGATTGATGCATATGTATGAATTGTTGCGGTCCGTGTTAGCCACTTCATTCTGTTATATATATATGCTGTGATGCTCTTGCAGGGACGAGAAACTACCACCCCCTCGAAGGGGTGGGGTCGTTATAATTTGGTCAGCCGTTGTTGACCGTTGCCCTGTTTTGCCACCGTTTTTGGTGGGCTTGTTTTACAGGTGCTGGACCGAGCGGGAACATAGCGGGCTCATAGCGGGCTGAAGCCCCTGCGCTGCTGCGGCCCTTGAAGGCCTTTTTGATGTTCTCTTGTTTTCATGTATGGCCGGCCTGCGCGCCGATGTTGGTAATTTGTAAGGCCGTTGTGCCTAATTTTTGTTGTGTAAAACATTTCATTCCAAGTTATAGAAGTGGACATACCCGGGTTCGGGTTTTGTGGTTTATATATCTTGTCTCTCTTTTGCTTCCGCATAGAATGCTCTGAGTTAGGTTCGTTGTTTAGAGTCGTTCGATATTTCAATTAAGTGACGTTCCCGTTTGTTTTGTAGTATATGGCGTGGGGCCCCGACCGGACCTTCTGTTATATGCTCCCGAACGGATGAGGATGTTACAAATTGGTATCAGCTTCTAGGGTTCCGTGTCCTTCTAAGGAATTTGTGGACGAATTCTTTTAAGGGGTGGTGAGCACGTGTGTGCGCTACCGTCGAGATGTAAAATAAACCCAAAAAAATGTCCACTTAGGAATAAAATGTAACAACAAACCAACAAATATTGCATGATTTTGGAACCTGAGTGTTCCTTTTGTTGTTAGTTGCGACTGTGCTGTCGCCTAACTGTGTGGTACACTCGTGTAGGGCACTCGAAGTGCAGCGGGACCGTCGCATCCCCGTGACGTGGTTGAGAGTAGCGGGTCTGCTGAGGCTCCTACACCTCCGTCTGCTGAGATGGTTCGGCGAGTTACAGAAGCCATTCTAGCTGCGTTGAATGGCCAGCCTGGAGGGCAAGGTCAACCGCCGGTGCAGGAAGTGGCCCCAGAGCCACTAAGAGTGGAGCAAGTCCCCGTGAGGCGTGCTGCTGAGCAACAACTGAAGCACTTCCTAGGATTTCGACCTCCTCCGTTTACCGGGGTTGAATCCCCAGCTGAGGCTGAGGACTGGCTGTCGCATATGGAGCGAATTCTGACAGCGACACAGTCGGATGAAGCGCAGAAAGTGACCTTCGCTACTTTCTTGTTGGAAAAGGAAGCCAGGCGGTGGTGGGATGAGGTAGAGAGGCGCCAGTTTGCGGGAAGGCGACTGGTTGATGTGCCAATGGAAGAGTTCTCGAGAATCTTCCTGGCAAGGTATGTGCCTCCGTCGCAGCAGATCGCGATGGAGAACCAGTTCCTGGCTCTGATGTAGGGTGATAGACTGGTTGACGACTACCTGTATGAGTTCACCCGCCTCGGGCGTTACGCTGGAACTTCTTTTGATGACGAGGGGAGAAGGGTGAACAGGTTCTACGGAGGCTTGCGTAGTGAGTTGCGGTACCTTCTGACAGGGTCGTTGACTCAGGGTTTCACGACCCTCGTTAGTTCAGCCCGAGCGCTTGAGCAGGACATGCTCAGGGAGAAGGGCAAGGTGACTGTGGTCGAGGCAGTGCCGGAGGGCAAGGCGCAGAGTGCGGCAAAGTTGCGGAGGTTGAATCGCTGGAAGAAGGCTCGATTATCTGGGCCAGCTCCCTCTGCTTCGGGCGCGTCGTCTGGACGTGGCCCTCTTATTTGTTTTACTTGTGGTAAGCCTGTCCATTTCTCTCGGGATTGCCGCAGTGGGATTCCAAGGTCAGAGAAGAAGACTGGGCCATCTTATTCTGAGAAGGGAAAGGCGGCTGAGTCCACTGCCTCCCGTATGGCTCCCCCGCAGCCCAGAGTCTTCAGTCTTGGTCAGCAGGAGGCTATCAAAACCAAGGACGTCGTGACAGGTATAATTTAAGATACAGTCCTTACTGTTTTATATACCTATTTTAGTGTTCATGCTAACCTTGTTTGGCGGCGTAGGCTTTGTAAATGTTTTAGGCGTTCCTGCGAGAGCGCTTTTTGATACTGGAGCTTCGCACTCCTTCTTGTCGTCGGACTTCGTCCAACGTATTGGTGCGCCGTCGATTGCTTCTGCAGATGGACTGGAGGTCCTACTGCCGAATGGATATTCGATGCGTGTGGAGAGGAGTTGCTGCGTGAAGGTTCTAGTTGGAAGCCAGGAGTATGACCTGAAAGGATTGTTACTCCCCCTGGTTGAGTTCGATGTAATCTTCGGCATGGACTGGCTGTCGGAACAGCGTGCGTGCATCGATTGCACCACCAAGGAGGTGAGGTTTGGGCAGTGTGCCGATCGTGAGACGGTCTTTGCGGGCATGCGTGGATCGAGCAAGATGTTGATGTCTGCTCTCCAGGTGTCCAAGGCAGTGCGTCAGGGAGCAGAGTTATTCTTTGCTCTAGTGGAGGCTTCAACGCCGAGGCCCAGCCTAGTGGATGTTCCGGTAGTTTCAGAGTTCCCCGATGTGTTCCCGAGCGATCTCCCCAGTGCTCCACCACAGCGGGAGATAGATTTCACGATTGAGTTGGTGCCAGGCGCTAAGCCTGTGGCCCGCTCGCCGTATCGTATGGCTCTGAAGGAGTTGGCGGAGTTGAAGCTGCAGTTGCAGGAGCTGCTTGAGCAAGGCTACGTGCGTCCGAGTTCCTCACCTTGAAGTGCACCGGTCCTCTTCGTCAAAAAGAAGGACGGTAGCCTGCGGCTTTGCATCGATTATCGGGAGCTGAACAAGCTGACCGAGAAGAACAAGTATCCTCTTCCGAGGATAGACGACTTGTTCGACCAGCTCGTTGGTTCGACAGTATACTCGAAGCTGGACTTGAAGTCCGGCTATTATCAGGTGCGGATCGGGGAGTGCGACATCCCGAAGACTGCCTTCAGTATAAGGTACGGGCAGTATGAGTTCACCGTGATGCCGTTTGGGCTGTCTAATGCGCCTTCGGTGTTTATGGACTTGATGCACCGGACTTTCCGAGAGTACCTCGACCGGTTTGTGATCGTCTTCTTGACGACATACTGGTCTACTCTCAGTCCGAGGAGGAGCACGGTGATCACCTGCGAGTAGTCTTGGAGGTTCTGAGGAGGAACCAGTTGTATGCCAAGTTCTCGAAGTGCGAGTTCTGGCTACCTTCCGTGGCGTTCTTAGGCCATGTGGTTAGTGGAGCGGGTGTGGCGGTAGATCCGGTGAAGGTTGCGGCCATCAGGGAGTGGCCTGTTCTTTCTACTGTAGCGGAGGTCCGTAGCTTTCTCGGGCTGGCCGGCTATTACAGGCGCTTCGTGGAGAACTTCTCACGGATCGCGCTGCCTCTTACGACGCTGACACGAAAGATGCAGGAGTTTATTTGGACGCCCGCGTGTGCGCAGGCTTTCGAGGAGTTGAAGTGGCGGCTTACCACGACTCTGATCTTATGTTTGCCTTGCGGCACGGAGGGCTATGAGATCTACACCGACGCTTCTGGGAGCGACCTTGGCTGTGTTCTGCAGCACCATGGCAAGGTAGTAGCGTACGGCTCTCGCCAGCTGAAGGTGCACGAGCGGAACTATCCGGTCCACGACTTGGAGTTGGCGGCCGTGATATTTGCCCTGAAGCTTTGGCGGCATTATGTGTATGGCGTGAAGATCGACATCTTCACGGACCATAAGAGCCTGAAGTACCTTCTGACGCAGAAGGGGATGAATATGCGACAGTAGAGGTGGATGGAGTTCCTTGGGGACTACACCTTCGAGATCCACTACACTCCCGGGAAGGGGAATGTTGTCGCAGATGCACTCAGTCGCAGGGCTCCAGCGCAGGCCAACTGGATTCAGATGCATGATGAGCACCTGATACGTGACCTGGAGGCCTTGGATATTTCTTGCGTGGAGAAGAGGAGCAGTGCCGGTGCCTGTTTGAGTTGGACTGAGGTACAGTACGACCTCGCAGATAGAGTCCGCCAGGCTTTAGAACTCGATCCGAGTTTAAAGCGCTACGCGGAGGAGGCTGGTGGTGGTCCGGGTGCCCAGTTTCAGGTGCGTGATGGGTTGCTGTGGAGAGGCGACCGTTTGTGCGTCCCCAAGGTGGTTGAGCTGTGCGATGAGTTGATGTACGAGGCGCATCGTACCAGGTATTCAGTTCATCCGGGGAGCACGAAGATGTTCAAGGACATGAAGGTCCTTTTCTGGTGGCCGGGTATGAAGAGGGACATCGCTCACTAGGTGGCCAAGTGACACACTTGTGCGCTAGTGAAGGCAGAATGACAGAAGCCCGGCGGCTTTTTGAAGTCATTACCGGTTACGGAGTGGAAATTCGATGACGTTTCCATGGATTTCGTGCATGGGCTGCCGAGATCGCAGCGCGGGAACGATGCCATCTGGGTAGTCGTAGACCGGCTGACGAAGGTGGCGCACTTTATCCCCAACCGGAGGGATGACTCGGTGGAGAAGTTGGCGAAGCTGTATGTTGATACAATAGTACGATTGCACGGTGTGCCCCGTAGCATCGTCAGTGATCGAGATGGACGCTTTACTTCGAGCGACTGGAGGCTAGTCAACTGTCTATTGGTTACGAAGCTGCAGTTTAGCACGGCCTTTCATCCTCAGACGGATGGCCAAACTGAGCGTACCAATAGGACGATGGAGGACATGCTCCGGATGTGCGTCCTGGATTTCGGCAAGGGGTGGGAAGATCACCTCTTTCTCGTTGAGTTCGCGTACAACAACAGCTACCAGGCGAGTATTCAGATGGCGCCTTTCGAGGCCCTCTATGGCAGGAAGTGCCGCACTCCCTTAGCTTGGGCGGAAACGGGCGAGATGAAGCTCTTCAAGAGGAAAGACGTCAAAGAGGCGACTTCGACGGTACGTATGATCCGGGAGAGGCTTTTAGTTGCGCAGGATAGGCATGCGAAGTACTATAATGCGAAGCACCGCGACGTCCAGTTCGCCGTTGGCGATTGGGTTTACTTGAAGATCAGGCCGTTCAAGGGTGTATCCAGGATTCGACGCTTGAAAAAGCTGAGTCCGAGATACCTTGGACCGTTTGAGATCATCGAGCGCGTCGGCGAGGCGGCTTATAGGCTTGCACTATCGACGGAACTGAGCGGGCTGCACGATGTATTCCACATCTCCGTGTTGCGGAAGGCAGTGCAAGAGCCTACGCATGTGGTCGTGGCGGATCAGGTGCCCGTGGATAGTGGGCTTAAGACGGCGGCCAGGCCCGTTATCATCGAGGATGCTGAGGTGCGTCAGTTGCAGAACAGGGCGATCCGTATGGTAAAAGTCCGTTGGGACAACTGCGGTCGCGAGGAACTATCATGGGAGCGTGAGCAGACCATGATGGAGGAGTTCCCCGAGCTGTTTCGGTGACGCTTATCTCCCTTTTTCCCCCTTTTGTATATATATTTATGCCTGTTTTTACAAATTTCGGGACGAAATTTTTATAAGGAGGGGAGAGTTGTAACACCCCAAAACTTCGAAGCAGATTTGGGCTGCTGGGAGCTAGCGCAGGCGGTAGTGCTACCGCCTGGCGCTAGCCATCTCGACGGTTGCAAGCGTCGAGACGGGAGCCTTAAGCGTCGACAGCCGCTAGCGTCGAGACGGAAGCTAGCGCAGGCGCTAGCGCTAGCGCCGGCGCTAGCGCGCAATACAGATCCGTGATTTGAAATCGTGGGCATTAATGGGACATTGACTTTGGGGCCTTGTTTTGGATAGAGGTGCCCGGGATGTGGCCTTAGGAGGCCGAAACCCGCTTGATTTCATTATTCCACTAAGGGTTTTATTCCTAAGTGAGAGAGAGAGCTTTGGAGAAGAAGCTCAATAGTAAACCCTAGCCTAGACCTCATCTTTGGAGGAGCTCTACTACTCCGAAGTCGAAGGCGTTGGTGGCTACGCGTAGAGGAGGGCTATACGCTCCTTTCCATCCATGCCAAAATCAAGCTATGGCCTCGAAGCGACGTCTAAGGGTAACGATCCTTTCTACCCTGTTTTGGACATGTGTTAGTCCATTTCCGTGCATCTTTGAGGTCCCTACCCAAAAGGGTGAGGTCGTGACCTCCGACGGGTGGATTCGTGTTATCCCCGTCAGATCTTGCATACATGTAGAGTCCATGCGTGAAATGGACGTAGGCGCGCTGTGTGAAGCCCATTCGAGACGGTTCGTCCGGATTGGTGATGCTTTTTGATATTATGCGTGCCGGGGAAAACTCCGTGTTGATATCCTGCTTCGTAGGACTAGAGGGTGCTACTGCATGCGCAGCAACTCCTGGGGGTGTGCCCCGGGAAGCACCCGAAGTTAGAAACAGAAATGAAGTTTCTGTTCACTACCGCCGACGTTAGCGTTATCGCCGGGCGGTAGCTCCCAGACTTGGTTCTGGTGATTTTGTGCGTTCTGAGGCAGTGGGAGTGCTACTGCATGTGCAGCAATGCCTGGGGGTGTTCCCCGGGAAGCACCCACAGCTAGAAGCCAAAATGGGGTTTCTGTGCGCTATCGCCAGGCGTTAGCGTTAACGCCGGCGATAGCTCCCAGACTGAGTTCTGGTGATGTTGTTGTGCCCACCTGTTGAGAGGACCTGAGGCCTGTGTGCCCGACCTGTGAGGGTGTCCTGGTGGATGACTTAGGGTCCGTTTGGTTCGGCATCTAAGCCCCGGTGCGGCAGAAATGAAACGGAGTTCCCGCATGAAGCATTGTTTGGCGCGGCTGATGGACGAAACGGAGGTTATTAATAACCTCCGTTTCTTTGTATAGGCCAGACGCGAGAATTTCCGCCAGTCCAGCCGCGCCTCATCCGCTCCGTTCCGCTCCCTAGGTTTTCTTCTCCCCCGCATCTCCAAAATCGCGTGTCGTCGACGACGATTTCGCCGGTTTTCCTCGCCGCCGTGGCCAGGCCGCCTGCCGTCGCCAACATAGGGTGGATTCTCGTCGTCGGTTTTCCATAGGAGCCACTCACGCCGCTGGATTGCTTCTCCCTTGTCTCCCACAGATCTCATCGCCGGTATTTCTAGAGGCCGCCGCCTCTCCAGTTTGCTGTCAACGCCGTCGCCGCCTCTCCAGTTCCCTGCCCCCCTCTTTAGGTATATCTCCTCTTTTTCTCAATTAAAGATGGATGTGTGTGCTGTGTATGTGTGTGTGTGAGTTTGTGTTGTGTGTGTGATGATGTTTGTGGTGTGTGTGTTTGTGTGTGTTTATATGTTTGTATGTGTGGCTGTGTATATGTATGTGTGTGGTGTATTTGTTGTGGTTGTGTATGTGGTGTGTATATGTGTGTGTGGTGTATGTTATATGTGTGTTTGCTGTGTGTGTGTATATATGTATGTGTGTGTGTGTGTATATATGTGTATATATATGTATGTGTGTGTATGAGTGTGTATATATGTATGTGTGTGTGTGTTTGTGTGTGTGTATATATGTATGTATGTGCGTGGTGTATTTGTTGTGGCTGTGTATATGTATGTTTGTGTGTGTGTATGTGTGTTATGTATGTGTGTGTGTATGTATGTGTGTGTGTGTGTTTGTATGTGTATGTGTGTGTGTGTGAGTGTATGTATATGTATGTGTGTGTGTGGAGATGGAGGTGTTTGTATGTGTGTGTGTGTGTGTATGTGTATATATGTTTATATGTTTATTTGTATGTGTGTGTGTTTATGTATGTGTGTGAGTGTGAGTGTGTGTGTGTGTGTGTTTATATGTTTATGAGTGCGTGTTTATATGTATGAGTGTGCGTGTATGCGAGTGTGTGTGTGTGGCTGTATATATGTATGTGTGTGTGTTTGTGTATGTGTATATATGTTTATATGTTTATTTGTATGTGTGTGTGTTTATGTGTGTATGTGTGTGTGTGTGTGTGTGAGTGTGTGTGTGTGTTTACATGTTTATGAGTGTGTGTTTATATGTATGAGTGTGTGTGTATGAGTGTGTGTGTGGCTGTATATATATATGTGTGTGTGTGTGGCTGTATATATATATGTATGTGTGTGCGTGTGTGTGGCTGTATATATATGTGTGTGTGTGTGGCTGTATATATATGTGTATGTGTGTGTGGCTGTTTATATGTGTGTGTGTGTGTGTATATGTTTATGTGTGTGTGTTTGTGTGTGTATGTGTATATATATATGTGTGTGTGTGTGTGTGTGTGTATGTTTATGTGTGTGTGTGTATGTGTGTTTGTGTGTGTATGTGTATGTGTATGTTTATGTTTGTGTGTTTACATGTTTATATGTTTGATTTTTTTTAAGATGGGTAAGGCGAAAGACGGTGGTGTGCCTGCTATTTGGGATGCAAACGATGTTCTGATTTTTTGCGATATATGCATTCATGAAATAGAGCTTGATAACCGACCCACAACCCATTTTAGTAAAGAGGGCTGGTTAAATGTGACTACAAAATTTCAACAACAAACTGGAAAAAAGTACGATAAAGTTCAAATGAAGAACAAATGGGATCATTTGAAGAAGGAGTGGAAAATTTGGAGTGAGCTAAAACGTGAGTCCACTGGTTTGGGTTGGAATCCGACTACAAAGACTATAAATGCTTCGGACGAGTGGTGGACTGAGAGATTGAAGGTATTCATTTATTTAAAAATGATGATTTAACTTTATGTTCAATTATTTGCCCTTCCTAATTTGTGTTATAATATTGTAGGTTGTCTCAGCGGCCAAAAAGTTCAGATATGCGGGCAACCCCCCTGAGTTAGAGGAACGATTGAGGAGGATGTTCGATTCAGTTATTGCATGTGGACGTCATGCTACCATTCCTGACTTAAGGAGTAATCCACCTGAGTCTACCGACGAGAGAGAGTTGTCCGGTGGGGAGAATGACATCCAGGAGGATAATGTTGCACCACCTCCCCCCGAGGTCACATCGGCGAGGAAGAGGAAGAAATGAAAGAGAAGTGCCACCAGCTCCGTCTTAGAAGATCTGGCAGAATCTTCAAAGACCATCAGTCGATACATTCAGGAACATCCAAAGAGCAACCCTTATACTATTACTCAGGCATTAGAGCGGTTAAGTGGATACCCCGACGTTTTAGCGGATGAGAAATTCTATGACTTTGCCATCACATTTCTTTTGGACAAAGGTCATAGAGAGGCATTTATGTTCCTACCCGAGGGTATGAACATAAAGTGGATTTATAACCGCTACAATGGTGGGGGGTAGATTTATGCTGGTTAGGGCCATGGACTTTGAGACTGTTATTTTTATTTCTGATGTTGTGTTTGGATATTTCTAGTATTTCTACTGTTACTACTGTTAGACTGTTATTACTGTTTGACTGTTACTATTATTTTGCTACAATGTTGGATATTTCTAGTATTTGTATGTTTCTGCTAGACTGTTTACGCCGTTTTATGTTATTGTTGTTGTGGTTGCGGTTAGACATTATTCTTATTAATGTCCTGTCTTTTGTGTATCAGAATATGTCTACCAATGACTCTGATGATTCAGAAGATAGCTTTGAGGCTATTCAAAATTATGCGATCGCACATCATCAAAATATGGTAGCAGCAGTTAGTATCTTAGCTGAAAGCAGTTCTCTTTTCAACCAACCAGTACCTTGCATGACTTCGAAGCAAACAGGTGATAAATGGGTAGGAGAAATGCTTCAATATTCGATAGTCCGGTTTCATAATTCATTTCGGATGTCCCAAGAAATTTTTATGGATCTATTGCATATCTTGGAGGAGAAGTACGGATTTCACGGGACGAGACGGACTGCATCTAGAGAGATTTTGGCACTGACCTTGGACATACTGTCTCATAACGAGGTCATGAGGAAGACATGTGAGCGGTTTCAGCACTCGACAGAGACTGCTAGCAGGTTTTTTGGAGAAGGCATTCACGTGTTGATACTACTGGCGGCCGAAGTGATTCAACCATTAGATAGATCTTTCAGTAGCACACCGCCAGAGATTCTGTATGACACACGTTACATGCCATTCTTTAAAGATTGTGTCGGTGCAATTGATGGAACACATGTTCATGCATGCGTACCTGTTCGTGATCAAGTACCGTACATTGGGAGACATGACATGCCGACACAAAATGTGATGGCTTCTTGTGACTTCAACATGTGTTTCACGTTCGTTATGCCAGGTTGGGAAGGCTCTGCGCATGATAGCCGCATTTTCAATTATGTGCTTCGGGACCCCCGTTACAAATTTCCGCATCCACCACCAGGTAATAAGATTTCTACTCCATTTTTTATACTTCTCACCTTTGAAGCATAACGAATTTTGATCCTGGTTTTCAGGAAAATATTACTTGGTGGACTCTGGGTATCCGCTACAAAGGGGATACTTGAAACCATATCCAGAGACACGTTATCATCTCCCAGATTTTGCTCGTGGCGGGCTTGCACCGGAAGGACGCCGAGAGATATTCAATCACGCGCACTCATCCCTTAGAAGTGTCATTGAAAGATCGTTCGGGATTTGGAAAAAAAAGTGGGCCATATTGCGTGATATGCCGAGCTACAGCTTCGCCAAACAAACCGATATTGTGATGGCGACAATGGCACTGCATAATTTTATTCGGAGGCGCCCGTCGCGGAGGGATATTGATTTCAATGAGTTCGAGCAGGGAGGTGGTGATGAGGGGGTGAGCACACAAGGGCATCAAGTAGTTTGTCCTGATACAACAGGCGGGGTAGATGAGATGATCACGTTGCGTGAAAATATAGCGCAACAGTTGTACACTTCTAGATCTTAGATGGTGAGATGAATTATTGGTATTTATATCTATTATAGTCAGTATTATCAAGATTGTGTATTTTATGGAACAACAAATTTTTTTTTCAAAAACTCTATTTAACCCAAACAAAATTTATAAAACTCCATTTCAATAAGCACTGAAAACTCCATTTCACCCAAACAGTTTTTTAACAAAACTCCATTTCTCAGAAACAGCTCTTTTTCAAAACTCCATTTCTGATCAGCAGCTTTTCATCAGCAACAACCCAACCAAACTGACCCTTAGCGGCCCTTAGAGCCGGCTAATTGAGAATACCTGGGCTGAGGGGACGCCATACCCGCTTTTCGTGTTGAACAACGAGAGTTGTGAACAACGGGCATTTGACGAACCTAAAACCGCACCATTGCAGCACCTGATTAGTAAGTCTCGTACAGCATGTCGGGAAGCGATGGGAAAGAGTCTTCGGACTACTGGATGTTCACAATTAAAGCACGGGAGAGCCCTGGTATTCGGGCCACCGACTTTAGCCTCGAAGGGCAAAGCCATCAAGAGTGGATGGTGGTGGAAGGCGGAGTACACCAAAGAGTGCCTGAGAGCACGAGACGTGGAGGTCATTCCCACGTTTGTGATTGATGCATATGTATGAATTGTTGTGGTCCGTGTTAGCCGCTTCATTCTGTTATATATATGCTGTGATGCTCTTGCAGGGAAGGGAAACTACCACCCCCTCGAAGGGGTGGGGTCGTTATAATTTGGTCAGCCGTTGCTGACCGTTGCCCTGTTTTGCCACCGTTTTTGGTGGGCTTGTTGTACAGGTGCTGGACCGAGCGGGAACATAGCGGGCTGAAGCCCCTGCGCTGCTGCGGCCCTTGAAGGCCTTTTTGATGTTCTCTTATTTTCATGTATGGCCGGCCTGCACACCAATGTTGGTAATTTGTAAGGCCGTTGTGCCTAATTTTTGTTGTGTAAAACATTTCATTCCAAGTAATAGAAGTGGACATACCCGGGTTCGGGTTTTGTGGTTTATATATCTTGTCTCTCTTTTGCTTCCGCATAGAATGCTCTGAGTTAGGTTCGTTGTTTAGAGTCGTTCGATATTTCAATTAAGTGACGTTCCCGTTTGTTTTGTAGTATATGGCATGGGGCCCCGGCCGGACCTTCTGTTATATGCTCCCGAACGGATGGGGATGTTACATCCCATAATGTGGGCACCAATTCCTGTGAGCTCAAGAAGATCATAGGCAAGCTTCATGATGAAAGAAACCAAAGGGAAGGTCTCATTAGGAAACTTGAGAATGATATTCTTAAGGAAAGAAGCTTAGTGGCTCAATTCTCTAAGCCCAAAACCATATTGCCCATCATTGACACCTTCTCTTCCTATGGAAATAGGAGTGGATTGGGTTTCAATGAAGGGGCAGTAGATGCTAGGAATGGAAAAAGGGGCAAAACTAAAGCAGAGCCTCATGCCACCTTTCAGAAGGTAGTGCTCCCCTCTAATAAGTATGACCAGGACAGTGTCCATGGTCACTAGATGGATGGAAGCTCCAATAGCCTGGGAGATGCTCCTGACTATGGGAGGAGAAAGGGCATGGGGATGAGTGCATTGAAAGTTCCCCATGAAGAAATCCAAATGGCCCATCATGGAACATTTGTGTTTGGTGCTTCAGCCCCCACTTTCAAGGGTAAAGGAGCAACACCTTCCCAATCTCTTCCAGATAAGAAGCAGACTGATAACACCTGTATAATCAACTCTCACTTGATCATATCTGATGTCATCAACACCATGTCAGCTATCAAGCTGACATCTGTTGCTGACAAATAGATAAAGTCAAGAAGAAATAATTATACGAGAGCAGCTAGTCAGTCCTTAGCTGAGAGAGATAGGAAGAATGTTGTTGCATTCTCTACTGAACATAAGCATTGTGATTCTCCACCCACCTCAAAGATTGTTCAGAAAAGAAGGTACAACATCCATGAATGTTGGTGTTGTGGTAAAGTAGGACACTTTGCCATTGACTGTTGGCACAACCCTAGTGTGCCTAATGCAATGGAAAGCCCTCCTGGAAAGGCAGAGGTGAGCAGAAGAATTCCTTACAATGCTAATAAGAACCTAGGACCCAAATCACCTTGGGTTCCTAAGGGACATTAAATCTGTCTTGCAGGGTAGTCCATGTAGCAAATCAAAAGCAAATAGGGCTAATGGACAATAAGTGATCCATGCATAACTCTGGACTAAGAAAAATCCCATTACAAGCCAATATGCACTGGTCAAGGGGGAGCAGAAAAGAAAAATAAAAGAGACATCACATCTAGGGGAGCTACTAGCTCAAGAAGAAGCCAAAGCTAAGGTGAAGGCAACTGTGTTAAATATTCACTACACAACCATATCTTAATAGATATGTAAAAGTAATTTTGACTTGAGTAAGCAAAAGATGTCACTAAAAGAGCACATATATATATGGCACAACTAAACAACACAGATCATTCAAAAGAATGAACAAGAACAATGTCGTTTGTATACAAAACGATATCGTCGAAATAATGACAGGTATCGTCGAAATAATTTCTTGACATCTAAGTAGGATCACGACGATACTTAAGTGTTGATCTAACATATAAGATATCAGAAATTAACCAAGCATAACTGCTCAATCTAAGTTAATCAGACCTTTATCAAATGACACTTCAGCTTCCGATCCCAAAACTATAAATAAGGTCAGATGTCTTAAGGTTAAAACACATTCTATATTTGCCCTAAAAACTGTCGTGCTCACTACGTCTTCGGAAAGTGAACGAGTCGACAGCGTTAGAATCCTCTCAAATCAAGTAAGAGATGGCGCCAAAGAAGGAAGAATTTCTCTATGACGGAAGCAAAGTGGTGAGGGATGGTTTCTCAGAAGGGCCAGAAGAGATTCAGAGCGCCATTAAGCTATTAGACACCGTCGGCCTGGAGTTCGCTCTCTCAGAGCCAATAGTAATATTAAAAAGAGAAGTGATGAAGTTCTACTCGAATGCCAAGGGTTGCTCAAAAGGAACATCTGTGAAAAGCTTGATCAACGGGATGAAGGTCAAGGTGAATCCCAAGAGACTGTCCAGGGTTCTTCAGCTGCGGACCTTCACCAAGGGGGAGGAAAATGAGAAGGTCACCTAGGAAGACCTTAACAAGGCTCTGGCATGGTGCGGGCGCTCCAGCAAGACCTATGAGTCTCTGGAAAGGAAGAGTTTTAATCAACAAGGAAAGCTTATGGATGATATCGTAGGAAAAGCCCTCCTCTGTAAGGTATGGTCGCATGAAAGGATATCCAAGCCCATGTTCGAGATAATGGCAAGGATAATCCTAAGTAAGAAGACCAACTTGGGTCAGATTATTTTCAAGAGGATACAAGAAAGCTTTCAAGTTCCAAATCTGGGAAGAATACTATCATTGTATCTACTGCTATATTACCCTGAAAGTTTTAACAAGAAGTATGGTGTAAAAATCCATCACATGAGAAGGATGGATATCAAGATACTCGAGAGATGGGAGAAAGTTCTGACTAAGTCTCCCAAGAAGCTGAAGACTGTAGAGGATGTGAAGAGGAAGGGAGAAAGCTCATCTGAAGAAAGTGAGTCGGGCAACGACTCAGAATCGTTTGACTCTGAAATGCATGTAGAGAAAAAGAATGTCTCCCTCCAGACCTCTGTTCCAAGTCTGGAATCCAGGACAATTATAACAGCAGGAACATAACAAGAGGATGCTGAAACTGAGGGGGAGAAGAATAGCGAGCTCCCTGCTCAAGTGGTAAATGTGATATATAAGATCATTGGGGCTGAGGATGCTGTTCATTCTGGACCAGTAGTCCAAAAGGACCTAACTGAAGATCCCCAAGAAGACAACCAAGAGAATCATGCTGATAAGACTAGCAGAGATCTGCCAAATCCCAAAGAGGAAAATGAGTCAAACCAGTCACCCATCAGAAGACCTTCATCTCCCATGATGGATGGGAATGAATAAGAGGAACCAGGATAAGCTAGTTCACCTCCAAAGAATAGGCCAGTGGAGTTGTCACTACTGCCTCAGATAAAAATGCTCCTGGAAGAGCAAAGGCTAAAAATTGAAAGTCATGTTAACTTTGCTGTCAATGATCTAAGAAGGGAACTATCTGCTGAAACTGCAAGCCTGAGAAATGATGTGAAGAATCTACAAGAGTATGCTGCCAAAGAGATAACACTTACTCACCAGGGTCTATCTAATGCAATGGATAATCAGATAATGATCGCCAACAACATAGAGACGGCCTACATAGCAACCAACAGATGGATGGTTGAACACAAAACTAATCTCCAAGAAAGTCTAGATCACCACAATAAGAATCTAGACAGTCATCTGCTTGAGACCAAGAATCATTTGGAAGGAGGAATTCACATGCTTAAAAGCAAGATACTGGTCCTTCAGGAGAACCTCCAAAGGGGGATATCTGATGAAGTCATAAAGGGGAAGAGATCAATGATAAAGGCCAGTGGTGAGCATGCCATCAGGACCACAAATACCATCAGGGAAGCAATGAATCTCCCTCCTCTCCATTTTGATGAGCCTGTTGAATAGTACCCTATTGAAGATCAATATGTAGACATTCCTAATGCTGCTACTGATCAGAATATATGAAAGGAAATATTGGAAGAAGATGAGGTAAAGATGAGAAAAAGAAAATACAGGGAGGAAATGGAGAAAAAGGATAACTATGAGAGATGGAGTCCCAAGTCCAGAGCCATCATATTAAATGCATGGGAGCTTGTGAAGGTAAATAAAGGTGAGAGGTACAAAGTATACAGTCCTCAAGAATGGGCTAAGTATGAAGATCAAGAAGAAGCAAGGAGAGCATACAGAAGGGTCAAGCAAGCAGGCAGAATCCCTACAGACACTCCCGAGCCTCTCAAGTATCACCCTAAGCCATTTGAATACTTCACCAGACAAAATGAGAAGGAGCAGGAAGCCAGTGTCAAGAAAGCAAAGAGTGAAACAGCTATGAAGGAACCAGAGAAATAGATGGCTGAATCACTAGGGGCAAATGTAGAAATGTTGAAAACTTTAAAACATCTGTCACTATTTATAAATTATCAATGAAGTGATATTTATCAAACTCTGTATTCACTCAAACATAACTGCAATGTCATTATTATATATTTATTTGCTTAAGATGTACTTTATCATTGAGTAGGATATGACTTCTTCGAATAGGGGGAGATTGTTGGGAACAGTGTCCAGCAGTGTTCCTGATTTGAAGAAGTGCTCAGCTCAATGATAAGTACAAGTTGTGTTTGATGTTATGTCTAGTTCATGCTTACAGAGATCCGACAATATGTCCAGTACTTCAATAACTTGCCCAAGTACAATATCATCGAAAAGGACTGGACATATCGTCGATAAGACTAGGCATATCGTTGAAATGGTGTGCAGAGCAAAGTAGAGTGAGCATATCGTCTATCGTCGAGAAAACATACGTATGATGATATCGTTGTCACATCAACACTACAACACCTCACAGCGATATCAGAAAGCCGAGATGAAGAAGAAGACTCAAGCACAAACACAAGACTGATGTCAACGATATCGTCGTAAAGAAGCCTTGTCGTTGGAAAGGTTAAGTAAGACTGATGTCGACGATATCGTCGTAAAGAAGCCTTGACGTCGAGAAGACTAAAGAAAGTCATATGAAGACGGGCAGTTGCTGAAGAATGGTCTGTCGACATGATATCTATTATGTCGTCGACAAGATAAGGTGGTCACAACGATATCAAGCAATCAAGAAGATTACATCGACATCAGTTAGATGACTTTATGTCGTCTTAAGTGCAAGTGCAGAAGGGATGTCCCGTGTCGTCGAGATATCTCTATCTGAAGAAGAGGGAAGGAGATTTGAAGATCTGTCCTTGTTCAAGACAACGACAAGTCCCGTCGTCGAGATATTGTCCATGTCGTCATAACCATGGAAATATCGTCGAGACAGATTCAAAAATTGCCAAATGCGCGGTTAGCATTTAATGTCGCCGCCTGATTGTCCAATCAACGCGTGCTCTTAAGTTATGGGCGTCTGTCAGAGAAGGACATCATAGGAGACCGTTAAGCAGCCCCTCCGTCCTATAAAAGGGAGCAGTGATGCCCTAAAGAAAGAAGAGAACGAAGAAACGAAAAAGAATCCCGCCGAGCAATACAACAGTAAAAAGCTGCGGAGAAGAATCGAGATTAAGAAGAGGAGAACAAAAACGCTTATCCAGTGCTTTCTAGAGTTGCAGTCAAGCCACATCGACTGTTAAGTATCGTTCAAGTCCAGAAGCCAGTCAACATCAGACTAAAGGAGTAGGATTAAAGAAGACATGTGCTACCAACGCCTACATCTGAAGCATCTTCTTCAAGACAAGAAGCCGATCTCCATCAGGCAGAAAAGTTTATATTGTATATCTTTCATTATAAGCCTTGCGGGCCAAAACTATAAGATCTGTTTTCAGATCTAAGTGTCAAGATTGTGGGCTTGAGATCTGTGAGGCTTGAGAGCTAGGCTGCAGGGACTTGCAGGTCCAAACGTGTCGAGCTTGCGGGCTCGAGTGCAGTGAAGGGGCTTGCGGGCCTAGGCTGCAGGGACTTGCGGGTCCAAGAGGAAAGACTTGCGGGTCTGTGTTGTGTAAGGCTTGAGGGCCTGAGTGTCGAGCTTGCGGGCTCGGGTGCAGTGAAGGGGCTTGTGGGCCTAGGCTGCAAGGACTTGCGGGTCCGAGTTGTAGAGCTTGCGGTCCCGAGACATTGGTGGAGTTTGTCGAGTCTATCACACTGCTAGGTAGGCGCAGAGGGAAAGATGACTACTCAAGACACCCTGTCTTGAGGAAACTCTATAAGTCTTTGTGTGTTTTATGTGCTGTGCTTTTCAACATCTAAATCTACTAAACAAGAACACAAAAAGGGGGAACAAAACAATCTGAAAAACCTATTCACCCCCCCCCCCCCCCCCCCCCCCCCCCCCCCCGCCTCTAGGTGATAAGTCGACACCCATTAACTAACAATTGGAGCAGGAATCAATCTTTCCTTCAAGGTCTCGAACGTACGGGCACACTACGACATCCACACAAACTTATGGTCCTTTCGGGTAAGAGTGGTGAGGGGCAAACCCATCCGCGAAAAGTTCTCCACGAACCTTCTATAATAACCGGCTAGTCCAAGGAAATTCCAGACTTCCGCCACGGTTCTCAGTACAGGCCAATCTCTAATGGATTCAATCGTCGCAGGATCCACTTCCACCCCATCTCCACTAATCACGTGACCCAAGAATGCCACTTTCCCGATCCAGAACTCGCACTTCGAGAACTTAGCATAAAGCCAGCTCTCCTTCAAAGTCTGCAACACTAATCTCAAATGAGACTCATGTTCCGCCTTCGACTTCGAATACACTAGGATGTCATCGATGAACACCACCACGAACGAATCTAGGTATTGCCAAAACACTCTATTTATTAAATCCATGAACACTGATGGCGCGTTCGTCAAACCGAACGGCATCACCGAGAACTCAAAATGACCATACCTCATCCCAAAAGCTGTCTTGGGAATATCCTCTTCTCGAATTCTCAACTGATAGTAACCCAACTTCAAGTCCAACTTGGAGTCAACTGTCGACCCCACCAGCTGATCGAACAAATCATCGATTCGCGGGATCAGATATTTATTCTTGATAGTCAATTTATTCAACTCACGATAGTCTATGCATAATCGTATACTACCATCATTTTTCTTAACGAATAACACCGACGCACTCCACGGCGAAGAGCTGGGTCTAATGTACCCCTGCTCGAGCAACTCTTACAACTGCACCTTTAGCTCGGCCAGTTCCTTCGGTGCCATCCTAAACGGAGGACGCGACACCGGCACCAACTCTATTGAAAAGTCGATTTCACGCTGAGGAGGTGCTCCCGGAAGCTCCTCGGGGAACACGTCCTCGAATTCTTCCACCACTGGCACTTCTCTGATTGTCAACTTTGTCGAGTGAGTCTCCAACAAAGCTACAAACACCTCACCTCCTTAATTCACCGCATGCACCATTTGCATGGCAGAAATCAGGGAGCAAGCCACTCCGCAAAAGGCCCTCGAACTTGACCTCCGCTCTACCTTCACTCCTTAGGGTTACCACCTTCAACAAGCAGTCAATACTAGCTTGATGCTCTGCAAGCCAGTCCATCCCCAGGATGATGTCAAATTCGGCTAGTGGTAGAATCACTGCTACCAACTCAAAGTCACAATCGCAAAATCTCAAAACAATGCGTCCTTCCCTTCCAGTGGTCATGAAAGACTCATTCGGCATGCGCACGCTAAGCTCCACCTCCACCTCGACAGTCTCAACACCGATTCTCCGGATAAATCTTTCCGCGAGAAAAGAGTGTGACGCTCCCATGTCGAACAACACTCTAGAGGGGCAGCCAGAAACTAGCATGAAGCCTAACACACATATAACGAATATGAAAGGTCGCAAACAGTTTTAAGCTATCGAACTAAACTCTAAACTTTTCGTACTTGTCACCACATCAGGTTGACGAATCGCTTCCTGCTGCCCGAGGTTGTATGCTCTAGGCTGCACAGGAGGGAAACGAGAAACACTAGACTCCGCCGCTTTCCCTTTCTCCCCAACACTAGGACCGGAACGCACCGACTGCTCTTGCCTCTGCTCTGGCTCAACTCCACTCTCGGAATAGAACCGAGCTATGTGGCCCACCTTGCCACACTTGTAGCACGTCACTGGTCCCTTGGAACGGAACTCTCCAGAAGTTGCACCGCTCCTCTCGCCAGTCCTAAAAGGATGGGACTTTTTCTTCCACCGACTTCCCTCAGACTTCCCTTGAGACTGAGATGGTTTACTTTCTCCCTGCTTTGCCACAAAGCCCTTACGAAGCTGGGTTCACTCCATATCGTTCTCCAATGTTCGAGTAGCTTCGACTAGCTCATTGAACCCCACATTCTTTAAGGCTATCAGAGTCTGCATTAAATTCTCTCTCAGACCCTGATAGAATAGATTATCTCTCTCCTCATCATCTGCCATGGTCGTCCCTGCGTAATGACCCAACCGAGTAAACTCCTGCAGGTACTCGTCTACCAACTTCTCACGCTGCACCAAGTGCAAGAACTACCGCTGAAGGGCTAACCTCGCCGAAGAGGGGATATAGCGCTTTAGGAAGGCATTCCCAAACTCTTCCATGGACGGGGCACGTCCAGGGAAATGACGACCGCTATGATTCACCCACCATAGCTTGGCATCGCCTTCTAACATAAACATCGCGAACTGGGACTGCTTGTCCTCTGGGGTCTCTGACTCTCTGCCACTTTCAGGAGTTCCTGAATTCTCGCCAACCAATCCTCGGCAATTTATAGTGACTATAATCCCCACTGAATTGCTTATTATTTAATTAGGTCATCTTCCTTCAAAATGAAATTACATGTCTATACATGTTAGGATGATTATGAAACTTTGTTAGTGAGTTTATATTGATGATATTATTCCCTGATAATGTTGCTATGAATTTTGGATTGATATATTTATAGTACTTCATTCACAACCCCCAATATTTTACCTAGTTGTAAGAAGATTAATTATGGATTTAATACTCACTGGAAAATCATGAAACTTTGTCAAAGAACTTTTTAGGGCAAGTATATGATCTATTAATTTTATTATACTTTTTAGAAGAACTTATACATGATTCTCTTCACAAAGTACCCCAGGCTCTATGTAATCAAATAAAGGATTTATATGGTCAAATGACTCTGGAAAATTATGAAACTCAATCATTGAACTTATTTGATCATCTTAGACATCTGTTAATTTTCCTGTAATTTTTGGATGAGTATTTTTTGTACTTTCTTTGTTAACCCTTGATTTTGATAAATTAGTCAATATTTTAATTGAAGGTCCAAACCTTTCTGGAAATTTATGAATTTTATATGTGGCTATTGTTTTGATGATATATAGTTGTACAAATTTTATCAAGGTCATAGCTTATCAGAAAACCATACTTGGTGTTCAAAGTCATAGGTTCCCCAATTTTGGGGAAATTATAATAAATGACAAATTAATTGGAAAATTATGAATTTCTGGAGTTAGTCTAAAAATGTCTTAACACACCCCCAATAATAATCTTGGATCATTTAGATGATTATTTGAAGTAACTCTTTTCATGCACCTCATATAGTCTACTAGGTCTGTGCATAGTAAAACTGTAGAGTTAAGGTAATTGGTAGACTACTAAGTGGAAATGGGAGGTGGTTGGTATACCTGGTTTGGTCGAGGTCACCAATAGGAGTCAAGGTAGTGAGTGCCCGATGGATAAGGGGAAAGTTTGTGCTCGGGATCGACGATAGATCGTCTGTCCCTTAGAGAGTCATAAATCACTTAGGGTTAACTCAAGTGTAATGGCGAGAGGGGCATCGTTATGAGTAGTTATCAATAACAGTAAGTTTCTTGGAAAGGGCCGTTTGGGCTATCATCCCATCATACCTCCTAGTACCGCTGCGAGCGCTTCACAGAGTAGACCTCGAGAAGTTCAAGATTAACCCTAAACTTCTAAGGTCAACTAAACAATAGACAAGGATAGTTAAGTAGGAGAACTTGATAAGATAATCCTCGTCCCAAAAATGGGACGGATGGGTACAAGGCTGAGTTAGTCTAGCGAGCAGTAAACTCGATGTTATCTAAGGGGACTGGATAGTCCGGCGAGCTGGAGGCTCGGGAAATACAATTAAGAGGCGGTGCTCACCCAATAGTACGCGGATACCCCGATGTGTTCTTCAGGGGCGTACGTAAGGTCTAGGTTGGGAGGTGCCATACTGGCCTAGAAGTGGAAGACCCGATCCACTGCCCCCGTTTGCCTCAATGGGGTGTACCTGAGCAGAGACTCGAAAAGAGGGATAGAGGTGGTGCTTACCAGATAGTACGCGGATACTATGCGTGTTCTTAGGGGCGTACGTAAGGTCTAGGCTGGGACATAAGCCTAGAAGTGGACAAGCCCGATCCACTGCCATGTTTGCCTCAACTGGGTACCTGAGGTGACACACTCGAACAGAGGGAACTAACAAAAGGTCTGTACGTACAGAGTCGAGTGTGCGAGTTGCATCATTGCATTGCATAGCATAACATCATTTCATAAACAAGACCTCATCGTATAAATTAGCATGTGCTCTTTTATTCGATGAGTTTACCTTAGTGACAGATCCCTTAACTTATAATTTTGTATGGGCATTCATATAAGTTAAGGTTACTTTTGTAGCTCCTTTTACTTATTCATGTTATTACTCCTTGAGATTTATATAGAACTGCTGGTATATCTCTTATTCTATAGAAGTTTACATATGTACATGCTTGTTGTTTAGTTCCATGTCACATGCTTTTGTTTTTACCCCTTGTTTTCCTCCGCTTTATCCTCCCGCACGGTGCCTAGGAGTCGTGGGGGGAGGCGAGGATGATTCCGAGGAGCTGACGTAGTAATACGAGCACCAGGACGTGATGATAAGACCTGAGGAACAGTCGTCGCGCAACGTCACCGCCCGATGACATGCTGATGAGAGTTCATTAGCTTCCACATAAATATACAGTGAGAAAGTGTGTTTAGTTTTATTTTGGACAGGTACTGGGCATAAGCCCATTTACTCTCTTTCTTACTTGGTACTCATTGTGGATTATTGCTCATTTATATATACTGTAATCGAGCTGTGATCTGTGAACTTGTGCTACTTACTCACTTTTGTTGGCCTACTGTGATGTGATCGTTTTAGCCGGCAGGATCAGCGTCGTGCGGTGACGTCTAACTTGGTAGTCGGAGTCACCGTAAGGCGGCGGTTCTAGGCATAAGAACCGATTGTGAAGCAAAAAAAAAAAACGGGGTCTTACATCAAGTGTGGGGGTATTTGATACATGCATTTCATGTATCATTTTCACCCTATAATTCATTATGTAATCGTCCAATTTTGTGCTAGATTGTATGGAAAATGTCATTTTTATATTATATGCATTTCTGGACTGTATGAATGTGACTTTCTACAGGAATGGATTTTTAAGCGTGTTCAGGAAACACATGTCCAAAATTGCTCACACATGCACATGCGGTTCTTGGTGCACGCACATGCGTTTCCTGTTTCCTTGGCAACTCCTTTTATTTTCAATATGAATTGTGCGTTATTTCAGCACGCGTGTGCGCATATGTGCATTTGTGCATGCACGGTCATTTCTTTACATTTTTTGATATTTATAGGACAATCTGAATTTGCGCGTATGAAATTTCGCACGCCCGTGCGCGCACTTGCATTTGCGAATGTGCGACCTGAGCGCCAAGATATTGTGATGCTCTTTACAGAGCGCACGCCCGTACACTTTGCGGCGCACTCCTGTGCGTTTATTTTTCTTGCTTTTTATAAAACTCAATTTTAGGTCATTTTGACGGTATCAACCCTTTTCCAGCCTGCTATTTTTCATCTCCTGTAGGTCGCCAGTTTGTCTCTAGGGTAAGGATCACCTCTCCACTCCATTCTATGCTCATTTGAGGGAGATCCAAGAAGGAAGAAGGCTTCTAGAGGATTTGGTGCTTGAGCTGTGGCGTTTTGGAGCGGTGTGAAGAAAAGATGGGTAATTGGGAGGTTGTGATGTAGGGATGTCCGTGAGTAGGAGATTGACACGAAATAAAGCTCTCGCGACGCCTTTCACACCTAGATCTACCGCACCTACACAAGCATCTATCGTCGCAATACGATTCACATCTAACGCAGCACATACACCACAAGGGAGGAATGATCGAATCTAAAATAACGATCGGAAGAGAGTCGGATTATTCCCAAAATTAACATAAAGGTTGCCAATCCTTTTGGAGAGCAAAACCATGGCTATAGGCCAAGATCCGCTCAAGCAAATTGGACCTACCCGATCCGGAATAAAAGAGGTTCGATAACAACGAAATCAATTTCAGAAATTGCAAGCGGAGTATTTAAAATCGTGGATAAAACGGATGCTCAACCTCCACAAATCTAAAGCAAGAAATCACAAAGATGGGGGAGAGATGTTACCCAACTCGGAACCAACAATCGCACAAGATATGTGGGAGAATCACTCTCTCCACGGATCCACCGGCGTCACACCGAATGGGGGCTGCAACCTTCTTCCTTGGAGTCGCACCGAAGAAAACCACGCCGGAGTCGCACCGATGAGGGATGGAGGGAGCAAAGGCGGCTTCACACCACAAGGGGGGCGGCAAGGGGAGAACTCCTCTTGGCCGAAATTCTCAAGGGGGGGAGAGAATTAGGTTTTCTTTTTTTGTCCAAATCTAATTAATCCTCATAATCAGTCTCCTTATATAGGAGTTACAAACAACACAACCTTTCAAGATGGAGATGTAATCTCAATCATCCGAGCGGTTAAATACACACCAATGTTTAAAAAGTGCAGGAAATAAAATATAAATGCGTATATGAATATAAAATTATTACCCAAACATGAAATAATTTTATATTCACAAATATAACATAAAAGTGCATAATAATTAAACAAAATTGGTCTTCAAGTGGGCTTAGCACGCCGCGGGCGGAGGTTGTAACGCCGTCTTCCGTTAGCGTCATCATGGCACCTAAGATCCTTATGTCGTTGTGCCTCGGCAACCGGATCATCATCAAGTAGTGGTGGAGGGGCCACGACATCAATCCTCCCCCGCTCGAAATCACGTATCTCCGATGCGTGGTCCGAGATATAGCGGTGGAGAAGATCGGCATCCAAGCGTCGAAGCTCTGTCTCGAGTACCCATGAGTCGTCCGAAGGGGGGCGGTCACGCCAACGGATGAGGAAGCGGTAAGTATCACCATCAGCAGTAGCAAGTGGCTCAGCAGCAAGTATCGTATCTGGAGTGAGAAATGTCTTGGGAAACCTGAGAAACATGTCAGCAGTAGGAATAAAAGAATGCAACTCACCATCCGATGATATACCTGTGGGGACCGAAAGAGAGAGATCATCCAAACTACCACTCCCCAACCCATTAGAAATTTTAGTGGAGGGAGAAGACGAAAAAGAATTCAACTCTTGTGGAGGCGAAACAAACAACGTCAAATCCGAGACATTAAAAATGGGGGAGATACCCTAATCAGCAGGCAAATCCAAAACGAAAGCATTTTCACCTAGATTCTTTATAATCCGAAAGGGTCCGACGCGCTTTGGTGCTAACTTTTTAACGATGCCAGATGGCAGTCGTTCGGGAACTAACCGGACTAAAACCAGATCGCCAACTTTAAAGTGTGACACTCTCCTATATAGATTAGCGTGCGCTTGATATGGCTCGTATTGAGCAGTCAAGGTAGACCGTATACGTGCATGTAGGTCATGAATGTGTTGGGCGAAGGATTGTGCAAACTGACTTGCTTTGTACGTTGGGGGCAACAGAACCAAGTCAAGTGGCACGGGGGCCTTGTACCCGTGAACAATCTCGTTTGGAGACATACCCGTGGACCTATTTTTTTGAATTATTGTAGGCCAATTGAGCATGGGGAAGAAGTAGATCCCACATGCCTTTGTGATCGCTCACTAGACATCTAAGAAGATTCCTCAAGCTCCGATTAACCACTTTCGTCTGCCCATCGGTTTGTGGATGATAGGCGTCGAAAAACAATAATTTGGTACCCATCAAAATCCAAAGTATTTCCCAGAAATAGCTCGTATACTTGACATCTCTATCCGAGACTATTGTCTTCGGCACTCCCCGACGACTAACGACTTCCTTAAAATATAATTTTGCAATGTGAGACGCATCGTTGGTCCTAGTGCACGGAATAAAATAGGCCATTTTGGAGAACCTATCCACAACTACAAAAATAGAATCGTGACGGCGTAAAGTGGTGGGTAGGCCTAAGACAAAGTCCATACTCATGTCTTCCCATGGTGTGGAAGGGATAGGCAAGGGTGTATATAATCCTACGTTGGTTTTGGTGCCCTTGGATAACTGACAGGTATGACAACTACTCACTACCCTTCCCACCATCGCCTTAAGTTTTGGCCAATAAATTTTTTCCTCAACTAGCGTAACGGTCTTATCCCTACCGAAATGGACACTCAACCCTCCGCTATGCAGCTCCCAGATGATATGAAGTCGTAAAGATGACTGCGGGATACACAACTTCCCATGCCTAAATAGATAGCCATCCTTAATAACAAACGCAGATATAGTCGTGGGGGAGCTATCCTGGGCAGATAAATATGAATCCTGAAAATCTGGACAGGTAGCGTACTCATCCTTAACGCGCTCAAATCCTACAACATTAACCTCCATAATGGAAAGTAAAAGGGTAAGGCGACTAAGAGCGTCCGCGACTCGGTTGTCAGCTCCCTTAAGGTCCTTAAGATTAAACGTGTAACCTTGTAGGAAAGCTACCCACTTAGCGTGACGTGGACTGATTTTATGCTGGCCATTGATGAACCGCAATGCTTCGTGATCGGAGAGGATCACAAACTCCTTGGAGAGGAGATATTGACTCCAATGATGCAAGCATCTAACAACCGCATAAAACTCCCTGTCGTAGTTCGAATAATTTAACTTAGCGCTAGATAAATTCTCACTAAATTAACTCACAGGATGCCCATCCTGACTCAAAACACCTCCTAATCCCACACCAGAAGCGTCACAAGTAAGCTCAAAGACTTTGGTGAAGTCAGGTAGACGTAAGACAGGTGCCTCAGTCATAAGCTTTTTAATGCGTTGGAAAGCATAGGTGGCGGACTTCGTCCAGGTGAACTCGCCCTTCTTCATGCAATCAGTAATGGGGGTCATGATGATACTGAAGTCCCGTATAAAACATCGGTAAAATGTAGCTAACCCGTGGAAACTACGCACCTCTTGTAACGTGGTCGGCTCGGGCCAGTCTTTAATGACTTGAACCTTGCTAGGGTCGACCCTAATGCCCTCTGAACCGACTATGTAGCATAAGAATTCCACTTCAGGGACATAGAAAGTGCATTTCTTAAGATTAAGAAATAATGTTTCCTTCCGCAGGGTGGAAAGAATCACTCTCATGTGAGAGATGTGCTCAGCAGTGGTGGTGCTATAAATCAATATGTCATCAAAGTAGACTACAACAAACTTTCCCATGAACGGCTGAAAGACGTGGGTCATCATCCGAGAGAAAGTGTTGGGGGCATTGGATAGCCCAAAGGGCATCACAAGCCACTCGTACAACTCATCCTTAGACTTAAACGCAGTCTTCCATTCGTCTCCCTCACGGATCCTAATCTGGTGATAGCCACTCCGTAAATCTAACTTTGAAAAGATAGTGGCGCCAGAGATAAGACATCTAAGAGGTCATCTAATCGTGGTATAGGGTACCTATACTTGATGGTAATCTTGTTGATAACACAACTATCAACATACATCGCCATGTACTATCCTTCTTGGGGGCAAGCAAGGCTGGTACCGCACATGGACTCATGCTAGTCCTAATGAACCCCTTCTTCAACAGGTCCTCAATTTGGGCCTGTAACTCCTTGTGGGCCACATGATGGAGTCGATAATGGGGCTGGTTGGGCAAAGAGGAGCCCGAGACTAGATCTATCGCATGTTGAATATCCCTAACCGAGGGTAATGACGACGGTAACTACTCCGGGTACACGTCCCTATACTCTTCCAACAGTACCAGTTCTCTCTGGGCAGTTCATCCAAAACACTAGAATCAGGCTTCACACTCATAAGTACTAGTGCGTACATCACTCCATCAAGAAACGGATCCTTCACAAACTCCTTCCTACCAACTAGATTCAACGTCTTCCTCTCTACTGGGATAGTGGTCTCCTTAGCCAAAACTACTGGCTATTTCGGGATGGTCGGCCTCAAAGTAATGGTCTTGCCATTGAATTTAAATTCATACGTGTTGGCTCTACCAAAATGCGTCACATCACGGTCATAGAGCCAAGGGCGGCCTAGTAACACGTGACAATCATCCATCGGAAGGACATCACACCATACCTCATCAGTATAAGATTTGAATGAGAGAGGGACCAGGCATCGCTTGGTAACCGGGACGGTGATCTTGTTGATCCAAGCTACCTGATATGGGGTCGGGTGTGGTTCCGTGGTCAAGGACATACGTGCGATGACGTTCTCAGAAACGACATTCACGCAGCTACCACTATCGATAATCAGCTTGCAGAGTTTCTCTCCACTCTTAAAAATCAGAGAAAATATGCTTGTCCTCATCCAGTCATCTAACGGACGAGGAGTCGTCAAGATACAACGCATCACCATAAGGTGGCGTTCGTTATCTAAATCACTTGGGACCCCTTTTGGGTCACTCTCCTCTGCAGCCTCGTATACGTAATCAGCGGGATCGGTAGTCGAGTCTAAAAGGGCTATGACCTTAGTCTTCGTTGGGCACTCAAAGGCATAGTGACCTTGAATGCCGCAAGAGTAACATGTAGTGTTGGCTTTGCTCACCTTCCCTATGGGGATACGCTCACTCACAGGATTCCTAGCGTTCCTAGCAGTGATCACGACAGACTTCGACTCGGTGGACCTAAACTTCCCCTTATCAGGATATGTGGAGGAAGACGCTCCAACGGTGGACTTGTTCTTCGTGTGGGAATAACGGGAGTGGGCCTTCGAGGCAAGATGCTTTTCAATGTCAAGGGCGGCATTGAAAGTCGTGTTCAGGTCCGTATGACCATAGCGCAAGAGTTCCTTTGAATATCAGGTTGAAGCCCCTTATGAAATCGAGATAAGGTGACCTCAGGAATCTCCCTAAGATCACACCGCACCATACGGTCCTTTAGTTCTCCCATATATTCAGCTACCGAATTGGAGCCCTGCCGCAGGTTGGCAAGCTCATCGAACATCTGTGTTCGGTGGTACGCAGGGACATACTGATTGGTTAGCAGATTCTTCATCACCGGCCAACCTATAAGTGGGACTCCCTGCCCGGCTCCTAATCTCTGCTCCTCATTCAGCCAATATGTCTTCGCACGACCCGTTAACTTCATCCTGGCAATTTGGACCTTTTGAGGGTCCGTAAGGTTGTGCCATTCGTAGTACTATTCCATATCCACTACCCAAGTAAGGAAGACCTGGGGATCACCCAAACCATCGTAAGTGGGGGCGTCAATCTTAATGGCCCTAGTAATATCGAAGCCACGCTCGTGGCGGGGTTCTCGAGGGGGCACTCGGGGAGAGTCCCCATCAGAATCCGAATCATGGACCTGTTGGTGCCGGTTGGGCTGCCCAACATTAACAGGTGGTGGTGGTGGCCCTCCTTGATTCAGAAGAATTTGGGCTAACATGATCCTAAGCTCAGTCATATCGTTACGTAGTCCCTCTATGACCACAACGTTGGGATCCCCGTGCTCATTCGCAACCATCCTAGACGTCGAGGGTGTAGGGTACTCTGTTCCTAGTCTAATGCACATGCAGGTTTTGGACAAAATAATGATGAGTGATTTTTGTAGTGTCGGTTAAAGATCATTATTTTGGCAGAATAATATTTTCGGGATGTGACTAAAAAGGAGAACCTCCGGAATTTTTTTTTTGAATTTTGATGAAAAATAAAGATTTTAGCCCGCTATTCGCAGACCACAGGTTTTTTTTTATTTTCTAGCTTCTTTGCGCCACGAAAATGAGTTGGAAGTTGTATCAATTGAGAAATTGAAACGACCGCCTCTGATACCAAATTGAAGTAGGGATGTCCGTGAGTAGGAGATTGACACGAAATAAAGCTCTCGCGACGCCTTTCACACCTAGATCTACCGCACCTACACAAGCATCGATCGTCGCAATACGATTCGCATCTAACGCAGCACATACACCACAAGGGAGGAATGATCGACTCTAAAATAACGATCGAAAGAGAGTCGGATTATTTCCCAAATTAACATAAAGGTTGCCAATCCTTTTGGAGAGCAAAACCAAGGCTATAGGCCAAGATCCGCTCAAGCAAATTAGACCTACCCGGTCCATAATAAAAGAGGTTTGATAACAACGAAATCCATTTCAGAAATTGCAAGCGGAGTATTTAAAATCACGGATAAAACGGATGCTCAACCTCCACAAATCTAAAGCAAGAAATCACAAAGATGGGGGAGAGATGTTACCCAACACGGAACCAACAACCACACAAGATATGTGGGAGAATCACTCTCTCCACGGATCCACCGACGTCACACCGAATGGGGGCTGCAACCTTCTTCCTTGGAGTCGCACCGAAGGAAACCACGCCGGAGTCGCACCGATGAGGGATGGAGGGAGCAAAGGCGGCTTCACACAACAAGGGGGGCGGCAAGGGGAGAACTCCTCTTGGCCGAAATTCTCAAGGGGGGAGAAAATTAGGTTTTGTTTTCCAAATCTAATTAATCATCATAATCAGTCTCTTTATATAGGAGTTACAAACAACACATAACCGTTCAAGATGGAGATGTAATCTCAACCATCCGAGCGGTTAAATACACACCAATGTTTAAAAAGTGCAGGAAATAAAATATAAATGCGTATATGAATATAAAATTATTACCCAAACATGAAATAATTTTATATTCACAATATAACATAAAAGAGCATAATAATTAAACAAAATTGGTCTTCAAGTGGGGTTAGCACGCCGCGGGCGGAGGTTGTAACGCCGTCTTCCGTTAGCGTCATCATGACACCTAAGATCTTTATGTCGTTGTGCCTCGGCAACCAGATCATCATCAAGTAGTGGTGAAGGAGCCGCGACATCAGGTTGGTGACAACCCCTCCCGTAATCTGGACGCACACGAGGTATACTTAGTGAGGGTGGAGGACCAATCTACACCTCTCTAGCAAAATCGAGGAGAAGGTAGCTCCGACACTATTCTCGCCTCGCCCTCTTTTCCTCTTGTATTTTCTGTTGGATACACATTCAACCTCTCTTGGTTTGAGAATAACAAATCACATTATGTATTTGATCATGCTTGTCTTGTGTTTATAGTGTGTAGGAAATACATGTACATCACCACTCTGAATGAGTACTTGAAATACGAAGCAAGAAAGGAGACGATGCTAGGAAGGATGACCTACCGCGGGGCGATGACACCCACCGCTGGCGGTAGTTATCATGTCAATGGGACAGCTGGCCAAACTGCATTCAAATGAAAACACTGGCATGAGCAAAGGAGCAACAAAGGGAAGATGCTAGCGTAGTGCGGTAGCTTAGCACGACGCGGTAGATATTGCCAAAGTTGAATGTTGCCTAAGATGTAGAAAATTGCCTACCATGTCTGCTCGATCTGGCGCTTCATTATGTTGCCTAAAATGCTACTGCGGGGCGGTAAGCACTATCGCTGGCACCGCTCCACCTATTGTTTAAAAGTTCAAATAAAGCCAGAACTTCATACCTTTTCGTGAGAGCCTATATCCCAGACGTTCAAAGGCCTTCCTACATCAACCTTGAAGATACAGAGAGGAACTCGAAGGAGGATTCGATCGACGCTCATTCAACACAAAGAACGAACGCATTATTGAATCTATAGGCACCCTTAGGGGTGGGTGTGAATAAGGGGTTTTAAGAATTTTATTCTGAATAAAAATATTATTGTTAATTAAAGATGTTTTGAAATATTTTATAGAAAAATATTATTTTAATATTTTAAAAAAGATTATATTGAAGATTACTTTTAGAAAATTTCAGAATTCAATCTTTTTTCACTAACATCGGCGGTAGGTGCTACTGCCCGTCGCTAGCTCACAGAGATTGAAGTTTGAGAGTTATTGAATACAAGAAGAAACTTACAATATATTTTGCGTTTAGAGCTTTATGAAAATATTATTTAAAACATTTTATGAAGTGGAAATAAAATCAAGATAATAAGACAAATAAAGTTGCACAAGACTGAAAAAAGTTGCATACAACTTGATTTACAGCAGTCGAAACATATAAAAAAGAACTTGGTCACGGACAGTGTCCGCTTCTCCTCCTCTCACTACCGCCTGCGTTAACTCCTAACGCCCGACGTTAGCTCTCAGACCGCGAGATCGTTGCTCGCACACTCCACTGAAGAGACCGCAACTTGCAGACCGCCCGACGTTAACTCCTAACGCGCCGCGTTAGCTCGCGATCACCTTCACTCAAGAAACCTGCTCTAGGTTGTTTGCCAAACTCGCTCATTTGCAAGAAAACATAAACATTGCATTGATGATAGGATTAGAGCTGTCACGGTTCCGGTTCAGTTCCGGTTCTACTAAAACCGTGAACCGAACCGCTAAGGTAATGGTTCTTCAAATTAGAACCAAAACCGTATTTGGTTTGACCGGTTCCGGTTCTGGTTCCGGTTCCAGTATAATTTTTGGAACCATCGTGTTAACGGTTCCGGTTACGGTTCAACAAGAACCAAAACCAATCCGACACTAACGGTTCGGTCCGGTTCTATGCGGTTCGGTCCGGTTCCAATCGGTTCCAACTAGAACCAAAACAAACTTGACGGAATGAATGTGAGAGGCCAAAAATAAAAAACCAGAGGGGAAAAGTATACCCATTTGTTTTTTTTGTAAGAGGGACTTCGAAGTCTGGGGCCCGGGAGCTGGAATTTCGTGTTACACCAAGGTAGAGTACTTTTTGTATAATATATAGTAAATCGGGCTGAAAGTTAAAAATTGAAACCGCAAAACCACAAAATTGCACCAGCCCGTGCCGATTTTAAAAATTCAAAGATCACGATCGTTTAATGCTGATGCAATACTCATGTTGCTGAAGATCACGACTCAACATAGGGTAAAGAACTTTGAATTGTTGCTCTTGAAATCTTATTTTACAATTCCAAATCGCACAAATGTCAAACCACAAGGCATGGATTTGGTGTGGTGTGATTTTGTTCAGTCTAAAATCGACCCCCTTTGTTGTGAATGCGGTTTGGGTTCAAATCGCACCAGTTTCACTCATAATAGTAAGTATAGATATTATAGATATATTATAAAAAATAATAATATTATAATAATAATAATAAACGGGTTGCGGTTCGGTTCTTCTTCGGTCCGGTTCGGATCAGTTCTAAAAATCTTGAAACCGCTTGAGACTTATATATAGCGGTTCCGGTTCCAGTTCCGGTCCGGATAATAAAATGAAAGAACCATACCCGGACCATTGTTGTTCACGGTTCCAAAATTCAAACCGGAACCCAAATAATTCGCGAACGGTTCGGTCCGGTTCTTTGCGGTTCTGGTTCGGTTCTGGTTCGGATTACGGTTTTCGGTTTTAAGCGACAACTTTGGATAGGATACAACAGGCTCATTTGCGTCTTTCAAATAGACGGAGGGCGTTTAGTCCTGGTCGACACCGTTATAACAAGTCTGTTTACGTCTTTCGCTTACGAAAACATTACTAAGTGTTGAAAACCAAGTTGGTAACAAGCTTTTGCAAGAGCTAAGACTCCGCAAACGGTGTATGGCTCAATATCATGAATGCATTCGTTTTTAAAAACTTTAACATGCCAAGACAAACATATACTTTTACCATCTTCAAAAAGACAGCTTACGCAAATCAAACATTGTTGCTCAACATCTTCACAATAAGAATCCGTTCCGCTTTTTTTCTTCCAGCTGAAACTCGAGCTCCTCTCAGTTGTCATCTACGACGAGCTTTCATAATAAATAGACCTCAAAATCTAAACTTCACTAGATCACAACAAAAGCACTCGAAGCCCCTGTGAAATGGCTGATTGACCCAAACAACCCCTTTGCGGCGCCAAAGTGTCTAATTCTATACACACCAGAAAATGCTGTCTCTGGAATTCTCCACTCTATGGTTGCATGGCTATGAGTACTGAGCTTCCACGGCCTGGACCAGATGAATCGGAGGCAGAAATCATCGTCATCGTAAGCCGGGATCCACGTGTCTGCTCCCTGTAAGTTCTCCACAAGAGAGAATGTGCCCTCGGTCATCAGATCATTTCTAGGGCAAGCTGACCAGAAAGTGGCGGCGACCAGGTCTCCTTTGGTGAAAGTTGAATTCTGATGCACATCTGATTTGATGTCTCCGAACTCAACACCGAAGGGTTTCGAGTCTACGATCACCGGTGAGAGCAAGCTAATTTGCTTGTTGAGAAGATCCGGAGGTTGTGAACCTGGTGAGATGATCGAACCGCTGATCATAGAGGCTGCCAATTTCTTGAATTCCTGAATGTAGGCGTTCAGCGTGTGCGGGCCATATAAAGTAGAGGCGCCCTGAAACATGCCATGCGCAATAAAAGTATGATCTTAGCATTAGTGTACAAAGAAATGTGTAATTCATTCAGTTTGAATACAAAATATTTCATGCAAGGAAAAGGGCAACCAATATGCTACATGATTGTTATAAAACACGGAAGTCTCCGTGGCCTGACTCCGGGCCTTTCTTGATTGAGTATTTTGTCCAATTCTTATGAGCAAATCTGCTGTGAAACAGTAGGGATGTGAATTTTGGACTTACTATAGGAAAAGTTATCTAGTAATATTTGGGGTAATGGATGCTTTCTGGTAGCCAGAAAGTTCTTTGTAAAAACAAGTTTGTGAAACACAAAAATACCCTAAACAAACACCCTGTGATAAATAGCTTAACCGGATGATCCCCCAAAACTGGCCCTAGTTGGGAAGCATGGAAGACCGGGTGAATCCTGACCCGGACTAGCAGCTTCAAGCGCTATGCTACTGTGCCAATCCACTTGATGATCTGGAACATGAACATTCCGTAGTAGCAGGCGGCGAGTTAGGGGTGGAAGTGATGGGTGAGTAATGTCTGTCCGTGCGGGCAGAGCTTCACGATTACCTTATCGCCTGGAGTATAGGGCGTCCCCCCAACATTTGCTTGTCGCCTGCACCATACACTTTTGTGCGTGAGCTAAGTGAAACTTCAATTGGCAAACAGCTTCACCTCGATCTGCGAGAGTACGTACGGTAGCCTCGAGTCAACATTCGCCCGACGAGTAACTATGCGATGGATGCAAACCGCAGTCTTAAAAGGGGTATGGACATGTGGCGGAGTGATGGAAAGTATTATACTAGACTTCTTCCCAGAAGATCCAAGGTTTGATACCATAGCCACAAATTTTCCATTAAGGGCATGTGCCATTTATTTACCCCCCCCCCCCCCCCCCCCCCCCCCCCACAAAGGCATCAACAACTACGAAGCACCGGTACGGGTACGGGTACCGGGTACGATACGTATCCGGTTCGGCGGTACGGCAAATTTTAAAAAATAAGGATACGGGTACGGTGGGAGACGTTGTATTAAATATAATAAATAAATACATATATATATCACAAATACAATTATAAATTCTCAAAACAATAAAACAAGAAGCATAAATAGTCAATTGAAATACAAGATCATAATCAATACATAGAATGAAGTTCTTAGACATAAATTATAAATGTTCATAATCATAGAATGAAGTACGGCCTATCCATCACTCATTTTCTTCATCATCCTCAGTATTGTTGGAGATCAATGCATCTTCAATTTCTGGCTCATCTAAAGACAAGTTGGCAATTGCAAGCATGCCAACTCCATCAAAAGGATTTGCCCAAGCATCTTCTCCTATATCCCACATTTGACTTCTCCCTTTACCGTAGATTTCATTTCTTCTCGAGAGTAGGCGTAGATTACTATGCACATACACCAAATCATCAGCTCGTTGTGGTAGTATTTTATTTCTTCTTAATGAGTGAATGAATGAGTATGTGCTCCAATTTCTTTCACAGCAGGAAGATGAAGAAGGTTGACCTAGAAGCTTCAAAGCAATCTTTTGCAATTTTGGTGCTGAAGTTCCATAGTAACCCCACCAATCTTTGAACGGAAAGAAGAAGAAGAAGAAGAATAAGACTTACAGCGGGAGCAGGAGTAGCGGCGGCAGCGTGAACGGCAGCAACAGCGTGAACGGAGGCAGATCGCGGCAGCAACAGCGTGAACGGAGGCAGATCGCGGCAGCAGCGTGAACGGGAGAGGGAGCGCAGGAAGAGGGAGCGGCAGCAGCGAGCGGGAGCGGAAGAAATGAACCGAGAAAACCTAGATTTGCGATAATATGGGTATTGGAGTGTACCATACGCGTACCCGTACCGGAAACGTACCCGGTACGGGTACGCGCCTGTTTTCGGCGTATCCGTGCTTCGTAGATCGACAACATGCTGAGGGTTCGACAGTTGCAGGTAAACGTGATCGGACCAATGGGCTGGGGCAGCAACTGCCCTGACGGCGACCACAAACAGAGTGGCAGTGGCGGAGTGGAGTGGATGGCCGTACGGGGGTACAGGATGTCAAATCGCCGGAGAAGCTTCCGGACGGAGGCCTCCAAGGAGGCTAAGGAGGAGGACTGTTCATCGAGGCGACGTTTGGCGGCGTCGAGGCGATAGTCAATAGAGTCGAGGCGGTCGGTCGGTGTGGTGCAGGGGTGGCTCAGCGGCGGTCTGAACGCGAGCGGGGACGATGGCAGCGAAGTGGATAACATCCCGACGGCTTGGAACAAGCATACGGGGGAAGCAGGTCGGACCATTGTTACACTGTGAAAACTTCGGCGGTTGCGAGCGAGAGAATGAAGACAAGGACATATTGCATTAACTGAAAGTAAACAAACATGCGGATGCAACCAGAGCAAGCTCCGGCCAAGCTCCCGAAGGCTGGGTCCTCCGAAGAACCTTCTCCCAAATGAGAGCCCAAAACCTAGAACATCAAAAAACTCCCTAAGACACATACCCCTCCCCCTTATATAAACGAGGGAGGGCACCTAATAAAACAATAATAATAATAACAATAATAATAAATGATTATTAATTAATATAATTAATTAAAAAAAAGGGCAAGCCATGTACACAAGGCATCCCCACTGAGCGAGGGTCCAGGGAAGGATCCCACCACAAGGGTGAATTGTAGGCAAACGTTAACTTGCATTTTTGCAAGAGGCTGCTTCCAGGACTCAAACCCGTGACCTCAAGGTTACACGACAACACCTCAACCGGTGCGCCAAGGCTCCACATCCAATTATTATAATTAATTAATCAATATTAATTAATAATCATTAATTAATATTAACCAATCAAATTCATACTAATTAATAAAAAATTATTTTATTCCACCATAATTCTCATGGCGGCTTCCATGCACGAGCTCTGGTGGTTCCGACGAGGGGTAGCTCCTCAAGCAAATGCGTGAGGGTAACATTATGCCGGGCTCGAAAATCAACCTTGTCCTCAAGGTCGAGTTTGAATTTTTTGTCCTCAAGGTCGGGAAGCCGATCCCTCGTCGAGCAACTGACATCGTCGGGTGGCTGCTCCGGAAGTGTGAGCGTCGTCGGCTGGCATCGTCGAAGGTATCGACATCATGCCGAGGGTTCGATAGCTGCAGGTCAACGTTGATCGGACCAAGGTGTTGGGGCAGAAACTGCCCTGATAGCGACCACAAACAGAGAGGCGGTGGAGGAGTGGAGTGGATGGACGTACGGGGGTCCGGGATGTCAAATCGCCGGAGAAGCTTTGGCACAGAGGCCTCCAGGGAGGCTAAGGAGGCGGACTGTTCGTCAAGGCGGTGTTTGACGGCGTCGAGGCGGTCGGTGTGGCGCGGGGGTGGCTCGGCGGCGGTCTGGACGCGAGCAGGGCAGATGGTAGCGAAGTGGATGATATCCCGACGACTTGGAACACGCGGACGGGGGCTGAAGGTCGGACCATTGTTACACTGCGAAAACTTCGGCAGTTGCGAGCAAGAGAATGAAGACAAGGACAGATTGCATTAACTGAAAATAAATGAACATACTGATACAATCCGGAGCAAGCTCCGACCAAGCTCCCGGAGTCTGGGTCCTCGGAAGAACTTTCTCCCAAATGAGAGCCCAAAACCTAGAACATCAAAAAATTCCCTAACACACATACCCCTCCCCCTTATATAAATGAGGGAGGGCACTTAATAAAACAATAATAATAAACTGATTATTAATTAATATAATTAATTAATCAATATTAATTAATATTAACCAATCAAATTCATACTAATTAATAACAAATTATTTTATTCCACCAAATTTCTCATGGAGGCTTCCATACACGAGCTCTGGTGGTTCCGACGAGGGGTGGCTCCTCAGGAAAATGCGTGAGGGTAACAGTAGGAGAGGGATTTCATTCCATGGTGCTTTTGGATTCTATTTTAAGGCCTACTTTATTGGGACCTCCGCTCTTCATCCTCCTCTCATTCATTCCAAACCTGAATCGATTTCCTGGCTATGCCTTTTAGCTCTCTACTTTTTCCACTTGATCTTTGGTTCTGGCTTCCACCTCCCTGGTTCTACTTCTAGCTACTTGCTTATGGTATGGTTGTGCTGTGGCTGCTGTTGGCCGCTGCTGTTACTGATTGGATTTGGTGTTGAGGCTGTTGTTGTTGGTTGCTGCTGTGGTCTGGCTGTTTTGGTTCTTCTACTGATACATGCAGTGGTGTTAAACGCTTGTTTTGGACCTCCCAATGACACTGTTTTCATGGCCTGTTGTTTTGGTTTTTATTTGAGAGCTGCTGTCTTGATTTTGTGGGCTACTGTCTTGATTTTTGTAGTCTGCTATCTTGGTTTTTTGCTGTTCTGGTTCTTGAGGGCTGCTGTACTTCTGTTTTGGCTTTAACTTCGCACCACTAATGGCTGGAAATGACAGCCCCTAGTTGTTACAAAGTGTGGATAATTGGTCTTATTATGTTGGCTATGGTTTTGTAGCATTGAGAACTTCAAATAGCTGCCCTACTCCATTGTATGCTAGCTAACTTTGATCAATAGTGGTTGTTTTTGGTCATTCTTAATTATAATTATGGACTATGTTAGTCCTTATTTGGGGTACCCTTCTCAAAGTTGATTTCATATCAATTGTGAAAAGTTAGTGTCCTATCTTAATTCCCTAATTTCTAGACTCTTAAGATTTGTTTCGTCTTCCAGTCTTATTAATGTAACTCATGTAGGAGGGATTTCGATTCGAGAAGTAAAATGAAATTATTGATTTGCAGTCTCATTCGTCAAGATTCTATGAATTGTTATTAAAATTTATTGCATTTGAGATGACATCATGGGAGAGGAGCACCGATCCTAGGCAGGATAAGAGGAAGGAAAAAAGTTAATATGAGTTTTTGTTTCTTTAATTTATTCTCTATTTCATAAAACTTCAAAGTATAAATGCATTATTATATATCAATGTTTATAGTGGCCAAAAGGAGAATTTATGGCATTCCAAATCATGCATGTCTATGAAAATTTTAGTATGGAATATTTAAATAATTAGAGCTCGACGGATTTACGCATTTTATTCGAAATATTTTACTTGTTACTTTAAAGCTTCGACTATCTTTTATTGCAATGTTTGATGATTTATTTTTAATGATGAAAGATGATTGCTTATGATCTAGTTCCACTTATCTTTATTATCGGATTTAATTGCTAATCCATTGACGGTATTAACAAAAGAATAAAATATGAAAAAAGTAAATAAAAATTACAACTAATCAAGAATGTAAGTAAAATGATAAATTATATGATAAAGTCATTGCATGCATGCAAACGATAAAGTTCAGGGTTAACCTAGCGGAGGGGTGAATTTCCTACCAACAGATATGATGCAGGTGGTCCTTGAGGGACTCCATGATACTTTATGACCATGCAACAAATACATAGAGGTTGCCAACAGCTAGTAGCCTAGCAATTTTCGCTTATGTCTGGCCCATTGCGCAAGAAAGAAACGTAATCTACCCTTAACCTCGTCATACATAAAAAAAGAATATACAATGAATAGAGAGAAAATAATGTAATATATCTTATGATAAATTATATAGTATATCTTATGATACGAAATACGATAATAAACAATAATAAAAGTAGTAACCCCTAATTAGAACTATGAATCCCTTTTATGAATAAATTTTAGCCTAGCAATTCACTATGTTTTCTTAAAACATGTTTCTTTGTGAATCGTATACTTCTTTACAGATTGTAAATACCTATCAGTGTTTCAGTTTATGAATATGCAGACACTATTTTTCGTATCTCAATTTTATTTGTAAATATTAGTACTAACCTTTGAATTACATGTAAGAAGTTAAAGAAATGAGAATTCACCGAGTCAGTGTGACCGATAGATTTGTTCCTAACTATTTTAGATAAAAGAAGGCAAAGTCAACAGTAAGTTATCCGAGAAAGGGAACCGACTATTAAAAAGGGGCAGCCCGGTGCACAAAGCATCCCCACGCAACGAGGGAGGGTCCCACCACAAGGGAAGAAAAATATTAGTTATGGGCTAAAATTATCACTACAGTCTTCGAAGTTATGGAAGCACATACAAAAAAATACAAGGATGAAACGTGACAGCATGACATTATCAAGTTGTTCTTTAGTTAAGTTGTGTCGGGAAATATATGAGTGGTGGCAGGATTCACGTGGATAGATGATGTCTAGTGCCTATTTTGTGTACCTCAAATGTAAATGCACAAAATATGGTGCTAACATCTTGCGCCAATATAGTTACCCAACCAGGTTTCATTAGGTGGGAAGGCCCTAGAGTGGTCAAAATAGGCCACTTGGGAGAATTCAAGAAACAGTTCATCCTGCTAACAAATAGGTGATACTTAGCCAAAAGATGAAGGATGTTGAGTAGATGCTGAAGATGTGCATCTGACGCAGGAAGAATCTATAGGTGGTGGACTTGCGATGCCCTAACCCTAAATGCAATACAAGCGAGCACACGACAGACACAACTAAAGCTACGATCAACCTTAGAATGACATGAGAGCATACACGCAATCCAATGAACTAACGAAGGATAACCCTAATGTGATGCACATGCAATGATTCCATCATGCAAGTATTTTCCAACGCATAATTAATTAAACAAATTAATTTAAAATCTCATGTAGGTGTCGCTATTGATTGCAAATATTGCAATGGAAGTAAGCAAACAACAATTACATATTAATTGAGAGCGCGTTGAAAGTAAATGCAGATGAATAAATGATCCACAATTAAGATAGTAACAAGTCTAATAAATACGAGCCTGATAATTTAAAAGAATACAAGTACCCGTATAATGCAAAGAAAATGAAACTATAAAAAAAATCACCAAGTACTCAATGTCGGAAGTGGTGGGGCGATCCAATGGTGGTGGTGGCTGTATGGAGATGTATACGTTGTTGTTTCAGGCCTGGCGGAGGGGAAAATTGGGCTTGGGGGTGGCTGATGGGCTTGTGGAGGCAGTGGGGTGACTGCAAAGGGACTGGAAGGGGGCTAGGAACGGGTGAATAGTGAAATCCAGCGGCTGGAGGGTCGACAGGGGTGGGGAAAGGTGGCTAGGGCTCGAGCAGAGGCAAGAAGAAGGCTGGGGTGGCTCGACTGGAGTGGAGGGTGGGGAGGTGGTTGGAGGCTCAAAATGTCGAACGAAAGGCAGATGGGGCTCAGACTGAGGTAAGGTTAGACGGATGGGACTTGACTGACGTGAGGGAAGGGATGAGGGATGAGGGAAGGCTGGCGGCGGCGCAGGAGACTGGGGCGGCGGAAGAAGACCTAGACGAGTATAGACGACGCAGGAATCAGAGGATCCGACGGTGTCAGGCTGTTGATAACGAGCGGTGTGCGTGCGGTCCGGGACTAGTTCCACTTGTCAATGGAGATGACATCCAGCGAGTTCACTGACGCTTTCAAGTGTTAGTTTTCGACAATACCTTCAAGGGGAACAACCCGGGACTAGTTCCACTTGTTGTGAAAGAGCTCCCTCTACTGCTTTAACGATCTTCGTCATGGGTTGATGTTAATATTTGTGATGTAAGAAGAAGGGTCCGCAAACCATGTTCGACATGAAGCAGGGAGCTCGCAAAACCCAGGAGCAATGCATTCACCGCATCTAGAAGGAGGTTATGTAAATTCAAGTGGTCAATGGCGACGACATCCAGCTCGCATTAACGTACGAGCTATAAGAGGGTTTGCTCAAGTTGGAGGTCAGTCGTGACCCACCTGTTTCATTTGAGAAACTTATAAGCTGTGCGAAAAGGTTTATAGAGCAGGAGACAGTGAACAGTGAGTTCGTGGACTCGCCGACAATGTTGGCCACGATAAAGGAGCATCCAGGCCCACGAGGCCTGTGCGAGGAGATGGGGCCAAGAGACCAGAGGAAGACTGTCGTCCTGCCCAAAATAATAATTTATAGTGCGTTCGTGAAACCCCTTAGGCACCGGCACGTGTAGGATCTCCTTATAGTAAGGGCACGCAACCCCATTATAGCAAGGTTGATCGAATTGATCCTCCTGATCAAAATTTGGACGTCGCAGAGTTGACGTAGCTGTAGCAGTGGGAACTTGCCCGAGATGTTGGCAGTCCTCGGTTGAGGGCTTCTTCCCATATACCCTGGGGGGGTTGGGGGTTGGGGGTTGGGATCTCCACATTGACTATCACAGGAGGCGGGGTCTCAGTGGCTGTGGCACATGTTGCGACCTAACACTGCAGGGCCTCTTTTATCGCTCAGCGAAATTCATCAAAATCAGTGTTAGTAATGAACTCACTTGCATCTAGCCAAGGATCACCACCTTCATCCAACTCGCTGATGTGATTCAAGATGATTTACAACGATTCTTTCCTCATCTGAAATCCACGCTCACCGCACCAATATGACGGAGTTAAGGACTCGATTCCAAAGTTCGACTTAAAAATGACTGAAGCCCTACTCGCCCGCCAAAGACTACCATGAGCTCAGAACGAGAAGGAAAAGGACCCTAAATTCTCTTTTCTGAAATAAACCAGGTGAGCTACAGCTAGGAGGTATCACTGCCTGCCCAGGAGTATAAGGAACTCCCCCTCCAGAACAAAAAGTGTGTGGTAGGAGGAAGGCAGGAGAGCTCGCAGGAATCTTTTACAAGGTCCTCAGGAAGCTGTTAGCTCTACCTTCCACTCGTCGTCTGGGGTACCCTATCTCAAAATGTGGGCACCACCCCTGTCAGAGGCCACTGACATGTGAAATTAGTGACACATATTTTGACTTGTGTTCTGACTACTGTACAAATGTAGTAACGGATGAAGATTTGTAGGTAATGAAGTATTAAAGGGTTTGGCGGTAGACATACCAAATCAAGATAGGGCCTTTTGAATGTAAATTTTTTGCGATAAGAAGAGCCTCCGCTCCGAGCAATCCCTATAAATATTCATTCCTAGTAATTTTTGAGCTACACCAAGATCCTTCATATCAAATTTTGTACTAAGAATCTTCTTCAACTTCTGAACATCTGACTTGTAACGAGTCATGACTAGCATGTCATCTACATAAAGAAGTAGATGAAAGAACCATTTTGAAGCTTCTAGGGGGGACTCTTATTGTAGTCATGTCCCACTATGAAGCTGTCAAATCTCTTACACCACCGTCTTGTGGACTATTTTAGTCCATAAATATCTTTGAATCTTATAAACATGATCTCCCTTCCCCTGAATAACAAAACCCTCTGGTTAACTCAACAACATATCCATCTCAAGCTCTCAATGTAGAAAAAGTTGTCAAGTCAAATTGCTCTAACTCAAGTCCTATCAAGTAACACACGAATGGAAGTATCTCACAAATAGAGAGAAAAATCTCATTATAGTCTACTGCCTCTTTTTTTACTATAGCCTTTAACAGCAAGACTGTGTTTTATATCTTACTTTCTAACACTAGGGAATCCAAACTTTTTTGAAGACCCATTTGCAACCACTGATCATTCACCTCCCCCCACCCCCACCTCCCTTTTGTCACTATACAAACTCCCAAGTTTAATTCTTGTAAAGAGGATCATCTCTTCACCCATTGCAGCAACCCATTGTGAACTCTCGACATCTAAAATAGCCTCACTAAAAATAGAGGGCTCTGGTAACTCCAGTTATGCTGTCATCTAAAGTGCATACATAAATAATCATAATCATAGCTTGGAGGAGCTTGAATCTGCCTCCTTGGTCAATTAGTGGGGATGTTACGCGGTCATTCTTGCTCAGGCTCTATATCAACCACCACCTCAATTTGTATATCAAACTCTTTATTTGCTTCATTTCAGTGGCGTGAACCAACGCAATGACTCATGCTTGTCGTTTTGTCGTTACATCACACTCCACCCGTTTGTTGGCATCATCCTGCTTACTTGCAACATCAGATTTCACTCTCTGGAGAAGCATACATTTTTTCATCAAAAGTTATATCTCTGCTAATTATAATTTTTAATTCAACAGATAAGATTTTGTAACTCTTTATAATTTCAACATAGCATAAAACGAACGCATCAATTGTCATAGCTTCTAGCGTGTCTTAACTAACATAATAGTAAGGACAAAAAAATATCGTAAGCAGTCAGTAATTAGCATATTTACTAGACCACGCCTAGATGAGGGTATTGAATCAATATCAGTGGCAAGTTGTATTCATAGCCTCATAGAAGAAGTCCTTTGGTAAACAAGCACTAAAAAGCATGCATCAAGGTCTCCCTAGAAATGTCATGTTCAAGTGTTCTACTACTTCATTTTACAATGGAATCTCTTGGACCGCGTGGTGTCTAACAATTGTTGGGTTTTTTATGCATCTAATGCGCCGCGGAAAACTAGCAAGAAACTCATTGAAATGACCATGCAAAAACCAATAAGTCAAGAATCGAGATATACCTGAGTAGAAATCAGATTTCGAGAAGAATAAATGTTGTGTGAGAACCACAACGTAGAACGAGATCTACGTCTCAACGAGTATCCACACGAACGTCGAAAACACCTCGCCGCCCGTCCAACGAACTCGGGCTGGAAGATGATTGTCCTTTCATCTCCACAAAATACTAGTTTTGTTCCAAGAGAAGTTGCGACTGTAGGTTCTTCAAGAGTCGTGAGAGAAGCATTCAAAAGAAGTGCTTGAAAAACCCTAGAAGATGTTATTTATAGTAGTTTCATAAACCACCTATTTGTGCGTCGAGATGGAGAAATCCGTGCGTCGAGTTCTATTTTACTAGTCGACTTCATAAGTCGCGTGCGTCGAGTACTATCCCATAGCATAGAAACTTTGATAAACGCACACCAAGTCGACGTATGACGACTTCATAAGTCGACGTGAGTCGACTGCTATCTGGTTACTTCTCTACTCGACATATGTCGACTTCACAAGTCGATTTACGTCGAATAGTATCCAAAAAAGTCTGTATTTATGACATTTAATTCATTCCTAATTAATTAAACATCATTTTAAGCTTTGTTTTTCACTTATATCCAATATAAGTAAAAACCAACACGATCATTTATCCAATTTCCGTACGTTCTTAACGCACGACCTCATAGATTGAACTGACGAGTACGGAATGTTGCCAAGGTCCCCCTTGATGAGCGGGAACTGGTCGTTCCAATGGTGGACTTTATTCGAGGTCTCGCAGACTTTCAACTACGAGCCGGTTAGGAAGGCGACCCCGTCTGAGGTTGCCCGGAAGATAAAGAGTTTGCGAAAAATGGTGAGGTTGAACTCCACCTTTTCCGCGCGCAGGTAGCGCACAAATGCGACCAGTATTGCGATCGCATTCGTGTTCACCTGCGTGGGCACCGTGACGAAGTATTTGAAGAATTGTTTGACTTCCGACCACAGTGGAAGGCGGAGTACAACGTCGAAGTGCGGGACGGGGATGGCGAGCTCATCTTGGTAAAAAGTACCGATGGCCTCGTCTTCCCCAGGGCAGCGAGCGGAGAACCCCGATAGCAGGAACTCGGCCTTGATGGCGAGATAGTCCCCTTCCGACACCTTCCCATCAGGGAAGCAGTGTTCAATGAAATTCTCCACGCACTTTCCTCGTCCATCTGAGGCTTCACCATCGCCAGCCATCTGCGAGTAAGATGAGCAAGTGGAAGCCACGAGTGCAATGAGAAAGAAGGTAAGGGCTGGGGGTGTAGTTAGTGTGGTAAATAAAAGAGAGGTGGGTATTTATAGAAAACGTTTGGCGGCCGGGGGGGGGGGGGGGGTTGCAATTATCAGCGCGACCCACTCTCCCCCAACTCCCTCGCTCCTACCCGCACCACGAGGTCTCACCGGCTCGCCCCTAAGAGGCGAGTGCGAGCATCCACATCACCCAAAGCTAGACATCAAAAATTGAAAAGAACAATGAAACCCGTGAGCCATATCGAATCAGAAACATAAATATCCGCGAGCCGGGGTTAAGCACAGTAGAAAAGAGTAAAATGTCCAGATGCAGTTGAGAAAAAAGAAAAGAAACATTCCAACATTCTAAAAAAAGAAGAGATAGGCGGGTGCACCCTTAGGCCTCGCATCGTGGTGGCGTGCTCGCGGACTGCAACGACTTCTTGTTTCATGGTGCGGCGCAGTCTTCGATTCGCTTGAGGTGGCCCAACAACGACGTCGTGTCGTCTCCCGCGATCTGTTGCACCTCCCCCGCGAGTAGCGCGGAGTCCCCCTCCAGAGCTTCCATTCGATGCTCCAGGGCGAGGATGTGAGGGAAAAGGTCATTCTCGCCTGAAGTCCTCTCCTCCTGGAGCTCGCGAAGCATGAAGACGTGCTTCCGGAGCACCCCCGCCATGCAGCTTTTTAGCTCGGTAATGGTGGAAGGGTCGCCCAGGTAGTCTTCAATCATGTCAGGGGACGGCGGCGCCGAGTAGATTCCTGCATCATCTGACTCGTCAGCTATCAAGATGTCAGGATCTGAGAAGGGAGGAGAGAGGTTAGCGAGAGACTAGAACTTGATAATAAGAGAGAGGCGAGAGCATTTACTTACCGTGTGGAGGTTTCGGCATCCTTCCCCTGGCGATGAGAAGAAGCCTCGCGGTGGCGGCTTAAGGGCAGATTCGGCTTCCCGCCGAAAGAGTTGGATATGAGGAGTACCAGGGACTTCCCCGAACCCACTCGCGGGAGATCCTTGTCAGGGCCCTGCGTCACGGGGACCACGATGAGGTTGGGTGGATTACTCGACGGAGTGAGACTTGCGTCGGCAAGCTCCGGGTGAGGTCGCTAGCAGACGACTTCGGTGGCGGGGGCGTCGAGGCGAGATCGATAAAAGGAGGCACTGCGAAAGTAAACCCATGGTTAAATATACTCATAAGGCGCGTGTCGAGCGCAAAGAGAAAGATGGTTTCTTACCAGGAACCTGGGGGCGAGTGTCAGGGTTCACCTGAGTGCTCACGCTCTCTTGTTCGTTCTCCGCCCGGCCTCCCGTGTCGTCCTCAGCGGCGAGGTTGGGCTGCGAGATTGTCTGGTTGTGGGCTGGCGGGATGTGATAAAATAAAATTGAAAGAAGTAAGGAGGAGAGGGGGACTCGCACCTGATCAGAAAGTCCGAGACCCAGGCTGAACCCGGGTTGTTGTAGCTCGTGCGGGGTCGTCACCTCTCTCAAGGACTCGCGCCTAACCTTCTTGGCGGTTCTTTTCTCCACATGCCTAAAAGGAGTGCGCGAGGAGTGCTCGGTAGTAATGGCCATGAGGCGCGAAGAGACCGCCTTATTCTTTTCCTTAAGGGCGGCGAGGCGAGTAAGAATGTCTTTAGAGGGCGACATAATAGCGATTAAACACGAGCTCAGGGGAAAGCGGGGAGGTGAAGCCGGAGGGGGGGGGGGGGGGTCTTGGAGTTGCCTCCCCTTTCCCCCTTGATACATATAACCCCCGGTGGGTCCCACCAAAAGATTCTCTCTAATTAAGGCATTCGCCAAATGCTTGGGGTTGAACTATCTTTCCGAGCTTGAGGCAAACTCGCAAAAAAGCGAGAATTATGTACAACCCCGTATTTGTCGAATGAACTCATCAAGCCATCAAGCAGTCGGGGTGAGACTGGGCCCATGCGAGTCAGAGGGGCGAGTGAGGGCAAATCAGCTTGCACCCGCCACCAGTTCAGGGCGAGTGGCGAGTCCCAGCCTCACCGGGTACTCGCCACCCCCAAGTGAGTAGGCCTAGAACAGCATGGACTCGCCTATAGGTGTTGTGGCCTATTTTTCCAGGAAATCCCATTTTGGCCTGCAATTAGTCATTCCAAACAGCGGAATTCCGCTGTTGGCAGACCAATTTGGGCTGCAACTAGCAATTTCAAACAACGGGATTCCGCTGTTGGCAGACCAATTTGGGCTGCAACTAGCAATTTCAAAAGGCGGGATTCCGCTATCCGCAGACCATTTTCAGAAAACTATAAATAGAACCCCAAGGGCACCTTAGGAGGGACTTTTGCTTCCTCTCTCCTTTGGCTGTTTTTGGTTGGCGAGAGCTCCAGCACTCTGTTTGTCGTGGTTTTCGGGTTGACAGTCTGGTGCTCTCAAGTGCCCTCTAGGGTGCCTGGCTCAGCATTGGCTTGGAAGGGGAAGCTCTCTTTGATCTTTCAGGTTTGTGGCGGGACCTCCTCGCTGTAGCTCACGGGGTCTGTTCTTAGTCTTCCACCCTTGTGAGTGAGGTTCTTAGCTCCGAGTGCCTGACCTAGTGTTCTAACTCAGGAGAAGTAAGTGCAAGATACCCCCATCGGTCCGAACTCCTCTTGAACCGTGGTTTCCGGGTTCAACAATTTCTATATCACAGATTCTAACAACAATGCCTTCGACTTTGCAGAAAAAATGCCTTCAATTTTGCAGAACAAGTTAAACTCAGTTAAGCAAAAATTCATGCTATTGTTTGTTATCAGGCGCTTCACTCTCTTCTCAGTCTAATTCTCTACCAAAACCTTCCATTTCTTGAAGGTTCTTACGCTTCAACATGTATACTCAGACCATTCTAAAGTAGTCATCAATAAAATACTTTGCATCACCTTTTGATGGAACATGAGAAGGGCCCCAAACATGCATTTGTGTAGTCTAAGGTTGCCTTCATTCTGTGCACTGCTTGCTGATAATATCATCATACCCTTCTCACCAACATGACCAAATCATATTATGTCTGAATTTGACTTCCCTGAAGATGAGGTTGTAGCAACAGAATCAGTTATTGTAGTCCCTTGTAACACAAAAAAAGAACTTTGTTTGAATCTCTTCATTATTAATAAAGCATCTTAGTAATCTGTAGGACTCCACCTTCGCAATTGTTCCTGAACCATTTAGAGTTCATAATTCTTACAGAAATCTGATTCTCCTTCAGCTCTGGAATGTGTCCAGCTTCTGTTAATGTCCTGATAACATCATCATGCATCCCGATTTGAATTGAATCAACATCGACTGCCATGCATGGTGCATCACAACCCATCTAGATATTTCCACCATCGATCTTTTCATATGTTGAAAATCAATCCATGTGTGGGCATATTATAACTTGAATCTAATATCCATGATCAACTACTGCAAGTACCAGGTTCGCTTCAGAGCAACAATTAAAGATTTCCCCTTCTTCTTTGAACATTTACTTTTCCAATGTGCTGGTTCTTCACAGTAAGTACAAATATCCCATGAGTTGAAATTTTTGGAGGTCAATACTTAGACTTTGGCTGTCCTTTTCCTTTGCCCTTTTCCTTTGGCAGAGTTGTCTTAAATGAAAACTGGATCTGACTTCCTCAAAGGTAATAATGGCTCTTCTAACGGCGAAAGAGTTGATAGTTTTGTATGATTGGAGAAGAAAGATCAACAAATAAGGGTTGCATCTTCATCCTGGATCTTTGACATCCACATTTTTCAAATTCATCATAATGGAATTCAGATCATCAAGATGTTCCTTCAAAACCTTCCCCTCCATTCGGAGAGAAAACATGTGTTAACAATTTGTTGGTTAATGATTTTGTCATGTACAAACTCTCAAACTCCCGACATAAATTGGCGGTAATTTCTCATCAACCACTTTACATATGACCTCATCGACAAGGCATATTAGGATTGTTGAATGCGCCTTTTCCTCTTGCTGCTCAAATTTAGAGTCCTCTATGGATTCAGGCTTCTTCCCTAAAAACGATTGATGCACCAAAGTCTGAAACTATTTTTCCTAGTGAATTTATCAATTTTCATACCATTGTTCATCATTGCCTCACTCGATCAAAAAATTTGAGATGAACAATCTCAGATAAACACACAACCTTGCACTCGGATACCAGTTTGTTATGGGAACGAGCAGAAAAACGACGAACAAAGCACAAACAAGGAAGAACATAGAACAGACGGTAAACAAAAACCAACGGAGAAACACCACAGAAGAACACAAATTTATATGGTTCATCCCAACATAGACTTTGCCACAGGCAGCAGTAGGTACAGTAACAAGACAAACCTCAGGGTTACAGGAGGAGAGTGCGACTTTCAGAACTTTTGGCACTCTCTTAGATACAGATTTTATATTCCATATTTCAGATACTCAAACCCTTGAATAAAATGAGTACATGGACAACTCTATTTTACAAAAATTACAAAAATTACAAAGAGTCTGTTGACAATCAAAATCTTCTATCTTTGAGCACCTCGTAGAAGATCGTGGACCACAGGTCGACGATCAAGTCCTCCGGTCTTCAAACCACTTGGTTACAGGAGGAGAGTAAGACTTTCAGAACTTTTTGCACTCTCTTTAGATACAGATTTTATATTCCGAATTTCAAATACTCAAACCCTTGAATAAAATGAGTACATGGACAACTCTATTTTACGAAAATTACAAACAGACGGTCGACAATCAAAATCTTCTTTCTTCGAGCACCTGGTAGAAGATCGTGGACCCCAGGTTGATGATCAAGTCCTCCCGTCTTCAAACCCCTTGGCCGATGATCAAGTCTTCTATTGTCAAGTACCTAGTCGACGATCATCGAGTGCACGGTTAACGTTTATATTTTTTTCTTTGAGTCCCCCTGGTCGATGATCAAGCATCTTCCTTCATCCAGTATCATGGTAACAATTGTTGAGCACCTGGTCAAAGATCGTTGAGCACCTGGTCAACTATCTAGAAATCGGCAATCATTGGTCAACAATCAAAATTGTTGGGTGTGGAAAATCTTTCACTAGATTAGGATCCAAACATAATAACTAACAAGTCATAATGATGTCCTCTTGTAGGGTGGCGTAATCTTCAAACCCACCAGAGGCTTCGGAGTGGTACTGAGGATTGTCGTCGTCCTCGGCCCACAAGAGGAGACGCTGTTTGCGGTTTAGACATTCATGGGTAGGAGAATACAATTGACGGCAACAGAAGCACATTTTTTCTTCGCAAGCTCCACATAGTCCTGTCGGGATATCCGTTAAGGTGGAGTTTATTTTTGGGGATCAGAATGGGGGTAGTAGCCGATTTGAAAGTGTCGGGCTACTGACTAAATCAGTGGTAGGGCAGTTAAAGGAGGTGGGTATGTGCGTTATAGGAGGGATCAGCCATGAGAATGGGCTAGTGGAGTGTTGGATGTAGGAGTTGTCCAAGTGAGAGAGTAGTTCATCCTCCACACAAGGTGCATCTTTCATAGCGTTGTGGAATATTGTTGGGTCATGGAACCATAGTCGGGACCGAATATGCAATGGAAGGCCATGCAGGATAAACCTGAAGTAGTGTACCTCCGCTAATCACGAAATTTCGGTGACAGACTTCACAAATTCGCCAATGTTCGTTTCCACCGATTTGGATTGTTGCACCTCTTAGAGGCGTTCAAATGTGTTGCGAGAATGATGAGCATCATAGTGGCAAAGCAATGTGACGCAGGGTAAGGACCTAATGAAAACTACAGGTAGATGCAAATGCAATGGCCGACGAAATCAAACTTGCAAAATAACATTTGATAAGAAAATATAACTTGATTTTTTCACAATTGAATTAAAGCTATTAAAGAGAGGTAACACGAGTGGAGTATAGGCGCGAGAGTGCGAGAAATCAAATAACTTTTTAGAATGAGAGATTACAAAGACTAAAAAAATTGAAAACAAAACTTATAAACCACCATCTCTTCAAGTAGAGAACAAACACGAGACCCAACAATAAAGAAATAACAAACATACCTTAAACTCGCAAATATTGAAAGGGGGGCTGTCGGGGTGGCACAGTCGCAATCCGGGGTTGTTTTCAGGTTTCCAAAGCAAGGCCCAACTGTTGGACAGCGACGGCGGCGGCTGGACTGGACTTGGACAGACGGAATACTGGACAAGAGAGGTAGCATTCAGCAAACAGCGACTGTAGGAGTCTGTCCAGGGAACAAGACAACAACCTGGGCCAAGCAGAGAGCTGTTTTGAGCGGCTGGCAGCCAGCTTCCTGGAGGTTGGTGGATGAGGAAATGGCGTGGGATGCTTGGCAAGAATTCTGGGCTGCTGAGGGGTGGCTGGACAGCATCTGATGGTAGTGTGGGATGGGAAATGGGAGGAAAGGAGGCTGCTGGGCAGATTCCTGATTGGGGGAGGGGACAGGTAAGAGGTTTCACGTGGGATGGGGGGCTGGGCTGGGCTGGAGGAGGTGGTAGTGGGGAGGAATGGGGTGGTTAGGAGGAAGTGGGGTGGAATCCACGTGAATAGGAGAGGATTGGGGGGTGGGCCGGCAGTTGAGGGGAGTGGAGAAATGGGGGGCTATTATTTAGGAAGTGGTTCCTACGTTTAGGAAGTGGGGTTAGTGGGGTGGTTAGGAGGTAGCTATGGGTGGTTATGAGTGGTGGTGGAGGTGGCTGGCCGGAGATGGTTGACGGTAGTGGTGGCCTAAGAAGTTTTCCGACGATCGCCGGAAAAATTAAAATGAAGTAAAATGATTGGGCGTATGGAGGTGGATCACCGGATGTGGCCGAAGACGTTTTCCGGTAATCGCCGGAGATGAAATCGAGGGGAAGAAGGGGCTGTTTTGGGGGATTTTGGTGAGGAAAGCGGGAGGGGTGGACTAGGGGGCTGGCTGTATGGTGATTGGGGAATGGGAGGGGCGCCAGTGGGCTTAAGAGGGGTTCTGAGAGTGGCAGGGGTTGGTGGAGATGTTGCCGGCTAAGGGGAGTGGGGAGGGGCGGCAGTGAATAGGGAACGAGGTGCAGTGGCTGGCTGTGATGTGGGGGTATGGGGGGGGGGGGGGGGGGGGGAGGCAGCGGACGGCAAGGGGAGGGAGAGGGGTGGTGACTCATGGCTAGGAGGAGGAGAAGGCGAATTCCAAGGCTTCGCACCCGGGAACAGCTTTGACACCGACTTGACCAAAGGATGTGCTTCAATACTCCATTCTTCAATGCCCAAAATGAGAGCCCTCACCCTCTATATATAGACTCTAGGGGGAACAAAGGATGGCTATGAAAATACAACTCGAAATAAAAATTGAAAAGAACAACTAATGCTATGATCGGTGATCTGCTCAAGATGAGCGGTCCCGATCGTCACTGTGCCCGAGGTCGTCATGAGTAGACCCGAACGGGTCGGGCGGGCTGCTCCCTATCAACTCTCCTCATCTCATAATCATTCATCTCCGTAGAATGAAGATGATCATAGTGTCGTCGTAGGGCGGGGGAAAGTCTCTCGAGCTCTGCTGCTGAAATCCATGTATCATCTGTAAAAGGGCGGCCCTGTCAATGGACCAAGTAGCGGACTCTGTCTGGCACGGGAACAAGCTCATGGGCCACGATCTCTGTGATTACGTCAAACGGGATGGCAGTTGAGGACGGTGGAACTGGTAGCGAAGAATGTGGTGCAGAATTTGCAGAAGCCGAATGATCAGTCAGTGTCGGTGACTCGGGCTGAGGAGGAAGCTGGGTGGTAGACGAAGGTTGTAGCTGATGCGGAAAAGTGGAAGGAGACAATGGTGGCACTGGGACTGTGGTGGAGTGGCAGATGTAGGCGGAGGCTGAGAGGGTGTAGTGGTAGAGGGCGAAGGGTACATGTAGTCATGCAGCTCAAAGAATGGAGTCAGATGTTCAATGCTGAATAAAGGTGAAATCCCCATACTCTGTGGGATATCCAGTTCATAAGCATTTGTTCCAATTCGTTTGAGCACAGTGTAAGGACCAATTCGCTTAGCATTTAATTTTCGAGCAGTTCCCTTTGGGAACCTCTCAGCGCGTATACGAACCATCACTTGTTCTCCATCATTAAAGCTTTTCATTCTCCTTGGCTATCAGCATATGATTTATAAATATCATTGTTCAATAAATCCATCGACGGACCGACTCATGAATGTTATGTATGTGCCTAACAAAAGACTCAGTTGACTCGCTTGGACGGGACACTACAGGGAGGGGAATGAGATCTATGGATTTCCTAGGCTCATAACCAAAGACTACCTGAAATGGACTCAATCTTGTTAACCTATTCACCGAACTATTGAATAAAAACTAGGACATGGGTAACACTGAATCCCAAGAGGTGGTGTGGTCACCAATGAGGCATCGCAAAAAATTTCCTAAACTCATGTTTCCCATCTCAGTCTGGCCATCCGCCTGCGGACGGTAGGCAGATGAAAATAGTAGTGTAGTGTTAGTCTTGTTCCAGAGGGTCTTCCAAAAAGTAACTCATGAATCGAACATCTCGATCGGAGACGATAGTCTTAGGAAGACTGTGAAGTCTAAAGATGTCTCGAATAAATAGTGATGCAACGTGAGCCGCGTCGACAATCTTGCTGCATGCGATAATGTGAGTCATTTTGGAAAGCCGATCTACTGCGACAAAAATAGAATTGTGCTTGCGTAGGGTGCGAGGTAATCCGAGCACAAAGTCCATACTAATGTTCACCCAAGGCTGGTGTGGTACCGGAAGTGGTGTATAGAGACCCGTGCTCTGTCGTGATTCCTTAGTCGTCTAGCAAATATAGCAATGTCGGACGACTCGAGTGATGTCCCTCTTGAGTGCGGGCCAATAGAAACGATTTTCCACAAGTACGGTGGTCTTATCCCTACCAAAGTGACCAGTTGCACCTCCGACATGCATCTCCCAAACCAGATGATCTCGGAGGGAGGTCCTGGGAATACAGATGAGTGTCGCCAAATAAATATGCATCGGTAATCGTGTATTACGGGATGACCTCAGGTGGGTCCTGAGATAGTGCTGAATATATCTCTGTGAAGTCCGAACATGTCTTATACTCCGTGACCAGGTGCTCGAATCTCGTGATCTCAGTGGTAAGGATGTGTAGTAGGCCCACTCGGCGGCTAGGCGCGTCCGCGGGATTGTTCTTAACACTAGCTTGGTGTTTAAGAATGTACTGAAAATCCTGCACATACTCTATCCATTGGCGTGACGATGACTGAACTTCTTATGGGAGTCCAAATAATGTAAGATCTGGTGATCTGAATATAATACAAACTCACGAGGGAGGAGGTAGTGTCTCCAATGCCTTGGTAACTGTACAATCTCGTAAAACTCCTAGTCGTAGTTAGAGTACCTTTGTAGAGCGTCATTCAGTTTCTCACTAAAGTATGAAACTGGGTGACCCTCCTGACTGAGTACCCCTCCTATGCCAACGACGGAGGCGTCGCAAGCTATCTCGAAGGCTCTACTGAAATCAGGTAATCGGAGTACCGACGTCGTGGTCAATTTTGCCTCAATGTGCTCGAATGCCTGAGTGGGGGCGGGTGTCCACTGAAAATCTCTCTTACGAAGAAAGCTCGTGTAGAAAGCCATGATAGTGCAAAATCCTCTGACAAAGCGTCTATAAAACGTGGACAACCCGTGGAAGCTTCGAGCTTCATGGATATTAATGGGGATTAGCCAGTCTCGAATGGACTTGACTTTATCAGGATCTACAGACACGTCTGTTGCAGAGATGATGAACCCAAGGAAGTGTATAGACTCGGATAAAAAGGTGCACTTTTGTAACATCTGAAAATTTGAAGTTTTAACTTAAATCTTTAATTCAGGGTTGGACCAGAAGTAGCGCTGTCGTTTGCAACTATCGTTCGAGGTAATCTTCAAGCTTGCAGATGTCGGATGTCGGGGACACGTCGGTTTGGGTTTTCGTGTCGTTTTTTTTATATATCGGGGGATATTTCATATATCGGGTTTTAATATTTAATTAATTATATATGTAATTAAATGTTATTTTTTTATACATGTCACAGTACTACCTATTTTATAACCTATTGAACTTTTAAATATTAAAAGTTATATATAACATTTAATATACAATACTTTAATGATAGAAAATTTGTAAAACTAGTAATTTTAAGCAACTTGCAACTATATATTATTTTTATGAGATCAAAATTTTAAAAATTATATTTCAAACATACCTCATTGTTCATCACTTACAGACTCATCTATAGTAGGCAGAGTAGATAGAATATGATCTTCATCTGATGAACCCTCTAGATCTGCCTCGTCCACCTCAGATGTTTTTCTCTTTCCCCTTCTTTGATAACTAATTGTCACTTCTTTGCTTGTATCTAATCTTGGAGGCCTCCTTTCATCATGATCAGCGTCGACTATATTGTCAATCTGTGCCCATGTCAACCCCTCTCCAGGAAAGACTTCATCATCGTCATCTTCATTTTCATCCTCCTCAGGATCAGAATTCACCATCCACTCTTGTACTTTCCCAGAATCTACATTCTTAGCTGTCAATGGATCTCGAGATGTGTCTGAATATTTCGACTTCAGCAACGCATTGAACTTTACAAAGACTAGATCGTTCAATCTTTTGCTGTCGAGTTTATTCCACTTCTTAGAATGTATCGTGATGCTTGAAACGTGTAATTCCACCATTCACTGTCTGCTTGCAGTAGTTGCATTTGATTCGGTTAATGTCGTTTGCAACCAACTTCTCCCCAAATGCCTAGAACGGATCTCTACCGGTTGGTACCAATGAGATGGGCACCTCACTAGATCCAGCAGAAGAAGCCATTCTATGGAATATGAAATGAAAGAAATATTAGTTATATTAAATGAAATAAATATTTTACGTAATTACATCACGAGAAAAAATACAAAATTAATTGATTAGTTAAAAAAAATCAACATCAGAAAAGCCCCATAACTTCATTAGATCGTAGGATCTTCAGTCATCTTTCAAATTATGCATGCAACATTTTATTTATCCAACAACATTTTACATCATCAGTAGTATAGTATACAAAGTTATAAATATCATTTAAAGTAAAGAACCCAAGTATCAAGAGGAACAAAGCATCCAATTATCATTCAAAGTATCCAACAAAGCATCCACGTAGACTATTACCCAATTATCAGTCAAAGTATCAGTACTAGTATCAGAACAAAGCATCCAACATTTTATTTATCAAAAGGTACAAAGCAGCAAGCCAACTAGAAAATGAAGTTGATATACATGCATCATCGATTGCAAAATTAAGTTGGATAAATAATTAATAATAGAGGTATTTCAAATCATTTGTTGACTGACAAAATTATAAATGAACCAAATAAAAAGGGTAATTGGCAAGATGCACCCTGGAATTACAGGGTTTTAGCACTTTGCACCATAAATTGTTAAATATTGCAAGATGCACCGAGGGGTGCAAAGTGCCAGGCTTTTTGTAATTAGGAGGTGCATTTTGCAATATTTAACAATTTCTGGTGCAAAGTGCCAAACCCTACATTTAGAGGGTGCACGTTGCCGAGGTCCCACGACTTTCTTGGATTAGCAAGTTATTACAAAAAATTATTAAGATTTTCATGAAGATAGGACTATCCTTGATTTTCATTTACCAGGAAAGTGGAAAACCTTCAATTGGACAGTATAGTGTGAGTAAACATTGAGGAATTGAAATTCAAATATTGAATGTGATAATGTTGTGTTTACTTTTAGGCGTAGAATGTTTTCAGATTTGCAGTGATGCTTTAGACGAAGGTTGTGATGCGTTATTTTGAGGCATAAGAACGTCCTGATGTTGCATCCAGACAATTGAAAGAATTGAGGAGAGTTACCTCGTACATGACTTGTTGATACTTGCAGACATTCTTGCATTGAAGAGTTGAAGACACTACCCATGTGGAGCTTGTTGTGAAAACCTCTCAGATCACAAAAGATTTGATCACAAAAGATTTGAAGTATTTATTTACATGTCGGGAACTCTTTATGAGACAACGTAGATGATTGGAGTTCACCTCAGATGCTGACAGAGATGTTTCAATATCATCCAGGTAGCTATAATGTGGTAACATATGCGATTAGTAGAAGAGGTGCGAGATACTGCCTCATATTGCATTGGTTGGAATTGGTGCATACACTGGATAAATTAGAGAATCAGTGTGGTTTCTCGTACCAATATGGGTTCTATGGCCCTGTGTTCGTTAGATTTTTAAAGGTGACATAAAAGACCGAATCAGACATTTGTGACTTTTACATCCCAAGATGACCAAAACTTGAAAGTTATCTAAGATATGATATATGAAGAATCTTACACTTCATGATGTTTTGCCCTAATGCAAATTACACATAAGAGTTTGCATTCCAGATGATGATCGTCTCCGCAAGGACACACTTTTGAAACTCATAAGTCCAAGTATTTTATACACCGAGTAGTATGGAGCTGCGTGAGAATTTAAAGAAACCAGACTAGGGATTAAGATTACATGAATATGTTCGGATTTGCAGAAAAGCGTAAAGCGTGTCTATTAATTAAAAGTAGAATATTAAATGTCAAGAGATAAATTTCAATCGCTTGCAATTCTTATTGGATGTTTGAAATTGTGTCAATGAAAATTGATCATTGCTTGTCAAGATCAAATAACAAGAATGATGTTGTGTGAGCTAGCATAGATCAATTAACCGCACGACCACTTCTATTTCTAATAGTAATGTGGATCATGCTTCAGTTAGTCTATGGGTTTGTTGCTAAGGTTGTCAGGCTTCAGAGTGTTTTGTTTCAAAGGTTATGCTTATTGACAAGACCGTAAGCTTAAGCAATAGATTGGACTTATATATATGAAAGTGCTTAAGTACATGTTATAATTTATCGCAGACGATCATCCTCGGATATGTAAGTAAATAGAGTGTACTAATAATATCATAGAAGATTTGTTGAAGAAACCCATTTTGTACCTTCAGAGTAAGTGAGGGTACGTCGTGCTGGTAGAATCTTTCTATAGTAATAGTTCCAGACTAATTTGGTATGACACCTTTTGAGACACTTTATTACAGATTTTGTTAGATACCCCTAGGTAAGAATGAAGAAGATAGGTTTAATAATGAACCTTGGGATAAAACCACAGATCGATTAAAGTTCATTCAAGAGCGTACGAGGATAGCTCATGATAGACAAGTCGAACATTTTTATCACAGGAACATGACAGTGAAGTTCGGCATTGGAGATTTTATATTTCTCAAAGTCAAACTTAGTAAGGGCAACTATAGATTTAAGTGAATGAAGAAGTTGAGTCTCAGATTCGTAGGTCCAATACTTGAACTCACTAGTGAGGTTGCCTAGCATACAAGTTAACTTTACTTGAGGAGATGAGTGATTTACATGGCGTGTTCCACTTCTTGTTGAGAAGAGCAGTCAGAGATCTTAGTCAGGTGATTAGTTCTGAGGATGCACCAGTTGAATCAAATCTTAGTATCAGTACTGTACAACCCGTATTCGGCGAGTATACCAGTAGAGCTCGGCGAGTAGACCAGCACCTACCGGCGAGTAGATCCAAGGCGGTTTAGGGTGAGTGAGCACGCTCCCTCCCCATCGCGATCTCACATTGACATGATCTCTTCTCAAGGCAGGGCGAGGCGAGCCAACCTGGTTCCAGGCGAACTCGCCGAGGAAATGGTCCTCGGCGAGTAGGATCTGACCTGGTCGTCCCAGTCGCAATCTTAAGGAGGGAGCGAGGCGAGTGCGGGTCAACCCGACTCCTCGGTCCTCCCTCACTATCCGCAGGTCAATATGGGTTGCGGTTAGTATATGCGAAAGGGCGCGAGGAGTTGTTCGCATACCATTTTGGTCTGCATCTGGTAATTTGTTTAAGGCGGAGGAAGCTATCCGCAGACCTTTTTAGGACCATTTTGCCTTTTTAGAGTTTGCCTATAAATAGGACCCATTGTGTCTCAGATCAGCACGGATCCACCCCTCTTGAGAGCCTGTGCTTTCTTCCTTGTGCTGTTTGAGACAGGCTCAGCTTCTGGTTTTTGGGAGGGGAAATCGAGTGAGATTTCTGGGTTAGTGGCGGAACCTCCTCGCTGCAGCCAGTGGGTCATTCCTAGGGAGCTATCTACCAATCGGTGAGGGCCAGTTCTCGGCTCGAAATACTTAGATCTAGGGGTCCGACGAAGAGAGAAGTAACTCAAGCTACTCCCCAAGTCTCGAACAGGTTGGACCGATATCCGGGTTCCAACATTTTTGGTGCGGTGAGCGTGGACTGTAGCAAGAGAAGAAAATCTCATCTGACGACCCCATGACTGAACATGACGAGCCAGGAACCGGCCAGGGGAACTCGCTGCCTTTGAGCGAGTTCGTAACCAAGAGTGTCTTCGAGCAGGGCATGAAGGCGATGGAGGATACCATCAGGGGGCTACTCACACCTCGCGCCGAGGCGAGAGCACCTTCCCCTGTCGCAGCCGCCTCGCCCGCCGAGGCGGGACCGAGTCAGCGCCTCGGCAAGGAGGTTCTCCTCGAAGATGAAGACCAGCCGCTCCGCGCACGAGTGCTCTTCGCGAGCCCGACGGAGACCCGCCAATCGGAGGGCGAGTACGACCGCGTTCGTCCCCTTCGCCAGCTCGCCCCTCCTAGTCCGTTCTGCGAGTTGGTGTTGTCCGCCCCCATCCCTGTAGGGTTCACAGAGCCCGCCATGAGTTTCTACTCCGGAAAAGATGATCCCGTCAAGCACCTGCAGTGGTTCGAAGATATGGTCTCCATCAAGCCGATGACGGGCGCCTTCAAGTGCCGGCTGTTCGCCATAACCTTCCAAGAAAAAGCCCGAGACTGGTTCCACCAGTTGCCCGCGGGAAGCATCTACGGGTTCGAGGACCTGCGCAGAAGTTATCTGCTTCGCTTTTCTGCTTCCAAAAAGAGGAGGAAAGGTTCAGAAGACCTCTTTCTTATCAAGCAAAGACCCCAGGAGATGCTCGGGTCATACCTTGATCGCTTTCAGGAAGAGATCCTCCTAGTCCAGGAGGTCCCTAGGCACACCCTGATCTTGGCATTCAAGCTTGGACTGCAGCCAGGGTTTTTCAAGATGGAGATCACCCGCAATCCCCCCTATCGTTCGAGGAGCTGGTCGATCGGGCCGCGAGGCAGATCGAGGGGAAGGCAACCAGCCTGGAGTTCGTGGGCAAGATAGCCAGATTGGAGGGAGGAGAGAAGGAAGGAGAGGGAAGCGGCCGGCGTGAGACCAAGAAGAGGGATGAGCCGAGAAGGCGAGAAGAAGGAGGATCCCGGGAGAAGTAGAGCTGGTTGTGACGCTGGGGGGTATTACCAGGTGCTGCAGGTTCGTCATCGTTGACGCCCCCAGCAGCTACAATGCCATCTTTGGCAGGCCGCTCATCAGTGCCTACAAATGCGTGCCCTCATCCTATCATCAGTGCCTCAAGTATAATCAAGGAGGGTTGCAGATCAGGATCCGGAGCGACCCCAAAGTAGCAAGGCAGTGCTATCTCAACGCATTCAACACGATCAGTTGGAAGGAGGAGACCGAGGTGGTAGACCAGGTGATGGAAGAGATGGCAAGGCTGGAGGCAGCCGAGGAAGTGGAGGAGAAGGAGATCCTATCTGAAGGCGGGAAGCCGAGGAAGGTGAAGATCAGCGGGGAGCTGGAAGAGGAAGACAAGGAGAAGATCATGTCCTGCATCCAGAGGAATGCAGACATCTTTGCGTGGAGCGCAGCCGATATGCCCGACATCGACGCGGACGCCGCCTGCCATCATCTCAACTTGGACAAAAGAGTCCACCCCATCCAACAGAAGAAGAGGGCAACCGCCACCACCCTGGCCGAGCCCATCAGGGAGGAGGTCAGGAAGCTGCTGGAGGCAGGGTTTGTGTCGGAGATCCAGTACCCAGGCTGGGTCTCCAATGTTGTAATGGTGAAGAAGGGGGAGGGGAAGTGGCGCATGTGTATTGACTTTTCTATCCTTAATAAAGCTTGCCCCAAGGATTGCTATCCCTTGCCTAGGATCGACGAGCTAGTAGACTCGGCCGTCGGATTCCCTGTCATGAGTTTTTAGACGCTTTTTCTGTTTATCATCAAATCCGCATGCACCCACCCGACATAAAAAACGTTTCTTTCATCACCAACGATGGGTGCTACTGTTATAAGATGATGCCCTTCAGGCTTAAAAATGCAGGAGCCACTTACCAGCGAATGACGGACAGGGTGTTCAAGGAGCAGAAGGGGTGAAACCTGGAGGTCTACGTCGATGATCTCAAGGTGAAAAGCAAGAACGTAGAAGGACACCTCCGTGACCTGGAAGAGACCTTCGCCACACTTCGGAAGTATAAGATGAGGCTGAATCCGGCGAAGTGCGTTTTCGGGGCCGGAAAGGGAAAGTTCTTGGGCTGCCTCTTGACCCCGGCAGGAGTGGAACCGAATGTTGGGTTTTTCTAGAACCATACATCATATGTAGGCGTAGCGGAAATAAACAGAATAACCCAAAAAGAATTTGGATCGGGCCATGAATATTGAATCAAGAAGTTAACAAAATTGCTAGGTATGAAAATTACCTTTGTGGAGTTGGATCAAATCCAACCTAGATGCTCCAAGAAGATAAGTCCCGTCGTCGGCTGTCCGAGTTCTCACGTAGAATAATGTCTACGTCTCTACAGCAGTCCACACGAGCCGGGAGAAGAAGACTACACCTTGCGCTTCCACGGATTGCTAGATCCGCTTCAGGAAGAACAACACCGACGACAATCGTCGGAGAGGAGGTCGGCGGAGGCGAACGGGCGGCGGAACTCTTCCGTCGGCTAGGGCGAGAGGCGGAACTCTTCCGTCGGCTGGATTCCTTCGTGAGTTATGAGAACCCTAAAAGAAGATCTATTTATACCCAAAGCATAAACAGGCTTCTAGAAGAATCGCTATCCGCAGACCACACAGCAGAATTGGGGTTTCTGTTACAATTCGTCGGGATTCCACGGAACAGCATTCGTCGAGTTTTCACGGGACAATTCGACGAATTCCGACGAATCACATACGACGAATCCCGACGAATAATATCCGTGAAAACCCGACGAATTCTATCCGTGTAAACTCGACGAATTCAGACAGCAACATTTGCTGGACCTCCCCATTCTATATGGTGATTGGTAACATTTACCAACACAGTCAATCTTCCATCTTCTCCACATGCTCTTATGTGCGACCCTGCAGGCTCATATCGCGTTGGCAGTGAGATTACATGTTTGACCACTTCTAGATCACAATGGTAACTCCAACAGTCTCCTACTTGATCTTGAAAGTATCAAACAAAAACCTCACAAACAATGAGCGGCATCTAGCAATGCATCATTGCTCGCCAAGCAATAAGAGTTCATAACTCATAAGCCTTTATGACCAATGTTCCAGCGTTATTTTTGTCCCCTTGTCCCTTACATCCGGAAAGAACTAGTGGCATGGACCGTGTCACCCTCTTAATAGCTCAATCCAAGTTTCTTGATCTAGAACGGACTTCCAGAGAATGGTGAGCTCAATATCACATATTGACACAACCAAGCATGGCCATGCATTTCTCAGTCCAATTCCATCAAGGGGCCCATGGATGCAACTCCTGTTATATAGGAGGACAAATCCCATGTTTGCTCACACCCAAACACCCAAATGATTCGTAACGTACCCAACGACCACCCTTATCATCAACCTTCTTCAAGGAAGACTTTAGATGACATCAAAGCACGCTCTTCCTCACTCGATGAATGCTGTGACTTCAGGTCAAAGGACCACAACACCATTGTCAAATGAGACCTACTTGTGACACTTTTAAGTAACAATCCACAAAGTAGTCTCAGGTTGGGTCTGTCCAGTACAACTTGTTCACTAACAAGTACCCACGTGATGACTTGATATCACAATATCATGACCTGTGAGAACCGGTCATCAGTCAACACACATGCTAGTCTTAATGTATAATCATCACCCTTAGCTTCTACGATGATACCTCGACCAGGGACCTTTTAAGAATGAAGCTTCGAAATCATAGGCTCTCACATTCAAGTCACGTACTTGATGTCCTATGGAAGCGAACATTCTAAGGGTATTTATCACGAATTTTATTCTATCATATAGAAATAGTATATCATAATAAAAGAACTTGCCATTAATTGTAAAAAGAAATAATTGGTACACTATTCATCATATGAATAATAAACAGCCAACAGAATATATATTTTACATGCAACCCACAAGACTCCCACTAGAGTTGATCACTCAGGTATCGCATACCCATTGATCTAGTATGAACATCATGCTTTCTCTGCGCGAGAGGCTTTGTCAGTGGATCTGCAATATTCTCCTCAGTCGGCACTCTGCAAATGTTCACATCTCCTCGTTCGACAATCTCACGAATAAGATGGAACCGCCGAAGTATGTGCTTGGAGCGCTGATGGGATCTGGGTTCCTTAGATTGTGCAATTGCACCATTGTTATCACAGTAGAGAACTACGGGACCAACAATGCTAGGAACTACATCTAGCTCGCCGATGAATTTCCTAATCCATACAGCCTCCTTCGTTGCATTTGCCGCAGCGATATACTCGGCCTCAGTTGTAGAATCAGCAACTGTCTCTTGCTTGGAACTCTTCCAGCTCACAGCTCCTCCATTCAGGCAAAACACAAACCCTGACTGAGACTTCGAATCATCCCTATCAGTTTGGAAGCTGACATCCGTGTAACCACTTACAACGAGCTCTTCCTTTCCACCATATACCAAGAATACATCCTTAGTCCTTCTCAAGTACTTCAGGATATTCTTTACTGATATCCAGTGACATTCACCGGGATCAGACTGATACCTGCTAGTCATGCTCAAAGCAAAAGAGACATCGGGTCGAGTACATAACATTGCATACATGATTGACCCAATTGCCGAAGCATATGGAATCAACTTCATGCGGTCCTTATCTTCACAAGATTTTGGACACTGGTCCTTAGAGAGATTCACACCATGAGACATGAGCAAAAATTCTTTCTTGGACTCAAGCATGTTGAACCGCTTCAACACCTTCTCAATGTACGTACTCTGGGTCAAACCCAGCAACTTCTTCGATCTATCTCTATAGATCTTAATACCGAGTATGTAAGTCGCTTCACCCAAGTCCTTCATAGAAAAGCAGTTCCCTAGGTTGTTCTTAACAACTTTCAGGGTAGGTATGTCATTCCCGATCAACAGTATGTCATCTACATACAATATCAGGAAGACAACAATGCTCCCACTGATTCGCTTGTAAACACACGGTTCATCCTCATTCTTGACAAAACCAAACTCTTTCATCTTCTCATCAAAACGAAGATTCCAACTTCTAGAGGCCTGTTTCAATCCATAGATGGACCTGTTCAGCTTGCATATTTTAGTGGCTTCATTTGGGGATACAAAACCCTCGGGTTGTGTCATGTACACTTCCTCAAGGAGGTTTCCATTTAGGAAAGCCGTTTTGATATCCATCTGCCAGATCTCGTAGTCATAATACGCAGCAATAACAAGCAATATCCTAATGGACTTTACCATGGCAACAAGGGAAAAAGTCTCATCATAGTCAACACCATGAATTTGCTTGAAACCCTTAGCCACCAGTCGCCCTTTGAATGTCTGTACATTCCCATCCATGTCGGTCTTCTTCTTGAAGACCCACTTGCACCCTATGGGTCGTACCCCTTCAGGTGGTTCCACCAAGTTCCAAACTTGGTTTGTATACATGGAGTCCATTTCGGATTTCATAGCCTCAAGCCATTTGTCGGAGTCCGGTCCATTCATAGCCTCTTGGTAGGTCGCTGGTTCATCATCATGATCCATAAGCAACACATTACCTATTTGAGACACGAGAAATCCATATCTCTCAGGCTCAAATCTTGGTCTACCAGATCTACGTAAGACGTGTGTCTCTTGAGCAGGTTCTCTAGCTACAACATCTTGTAGTCCTGGCTCAGAATCCAATTCTGGTTCATTCACTACTTGTGGTTCTTGAACTTCTTCAAGTTCTACCTTTTGCGTCTTTCTTGACAAGAACTCTTTCTCCAAGAAGACACCCGTCCTTGCGACAAACACTTTGCCCTCAGACGGTAGGTAAAAGTAATATCCTTTCGTTTCCTTAGGATATCCCACCAGATAACACTTATCTGATTTGGGTTCCAGCTTGTCAGGCATTTGACGTCGTACGTATGCCTCACAACCCCAAATTTTAATGAATGACATACTAGGACGCTTCCCAGTCCATATTTCATATGGTGTCTTTAGAACCGTTTTCGTCGGAGCGCGATTCAGTGTCATTGCAGCAGTCTCTAAAGCAAAACCCCAAAAGAAAACAGGCAAGTCTGCATGACTCATCATCGACCGTACCATGTCTAACAGAGTACGATTTCTCCTCTCAGACACACCATTATGCTGCGGTGTCCTAGGTGGAGTGAGCTGTGATACAATACCACACTCTTTCAGATGATCACGGAACTCATGACTCAGGTATTCGCCACCTCGATCAGATCGGAGTGCTTTAACCTTTTTACCCAATTGGTTCTCCACTTCATTCTTAAACTCTTTGAACTTTTCAAAAGTTTCGGATTTGCACTTCATAAGATACACGTATCCGTATCTACTGAAATCATCAGTAAATGTAACGAAGTAAAAATACCCACCTCTAGCCATAGAACTCATGGGTCCGCATACATCACTATGTACTATACCCAAAAGATCCTCAACCCTCTCAGTATAACCAGTGAAAGGGGCTTTAGTCATTTTGCCTAATAAACAAGACTCGCATCGCTCAAATGATTCATAATCAAATGAGTCCAATAGTCCATCTTTATGGAGCTTGGATATGCGCTTCTCGTTTATATGGCCCAAACGACAATGTCAGAGATATGTAGGATTTGAGTTATTTGTTCTTAGTCTTTTATTATTATCTACATTATAGATCGGATGGTCTAGGTTCAAAACATAAAGACCATTAAACAATTGAGCTACAGCATAACAAACATCATTCTTAAATATAGAACAACAATTGTTTTTAATTATAAAAGAAAATCCAATCATGTCTAAGCATGAAATGGATATAATGTTTCTAGTTATGGCCGGAACAAAATAACAATTATTAAGTTCTATTACAAGCCCACTGGGCAAAGAAAGACGGTAAACCCCTACGGCTATAGCAGCAACTCTTGCTCCATTGCCGACGCGCAGGTCCACCTCTCCTTTACTCAGCAATCTCCTCCTTCTCAGTTCCTGCACATTTGTACAAATGTGAGAACCACATCCGGTATCCAATACCAAAGATGAAGGAGCAGAAAGGTTTATCTCTATAACGTAAATATTCGAAGCGGAAGTCATACCTCCCTTCATTTTCTGCAGACCCTCAATGTACGAAGGACAATTCCTCCTCCAATGACCAGCCTTGCCACAGTGGTGGCATTTCCCTTCCTTCACGGTGCTCTTCTTTTTCAGCGCAGAAGATTTGGGCTCAAGATGTGACTTAGGTCCCACCTTCGTCTTCTTGAAGCCCTTGGCCTTACCCTTGCCTTTATGTACCATCAATATGGGACTAGCAGGCTTGGCCTTCTTCATGTTTATCTCGGCAGTTCGCAACATGCCTAGGAGCTCGGGCAGTGTCTTGTCTATTTCATTCATGTTGTAGTTCAAGACGAACTGCTCATAACTATCCGGCAACGATTGCAGGATAAGATCTGTGGCCAACTCTTGACCCAGAGGAAAACCCAGTGTCTCCAGGTTCTCTATATACCCAATCATCTTGAGTACGTGAGTACCAACCGAGTCTCGAGCTCCTATTTTGCACTGAAATAAGGCCTTCGTGACATCGAACCTCTCTTGACGAGCTTGCCCTTGAAACATTTTCTTTAGGTGCTCGTGAATCTCCTTGCACCCCATGTTCTCGTGTTGCTTCTGAAGCTCAGAGTTCATGGTGGCAAGCATAAGGCACTCGACGTCTAAGGCGTCATCGGTATACTTCTTATAAGCATCCTTATCAACACGGGACGAGTTCCCGGTCGGCACCTCGGGGGCTTCTTCTTCCAAGACGTAGAGCTTTCGCTCTTGCCTGAGAACAATTCTCAGGTTCCTATACCAGTCCATGTAATTCGTCCCACTAAGCTTGTCCTTCTCAAGTATAGCTCTTAGGGACAAGGTGGAATGTGAACCACTTGCCATGGAATTCTACAAGAATTCATGCAGAATTTAATCAGTACCAAAATTTCAAAATACAATTTATTTTAATTTGGACTTAAATTAAATACTCCCACTATTTTATTCAAATTGATAGCCCTCACTATCAATTCGGAGAGTCCATGCGAGCTACTCTCTTAGTGGACAAGATCCGTATTTCACCAACACCATGAGTCCGCTTTGGCGTTCCTCTCATAATGCGGTTATTTAGGTAGGCAACACTTGCCAATTGCATCCTCATGCAACTCTTGTATGACTGGTGAATAACTCCTTATTCGCATCCATCATATGGTGCATGCCAACCCTATGCCTCTAGGCACTCAACCTTTGAGGTCACCTGGTTAAGTTAGACCCGATGTCGACAGTGGGATATCACAATTATCCGCTCGCACCCTTACCAAGATAGATTAATGCACCTTGCTTTGGCAAGCCCACACTTCATCGATCGAGGCAGGAAGAGTGTCATCCATCGGAAGGCATCCGAACACTTAATATTTGATGAAGGGATTTTAATATTTAATAATAGGTTAACACTTAACCATGATCAACATTTGATCAAAGTGCACATCCACATAAAAACAAGCTTTCTAAAATCCACATGCATCCCTTATGTGCACAACATAAGACTATCAACCTTTGATAGACGAAAGGGCTAAATCTGGACATTTAGAACTCTTCCAAATCTTCAGATTTACATGCATTGGACAAAGGCAAAGACAACTCGACTTAAAGCAGTAGACAAGCTCGTCTCTCATTGTTGGATTCAAAATCCAAAACAATACAAGGGTTCATTAACCACTTGAGGGACGGTTACTGCTAAGGAGACAACAATTTCTAACAATTAGAAATTACCACGAAATCCCAGACGTTCCTGGCGGGGTTCCAAGGGGCCGCGCCCCTGACGAGGTCTTAGGGGCAGAGCCCCTAACGGGGTCCAAGGGCCAGCGCCCCTGGCGGTGGTCAAGAGGCAGAGCCCTTGCGGGGTCAAGGGGCAGAGCCCTTGCGGGGTCTTAGGGTCAGAGCCCCTAACGGGGTCCAAGGGGCAGCGCCCCTGGCGGTGGTCAAGGGGCAGAGCCCTTGCGGGGTCAAGGGGCAGAGCCCTTGCGGGGTGCGGGGCAGAGCCCCGACCAAATTTTTTGAAATCCCACCACCAGAAACCACACAAAATCACATCAAATGTGATATTCCAAGAAGAAATCTTGACATTGAGAACACTTCCAAATACCTATATTTGCACGTACTGGAATAACCTAACTTCTGAAACAACATTCATGACCAGAACCTCCCTCTGATACCATTGTTGGGTTTTTCTAGAACCATACATCATATGTAGGCGCAACGGAAATAAACAGAATAACCAAAAAAGAATTTTGATCGGGCCATGAATATTGAATCAAGAAGTTAACAAAATTGCTAGGTATGAAAATTACCTTTGCGGAGTTGGATCAAATCCAACCTAGATGCTCCAAGAAGATAAGTCCCGTCGTCGGCTGTCTGAGTCCTCACGTAGAATAATGTCTACGTCTCTACAGCAGTCCACACGAGCCGGGAGAAGAAGACTACACCTTGCGCTTCCACGGATTGCTAGATCCGCTTCAGGAAGAACACCGACGACAATCGTCGGAGAGGAGGTCGGCGGAGGCGAACGGGCGGCGGAACGCTTCCGTCGGCTAGGGCGTGAGGCGGAACTCTTCCGTCGGCTGGATTCCTTCGTGAGTTATGAGAACCCTAAAAGAAGATCTATTTATACCCAAAGCATAAACAGGCTTCTAGAAGAATCGTTATCCGCAGACCACACAGCAGAATTGGGGTTTCTGTTACAATTCGTCGGGATTCCACGGAACAGCATTCGTCGAGTTTTCACGGGACAATTCGACGAATTCCGACGAATCACATACGACGAATCCCGATGAATCATATCCGTGAAAACCCGACGAATTCTATCCGTGTAAACCCGACGAATTCAGACAGCAACATTTGCTGGACCTCCTCATTCTATATGGTGATTGGTAACCTTTACCAACACAGTCAATCTTCCATCTTCTCCACATGCTCTTATGTGCGACCCTGCAGGCTCATATCGCGTTGGCAGTGAGATTACATGTTTGACCACTTCTAGATCACAATGGTAACTCCAACACCGAACCCCGACAAAGTTAAGGCAATCATGGAGATGGAGGCACTCAGAAACACCAAAGAGGTTCAGCGCCTGACAGGCCGTCTGGCCGGGTTGAGCCGGTTCCTCTCCAGGGCGGGGGAGAAGTGCTCACCTTTCTTTAAAACCCTCCGAGACAATAAGACGTTCGAGTGGTCGGCAGAGTGTCAGGGAGCCTTCGAGAGCCTGAAGCTCCAGCTGGCCCAGGCACCCTTGTTGCAAGGGCCTAGGGAGGGGGAAGATCTCTTCTTGTACGTCGGGGTGGGGGCGGAAGCGGTAAGTTCGGTCTTGGTCCGCGAGGAAGGAAAGCGGCAACTTCCCATTTACTACGTAAGTCGGGTCCTGCGGAAAGCTGAACTACGCTACCCCATCCTGGAGAAGCTGGCGTTTGCCTTAATAGTCTCGGCTCGAAGACTCCGACCCTACTTTCAGGCCCATCCGATCAAGGTAGTGACTGATCATCCTCTCCGCAGCGTTCTAGAAGGGGTGGAACATTCGGGAAGACTAGCCGAATGGTCAGTGGAGCTCAGCGAGTTCGACGTCACATACGTCCCTCGACTGGCCATGAAAGCCCAAGCAGTGGCGGACTTCATGGCCGACTACACCGTGGAGGTGGGCGAGGAGGAAGCACCCCAATGAATGGATTGAGAAATGTTCGTGGATGGAGCATCAGGGAAGAACTCGTGCGAGGGAGGCATCATCCTGATCAGCCCCCGGGGCACCAGGATCGAGCAAGCCATCAATATTCATTTCCCTGTCACCAACAATCAGGCTGAGTATGAGGCCGTCATCGCAGGGCTTCATCTAGCACGGGAGCTGGGGATTCACGACATAAGAGTCCACTCCGACTCTATGATGGTCGCCTCCCAGGTCCGAGGAGAGTTCGAAGCAAGGGAGCCGATGTTGCAACGCTACCTGGTAAAGGTCAAAGGCTTGGTGGGCTCTTTCAAATCCTTCTCCATACAGCAAGTCCCTAGGGACGAGAATGCCCAAGCGGACCGACTGGCCAAGTACGGCCCCACGGTCGGGGGAACAGCCACGGGTTTGTTTCGGCCATCTATTGAGGAAGGTGAGATGATGGACATCGATCAGCCCTCGTCGTGGATGGACCCTCTCATTACTTTCTTGACCACGGGCAAGCTGCCTGCGGAGGTTCAGGACAAGAGGCGGTTCAGGTACAAGTCAGCTTATTATTTATTAACTGATGGGATACTCTACAGGAAGACTCTTTCCGGTCCCCTGGCAAGATGCCTGTCCGAGGAGGAAGCCTCCCGGGTCTTGGATGAGATCCACACAGGCGAGTGCGGATGTCACTCGGGAAGCCGAACCCTGGAGAAGAGAGTGCTCCGGGCAGGGTACTTCTGGCCTACCATCAGGAAGGACGCGGACGAGTTCGCGAAGAGGTGCCCAAAATGTCAACTCTACGCCCCGCTCCAATTGCAACCAGACCAGCGTCTCCGGTCAATCACCACCCCCTGGCCCTTTGCCATTTGGGGAATGAACCTGGTTGGACCATTCCCTCCGGCGAGTGGGCAGAGGAGATATCTCCTGGTGATGATCGATTATTTCTCCAAGTTGATGGAGGTGAAAGCCCTTGCCAAAACAACCTCCTTAGTGGTGAAGAACTTCATTTGGAGGGAGATCATATGTAGACACGGTCTACCCCTCGCCATCGTCACCGACAACGGTCCGCAGTTCGCGAGCCTTGAACTCACAGACTTCTATAGCCAACTTGGCATCGATCTCCGCTTCGCCTCAGTCCATCATCCAAGGAGCAACGGTCGGGTGGAGGCGGCCAACAAAATCATCGTCAACCTGCTCAAGAAGAAGGTGGAAAACCTGAAAGGGAACTGGGTGGAGCAGCTCCCCTCAGTCCTTTGGGCCCTGAGGAGTACCCCCACCACAGCGACCGGCGAAACACCATTCAAGCTATCACATGGCTCGAAGGCTCTCATCCCAATAGAGTTCGAGGTCCGAAGCCCTAGGGTGGTGGCGGCGGAAGAGGGAGACAAGGGATGGAGACTTGAGAACGAAGACGCACAACGACTCGCCTTGGATTTTGTGGAAGAGCTTCGCGACCAGGCCATGATCCGCCAGGAGGAAATCAAGCGGAGGATGGCGAGGCACTTCGACAAGCATGTCCGAGTCAAGCAATTCGACAAAAGAGACTTGGTCCTCAAAAAGGTGGACGCCGCAGGGAGCTCCGCAGCAGTAGGTAAACTCCACCCCAATTGGGAAGGCCCGTACATTGTCTTCGAGGTATTAAAAACAGGCGGGTACCGTCTGCAAAATGTTGAGGGAGAACTCCTCAGAAACACTTGGAGTGGAGACGACTTGAAACGTTTCTACTCCAAATATCAATGTAATACCTAGTTCATTTTTGTTATGCTAAAACAAAACGATAACACTTTCCGTTACAAACTCGTAGCGCTTCACCACCTGGACGACAGATACCGAGCAATGAAGCCATTTTATGTCCTCGAGCAGAGAGTTGTCGTAGACCAGGACGTAGCACTGGGCTCCTCCCCTGCAGGTTGGCTACTTGCCCCCTCGAGTGAGTTCTATGTCCTCGAGCAGAGAGTTGTCGTAGACCAGGCCACAGCACTGGGCTCCTCCCGTGCAGGCTGGCTACTTGCCCCCTCGAGTGAGTTCTATGTCCTCGAGCAGAGAGTTGTCGTAGACCAGGCCGTAGCACTGGGCTCCTCCCCTGCAGGCTGGCTACTTGCCCCCTCGAGTGAGTTCTATGTCCTCAAGCAGAGAGTTGCGTTAGACCAGGCCGTAGCACTGGGCTCCTCCCCTGCAGGCTGGCTACTTGCCCCCTCGAGTGAGTTATATGTCCTCGAGCAGAGAGTTGTTGTAGACCAGGCCGTAGCACTGGGCTCCTCCCCTGCAGGCTGGCTACTTGCCCCCTCGAGTGAGTTCTATGTCCTCGAGCAGAGAGTTGTCATAGACCAGGCCGTAGCACTGGGATCCTCCCCTGCAGGCTGGCTACTTGCCCCCTCGAGTGAGTTCTATGTCCTCGAGCAGAGAGTTGTCGTAGACCAGGCCGTAGCACTGGGCTCCTCCCCTGCAGGCTGGCTACTTGCCCCCTCGAGTGAGTTCTATGTCCTCGAGCAGAGAGTTGTCATAGACCAGGCCGTAGCACTGGGATCCTCCCCTGCAGGCTGGCTACTTGCCCCCTCGAGTGAGTTCTATGTCCTCGAGCAGAGAGTTGTCGTAGACCAGGCCGTAGCACTGGGCTCCTCCCCTGCAGGCTGGCTACTTGCCCCCTCGAGTGAGTTCTATGTCCTCGAGCAAAGAGTTGTCGTAGACCAGGCCGTAGCACTGGGCTCCTCCCCTGCAGGTTGGCTACTTGCCCAGGTCGCGGAGCCGCCTGTTCGACTGGATCCCCCACCGCGCCGTCTGGTGAATTAGCTCGGCAGTCCGGAGGGCGGAGTGACAACTGAGGTTGGCCAACTCGCGGATAGGAATCTCCGCAAGTACCTCAGCGTCATCGCGCTCGTACAACCCAAAAAGCAGGTTGAACGCCTGATCGCCAACCTCCTCAAAATCCTCCCAGGAAGGGAGGAGCGAACTCACCGAGATCCTGTTCGCCTCATGGTTCCATATCAGAAGAGGACTCCCTTTGGAATCCTTACTCCTCATCCCCAGCCCATAATGTGGATGAGTAGAGGGGTCGGGAGGCGGGCTCGCCGGAGGGTGAGAAGTGGAACCCCTTGTCTTCTGCTTTTTCCGCCTCGGCTCGCTTGTCGAAGCGACTTCGGGGTCGACCCGACCCTTGCCCTTGTCCTCTGGCGAGGCCGTCTCGCTGTCCACCGCGACCACCGCCCCCGCGAGGGGTCCCTCTAGGTGAGGATCGCTCGATCGTGGCCGAGAGGCATAGTGGGGAGGACGAGTGGGGATGACAAGTTCCCCTACAAAGGAGAACGAGACAGTTAGCAATTACCCTTACCAAGAGTAGATAACCAAAGCCGCACAACGAGTATTATCCAGGACTTACCCGCTCCCGGGTCCACGAAGACGAGCTGATCCACGCCTCGCCGGAGATAGACGACGTCCATGACCTTATTCTTCATATAAATATACAGGTTCAGAGCGTCCCCCTTCAGGCGAGGCGGCCTGTATACGGCCTCTGTCTTCTGAAGTGGAGCGAAAGGAATATTGCCAAAGTCGCCTCGCACCAGGACGAATTTGTCGGTCCAGTGGTGGACCTTGTTGAGCGTCTCAGCGACCTTGACGCACACGCTGGTGAAGAACATCGTGCCGTCGCTGGTCTCCTTCAGGGTCAGGATCTTGCAGAAGGTGGAGAGGTCGAACTCGACCTTCTCCTCGCGCAGGTAGCACGCGTAGGCAACTAGGACACTAATCGCGTTGGGATTGACCTGCGCGGGGATCATCCCGAAATATCGAAGGACCTGGCGCACCTTAGGCCACAGGGGAAGCCTCAAACCCACATGGAAGTGGGCCAAGGGAAAAGCAAGCTCCCCACTGTAGTGCGAGTTGATGAACACGCCGGGTGCCGGCCGCCTCGCGGTGTAGCCTGGCGGTAGATAGCGGCCCTCCACGTCAGCTAACTTCTCGCCCAAGGTCTGCGAGGAGGGAAAGTTGTGCGCCTTGAAGTTACGCGCGCAGAAAGCGCGCCCCTCCTTGGAATGTTCCTTCACCATTCTCGGCAAAAGGCAGGAAAGGGTCCGCAAAGAGGATTCAAGGGGAGAAGAGGTATTTGAGAGGCTGAGAAAGCATACCCCTCCCCCCCCCCCCCCCGAAGGACCCCATATTTATAGCTTCCACCCCCCGACCTAGTCGTGCGCGAATAGATCAGACGGCGAAGCGAGTAGGCCCTAAGTAAGAAAACACCTCAAGTGCGAGCAGACAGGTAAAAGGTACAAACACGCACAGAAGTAAAGAACCAGGTGAATAAAGAAAGCATACGGCGCGAGCAAAAAGGTATGATAATTCTCTAAGCGCATAACGCGAGTACAACCAAGAAACATAAAAATGATGCCTGTAGATTACAAAGACCCATGGGTCACGAGTTAGACTACCTGACAGGCTCTCAAAAGATTAAAAAAAAAACGAGGACTATCCCTAAGACCTCAACCACGATGCATCGGACCGCAACCTCGGCGACGCGTGTGCTGAGGGTGGCAGGCCCTCCAGGTAATGCCACGGGCCGCGCGCAGGTCTTCACGGGCCCTCTCCAAGATCTCTTCGCTCTGGCGGATGCGATCCTCGCCTCGCCTGATATGTTCCTCCAACAGGGAAGCCTCCTCCACGGTGCCTGCCACCTGCGCAAACCGGTGTAGGTCGTCCTCAGTGGTCTTTTGGCGAGTCTCCACCTCATACAGCCTCGCCTCCGCATCAGTTATCCGCTCAAATAGGCCGTCTTCGCCCTGTAGATGTTGTTGGAGCTCCTCTACTTCGGCGAGGCGGTCCCCAAGGTCGACCAGCTACGCATTCACCTCGGCGGGCGGCATGACCATCAAGAAAGAATCGTGGGCTCGGAGGACAGCTATCAGACGAGCCCACGACTCCCCATTAAAAGCAGGAGGGTCCGCGAGAAATTCCCTCATGGGAGTGGACGCCGCAGGCGGCGGTGACCCCGGCAAAGACTCCATAGACGACTGGTGACTGGAGGAGGCAGAACTGTGACTACCTGGAAGAAAGAGGTCAACCGACGGAGGCAAATGGCGAAGCCGAAGAAAAGATGATTAGGCAGGGCGAGTACCTGCGGGAGCGGAGCGAGTATCTACCATAACGCCACCCTCCCCTTGGAGCCGTGGTGGATCGACCCGAGGTATCCCGGCGGAGGCGGAGAATCTTAGGACCACGCCCGTCCCTCCAGGTCTGGGGCTTATTGTTACAGACCTCCCCCCGGAGGTGGGCTGGGAAGGCGGGATGAGAACAACTCCAGCGCGCCCCGGAACAGTAGAAGACGCCGCCACCAGATCTTTGGAGGGCACCTCGCCCGAACGTGTAGGTGGGAGAAGACGGTCGGAAGACGCTGCAGAGCGAGAAGAATCCTATGACCGGTCTAATTCGAGCAGGCGAGAAGGTGAGACAGAGTGATTCAGTAACCCTACCTGGCATCTCGGCAAGACAAATAGAAGGGGAAAGCGGAGCCCCCCGTGTCGCTTGGAGGTTGTCCCGTCTCGCCGACCCCCCTGGTCGTGACTTCAATCACGCCCTTGCCCAGTCGCTGGACCGAGTCGGGGTTGGCCTCTTCTTGGATGGGCGAGGCGGTTGGCTTCTTCGGCTGCGAGCCTGCGACCCATTCCGCGCAGTGGACTCGGGATCCGTGGAGGATCTCTCGCAGAGGTCGGGATCAACTTTCCTCCTTTTATGCTTTTTCTTTCTCACAGAACCTGGAAGGCCAGGTGTCAAGAACTCGCCGAGAAGGCCTAGGACCTCGACCGCTTCAGACTCATCATCAGCGAACCCCCGGTTGGCGGCCGCGGAAGAACCCCTTCGGAAGACATCTCAGCATATAGAATTGAAGGCATACCCCCACTCTATTTATAGAGGAAGACCCAGTCAGCACGCTAGCTCGCCAAATAAGGGGTTGGAGTCTTCTTTTGACCTCTAGCGAGCTCGCAAAGAGCGGGGATTGTGTACAACCCGTATTTGGCGAGTATACCAGTAGAGCTCGGCGAGTAGACCAGCACCTACCGGCGAGTAAATCCAAGGCGGTCTTACTCGCCCAGGGTAGGGAGAGTGAGCACGCTCCCTCCCTATCGCGATCTCACATCGACATGATCTCTTCTCAAGGCAGGGCGAGGCGAGCCAACCTGGTTCCAGGCGAACTCGTCGAGGAAATGGTCCTCGGCGAGTAGGACCTGACCTGGTCGTCCTAGTCGCAATCTCAAGGAGGGAGCGAGGCGAGTGCGGGTCAACCCGACTCCTCGGTCCTCCCTCACTATCCCCAGGTCAATATGGGTTGCGGTTAGTATATGTGAAAGGGCGCGAGGAGTTGTTCGCAGACCATTTTGGTCTGCATCTGGTAATTTGGTTAAGGCGGAGGAAGCTATCCGCAGACCTTTTTGGACCATTTTGCCCTTTTTAGAGTTTGCCTATAAATAGGACCCATTGTGTCTCAGTCCAGATCAGCACGGATCCACCCCTCTTGAGAGTCTGTGCTTTCTTCCTTGTGCTGTCTGAGACAGGCTCAGCTTCTGGTTTTTGGGAGGGGAAATCGAGTGAGATTTCCGGGTTAGTGGCGGGACCTCCTCACTGCAGCCAGTGGGTCATTCCTAGGGAGCTATCTACCAATCGGTGAGGGCCAGTTCTCAGCTCGAAACACTTAGATCTAGGGGTCCGACGAAGAGAGAAGTAACTCAAGCTACTCCCCAAGTCTCGAACAGGTTGGACCGGTATCCGGGTTCCAACAAGTACCATCCCAGTCAGGATTGTGGACTCAAAAACTCAGAAGCTTACAAACATAGAAATTCATTTTGTAAAGGTCCTTTGGATGAATTGCGGTCAACCAGAATATACTTAGGAAAGAGAAAATAAACAGCAGAGCAATGGAGAATTTGCCTTCCTGTTTGACCCAGGTATGATTGAAATTTTCGAGGACGAAAATTTTATGAGGGGAGAATTGTAACATCCGGAAATTTGAAGTTTTAAGTTAAATCTTTAATTTAGGGTTGGATTGGAGGTAGTGCCGCCGTTTGCAACTATCGTTCGAGGTAATCTTATGTTTAAGCCCTTGATAATTATTTAGCGAATAAAATACTATAAAATTGTATTTTCAGCGATTTAGAAATGTGCGAAGGCGTAAAACATTTCCTTGCGCGTTAACGTGCAGTGGCATATTTTGTAATTAAAGATATACGATTAATTGAATCTACCCTCTCCTTAAGAACGAGGAGTTAAGACTTTCCCAGTTTCACGCCGCAGCTTAGAAAACTGACTCCTCTTAGAAAGGAAGTCGGCGTGGGTGATTCCTCAGTTACACACGTTGAGTCTCGATTTCCCTTTTTAAGAAACATGGTCTCGGGCTCTCTTCATTCGCAAGCCAGAAGAAAGCCGAACGCACGTAACCGCCTCTCCACAACACAGTTTCATTTTAAGGAGACGAGACTACGACTCTTCTCATTCGCAACCCAGAAGGAAATCACATCTAGGGCACGTGGCTCCCTCTGGCTGTCTGGAGAAGTGATGCAACTTGAGTTGCATCGTATTTTATTTCCCACTATTTTATTAGTATCGCGCATGTCTTCGTGCATGATGTCTTATTTTATTTTCCACGCATGATGATTTATTTATGTATGCATGTTTGTGCATTTGTACCGCGCTAATTACTCGCGCTTGTTTGTACTTGTATTTGTTTGTACGACTTATTGGAGTGATCACCCAATAAGATCATGAATGAACAAGTCCGTCAAATTAGGCTTGGTAATGATTATGACAAGCTTATGAAAAAATATATAAATTAAGTACTTATGTTATTTTAAATGAAACTCATAATTCTGAAATTAATATTTACAATTATATTCTATTTTCAGAATTATTATTTACAATTATATTTTATTTTCAGAATTATTATTTTGATGGGAGAATATTTAAAGCCCTTTCATCATATAGTTTGAACAACTAGAGCCAAAATTAATACCTTATTTAAGCCCCATTCAACAGTTATCAAACCCTTTCCCATTGCTTTAAACCCTCTCTTTGTACTATTTAATGTATATTAATTACATGGAGCCTTTGAATACCCTAAAAGGCTAAAACTTGTTAAATGTCAAGTAACCCCCTCACCAGGTGGTGAGGATAAGTGTGGCTAAACCTAAGCCCGGCTGGTTCCCTTGAAGATATAAAGCATGGTCGGATTGCTGAGGAAAAGGAATCGTATATGAAGACGCGCTGAACCCTAAGGTTCGTTTCTCCTCTTCATCTTTTCATGGTATCAGAGCGGTTCTTCCCGTCGACCTGAAGGCTAGTCGTGCCGATCCCGTCGATCATTCCTGCTACCGTTTCCGTCGTCGTGCCGCAATCCCTTGGCGTGCCGATCCCTTGGCGTGCCGATCCCTTGGCGTGCCGATCCCGTCGTTCTGGGCTCTGGTGTTCTGGAAGACCATCGACGATCTGCTCGATCTCGCCAACGCCGATCTCTTCGATCTTCCTCGACGACGCTGATCTTCCTCGACGACGACGATCTCCTCGATCTTCCTCGACGACGATGATCGTTCTGGAGCCTCGCCCTGCTGCCGTGGTTCTGTCCTGCTGACGACGACCTCCCTGCTGTCGTGGTTCTGCCCTGCTGACGTCGATCTCCCTTTGTTGTGCTGCTGCTGCCGCTGCCGTGACCTGAAGGTCCTGCTCCTGCCGTGGTTCTGACCTGAAGGTCCTGCTTCTGCTGCTGGTTTTCCGTCTGCTTCCTGAAGGTCCTCCGGCTTATGTGCCCGTATGGATGACAACTTGAAAAGTGCAAATGCCTCTGAAGAGGTTGTTAACCAACCCAGACACTACAGTGGAGGGAGTTCTAACATGGACTTCAGTCAAGGTGTTACTCACATTAAACTCAATGGAAGGAATTACCTTCTATGGGCTCAGTCTATGAGGATTTTCATTGGGAGCCGTCGAAGACTGGGTTTTCTCACAGGATCCAAGCCGGCTCCCAACAAGACCGATCCCAAATACGAGGAATGGGAAGGTGAGAATCTCACAGTGATTAATTGGCTTGTCAATTCTATGGAACCCAAGATTGCAAGCCATTTTCTATTCTGTGAAACTGCAAAAGAAATGTGGGAACAGATCGAACGAAATTACTCAAAAAAGGACTTAGCAAGAATATATCAACTCCAAACTGAACAGATCCACATGGCTGGAATGGGGGACTTCGAAGAATATTATGGCAAGTTGACCCATAAGTGGGCTGAAATTGATCAGTATTCTGCTATTCAGACTATTGAAGACTACAAGACTGAACTCATGCAACGGAGGGTATTTGAGATGCTCTCTGGTCTCCCTCCTGAACTTGAATTCCAGAGGGTTCAGATGTTGGGACGTGATTCTGTGCCTGATCTAGAGACTGTGACTCACTATATTAGGGGAGAAGTTAGTCGTATAAACTCCCTTCGTTCAGGTACTCATGTGGGTCATGAGGTGTCAGCCCTTGCTGCGGAACAGAAGAAATGGCATCCTAGAAATATGAGGCAAGAAGACAAGAGTAAAATGAAGTGCCCTCACTGTGGGAAGAAAGGCCATGGGAAAGAGAAATGTTGGGATCTTCACCCTCATTTAATCCCTCCAGGATGGATTCGGGGTTCTGATGGGAAATATGTGAGGCCTCCTACTGCTATGTATGGCCACCTTGATAATGATGGGTATCTTCAGGCAGAAAACGAGAGGTTGATTAGAGATCTCAAGGCTCTGAAAGCCAACTCTGCTGGTGATTTGGCAGGTACAGCCGCTCATGTTCGCTCTACTATTATGTCCTCTAAAGAACTATCCACCCCCTGGATTATTGACTCGGGGGCTTCCGATCACATGACCGGATCTTCTATGGGAGTCTCCTCTATTTTTCCTACCTCTGGCAGTGTGAAACTCGCTGATGGATCCTCGGCGTCTGTGACTGGTAAAGGGGTTATTCATCTTTCTCCCTCTGTCTCTCTCAAGTCTGTGATTATTGTTCCCTCATTTTCTACGAATCTCTTGTCTGTTAGCAGTTTAACTAAACAACTTAACTGCTCTATCACCTTTTTCTCCTCTCATTATGTGTTTCAGGATCTGGCGAGTGGGAAGACGATTGGTGGTGGACATGAGTCAGGTGGAGTGTATGTCATGGACAACTGTCAGGCTCTTAGTTCTCAGAAAATTACCGACCAGGATCAGTTGAGGTTGTGGCACAAGAGATTTGGGCATGCTAGTTTGAAGACATTGAAAGCTATTTTTCCGCATTTGCTTAATGTTAAAACTGTTACTTTTGATTGTCAGTCTTGTGAATTTTCAAAGCATTGTAGGACCAACTATGCTCCTAATTTGAGTCAAAGTTTGAAATGTTTTGATTCGATACATTCCGATGTCTGGACATCTCCTATTTGTTCTTTGAATGGTTTTCAATATTTTGTTTCTTTTATTGATGATCACTCACGCTTTACCTGGGTGTACCTCATGAAAAAGAAGGATGAAGTCTCAAAAATATTTCTGTTGTTCTATCATTATGTGCAGACTCAATTTGGAACTGGAATTAAAATTCTTAGGAGTGACAATGGAGGTGAATATACGTGCAGTGACCTTCAGCTATTTCTGAGAGATCATGAGATTATTTTCCAATCTTCCTGTCCGGGGACTCCTCAACAGAATGGGGTTGCCGAAAGGAAGAATCGCCATATCTTGGAAACCACTCGATGCTTGTTGCAAGAGATGTTCGTCCCTAAGGGACTATGGGATGAAGGAGTTCGCACATCCGTCTATCTTATTAATAGGATGGCTACCGCTACTTTGGGAGGAAAGTACCCCCTACAGATTCTCTGCCAAAATATGCCTCTATTCAACCTTCCTTCTAAGGTTTTTGGGTGCGTCGCCTTTGTTCACATCGTGGGGCCTCATAAAGACAAATTAGGGCCACAATCAATAAAATGTGTCTTTGTGGGATATGCTGCCAACCAAAAGGGATATAAGTGTTATTCTCCTACTCTCCGGAGAAGGTTTATATCAAAAGATGTTACCTTTTTCGAGAACACTCCTTATTATTCCAATGAGGGCAAACTCATCACGTTTCAGAAGGAACGTAAAGAAGAAAGTGACATGTTGCCACCTCTTCCTATTCTTGTTGATGTGACTGCTCCAGAAAGTGTTGATATTCCTGTTATAAAGGAAACCCCAACGAGTGATCTTCGAGTTTACAAAAGAAAAGAGGATCTTCAAGTATATCAAAGAAGGAAAAACATCAAGATTGGACAAGACTATCACACTCATGCTCCACCACCTACCACCACTCCGCCAGATCCAAGCTACAACACCACTTCAGAGATCCCTTCTGCTCTTCAAATTCAGAGTGGTCGTACTAGATATCCTATGGATAAGTATGTTGGGTATCACTCTATCTCTCACTCATTACAAGTTTATCTTGCTTCTGTTTCCTCTATTCCTATTCCTAACAGTTTTTTAGAGGCTAGCTCAAATTTCCACTGGGTAAAGGCTATGGAGGAGGAGATGAATGCTCTCCAGCGTCAAAAGACTTGGGAAATTGTTCCTATTCCTCATGGGCGCCATCTAGTCGGATGCAAATGGATTTATACTACTAAATTTCTTCAAGATGGAACTCTTGATAGGTACAAAGCGAGATTGGTAGCTAAAGGTTTTACTCAGGTTGATGGTGTAGACTTCCAAGAGACCTTTGCTCCAGTTGCTAAATTGAACTCAGTCAGAATACTCCTATCTATTGCTGCTCATAAGTCTTGGACTCTACATCAACTCGATGTTAAAAATGCTTTCCTACATGGTGAATTGGAGGAAGAAATCTATATGACTCCACCTCCTGGTATGGATGTTCCTAAAGGACATGTATGTCGCCTCAAGAAAGCCCTATATGGCCTCAAACAGTCTCCACGTGCCTGGTTTGCCAAGCTAAGTGATAAACTTGTTCATCTGAATTTCAATCGCTGTACTTCAGATCATTCTGTCTTTGTCTACAAAGGGGAGGAATGCACTACTATTCTCGTAGTCTATGTGGATGATATCATTATTACAGGAACGGATGACCTCCACATTACTCGGGTTAAGGAGGAATTAGCGTCCGCTTTTGAAATAAAGGATTTGGGTCTCCTTCGGTACTTTCTTGGAATTGAGATTGCGCGTTCTGCCGGGAAGATTATGATCTCCCAACGGAAATATGTCTTGGACCTTCTCAATGATGTTGGATATTTGAGAGTCAAACCTGTGGATAGTCCTGTGGACCCTAGTTATGACATTCATAAGGAGACCTCTCCAGATCTTGAGAGGAAGTCTGATTTTCAACGAATTGTGGGGAAATTGATTTATTTGACAATCACCAGACCTGATATCTCCTTCGCTGTTGGATTGGTTAGTCAATTCATGCACAACCCTAAAGTTCATCACTATCAAGCTGTTCTGCGGATTCTCAAGTATTTAAAAAAGGACCCTGGAAAAGGCATTATCTATCAAAATCATGGCCATCTTAAGGTCCACGGGTACTGTGATGCTGATTGGGCAGGCTCTTCCGTGGACAGAAGATCTACTAGTGGATATACCATCTTTGTTGGTGGCAACCTTATTTCCTGGAGAAGTAAAAAACAAAATGTTGTGGCTCGTTCCTCCGCTGAAGCTGAGTACCGTGCCATTGTTGTTACTGCATGTGAACTGGTTTGGGTTAAATCTATCTTGGGAGAAATGAGATTTCCTGTCATTGAGGCTATGCAACTTCATTGTGATAATCAAGCTGCAATTCATATATCTAACAATCCTGTCTTTCACGAGAGAACAAAGCATATTGAAATTGATTGCCATTTTGTGCGGGACAAAATTCAGGATCAAACCGTGACTATGGTGTTTGTACCCTCTGAAGATCAACTGGCTGACATGCTCACTAAAGCGGTCTCTGGCAAATCCCTTCATTCCTACTCTCTTAAGCTCGGAATGCTGGATGCTTATGGGGTTAGCTTGAGGGGGGTGTTAAATGTCAAGTAACCCCCTCACCAGGTGGTGAGGATAAGTGTGGCTAAACCTAAGCCCGGCTGGTTCCCTTGAAGATATAAAGCATGGTCGGATTGCTGAGGAAAAGGAATCGTATATGAAGACGCGCTGAACCCTAAGGTTCGTTTCTCCTCTTCATCTTTTCAAAACCATTCCTTTATAAAAGTTGCCAGTCTCACGCACGTGAGGGGGCAGCTGGGAAAAACGGAAAGACAGAGAATATCTCTCTGTTTTTTTTTTGAAGTCCCAGGCTCCCAGCCAAAGCATTCAATTCCTCCCGCTCCCAAACGATCAGTGCCCCTTCTACCGCTTGCTTGCCTTCTACATCAACGTCGGAGCCCTTCCAAGCCGCCGACGAATAGTCCATTTGTTGTTGGGGTTACGTCGCACAACCCGATTTCTGTTCGTCATGTTGAAAACGACGTCAACTCTCCTCCTCCTGAGCCGCTGCCTGCTTGCCTGACCAGGACACTGCCTCCCAAGGGCCAAGAGACCGAAGCCGAATCCTCCTTTGCTAGCCTACGGCGGCCCCGAACCTCCAACCTCCGCGCAGCAAGCCCGCTAGGCACCTGTGCAACTCTATGACAATATGGAAAAGTGAAACTGAACGAGACTTTCTATCTTCGTTCGGTTTCCTTTCCGGCGCAGATCCGCGCAAGCTTCCAGCCGCCCAACCACCAGCTCCTTCGGCCCGCCGCCGCCACTGGAAGCATTCCTGATTCCCGATGATCTCTCCTCCACCAGTCGTCGGCCAGGTCGGCGACTTCTGAGTCGATCTCCTCTGACCCGACGACATCCATCCGGCCGGCTCCCCGAGCTTCCTGCTCGCCCTCTTTTGGTCTTCTTTCATCTTCGTCCAGCCATTTCCGGGCCCGAACAACTTCGTCCAGCCGTTCCATGGTTTTCCCCATCAACTGTCGGCAATCTTCATCTCTCCAACTTTAGCCGAGTTTCCTCTTGGCTCTGTGGATTCACATCCTTATACCCGAGACATTGACCCACGGGAGCAGAGAATCAATTAATCCTTCATCCACCTCTTGCTGCACTTGTGATGTTATGATATATTTCTCGCCCTCTTAGCACGTATCTAGTTAGTATTAATTTTATGCCTAATGTTTTATGATTCTTAAAAAAATCAGAGCTTGCCTTATTTATTTCAATAGACCTTTGTCATTAATTTCAAATCCGCGACTATTAATATTGTTCTTTCATTTGTTGAAAAACCCGTGGATGATTTATCTTAAATTTCGGAATGCGCACAATGTTTGCATTTATACGCGCTTGCAAACGCTAGATCGGTTAACGCTAGATATTGCTCGTGAAAATTTGGCAACTGCTTAATGTAATTTGATCTCAATTTTTAACTTTTAAAATTAATTCGTCGATTTTAGTAACCATCAAGAAGGGCGCACAACAACGACTCGACGCAGCAAGTGCCGACTCTTCCTTCCTCTCTGAAAACCCTCAACGACTCCCTCCTTCTACTCGAGGAGGCTCGAGGGTGTCTCCTTGCGGGATCCATCCCATGCCCGACCTTTTCCCCTTCGACTTTTTTTCCAGGTAACTGTTTGGATACCCTTCCAGTGTTCTTCTGTGGCTTTCATGGTTCCTCGTAAATTATACACTTGATTACAAGAATTGGGGATTTTTGATCCTTCATTTTTCAAAGAACCCAGACACCTCCCACAGTTGGAGAAGAGGAAAAAATTCCATTGTTTGTGCTTATTTCATCATTTCACTTCTTCCTTGTTTCCCTTCCTACAAGCCACCGCGCTCGATGCCCCCCTCGTCGTAAGATCCTTGTGCCGCCCGAAGCTCGCGTCTGAGCCCCGCAAGCTGCCCGAAGCACGCCCCGAGGGAAAAAACTGACACGCTTGACTATAGAGGAGGGGAGAAAAATGCACCATCGGCGCTCGATGTGCAAATGATGAGATATTTCTAGCGAAACAATAGAATGAAAAGTAAAAAAAAAGGTGACCCCTAGTTGTGTTCCTTTCGTTTATTAGCTTGTTTAGAATTTCTATTTAATTTCATATTTTGATTAGGCGTTGTGATAGATCAGAGGACGATTATTTAGCTCTAATGCAACCTCGTCATAAGTCAACCATGCTTGATAAAGGTATATGAGAGTCCCTTACGAATTTTATTTCATTCTTACATATTTTCCCCCTTTGTCTAAATAGTGTTATTGAGACTTCATTGTAACCCTAGAAGCGAGGGAGGATTTTCTGGTGTGGTCCATTGTAATCCAGAGAAAAACATGCCGCCTTGCCGCATGTACGAAGGCCGTAACACCGAGGTAAGAAATTCATTTCCTTTTGGCTAGACATATCACATAGATCAGTGTATATATTTTCCTAAGGCGTTGTACAACGTTTTATTTATGAATATGCTAAGAACATGAAATTTTGTACAATGCACTTTTGTATAGATGAGAATCATAGATCATAAATCAGTCGTAATTTCAGGATAATATGAACCATGTATACTGAATGAAAGAAATGTTTTTTCTCGTAGTTAAACATATTGTTAAGAGCGAACTAGAGAACAAGAAGAAATCAAGAAGAAGACTAAGAGAGAAGACGGCTAGGGTTTGAAAGACAAGAGGGAGAGGGAAAATACCTTGAAATAATCTTGCATAACCATAATAGAGAGGGGTCTGGGTTATATATAACCCCGGACCCAAGGCCGGCCAACCAAGGGGGCCGGCCGGCCCCTATGGGGCTGAACCAAATGTGGTTCAGCCCCCTTGAGCCGAGCTTTTAAGAAGAGGGGTTCAGCCCCGTTGTCGCCTTTACTACGCCTTGGCCGCCGCTTGTAATGTTGCCCGAATAGCCTCGCCTCGTCCGGGGGCGTAACATTCCCTTCCCCATCAAAAGCCAGCTTGTCCTCAAGGTGGTAATCGGGGTAAAGCTCCCGAAACTCCAGCAAATCCACCCAAGTATTGTGCTCCGCTGAGAGGTCCTTCCAATTGACCAGCAGCTCTGGACAGTACGTCGTGCCACGACGTTTCCACTTGATCAACAGTATATCTTCCGGAATAGGGCGCAGTTCGCCTCCACTAGTAGCCTCGGGCAGAACGGGAAAGACTGGAACAGCATCACCAAGCTTCCTCTTTAACAAAGAGACATGAAATGTAGGATGAATCCGTGAACCCTCGGGTAAGGCCAAAGTATAAGCAACTGGCCCGACCCGCCGCATGATCCGAAATGGCCCATAGTAGCGGGGTGCCAGCTTCTGATTGGTCCTCTGCGCCACGGACAACTGCCGATAAGGACGAAGTTTAAGGAAAACCTCGTCCCCCACCTGAAACTCTCTCTCAGTCCGATGTCGATCTGCCTGTGCCTTCATACGTTCCTGTGCCGTTCGAAGATTCTCGCGCAAGGTCGCGAGGGTCCGGTCGCGATCACGGAGTGCTATCCACGGCTGCCACTGCGGTGCTGCCTGGTTCATAACTACTCAATGAAGGAGGTGGCCGATCATACACAACCTCAAAAGGAGTGAGCTTGCTAGCTGAGTGAAACGAAGTGTTGAAGCAGTACTACGCCCAATGTAGCCAACTGGTCCACGTCCTCGGCTCATCCATGACAAAGCAACGCAGGTAAGTTTCCACGCCTCTATTTAAGACCTCCGTCTGTCCATCAGTCTGAGGATGGTGAGCCGTGCTGAAACGTAAGGAAGTCCCTTGCAATCGAAAGAGTTCCTTCCAAAATCTCCCAACAAACGTAGGGTCCCGATCGGAAATGATCGCCTGGGGAATCCCATGTAACCGAACAATCTCCCGAACAAACAAAGCCGCCACAGACTTGCCGGTGTAAGGATGGATCAGAGCAAGGAAGTGCCCATACTTGGACAACTTGTCCACCACTACCATGATAACTGTTTTACCCTTCGACTTTGGCAACCCATCAATGAAGTCCATAGAAACCGTATCCCAGATCTGATGCGGAATCTCCAATGGGGTGAGTAGCCCGGCTGGAGAAGTAGTCTCATATTTCTGCCTCTGGCACACATCACATTTCTGCACAAAGTCCTGAATGTCGCGGCGCATCCCCTTCCAAAATACATTTGCCCGGGCCCGCTGGAGAGTGCGAAGAATACCGGCGTGACCTCCCGTCGGCGACGAATGGAACTCATGCATCATCACTGTCCTCCAAGCCGACTGAGCAGGAATGACCATGCGTCCCTGATAATATAGCCGTTCATTTTGTAAGTGATAACCTGAGGCTACCTCACGAGCCTGCCGCAGGCCCTCCACAATAACCTGTAACTCGGGATACCGCTGCACCTCGTCCTGAATCTCATCCAACGACTCCAACTGTGGCATAGAAATATGCGCCAAGGCACCCTCAGGTAAGCGGGAGAGGGCGTCAGCCACCCGATTGTCCTTCCCAGGACGATACACAATCTCATAATCATATCCCAACAACTTTGTGACCCACTTCTGTTGAAGGGGAGAAGAGATCCGCTGCTCCAGAAAATGTTTCAAACTCTGATGATCTGTCCGTATTTTAAAATGACGTCCCAGCAGGTATGGGCGCCATAAAGCCACCGCATGAACAACGGCCAGCATCTCCTTTTCATACGCCGAAAGCCCTAGCGTCAGTGGGGCCAAAGCCTTACTGTAGAAGGCGATCGGACGTCCGTCCTGCATCAAGACCGCACCCAATCCCACTCCTGAGGCATCCGTCTCCACCACAAACTCCTTAGTGAAATCCGGAAGTGCCAGCACTGGAGTCGTAGTCATCGCCCGCTTCAGCGCCTGAAAAACGGTCTCTGCCTCATCCTGCCACGAGAACGCATCCTTCTGTAGCAGCTGTGTAAGTGGTCGAGCAATCTTCCCATAATCCCGTACAAAGTACCGGTAGTAACCAGTGAGGCCCAAGAACCCCCGCAGCGCCCGAATGGTCTGAGGCTGTGGCCAAGAAACCATGCTCTCGATCTTCCGAGGGTCGGCCTTCACCCCCTCAGCTGAAACCAGATGCCCCAAGTACTCCACTTCCTGTTGTCCAAAAGAACACTTGGACCGCTTAGCATATAGCTTATGGTGTCGAAGAATAGAAAAGACCTGAGCCACATGACGTAAATGATCCTCCCACGTGGCGCTGTAGATCAGAATGTCATCAAAGAAGATCAAGACGAAGTGCCGCAGAAGTGGGCGAAAGATCTCGTTCATGATGGCCTGAAAGGTGGACGGTCCCCCCGTCAATCCATTCGCCATCACTAAGAACTCATAGTGGTCGTCATGAGTCCTGAAAGCTGTCTTATGAACGTCCTCCCCCTTCATAAGAATCTGATAATAGCCAGATCGCAAATCCAGCTTCGTGAACCGAGTCGCCCCATGCAACTCGTCCAACAGCTCCTCAATCACGGGAATCGGGAACTTGTCCTTCACGGTAACGTTGTTCAAGGCACGGTAATCCACACAAAATCGCCAGGATCCGTCCTTCTTTTTAACCAGAATAATCGGTGCCGAAAAGGAACTGGTACTAGGGCGTATGATGCCTGCATCAAGCATTTCCTTCACACTGCGCTCGATCTCCGCCTTATGTATGTGGGGATATCTGTAGGGACGAATATTGGGCGGTTCCGCCCCGGTCTTCAGCACAATCTGATGATCACGGAATCGTGACGGTGGAAGTGTACTCGGCTCCTGAAAGATGTCATCATACTCCTCGACCAACGCACGCATCTGGACAGGGACCTCAGTCGGTCCTTCCTCATCAGACCTCACTCCCAACAGAACTGCCATCAAACTACTGGACTCCTCAAGCTGCTGTAAGCTGCGAAGTGAAATCTCTTTGATCGGAGAAGATCGGAGCCCTTTCAAACAGAACTGCCACTCCCCATGCAAGAACTCCATCGTCATCTGGTCCCAATCAAAATAACCCTCCTTAACTGCTGCAACCACTGCACTCCCAACACCGTATCTGAGCCCCGGATCGGTAAGAGATAGACATCCGTGCACCCCACATAGCCCTGCATCCGAAGCTCCACCGCTTTCAGCACACCCTGGCACTGTAATTTGCTGCCGTCCGCGACCATAACCTGGAACGCAGCTCCTGTATCAATCACGTGCCCCACCTTCTGTGCCACATCAGGATGAATAAAATTGTGAGTACTCCCGCTGTCGACCAGAATAGTCACCCTCTCCTGCCGAATCCGTCCCGCCAGCCGCATAGTGAGCGGAGGGGGATTGCACCCTTCCATGGCATGTATGGACACACCCAACTCCGTCAAGTCTAAATCCCCCTCAGACACCAACTCCTCCTCCAGACACACGTCCCCCTCAAGCTGATCCTCCTGGTGCAACATAAAGACCTGAACCTTTTGGCACTTGTGACCTGGCGGGTGGCGTGAATTTCTCGTCACAATTAAAGCAAAGGCCCTTCTCCTTCCTTGCTTGTAACTCGTTCCAAGACAATCGTGTCACCGTCGGTCGGCCGGCCACTGGAGGGTCCCTCCTGGGAGCGGCCGATGTCGTAATATGCTTTGTTGTACTGCGGGCTAGTTGCCTGTTAAACCGTTCTTCTTGGATGCGCGCCAAACTGATCGCGTGGTTCAGACTACGAGGCATGTAGGCATGAACTTCATCGCGTAAGTGTTCCATCAGTCCTAATACAAAACAGCTGAGGAGTGTCTTCTCTTCCCACTGCACCCGGTTTGCCAACTTCTCAAATTCCGTCATGTACTCCATCACCGTACCTCTTTGACGTAGCTTCTGCAAAAGAGCCTCAAAGTCCTCAAATTCAAGAGGCCCGAACCGGGCCGTGAACCCTTCAACAAATTTCTCCCACGACACATAATCCTGTCCCCGCAGGAACCACTGTGTCCACTGGAAAGCGTCATCCTCCAGATGGAAGGATGCAAGCTGCACCCACTGCGCTTCCGGCACCTCCTGATAGCTGAAAAACAACTCAGCTTTTTGTACCCATTCCAAAGCGTCGCCCCCATTGTACCGAGGGAAATTCATCCGAGTCAATTTTGGAGGCATGTACGGCCTGTAGTCGGCCTGTCCACGCCACCCGGCCTCTTGCCTTCCTGGATCAGCGCGTCCCCCCGCCATGCCTGGGAACTGTTGGAACTGTTCCACCATCGGAGCACCGTGGTGGAGAGGTACCCTTTCTCCCCACTGCACCCCTCTCCCCAAGCCCGGTGGCTGCCCTCGTCCCATCGGTGGAGGTAACAACCCCTCCCGACCTTGCCTCCAAGGAACGTGCTCGGTAAAAGCCCTTCCATCAACACCAATTCCACCCATGCCACCGCTTCCCGTGAAGCCACCATTGCCGGCCATCCCCATACTTGCCGACATAAATCCAGCCCTCACCATGCTTGCCGGAAGCGGTTCCGCCATCCCGACGCCACCCTCGACCACGCCGAAGCCACCCGTGCCCATCCCAGCCACCCCGTGGCTCGCCGCTCCTGATCCGAGCCTCACAGGAGCCGCTGCTCCATTTCTGACCCCGTCGCAGCCTCCTGCGAAAGGTCCGCCCCTTTCGGTGTTCGCCGCCCCTGGTCCGACCCAGCCGCTGCCGCCGGTGGCAGATCCGAGCCCCACGGCGTTCGCCGCCCCCGATCCGACCAATCCGCAGCCATCATAGCCCGATCCGGCGCTACCCGCACCCGATCCGCCATTCCGGGCTAATTCCGGTCTCGTTCCAGCAGATCCGCCCGGATCCTCCTCCGTCGTCGCCTTCCCCTTCAAATTTTGCGCCAATAGGGCCATGATATCGTTCAAGCGGCCATCGATACGCTCTTCCAACCTTTGAGTGGAGGTTTTGACATTTTCTTCGATGGCGGCCACCGAATCGGTAAGCCCCACCACATTCTCCTCTAGGGTTTCCAAACGGTCATTCTCGTCTTGCAAGCGTGTAGTCACCATGGTGGAGGAAGGAATCCTCTGATACCAAATGTTAAGAGCGAACTAGAGAACAAGAAGAAATCTAGAAGAAGACTAAGAGAGAAGACGGCTAGGGTTTGAAAGACAAGAGGGAGAGGGAAAATACCTTGAAATAATCTTGCATAACCATAATAGAGAGGGGTCCGGGTTATATATAACCCCGGACCCAAGACCGGCCAACCAAGGGGGCCGGCCGGCCCCTATGGGGCTAAACCAAATGTGGTTCAGCCCCCTTGAGCCGAGCTTTTAAGAAGAGGGGGCTGAACCAATTGGTTCAGCCCCGTTGTCGCCTTTACTACGCCTTGGCCGCCGCTTGTAATGTTGCCCGAATAGCTTCGCCTCGTCCGGGGGCGTAACACATATCTTGTAAATTTTATGAAGGGTTCCCTCCAATGCAGTTTCATCATATCATGGAGATTAAAAATAACACACGTAATTACGAAAAACATATTTTATGAATAGAGTAAAATAGTGATTTATGCGTTAATGATTGTGTAACATTACTACGTATAATGAGGTTTAATGACGGAGTATTGAACAAAACAAGAGACATGCTTGCATTAAACGGGAAAACGAATACAATCTGGCGCGGACGCCGGCCAAGATCTAGGAGGTTGGTTCCCCCTAAGACCTCTCTCTCAAATGAGAGCCAAATCCTAGTGATCAAAAGATAAAAGAAAACACTCTCATACCCACTCCTTATATAGGGAGGGGGGCTCACATGACCATAAACATTAAATAATAATACTTAATTAATATTAATTAATTAATACGAATTAATTAATTAATACCAATTAATTACACTAATTAATTATGGTGGTTTCCATAAGCGCTCCCTTGACTCCTGCGAGGTGGTGTGCTCCGGCGGATGCGTCATCGTAACAATAGGTCGCGCTTGAAAATTGACCCTGTCCCCAAGGTCAAGGCTAAAATTTTTGTCAGGGTCCTTGAAAATGTCAGCAGCAGGTATCGTCGAAAGGAACGACGACGGTCTGTTTTTGTCCTCGAAATAGCGGCCGAGCTTGGTAAGGTCGAGTTTGAAAAGTTCGTTGTGTGCGGTGTTAATTGCGACAAAGAAATAGCGGCCGAGCTTGGGTGGTAACTGCATGGGCAAGGAGGAAAATAAAAGAAAATGATCTGATGAAATTGATAGTGGCAGTGAGAGGGTGAAGTGAGGTGCGGATATAAAATTATATGTGGGAGGGCTCGAGAACAGGAAAAGGGGGCGTGCTTTATGGGGGCTGCTTTATGGGGGGCTCGAGAACAGGAAAAGGGAGGCTGCTTTATTGGGGGCTCGAGAACAGGAAAGGGGAGGTGTGACAGACGGGGCGAGGCGGCGGCTTCCGCGTAGTCCGCGATCGCGGAAAGGAGAGGGCGCGGCGGGCTTGGACGGGAGTCGGCGTACGCAGGAGGGAGGAGCGACGACGCTGGATGTGCGGGTGGGAGGCAGGTGCTGGCGGCTGCTGGACCCGCTGCTGGGTCGATCGGACGGCCGACGACGAAGGACGGTGCGTCAACGACGGACGACGCTGAGATCAACGACGGACGACGCTGAGATCGACGGACGACGCTGGAGGTGCGGTCTTTAGCTTCGACAGCCGGAATCGGCGCTGGACGCGCTGCGGGTTGGATCGGGCGGCGGACGACGATGCTGATAGTGGGCTCTGCTGCTGATTTGGGTGCCTGGTCGGCACGGCGTTGGAGCAAGGCCTGCAAGGATGCAGACATCGAGGCGAGGACGTTGTCTTGGATGTCGCAGCGACGTTCGATGGAGGCGAGATGGCGGTCGATGAAGTTGAGGTGGTTGTCCATCGTGGCATGATCCCCAGCGGCTTCGAAGGAGCAGACGGGGGCGGCAGGTCGGACCATTGATGGAGTATTGAACAAAACAAGAGACATGCTTGCATTAAACGGGAAAACGGATACAATCCGGCGCGGACGCCGGCCAAGATCTAGGAGGCTGGTTCCCCCTAAGACCCTTCTCTCAAATGAGAGCCAAACCCTAGTAATCAAAAGATAAAAGAAAACACTCTCATACCCACTCCTTATATAGGGAAGGGGGCTCACATGACCATAAACATTAAATAATAATACATAATTAATACGAATTAAGTAATTAATACCAATTAATTACACTAATTAATTATGGTGGTTTCCATATGTGCTCCCTTGACTCCTGCGAGGTGGTGTGCTCTGGCGGATGCGTCATCGTAACATTTAAGATATAAGATATCTATTATGTAAGTTTAATACGCTCACAAGTAAACCTATGAATTACATGAATGCGAGAGATTAAGTATTTTCGTACATAGGAATCATGGAAAGCGAAAATCATAATATAGCAGCTTCATCATGTTTATATCATTAACATTAAGATAAGACAGAAACATGTTGAAGTTCATAATTAAAGAATGAATCCTTCTACGGATGTTTCACCTAAGATTAATCGCACAAACTACTAATAAGAAGCTAAACGACTAGTGGAACATTATATTTAAATTAGTAGTTTTAAGCGGATGTCCTTTTGTGCTCATGTCGGTAACTAATAGAAGATAATTAGGAGGCACGATCGAGGTTTCCTCTCGTGATAAATAGAGGACAGAAACGTGATGAAGTTCATAATTGAAGAATGAATCCTTGTACTGATGTTTCACCTAAGATTAATCGCACAAACTACTAATAAGAAGCTAAACGATTAATGGAACACTACATTCAAATTAGTGGTTTTAAGCGGATGTCCTTTTCTGTGCTCATGTCGGACACTAATAGAAGATAATTAGGAGGCACACTATCTTACTCATAGGGCTTAGCAGACCATATGCGCCCTCTAGTTGGGGAGTCGACACCTAGTACAAAGATTAGTAGATTTGAGTCTGTATCTGTGACTGTGAGACACTAGAACACATGTTCGTTAGTAGGGACTCGAATCGTTAGAATGTGCATAAGAATCTACTTAACTAAGAATGAGAAGAAAAGAAGATATGAGACACTTGTATTTCAAATGCAAGTCGAAATCCAAAAATCTCTATAGATTTATGATTTCAAAATTAGAAAAAATATTTCAGTTTAAGATCACGTAATAAAACAGACATTTATGTTTCAAGTACATTTATAGAAAAACATGCGTAGAACATAGTTTACATTTATTAGCATAAAATGTTATTTTAAAAGCATGCTCACATATTTGATTTAAGATAATTTTTAGTATCACTGGGGGAAAAAATTCTTGCTCGCCAGTGTGTTGATCCGTTTTCGGAATTTTCTTTACAGGGAATATGGGTCAGTTCGTTCGCACTTACTTCCTAGTGGGCTCTGTGTTTCATCTGTAAGGAATTTTACGAAAATTTAATTTCAGTCTTTTACTTTCGCTGTAAAGTTTAGTTATTCCTGTTATGATACTAATCTTATATATTGTTGTTTAGTTTGCTTATATCATAAGTGTTAGTCGGGCTTATGAATTGATGTTAAACTAGGTACGGGTGTTACAACTTTTTCAGATAGATATAAAAGTGCTCCTTTTGGAGGGTGTCGAAGAGCAATTGTAGGTGTGTGAGGTGCTCTCCATGAGTCTGAATGTAAATTAGGATATCATCAAAATAAACTACGAGGAACATGCCCATATATGGATGCAAAATCTGAGTCATCACACGCATAAATATACTGGGGGCGTTGGATAGCCCAAAGGGCATAACCAACCACGCATATAACCCGTCCTTCGTCTTAAATGTGGTCTTCCATTCATCACCCTCTCTGAACCTGATCTGGTGGTACCCTCTCCGTAGATCAAGCTTGGAAAAGATCTGGGCACCTGACATGGTGTCAAGGAGGTCATCGAGTCGAGGAATGGGAAACTGATATTTGATCGTAATCTTATTAATGACCCAACTATCAATGCACATTCGCCAACTATTATCCTTTTTAGGAGTAAGAAGGGCAGGTACGGTGCATGGACTCAAGCTCTCTCTAATAAATTGCTTTCACAGGAGGTCGACAATCTGAGTCCATAGCTCTTTGTGCTCGTTGGAGTTCATCTGATAATGTGGAAGATTCGGCAGAGATGACCTTGGTATGAGATCGATCGCGTGTTGCATATCCCGTAGTGGGGGTAGCTCATCAAGGAGCTCCTCTGGCATGATGTCATTGTACTAATCTAGGAGGTGTCGAACGTCAGGATGGATGGACTCTAAGTCCACAATGCCCTCCGTAGTCTGAGAAGAAGCAACATCATAAATGATGTCGGTATCGAGACTCTCCCGAGTGAACTCACTAAGGCGTAGGATATGGACAGGTCTCGGGGCACCCGTGGTAACTGAAGGCTCGACCCTCCCCTTTGGGAAATCTCTGGGTTGGGTCGGGGATAATGTGATCTTGTGGCCCTTATAAAAAAATACGTAAGTACTGGACCGTCCATAACAAGTCGCATCCCTATCATAAACTCAGGGTCTGCCTAGCAGAACATGTGCAACGTCCATGGGGATGACGTCACACCAGACTTTATCCTTAAAGGAGGCAAGCTGAATAGGTACCTGACATCTCTGGGTGACCTGGATCGCTGTTTTACCTACCCAAACGTCTCGATACGGGTGTGGATGTGACTCTGCCTTAATCTTCATGCACTCAAGCCCCTTTTGAGCTATGATATTCACACAAATGTCACTATCAATGGCGAGCTTGCAGGGTTCACCTGCGCTCGGAAAATAAATGTAAAAGATAGTGGTTTGCTTCCAATCCTCATCTGCACGAGGGGTGTGCAGTTAGCAACGGATAACGCTCATCTCAAGTGTTCAGTCGGCCTCGTTCTCCCAACCTTCTTCTACGGCCATGATGATATTCTCCTCAAGTGGGTATACAGGATCAGATACAAAGTCAGGATCCTCCTCAATCAGTAGATTCTGTGTGGGGCACTGCGTCGTTACATGGCCTCTACCATGACATCGATAACACTGGATCCCGGGCCTCGGAGGCCCGATGGCAGTAGGGGTGGCCCTTGTATCTATGGGAGCACGAGGAGGCATGAACAGGGTGGATCCCTGCTGAGGGGGCCTTCTAGGGGCAGGGCTATCAAGCTGAGAAGTAGGTCTCCTCGGACTTGTAGTGCGTAAGTACTGCTCGTACTCTAAGGAGAGATGGTAGATCTGCTCGGCTGTCTCTAGGCGGTGGGGAATGAGCTCTTTACGGATGTCTTCTCGCAGTCTGGCCCTAAAGCAGGAAGGTCATCATGATGTCCTCCACCGTAACATTACTCCTCACGACAAGGTCATCAAAACGATTCATGTACTCGGCTACGAAAAGGGTTCTTTGTCGTAGAGCTAGGCGTTGGCTACGGTACGAAGCAGGGAGATATTTCTCTTTAAGCTCGGCTCATCGGGTGATGGGGACGAGGCCCTCTCTATCTAAAGAGCGCTCCAAACTCGTCCAATAAACCTTGGCCTGCCCAATTTATTTCATCTTAGCAAACCTTACTCGTCTCTCATTAGTCATCTCAAACCAATCAAAGTAGTTAACCATATCCAACAACTAATCACTAAACGCCTTAGGATCTAACTGCCCATCATAGGATGGGGCAACGCTCTGAATACGACTGGTAATGTCATCCTCACCTCTATAACCTCTGGGGGCCTCATAACGATCCACATAGTCATCTCGTTCGTATTGTATCGTGCGTCTTGAACGTGACGGCCTCCATGTGGTGGATATTGAGGTTGAGGTTGAGGTCGAACCTCCAGTGGGGGAGGATTCCTACCACCAATGGGGTTCCTATAACGTTCGTTGGCCAACCTTGGCAACCTTGGGCCCTCTTGGATGAGCGGGGGAGCCTATGCAAGTGGATTGTGGTATACGTGATGCGGAGCAGAGGCAAGGACGAGCTTTGGGCCCATTCGGGGCTGATTTGACAACTTTCCATATATGACGTGCCCGAATCGACGATCGGACTCCGCATATGTGTTCGGATTCGCGTTGCGAATCTATTTGATACATTATTTCACTATTTTGCATTTTATTTTGATGTATTTAAGTGGTACCACCTCCGACCAATCATAGTTGTCGATGGTGGGATGCCTTAATCCTCTTTTTATAATAAATAGATGGTTTGTAGGCTGATTGAGGCATTGCACAATTTGGAGAAACACTATTCCCGGATTCCAGCGATCACCCCGCGGTGCCGACGCCGTGGAACCCTAGGTGACGACTCCTAGGCTTGTATCTCCCTCCCCAAGGTACCCCCTAACCCTAGTCCTCTTTTCCCCCTTCCAAACTCCCTCCCACAGCCCCCAACAGCCCCCCAAGCAGCCACTGTATGGCTGTCCAGAAAATCCCCACTTAGTCACTGTTCAAAAAATGAAATTCACTATTCCTAGCCTATAGTCGCCCCCTCCCTGTTCCACTGCCAGCCTCCCTGCAGTCCCCAGCCAGCCGCCTCTCCTCCTTCCTTCCACTGTTGCCACCAGCCTCCCTGCAGCCCCAGCCTCCAACACCCCTTTTTGCTGCCCAGCAAAGCAGCCCCCATCTCAGCCCGCTGCCGACTGCCCAGTTCAGCCACTGATGCCCTCCTCCAAGCCCAGCCGCCTCCCCCTATAGCCGCCGCCCCTCCCCCTCCTTCCCTACAACCTACACCCCTCTCCTCTACGTGGAACCACCTCCAGCCCCCTCGTCCAAATCAGTCCAGATCTGGACAAATCCAGCCCGGATCCGCTCCCAAATCATCGGATCTATCCACCCTCGTCTGGATCTCTACCCACGTAGCCGGATCCATCCATTTCCGGTTTGTTTTCACCTTCCGCCGCCAAGGACAGCCACATACGTCGCTTTCCCGCCTTCGGTTCCACCTCGGATCGTCATCCACGCATCCCCGACTCCGAATTCCTCAGTGCCTTGGTCAGCCCACTACTTTGTGATTTTATTCAGCATTCTATATTTGATTGGACTCTTGTACTTGTTTGAATATCTTGCATGGCAGTTGTCTGTTAGATAATTATCGTGATTTGCAGGATTTATTCGCCGTATGCTCTTGCTTTGGCCCTCCACACGGAGGAAAGCCTAAGCTTGTTTCGCCCTAATTAATTATTGCGTCTTGCTATGAATTAACTGCGTGGGATGTCATTATTTATTATTCAATTGTGATTTAACACGTCTGGTTTTGCATAGCATGTAGGGTTAGGTCGCCGATTCTCTCGTCGCCTATATAATCGTCTTGCGTCAATTGGTATCAGAGCTAAGTTGCGCGCCATTTTCAATACGCAGTCGTAGAGTCTATATGTTTCATTATGTCTAGGTGTCACAATTATTCCTCTCCTCACTTTGGAGGTCTCGAGTCCACTTGCAACCGCCCTCATAGATCCCCTTCAGGGAGACCCTCACGATACTACGATGATTATTCACGAACGCAGTACATCACTTTCATAGATCGTGTTGGCCCTCCGACACGACCCCACTATGCTAGACACGATCAGTATGATGATTGTCGTCGTTCTTATCCATACACGCGAGCGGATCGTGTTGATCCTTCGACACGATTCAGTTATCTTAGGGATGATTATTATGAGGATCGTTGTTCCGAGAGAGATCTTGAGAGTCAGTTTCGTACTGCTGCCCCTTCCTTTGACGGCTCATCGAGTCCCGAGTCTTTCAGTTATTGGTTCGTGGACATGAAGTATTATCTTGACCATTTTGAGGTATTTGGTGAGCGTCGCGTCAAGCTTGTGAAACTTAGACTTTAAGATCAGGCGAGGGCATATAGGTATAACGTTGAGAGGACCCGTGAGCGAGACCGTCTACATCGCATCACTAGTTGGGTGGACGTGAAGCGTATATTGTGTCAGAGGTATCTTCCGTCATCGTATCAGACTCGCTTGCTCGACCAATTATTTTTCCTTCAGCAAGGATCCATGTCCGTCGCTGAGTACAGGGATCGCTTTGATGAGTTAGTTGTGAGGAGCGATATCCGAGAGGACCCAGCCATGACCTCTTGCAGATTTCAGTATGGCCTTCGATCTGACATTCGTACTAAGGTGATTTATCATAGCTCGAAGTCCCTCGAGCAGACATATCAGCTCGACCTTCGTTATGAGCAATCTTTGAGAACCACAAGAGCTAGTTGATTGGATTCTCACATTGATCTTCGCGGTACGAGTCCCTCCCATACTGAGGTTACCACGACGCCTATCATTGTTCCATCAGACATGACTGAAGTGATACCTGATACGGATTGCTCTAACCCCAGTGAGGTGCTTAGCCCAATGAGTGACCTATCTCTTGTTTTTCACCCAACTCTCGTGACCCCGACTGAGAGTGAGCCTGAGCGACCTCTTGAGCCTATAGTGTCATGCCCCTCACCCACACCACCACCTCTGGCATGTCATGGGTTGATTAGCACCCCTACCCTGGACTCACGTCTTGACACCACACCCACAGACCTATTCTTGAGCATAGATCTATGTCGCTCTCCCATTATCATGGCCCTGAGTCACATCGCGACCGAGAGCCCAGAGCCTAGTGTTGATCTCGTAGTGGCTATGCAATCCATTCATGGGGGCACTACCCCTTATGTTGGTACTCATCTGGAGGACCTTAAACCTAGTGACGAGTTCCATGACGAGCCCCCAATTGAGCCTCATGATGATCCCCCACATCCTGGTGAAGATGAGAATCAGGTGAGGTGCTTGTTTACGAGTTTCGAGTTATTGACGTCTTTTTCCCTATCATCTCTGACCTTAACCCAGAGGATGGGTCGTGAGTGGAGTAAGACGTATGTAGGGACTACCTTGAGCACAATAGAGTCGGCTCATATTTTGAGGACCTACGTTATGACACATCTCACTCGTGATGAGTTTTGGGACACGCCACCCGCTAACCCGCCCGATGTGTTCTTTCTTGTCGGAGACACTCACCACACCCTAGAGCCACGTCCTCTAGTCGATGTACTCGATTTTCACTCAAGTGGTCGCCTCCTTCGCAATGGATTTTCATACACACCCCTGGTGAGCCCCCTGACGTGTCACGTTCCCTGAGAGACATCTCGCTCTTTACGAGCTTGTATTTGAGTATAGTTGTCTCTCTCGATCATCTAAGCACTCGTCCCACACGTATGAGTTTTTCTACACTCCTCCGAGAGAGCCTCCTGATAGGCCACCTCTTTTGGTAGATTTTCAAGTGGTTATTAGCCTTTCCTGTAGCGAGTATGTTGTGTCCGTCGTGTCTCATTTACATCATTTGCATGAGTTTGTTGAGTCATTTCGTCATCATTTGCATGAGTCTGTTGCGTTGTCTGTTCATCGTTTGCATGTGTGTCATGAGTCGGTCCGACGAAGAATCCATAATGATAATAAATTTTGTAAATCACATGCGGATGTTCACTGGCAAGTGCAGGTACTTCATGAAAGTGAGCAGGTGATGGTGAGAATCTGCGTTGTGAGGCTCCGTGCGAGGCTTGCTAAAAGCTTGAGCGTTAGGCGAATGGATCCCTATATAATCATGAGACAGAACGAAGCAAACATCTACGATCATGATATCCCTGCAAGTATGGGTATCCACCTGATATTTAGTGTTGAAGATATGACGTCGTACTACGAGCCTCGTGAGTATGTGAACCCAAGCAGTGGGGACTTCCAGCCGCCCACACCTCTATTCACGTTGCCTTACCACCCTCATAGCCCACCCACGTCTAATGACCACCACTACTCAATCACTTCTGACACCCACCCACCTGGAGACTCGTCTTCTTTGGTTCTACCTACAGCGCCGCCGATCGCACCAGGATCCACCACTCGTGAGTTGAGCGTTGAGAGCTTCATGGAGACCAGATTCCGCCAGTGCATTTCTACTACAGACGTTGGTGACACATGGGTACTTGCAGCAGAGCGTGATCGATTCACCCCTGGACTTCGACTTCAGTACGACCGTCTCCATTTACCGGAGATGACAGCTTTTCAGTCGGGGAGAGTCGCTTGGCGAGGACACTCTTCCATCGACGACACTTGGGCGACCTCTGGTGGACCTCTTCGAGTTTTACCTGGCATACAACGAAAGAATTCCGATCTCAATTCATCGGGAGATGAATTCTTTCAAGTCGGGGAGATTGATGTGGAGCAGAGGCGAGGACGAGCTTTGGGCCCATTCGGGGATGATTTGGCAACTCTCCATATATGGCGTGACCGGATTAACGATCGGACTCCGCGGATGTGTTTGGATTCGCGTTGCAAATCGATTTGATATATTATTTCATTATTTTGCATTCTATTTTGATGTATTTAGGTGGCCCCACCTCCGGCCAATCATAGCCGTCGATGGTGGGATGCCCTAATCCCCCTTTTATTATAAATAGATGGTTTGTGGGCTGATTGAGGCATTGCAGAATTTGGAGAAACACTATTCTCGGATTCCAGCGATCACCCCGCGGTGCCGACGCCGTGGAACCCTAGGTGACGACTCCTAAGCTTGTATCTCCCTCCCCAAGGTACACCCTAACCCTAGCCCTCTTTTCCCCCTTCCAAACTCCCTCCCGCAGCCCCCAACAGCCCCCCAAACAGCCACCGTGGCTGTCCAGAAAATCCCCACTTGGTCACTGTTCAAAAATGAAATTCACTATTCCTAGCCTATAGTCCCCCCCCCCTCCCTGTTCCACCGCCAGCCTCCCTGCAGCCCCAAGCCAGCCGCCTCTCCTTCCTTCCACTGTTGCCGCCAGCCTCCCTACAACCCCAGCCTCCAACACCCCTTTTTGCTGCCCAGCAAAGCAGCCCCCTTCTCAGCCCGCTGTCGACTGCCCAGTTCAGCCACCACTGCCTCCAAGCCCAGCCACCTCCCCCCTATAGCCACCGCTCCTTCCCTACAACCACCACACCTCTCCTCTACGTGGAACCACCTCCAGCCCTCTCGTCCAAATCAGTCTAGATCTGGACAAATCCAGCCCGGATCCGCTCCCAAATCATCGGATCTATCCACCCTCGTCTGGATCTCTACCCACATGGCTGGATCCATCCATTTCCGGTCCGTTTTCACCTTCCACCGCCAAGGACAGCCACCTACGTCGCTTTCCCGCCTTTGGTTCCACCTCGGATCGTCATCCACGCATCCCCGGCTTCGGATTCTTCAGTGCCTTGGTCAGCCCACTAGTTTGTGAGTCTTATTTGTATTGGGATATTTTATTCAGCATTTAATATTTGATTGGACTCTTGTACTTGTTTGAATATCTTGCATGGTAGTTGTCTGTTAGATAATTATCGTGCTTTGCAGGATTTATTCGTCGTACACTCTTGCTTTGGCCCTCCACGCGGAGGAAAGCCTAAGCTTGTTTCGTCCTAAATAATTATTGTGTCTTGCTGTGAATTAACTGCGTGGGATGTCATTATTTATTATTCAATTGTGATTTAACCCGTCGGGCTTTGCATAGCATGTAGGGTTAGGTCGTCGATTCTCTCGCCGCCTATATATTCGTCCCGCGTCAATATGCGATTTAGGGTGTACACAGAGTTAGGAGTTCTCCACAATTGAATTAAAGTTATTAAAGAGAGGTAACAAGAGTGGAGTATAGACACGAGAGTGGGCGAAATAAAATATTTTTTAGAATGAGAAATTACAAACACTAAAACAATTGAAAACAAAACATATAAACCATTATCTCTTCAAGTAGAGAACAAACGCGAGACCCAACAATAAAAAAATAACAAACACACCTTGAACACGCAAATATTGAAAGGGGAGAGCTGTCAGGGTGGCATAATCGCAATCCGGGGCTGTTTTCAGCTATGTAGCACGGAGACGGAAACGGGATACGGGATACGATACGAAACGGATACGATACGAAACGGATACGATAAACTTGATTTTTAAAAAAATGCGGATACGGGAAACGTTTTTAATTTTTTAAATTATTTTAATATAAGTATTAATTAATATAAAAAATACAATTAACAAACTAAGGTACCATCCCAGTCACTACATTCAATAAAGAATAATTGGCGCACAATCATGTTGTTTAGACACAATGGGAAAGATTAGGCTAGGAAAAGGTATTAGATATCACAGGAAGAGAAAATATGAAGAATAGCTCATGCAATCTATTCATTGAGGTATTCAAAAGCACAAACATTATTTATAGTGCCTACAAGTACACATTTTAGTTTGATTTATTTATTATCAATACAGATTACTCAAGAGTCAAGATTGGGCCTATAAATAAACATTGAGAACTAATATCATAATAGGTAATGATGATCATCAAACTCTTCACATAAACAAGATCTTCTTTGGCATTAAATTAATAAAATGATTTTGTAAGGAGAAGAAATTATTTGTAAGAGTTAGCCACCATTTAATATGAGACGTGACTGCGCGCCTCACGCCGTGAATAAAATTGCGGGAAACGCGTATCCCGCAAGGGGGATACGCGTTTCCCAATTAATTTTTTTATTTAATTTAAATATTGCGTTTCCTACGTTAGGAAACGTTTCGGAAACGCGTTTCCGCGCGTTTTCGGGCGTTTCCCATATCCGATACACGTTCGAGCCGATACGCGAAGCATTTTTAAGTATCCGTCCTTCGTAGGTTTTCAGGCCTCAAAAGCAAGGCCCAACTGTTGGACAGCCACGGCGGCTGCTGGACTGGTCTTGGAGAGCTGGAATATGGACAAGAGAGGTAGCATTCAGCGAACAGCGCGTGTAGAAGGCTGTCCAGGGAACAAGACAACAACCTGGGCCAAGCAGAGAGGTGTTTTGAGCGGCTGGCAGCAAGCTTCCTGGAGGTTGGTGGATGAGGGAATGGCGTGAGATGCTTGGCAAGAATTCTGGGCGGCTGACGGGTGGCTGGACAGCATCTGATGGTAGTGTGGGATGGGAAATGGGAGGAAAGGAGGCTGCTGGGCAGATTCCTGGATGGGGGAGGGGGCCGGTACGAGGTTTCAGGGGATCGGGTGGGCTGGAGGAGGTGGTAGTGGGGAGGAATGAGGTGGTTTGAAGGAAGTGGGGTGGAATCCAGGGAATAGGAGAGGATGAGGGGGTGGGCCGGCTGTTGAGGGGAGTGGAGAAATGGGGGGCTATTATTTAGGAAGTGGTTCCTAAGTTTAGAAAGTGGTTCCTAAGTTTAGGAAGTGGTGGGGTAGTGGGGGTGGTTAGGAGGTAGTTATGGGTGTTTATGAGTGGTGGTGGAGGTGGCTGGCCGGAGGGTGGCCGGAGTTGGTGGTTGGAGAAGTTTTCCGGAAATCGCCAAAAAAACTAAAATGAAATAAAATGATAGGGCATATGGAGGTGGATCACCGAAGGTGGCCGAAGACGTTTTCCGGTGATCGCCGGAGATGAAATCAAGGGGAAGAAGGGGCAATTTGGGGGGATTTTGGTGAGGAACGAGGGAGGGGGAGGACCAGGGGACGGTTGTGCGGTGATTGGGGAATGGGATGAGCGGCAGTGGGTTTATGAGGGGTTTTGAGAGTGGTAGGGGCTGGTGGAGGAGATGTTGTCGGCTAAGGGGAGCGGGGAGGGGCGACAGTGAATAGGGAATGAGGTGGGGTAGCCGGGTAGGGGGGAGGAGGCAGTGGACGATAAGGGGAGGTAGAGGGGAGGTGACTCACGGCTAGGAGGAGGGGATTTCCAAGGCTTCGCACCCGGGAGCGGCTTCTGTCGGGAAAAACATCATCTTGATTTATCTTACAGATTATATAAAAGTTATTTCATCCTCTAGGATTTATTACTCATGTTGTATAGTGAGGGTAATAGGGTCTTTAGATATCCTAGGATGACACACTCACATTAGAGTGTCAAAGTCTAGTAAAAAAGGAGTGCAAAATCCATTTGAGTTAATTTTGCGTCGAAAGGAAGTCGACGCAGCTTCAATTGCAAGTTGAAGTAACTTCGAATAGAAGTAAATATTACTCAGATTGGGAGTCGATGCATCATTGGAAGTCGACGCAACGTCGAATTGTATTCGACGCAGAAGCCAGAGTCAATCGACGCATCATTGGAAGTCGACGCAACTTCGAATTGTCTTCGACGCAGAAGTCAGAGTTTAAAGTCTATGTTCTTCATCTCAACGGATACATCGATAAGGAATCGACGCAACGTCGATAGCATAGTTCAAATCAAAGCTGAGGAAGATTTCGAAGTTGTTTCTAGTACAACTCAAAGGTGCGTCGATAAGAAGTCAGAGGTTATTCGACGCAACGTCGAATACAGTCACAGTTTTGGTAAACTTCATGGAATAGATTATGATGCTTATTCAGAAGATATATATGGAAGATATTTGAATTGTAACGGGTCGTACATGAACAAGATGAGAATGAATAATTCCAGAGATTCAATAATGATGAAATTGGAAATTATACAAAGGATTTTGACGGGCAGTCAACACAAATAGAAAGAGAGCGATAATTCCTCTTGGGCATTCCAACTGGAGAATGATCAGAAGAGGAAAGTCATTCATCTCCATTTGGACAGCTCAATTGGTGATGAGAAGTGGAAGAACTCCATAGTTAAGCGTGCTCGGGTTGGAGTAGTACTGGGATGGGTGACCTCCTGGGAAGTCCCCGTAGTGCATGCTTGACTATCGAGTTTGCTTCATCAAAGGGAGGTTGTGGCCACCAACAACCCGCCAGTAGGGATGGAGAGGGGTTGGGGTGCTTGGGCTGCAGCCCGATAACGGTCGCTAGGCGAGGCTGTCGGTGGACGTTGTCCCGATTGTAAGTCCAGGGCCTTGGGACGTTACAAAAAAAATGCACTTTTTATTGTAACGTCCCAAGGCCCTGGACTTACCATCGGGACAACGTCCACCGGCTGCCTCGTCTGGCGACCGTTACCGGGCTGCAGCCCAAGCACCCCAACCCTCTCCAGCCCACTGACGGGTTGTTGGTGGCCACAGTCTCCCTTCGATGAGGCAAACTCGATAGTTAAGTGTGCAGCACGGGGACTTCCCAGGAGGTCACCCATCACAGTACTACTCCAGCCCGAGCACGCTTAACTATGGAGTTCTTCCACTTCTCATCACCAATTGAGCACGCTTAATTGGGAAGTCCCCGTGCTGCACACTTAACTATCGAGTTTGCCTCATCGAAGGGAAGTTGTGGCCACCAACAACCCGCCAGTGGGATGGAGAGGGGTTGGGGTGCTTGAGGTGCAGCCTGGTAACGGTCGCCAGGCGAGGCAGTCGGTGGACGTTGTCCCGATGGTAAGTCCATGACCTTGGGACGTTACAATAAAAAGTGCATTTTTTTGTAACGTCCCAAGACCCTGGACTTACAATCGGGACAACGTCCACCGACAGCCTCGCCTGGCGACCGTTACCGAGCTGCAGCCCAAGCACACCAACCCCTCTCCATCCCTACTGGCGGGTTATTGGTGGCCACAACCTCCCTTTGATAAGGCAAACTCGATAGTCAAGCATGCACCACGGGGACGGTCGGGGTGCTTGGGCTGCAGCCGGGTAACGGTCGCCAGGCGAGGCTGTCGGTGGACGTTGTCCCGATTGTAAGTCCAGGGCCTTGGGACGTTACAAAAAAAAAATTGGACCATTTCTCGATTTATGTGTGTCATCCTTGCGCAGGGGCCATGCTAATCTTCTCTGTATCATTCCAATTTTATCAGATGTCCCCGAAAGCTCAATTGGTGATGAGAAGTGGAAGAACTATATAGTTAAGCGTGCTCGGGCTGGAGTAGTACTGGGATGGGTGACCTCCTGGGAAGGCCCCGTAGAGGCGCTTAACTGGATCACTTCTCACCAAAGGGAGGCTGTGGCCACCAACAACCCGTCTGTGGGTTGGAGAGGGGTTGGGGTGCTTGGGCTGCAGCCCGGTAACGATCATCAGGCGAGGCTGTCGGTGGACGTTGTCCCGATGGTAAGTCTAGGGTCTTGGGACGTTACACAGAATTCAAAAGAAAAGAGATAACACAACAATCTTCTTCTTCTTCTCGAGCTCTCTCTAACAGAAAACAGAACAGATCTCTGCACAGAATATTCTTTTACAGAAGGCTTCTTTTTCTTCCTCTCTCTCTCTGAAAGAAGCATACAGAATATACAGAGATCAACAACTGGATCTGGTCTATTATAATCCTTGCATCTTTCTCTAAGCAAGGATTCATCCTCTGAAGAAGGATCAAGAAACACTTAGTGCCTACAATCCTCATTGAGTGTTGAAAGAGGATTCATTCTCAGAAGAAGAATCTTCTTCTTCTTCTTACTTTCTGTAAATTGAGTAAAGAGACCTAAGAATCCCTCTTCAAAGGATTCAGTCTGGTTCAAGATCTCCTTAACAAAAGATCTGGCCTGGTTCAAGATCTCCTTAACAAAAGATCTAGTTTGGTTCTAAGAGTCTCCTTAACAAAAGACTCAGATCCTGGTTCTCAGAGTCTCCTTATCAAAAGATTTAGGCTCTGTGATAGTGTATTCCTACCAATGTGGTAAAAGAGTAGAGTACCCAGATTTTGGGGAACCACTATAGCTCTTGTCTCTTCAGTGTTGTGATAATTTTCTGTGTTGTCTCTTAGTTAGTTTTATTATTCTGTGATTAATTTATTCTGGTTGGAATTCTGGATGCTCAGTAATTAGAACTGTTTTTCTGTGCACATTTTAATGAAAAGTTTTAAATCTCTATTCACCCCCTAGAGAATACTCAGGGGAGTCATTGTGCACTTTCAGCTTCGACACCGACTTGACCAAAGGATGGACTTCAATACTCTATTCTTCAATGCCCAAAATGAGAGCCCTCACCCGCTATATATAGACTTTGGGGGGAACAATGGACGGCTATGATTGGTCAATTGTTCCGACTCCAAAATAAATGAAAATACAACTCGAAATAAAAATTGAAAAGAACAACTAATTCTATGATCGGTGATCCGCTCAAGATGAGCGGTTCCGATCGTCATTGTACCCGAGGTCGTCATGAGTAAACTCGAACAGGTCGGGCAGGCTGCTCCCCATCACAATGTCTCCTTGAATATTAGTAAATCCAGGTGGGGTTCGATAGAGGGACACAACGGATCTAGTGAGAGGTGAATTCATCCACCTAGTTTGTGGTGAGAGGCACCTTTCAGTGTTTTAGAGCTCCATGAAGGTCGAAGAACTACTCAACGGGAGGCGATCCACCCTAAAGGATTGGTGCCCACAAACACCAAGATGTGGACCTGCTAGAGGAAGGAGATGGGTGGCGTACAGTAGGGAATGGGCACCAAGAGACGGGCCGATGATTTAATCCGACAAGAACGCACTGGCGAAGGTTACCCATCCACGGGCTTCGAGATAGCGGCAACGGTGGGGGTGTTTGATGTTCACAGTGGAGGATATAAACTCCCGCACAAGGAGGTTGAGGTCTGTGACGAAGTCTTCCAATTAATCCATAGAGGCGCCAGTGGCAATGGCCTGAGTCCATGAGACGAAGTAATGATCAGGTGATTGTCGTCATGGGCAGGCGCGGAGGGACCTGCAACTAAGGACAGCAGGCCACGACAGGTCGAACCAACTTGGTGGTTCTCACAATAGTTTCTGTAGGTGGGGAAGGTGTCTTAGAGGGATCAAGGAACAATGTGTAAAATCTGAGAGAAATTTCAATGCAAGAATAGTAATTGAGATACAATGGGGAGGGTCGGGTCCATCCTAGGGGCCACTACTGGATTGATGATCTCCTCCAAGAACTAGAAATCTCCAAGCATGCCATAATACTTACTACAGGCCCCTTTATATAGAGGAGCTTCCAAGATTTTATCATTGAATATAAGTAAAGGAAGCAAAACATAGGAATGTGCGAAACCGCCTCTACGCGAACAGAATCTCATGACTGTTCAGGTTCAGAAAACAGTGTATTAATCACACCAAGACTAATAAGATTTTGTTTAAGCTTAACATTGAAACTAAGCATACCTCATATCTTTGGATCTTATACTCTTCAAAAGTGGTCACATACTGAGAATATGAGTTCGTCAACCCAGCAACTACAATATGCAAATTGTCGTCGAATTCTCTAGAGTTGCTATTGGTAAGTACACTTCTTACAGCTGCACGCAGACGCCTTCCAGCCATTGTCGAAAACTCTGAAATAAAATTTGGTATTTCACTGAAATGAACATAAATTGAAAGATAATATGCCCATAAACATATATATATATGTACAGCGTGAAAAAATTAAACTAGAAGAGAATGTGATGCACTAATTAAAGCATTTCATTTAATTAACACAGCGCGTGAAAAATTAGACTAGAAGAGAGAATATGATGCAGCAATAATATGCATACCTCCAGGCACACAGAGGATGACAAATTGTCCAATTCGAATTATTTGAATTGGAAGAACTGAAGGCTGGAAAATGATCAAACGGAGAAAAAGGAACTAATTAGAAAGATTATATAATAACATAAACATATTTTCTTAACATATATTTCAGGTAGGATTGCAATTACTATTTACAAATATCGAAAGAGATTTTTAAGGGTTGAGTAGTTATGAAATAAAAAAGAATAAAAATACATTGTGAGAAAAACAGTGCATGTTATGTGATCACATCCTATTCAAGAAATGTCACTAAAGAAAAATAAATTATAACAGTTAAGTTTTGTTAATTGATCACCATAAATGAGGATGGTCAATATAAACCAACTTGGTGAAGTTATGGTGAAATAAGTTTAGAAGCAAACATTAAGAAAGCATGAGTAGAAATAGTCCGGAATGATCAAAATATTAAAGTAAAATATAAATATATCTCTGATGAGTGACAAAATTATGTGGGTATATGCACAATAATTTGTTCTGCTTGACAGTACCTCCTTAGAAAATTCATTTTCTTTTTTCCTTCCACATCTCTGTCAAGTATCAACTCTTAGTAGAAAAACTATTGATCTCAGTAATAAGAAGTAAAAATGCCACATAAAAAGTAAGATTACCGCAACTTCCTTTATACGTTAAGTAATAGATGGATAAACAGTTATTAATTGATCCAAAATGATTGTTCAGAATTCCTCACAATAAACATGTTCTTTCATCTAAATCATTAATTGAATTGAATTTCTCCATGTGTTACGAGCCCCCGTTTGGGATCTCGAGTGCGGCCTCCGAGCGTGAAGCCATGGAGGTTGGAGTTCCCCCTCTTCAAACCCCGGGAACCTATGGTGGCATCAGAGATACGTGGAAGGAGACGAATGGTGTTGGGAAGGAAGTCGGTCGCTTCAATTTTTGTGCGCGGTGTTGATTCAGCCTTATGAGGGTGGGATCCTAGAACGGGAGAGGAGAGGAAAAAAGGAAGAGATATATTTTTAGTGTTTAATTGCATGCCTCTTTTCAATCATCCAACCATCAAAAGGGCTAAATCCTCAATCAAGCCAAATATCCAAAATGTCCTCACAAGGCTTAACACATGTGAGTTATTAAAAAAAGATTTAAGGAAGAAGAAAACATAATAAAAATGTGTGACGAGCTAGTGATCGCACGTAATCCTTGCAAGGTTTCAACTGATGTTGGTACGTAGCCCCCCATCGTAGGTCCATAACATCTTCTCCCCTGTTGAGATCAAGTTTATCATCCAGCTGCAGGGTAGGAGTACCAAGGGTGTCGTGGGGGTTTGGCCCGCGAACGGGTCAACTGGGATACGTGGAAAACGCTATGGTATATATATAAATAGATAGATAGATAGATCGAGATATTCTTTCCTCTATGTCCATGAACTTCTAATTCAAGTCAGAGTTAGAGAATATATCTATGAACATACGTTGACAGGAAGTCAAAGTTCAAGAAGTTGGGTGTCGACTTCTTCAAAGATCAAATTCAAATTAATTTTCATTATGGTCGTTATAATTTAAGTAAGGAAGGCTATCATTGGATTGAAATATCTTTGGCAAAGGCAGAACATGGGCTATATAAGGATACTTATTCCTATTCAATACAACAAGGATACACAGAAATATATTTGGGCAAAAAGCTATCTTTAGGATGACGATTGATCGCCTCTCTCTCTCTGAAAAAATGGCTACATTCTTCTTCACCTCTCTTCTCTGGAGGAACTGAAGAAGAAACTCAATCGAAAAAGATCTCTTCTTTCGATCTATTGACTGGTCATCAGAAAGGAAATACAAGGGGCGTCGTCTGGAATTATACCTCAACAGATTCATCTATTCTCTTAATTGAATCTGGTCTTCTAGGAGGAATCGACTGCTTTTCTCTCTGCAGTAGGATCATCTTCTCCAACATCCTGAAAGAGTTCTTGAATCTCTCTTCAAAAGATTCTGGGTGGTTTAGATCCTCCTTATCAAAAGGATCAAAGTGGTTTTGAGTCGACCTTAGCAAAAGGCTCTCTAGTTGGTTTTGAGTCAACCTTATCAAAAGACTCTTTGTGTAGTTGATCCTCCTTATCAAAAGGATCATAGTTGGTTCAGTCACCTTATCAAAAGGTTGATTGGTTTGAGATACCTTATCAAAATCTCTTGTGGTTCTAAGAATCTCGTTATCAAATGATTCAGTTGTACTGGTTCAAGGGTCTCCTTATCAAAAGACTCAACACTGTTGGGGAATTTCCAACCAAGTGATAGAAGAGAGGGTGTACCCAAATTTGGGTCTATAAATTCTCGTGTCTTCTGGATTGCAAATTCTCTGTGGTTGTGTTTGTTTGTTTGTTGTGCTTATTACTTCTTCATTTATGTTGTGCTTATTACTTCTTCATTTATGTTGTGCTTATTGCAACAAACAAATATACTGTGATTGTGCTGTGATTGGCTAAAGTAAAAGAAATTTTATTTACTCTATTCACCCCCCGCCCACTAGAGTAAATCTCATTGTTCACCCTGCCTTTCACATTGCATACAAACGAGATACAATCGGAAGACAAGCTTCCGCCAACTCTTGGAGGTTGGATCCTCCAAAGACCATCTCTCTATTGAGAGCCCAAAATTACTACTAGCCAAGCCTCCAAACACAATTACCCCTACCTCTTATATAGATGAGTAAGGGCACACACCATTACAAAATATCTTAATTGATACAATTAATTTAAGCAATATTAATTAATAATAATTAATCGATATCAATTAGATTAATTAATAAAAATTAATTGCAAAATATTATATGAAATTACCACGGCCATCTCAGGCGGATGTATCGTTTTGACATTATTCCTCCCTTGAAAATTGACCTTGTCCCCGAGGTTAAGGTCAGAAGATTTGTCGGGGTCTTTAAAAATGTTGGCGGCCAACCAACTGGGTAGGGGTTCCTCGAGGAAAAGAAAAGGAAGAAATGTTGGCTGGCGGGGGGCTCAAGGAGAAGGGGAAAGGGCCCATGTGATGGAAGGGAGCGGCCAGGAGAAGAAGAAAAATCAAAATTAAAAGACACGATGACAGTGGTAGAATAAAGCCAAGGAGGTAATGCAAACCAAAATTAGAGTTTTGATATTTAAATAATAAATTTGAGAGCATTTTAAATTGTGCGGCGCAAACCATATTTTAACGAACAATTTCATGCATCATCTGACCTAGGGTAGGTAAGATTCATGCAAGGACCGCGCAATTGACAATAATCAACATCATAAAATGATTCATCCACAAGCATATATAAAACACGACAATAGATTTTTCCAAATTAACGACAACTTTATAGGGGGCCACTATTTCAGTGGTACTCTGTGAGCAGCCACTTTGTGCATTTATTGTCAAAGGTTAGGTCTTTCTCCTCTGAGAGAAGCCACTTTGTACATAGTGCCAAAGGTTAGGTCTGTTTCCAATCTTCCCCCGCCCATACCCCCAATGATTGGGGACTATATGGGTTCTGTTGTTGTTGTTGTTGTTGTTGTAACGACAACTGGATAATAATGAGAATTAGGACAGGCATGCTCTGAAACTATTAATCAAATAAAATTAAGCATTCCAGTATACCAGTATAATATGAGCAAGAGAAAATTGAGAGATACCACTGTATCATGGATGCCGAGTCGAAACCCGCAAACACAGGGACAGGATTATCTCAATATGGAAGTAGTGGAGTGGTGAGGCTCGGGTATGACAGTTATAGAGGAATCAGACTAAAATAGGACCTTTGTAATGGGAGATCAGACATGGGAATTACTTTAGGAGGGACACCTGGTAGTGTGTCATTCGTGAGGAAGGTTACAGGTGGTTAGTCAAATGTGAAGAGAAGGGGTGTCTCCTGAAGGTGGGGGACGATCTGGAGGTTCCAGGCGGCGAAGAACAAAGGATTGGTCGTAGTTTGAGCTGTAGGAAATTCTGTGGACGCCTAGAGCAGTAAGCATCGGGCTAGGGCTCGGCGGAACAGACTGTGTTTGACGGGGAAGTGGTCGTCGGAGTCCGGCGAGACTCCTGGAGGCGGCGTCATGGACAGAGGGCGGCTTGGAGGCAGAATCGGAAGAAGGAATAGGATGGAGGTTCGGCTGGGTTATCGAGCAAATTGAAAAGGTTTCCATATTCTCGATTATACCCAAAGCTGCTGAAATAGTGGGGGTTCTTTTAACGGGGAGAATAAGAAGGAAATATTGGAGGCTTTTAATATGTATTTTATTTAAAATTTAAGAATTTCAAAGACTACAAATCAAGACGGTTTTTGATCATCTCAATAATATAATCCCAAAAATTAGGTGCCTCATTTATATTTTTTTAATGATAAAATATCTCTTTGGATTGTTTAATATATATACAAATCTTCCTTGCATTATTTATCATATTAACTAATTTGACGGATCTTCTATTCAAAGTTTTACTGGGTGATCACTCCAATAAGTCGTAAGAGTTTGTGCGAATGAGAAGTGCGTTGCAAACAAATACACGAGCGTGAATAAAAAGCGCAAACAACAGAATACGAGATACATGAAAACATGCGCTTATATTAAATGCGCAAAAATATAAATGGACGAAAAATAACTTGATGTGACATGGTTGAATCAATTCTCCCAAGGTTGAAAGAGCTCGACCCTGTTGAGAATATAAGAAAGCCTGCAACAAGGAATTATGAACGTCGATCTAAAAGTGTGTTATGTGTGTCTGCCTAAATTCCGCCATACTTGTTGTCAATGATCAGGATGATAGCTTGCTTCCTACACAAAGCCAATGATCTCTCCAACCGGCCATCTCAACCATGATGAACTCACATACCTTCAGAGAAATACTCGCCGACTAACAAATAGTACTCACCGACTATGAAGGAGTACTAGTCGACCATCACAGGGGTCTCGCGAACTACTCCGCTTTCTGTACTTAGTATTTTTTACCGCATCTTGTAAGCGGACAACCCATATTTTTGGAGGTTGCCCGCGGGCAGAGCCCCCAAGCCTATAAATATGCCATGAACAGTAGCTCTGAAGGCATCGTAAACCGAGCCAAGAACTCCCCCAATACTCGCAAGCCCATAGAACAGAACTTGCGAGTACCCTAACGGAGAACAATTTTAACAATGTCAACGGTGATTTGTGCTTAGAGCCTGATAGGATTGACACCGGATCACTCCCTTCAATATTACCTCCTTTATTTCTACTTTAGTTTTTTCCTGACTCTACTTCATAGTTTGTTTATATGCAAGATGATGTGTTGAATGATCTGTATATTGAATTTGTTGACGACATTGTCTTGCAGGAAATACAAGCAAGGGCAATGAAAGTTGTCTTTATTTCTTTTCTAATAAGTGATGTCAGGTGTCCTTTTGATTTCTTCTCTTTTTCCCTCATTTTGAATAGAAACTTGATCTTAGGGAAAAGGAGAAGACTGTTTTTGTGTTGGTATAATTTACCAATGCGAGAGTTGAAAAGGAACCCTGAGCACTTCCACTTTTCTACTCTTATAAGCTAGAACGTTGAACACATCCGAATAAGTCGTGCTTGGGATAATAAACCCGGTAGTTATCTTTATTTTTCTACACTGCTTAGCTAGTTTGTTTGTGTCTATATGTGTTATGATGAATAAAATCATCATTAGGTAATTACAGTTGCCAAATTCCTGCACATGATCATTTTTGTGGCCACATCGTTTCGTTTCTGAATTGTGTTAAGGGGTTTTACAGAATTCCTTCGCGCACGGTCGTGCGAGTACAACACGCATTGTCGTGCGTGCACTCGATTTTATTAAAAATAGGGCACGGTTCAGGATTTTTATTCCCAATCCATACTCTTCCCCTCTTCCGCGTGAGGTGTAACGACGGAACCCTAGGGTGTTTCGCCGGCGATCCCTCAGTTCGTGCCTCGAATCTACCGCAAATCTCTTCTTGGGAGAGCATTTTGGGTGCATTTCCTCAATTCTCGTGGATCGTGCACTGGTGCACCATTCGTGCGCGACAACTGAAGGTGGTGGTCGTGCACCGTATTCATCAGCCACGAACTCGCAGTTTGCTGCTCTAATCCTTCATTTCCTCTTCTACCAAGTTTGCAATGTCGTTCATTGTCTATTCGAAGAAGAAAACCACCGGTTCCAAGAAGCGGCACGGCGACGAGGGAGGAAGTTCATGGGTAAATGAAGATTTACGAGGGAGGAAGTTCATGGGTAAATGAAGATGAGGTCTCTGAAGCAAAGCTTTCATTTCCCACCTGACACACATGGAGAGATACCTACGGTTGAAGGAAAATAAATTCATGGACAACAAGTGCATCAACTGGGATGTCCTTCGGACGTTCGCCTCCACCGGACGGTGAGGGAGCTAGTGAGGCAGGGCAGTTGGGAGGCCCTGCTCGACATTATGGATATCAGTTGTTCGGCGCTCTCCATGGAGTTATTATCCGCATTCGAATTCGACAAGGCTACGACGGAATACAAACAGTTGATGAAGCTGAATTTCTATATCTTGGGAGTTCCGTATAGCCTTAGGCTCTGTTTGGCGGAGCGATTTGGGAGCGGTGCGTCGCTACATTTAAAATCGTCGCGCCAAACAGCAAAATCAAGAGCAGTGGGCGAAGCCACCGCTGCCAAACCGCAAAATAATAACGATCTGGAGTCGTGAAAATTTTTCACGACTCCAAAATCGCGAACCGGGCGTCTCCGCGGGCTGCGCAAAATCGTTCTCCGCCCACACGTCAAATCGCCTTCTACCTCCCTCCCCACTGCTCTAATGGCGTTTTGCTCCTCGTAATGGCATTTTGTTGCAATAGCTCCCCGCTCGACAGTCTTCTTCTTCTCGGTAAACCTTCACCCCCCCTCCCACTGCTCTAATGGCATTTTGCTATAACTCATGAATTCACAGATTTCTTGCCATCAAGTGTCGATTGTCCACAGAACAAGGATAAATAAATAAATCAAAATCATTCGGCAAAACATCATCAGAGGCGTCGTCATAATGTATTTCCTTATCTGTTGAATCTTTTTTTCTCGCGGAGGAAGACAATGCATGTCCTTCTCCAATCCATGATGTGACCACAACACCATCTTCTCTAGTGATATTTTGGGGTAGATTTGAATATTTTTAGATTACTCGTGTTTGCTCATAGATCCTTTCCTGGATTTGAATATTTTTAGATTACTCGTGTTTCACCGATTCTGTCACCACTCTGCAAAATAGCTGATTTTTCCACTACTGCTTCTCCAATCACTGCAAATGAGCCAAACAGAGCCTTAGTTTGGGGGAGTTCTCTATTCTACTCGGCCTCCACAGTGACGACTACGTCCGCTCGACGGAGTTCATCAGGCTGCCCATTGAGTTCCCTGTTAATTTTCTGCTCGACTTGTATTAGAGGGGCGATTACTGATGGGATGACACCATATGTGGCCCGCAAGGCTAAAGCTACTATGATCCTTTGCCTAGAGCTTCATTACGTGCATCACTTTCTCAGCCACACTATCACTGCTCGCAGCATGAGCAACAACGTAGTGCGGTGCCAGGACTTATTATATTTATACAGCATGTATAAGGCGCATCCCCATCAACTTGGGGCCCATGGTGGCTCACTTTCTTCTTCACCAGGTCGAAGATCTTCAAGTAGAGAGAATCAGAGGCTCCCAGTACATTGCAAAGTTGGTGAGGGCTATGGGACTATGGGATTCTCTCCCGGTAAGATGCAGGGGGTGTCTAATGCCACCCTTATCTCCTTTTGCTATGATATCCTCCATGCACATGATCATGTGAAACCCTGCGGGGAACTCGCCAGAATATGTGTTGATAGAGTCTCAGCATGGAGAAGATCAGGCGGTGGTTAGAGTTGTCGATGCACCAGCAGGGAGGGCCCATGGGGAGCAGGAGAGAGGTGGGATGGAACATGAAGAGGCGGCAAGGGAAGAGAAAGGCAACCCTCATTTGCTCGACGATCGTTTGAAGAGAACTATCCAGATGTGTATAGTCACATGGTGGACCACTGGTCCACTGTAGACTGGATGGCGGACTACCTCCGTCATATGGGTGCACATCTGGATATGGACTCATCTCAGTCTTCGGGGAGCACTTAAGGCCAAGATGGAGATCCACCCTCTGGCTTAACTTGAGGACGTTCCCACACTTTTCTTTGTGGACTGTATTATTTCTTTTTAGTTGTGCGGCGGGATGTCGGCAGATTCTGTAGAACTTATTTGATGCTTTGTGGTGTGTGCTAGACTACTGCTACTATTACTTTCTGTGATGGACAACTATTTTTGTGATTATATATATATATATTACGTTAATACAGATATTTGATCCAACTCAAGAACGTAAAACATAGCGCTTCTTGGGAGGCACTCCAAGCTTTTTTGTAATAGTTTTAGAGTATATCTATATGCATATGTAGTATACCTATTTTTGTGATTTTGTTATTACAGGTCTAGTTGCTTACATGATTTAGAGTGCAATTTGGCCTCTCACAATTTGCGACCGTCTTTTTATGTGATTTTCAATTGAGTGACCTCTTTCCTTTTCCCACACCTTCACTTATTCTACTCTTATTTGCATTGGGACAATGATTGTTTTAAGTTTGGGGTGACTGAATTGGCTTGTTGTAGTTACCACATCTGTTTTTATGCATCCTAGTTTTAGTTCAAATTATGGCGTGTTTAGGCTTTATTGTAGGATAGCAGTATACGTTGATATGATACCCAATTATTTCGAATGTCTTGTTTTTAAGTCAAATTAGCTCAGTTTTTGTGATGAAGTGATTAAGCATACCCAATTATTTTCGAATATCTTATTTTTAAGTCAAATTAGCTCAGTTTTTGTGATGCAGTAATTAAGCATGTGGCATTTGTTATTCATTAATAGTAATTCTTATTTCTTATATTGATTACATTTGAAGCTTTCTTAAGTCACGTTGAATCAGTGTTGGTGTGAGTTACCCTTTTATTATGCAAATCATGAGGTTTTCTTATCTCTATTTCATGCATAGTAGTGATTCTATAGGTTTGTGTAGCAGTGTGTTAGATCGTTGTAGAGACGGATTCTTGCTTAGCTACAAAAGGGTCGTTTAACTTAATATCTAGAGCTTGCCCCTATGCCCTTGAGGCATTTGCATGGATGGCTTTACGTTTACAATATGATCTAGGCCACTATTTGGATCGGTTGATCCATTGTATCTGTTAGAAAAGCCCATGTAATGGCCCATTCTGGAGCTCATATATTTTCTTATTTCTCTCTCTCTCTCTTTAGTCCCACATTGTGTATAAGGTTTTCCTCTCTCTTTCTCCCTCCTATATATTTGTGTTCATACATTGTAATTGATTATTGAGAAAGTATATACAAGGTTCTGTATTTCTCTACATGGTATCAGAGTCATCGGTCCTACGGAAGTTCAACACGGTTCGCATCTGGGCGGCTAGCATTCTGCTAACCGCAGCCCTTGCTCTCTCAAACCGCATCTGGGCGGCTAGCATTCTGCTACCCACAACCCCTTGCTTTATCAAACCGCAGATCGCAGTTTTTCTCTCAAACCGCAGTTGCTAACCGACCCTTGCGGTCTGCGCCTCCCGTGGTTCCTCCTCCTATCCTTCCTCCTCGTATGCTTTTATAGTTTTTTCTCCTCTCCTCCGTGGGTCCCACCTACTCAATGCGCCCTTCAGCGGCCTCTTCTGCTCACTGCGGCTTCTCCTACTCATCGCGGTCTCTCCTTCTAGTCGTGGCCTCTTCAGCGCCCTTCAACAACTTCATGCCGAGCTCCTTGTGGTCGTGCGGCCTCCTCCCTACGGCTTCTCCCTGCGGCCTGCCTCTCCTTCAGCGGCCTCTCCATGCGGCCCGCCTCTCTTTCAGGGGCCTCTCCCTGCGGCATGCCTTCAATGGCCTCTCCTTCAGCGGCCTCTCCCTGCGGTCTGCCTCTCCTTCAGCGGTCTCTCCCTGTGGTATGCCTCTCCTTCCGCGGCCTCTCCCTGCGGTCTGCCTCTCCTTCAGCGGCCTCTCCCTGCGGCCTGCCTTCAGCGTCCTCTCCTTCAACGGCCTCTCCATGCGGCCTCTCCTTCAGCGGCCTGCCTCTCCCTGCGGCCTGCCTCTCCCTGCAGTCTCCCTCCAGCAGACCATGCGGCCTCCCAGAAGCCGTGCCGACCTCCCAGCAGTTTCCCTCCAGAATACCGTGCGGCCTCCTCCCAGCGGTCTCCCTGTCGAGCTCCCTGAGACCGAGTGGCCTCCTCCCAGCAGTCCTGTTCGCTGCCCTGCTCGCTTCCGCTTGTTGCGGTCTCCCTGCTCCGTGCTCCCTGCTCCCTGCTCGCGCATACCTGTTGTCTAGTCGCTTCTCCGCTAAAATTCCATGGGATCTTCGACAAACTCCTCGGGGCTGCCTACTCCCTCTTCGGCAGGCCGCATGACTCCTGCTCCTGAGGTGCGTGATGAGTTAAGGATCACCACCATCTCCCTTGCTGGAAAGAAGAATTTTGTTGAATGGGTGCATTCTGTCAGCGGGTCCTCCAATCTAAGGGACTTCTGCATCATCTCAATAAGGATCCTCCCTCTGTACCTACAGATGACTGGCTACGGGACGATGGCCGTGTTCAGACTTGGCTCCTCAACTCCCTTGATGGCGAACCCTATCGAATGGCCATGTATCACGAGACGGCCAAGGCAATGTGGGATGAGCTCCATTCTCTCTACTCCGGCAAGGACAGTCTCCAGCACCTATATGACATCATCACGGATCTACAGACTCTTGACAATGGTGGTGCTGCCGACCTGACCGCTTTTGTTGCTCAGGCAAAGACACTGGCCGAAGCCTGGATCCGACATCACCCCGTAACTACGGATCTCGCAGCTCAACGGGCTCAGAAAGAAGCAGTGTGTATTGGCATGATGATGGCTCGTGTCCCGCCTCATCTTTAGAGCATTCGGGCTCAGATCCTCTCCTCTGCTGCTACTCCATCACTCTTTGATGTGTGTTCCATGCTGCTAAAGGTATCACCTCCACCTGATACTACGGGACCACCCTCACCGGTCCTTCTCCAGCACTCGTCCGCACCATTACATCCTCTCCCTCCCTCTACTCGTGGAGGACGGTCAGGATCTCCGGGCGGAGGTCGCGGAGGCCGCCCACGTCCTGAGTGCACGTTCTGCGGAAAGGATGGCCATCTTGAGGCGACCTGCTACCGCAAGCATGGTCTTCCACCTCGTCCAGCTGCTTCTGTTGTTGTCGACAGTGCTTCTGCCACTCGTGCTGCTTTTGAAGATGTCCGCCTCCAGCTCCAGCAACTCCATGGCCTGCTCAGCCGCCCGTCTTCCTCTGTTGCCTCCGCCGCCTCCATCTCCAATGAAGGTATCGCTTGTCTCTCCACTGGACCACGCTGGATAGTGGACTCAGGTGCTACTCATCACATCACCTCGTTGAAGCCACCTCAATACTTGCACTCTTCGCATCCTAAATATATCACTGTGTCCAATGGTGACACTCTCCCTGTCTCCGGCTCGGCTGATATTCTTCTCAATTCCTCTCTCTCTCTCCGTTCGGCTCTTCACGTCCCGGGCTCCCCGTTCAATTTACTTTCTGTCAGTCGCCTCACTACAGATTTGAATTGCTCTGTGACATTCACCTCCTCTTCTTTTCTTATGCAGGATCGACAGACGCAGAGTATCATTGGTAAAAGATGACTGCAAAATGAGCTCTACCTTCTTGATGCTCCCCCCACCATCCTCTGTTCCGTCTCCTCAGTTGATTGGCACTGACGTCTCGAACATGCTCCTCTTCCAGTCCTCCAGAAGACTCTTCCAGAGATTTATCTTCCTTCTTTTAGTTGTGATTCATGTATTCTGGGTAAATAACACCGCTCATCATTTCTTCCTCATTGTACTCGGAGCTCTGCTCCTTTTGTTTTAGTACATTCTGATATTTGGGGCCCGTATAAAATTACAAGTGTTTCTGGTTATCGCTATTTTATCACGTTTATTGATGATTATTCTCGAACGACATGGCTATACTTACTTCGTGATCGCTCTGAACTGTCATGTGTGTTCCGCACGTTTGTCCTTGAGATTCGCACTCAATTTTCCGAACCAATAAAAACCCTCCGAATTGATAACGCTCGCGAATATACTAACCATGAATTTGCCAACCTCTGCTCAGAATTTGGGATTATTCATCAAACATCTTGTGCCTATACACCCCAACAAAATGGTGTTGTTGAACGAAAAAATAGACATCTTCTTGATGTTGCTCGCTCCATCATGATTCAAATGCAGGTACCCAAGGCTTATTGGAACTTTGTGATGTCAACAGCATGCTGCGTTATCAATCGTCTCCCTTCCTCCGTCCTTCATAATGCTACTCCGTTTAGTCTCCTCTTCCCCTCTACTCCATCATTCTCTCTCACCCCTCGCATCTTTGGATGTACCTGCTATGTTCACTTGGTCCATCGACAGACAAGTTGGCATCACGAGCAGCCAACCACGTGTTCGTCGGTTACTCCCGTACTCAGAAAGGATATGTAAGCTACTCTCCTACTACCCGCAAGGTGACAGTCTCCGCTGATGTTACCTTCCGGGAAGATCAACCTTTCTTCTCCAACCAAAACCCCCCTCCACCACCACAATCCTTACCTAGATCTGTAATCCCAGTTACCTCTCCACCATCCCTCCTTCCTGTCCCGGCACCCGCTACCCACAAGCCTCCTCTTCTCTGTGTCTACACTCGTCGCCTTCCTCGCTCCGTCACCCCAATGCAGTCGGACTCGACCTTTGACACTTTGCAATCTGCTGATCCGGCACCGGCCTCCACCGCTCATCCCATGACGAACTATGTATCTTTACATTGCCTATCCCCGCCGCTACACACCCTTGCTACTTCTCTATCCTCTATTTCTATCCCTAACTCTGTGCAGGAGGCTCTCCAACATCCTGGCTGGCGGGCAACCATGGACGACGAAATGACAGCTCTCTGGGCCAATCAAACATGGGATGTGGTTCCTCTCCCTCCAGGCCAGACTATTGTTGGTTGCAAATGGGTCTTTGTAATCAAGCATGCTCCGGATCGGACAATTGACAGTCTTAAAGCCCGACTGGTGGATCGTGGCTTCACTCAACAACAAGGTCTCGACTATGAGGAAACGTTCTCTCCGGTGGCCAAGCTCAACACAGTTCGTGTCCTTCTCTCAGTGGTTATGCATCGCCAATGGCCTCTCCATCAGTTGGATATCAAGAATGTCTTTTTAAATGGCGACGTACAAGAAACAGTATACATGCAACAACCTCCCGGGTTTGAGACCACGGGGGAGTCCCGAGTATGTCATCTTAAGAAATCCATCTATGGTCTCAAACAATCCCCCCGGGCATGGTTTGATAAATTCAGTAAGGCTGTTCGGGAGGTTGGCTTTACTCAAAGCTCGGCAGACTTCTCTCTGTTCACTCGACATCGAAATACAGGCACGGTTCTTTTATTGGTAAATGTCGATGACATCCTAATCACAGGAGATGATTCAAAAGGAATACAAGCAGTCAAACAACATCTTGGTTCCGTATTTCAAACCAAAGATCTGGGGAACCTTCGATACTTCCTTGGTCTTGAGATCACGAGAAATCCTGGTGGACTTGTCCTCTCTCAACGGAAGTATTGTCTCGATCTTCTTCAGGATGTTGGTTACTCTGGATGCAAGCCAATTAATACTCCTATGGATGTCAATCACAAGCTGTGTGCACATGCCTCTGATGATGACCTTGCTCTGCCAAATCCAGAGTACTATCGACGACTTGTTGGGAAACTGATTAACCTTACAGTCACAAGACCAGATATATCCTTTGATGTTGGGGTTGTCAGCCGATTTATGCATTCCCCTCGAATGTCTCATCTTCAGGCCGTCGAACGCATTCTAAGATATCTGAAAACAGCCCCCGGTCAAGGGCTGGTATACAAAACCTCGTCCTCTACTCCAGCATTGGTTGTGTATTCTGATGCAGATTATGCTGGTTCCCTTGATGATCGGCGGTCTACTAGTGGTTTGTGTACCTACTTTGAGGGTCACCTGGTTACGTGGCGTAGTAAGAAACAAGTTGTTGTTGCTTGATCTTCAGCTGAGGCGGAATACCGTTCGATGGCATCAGTGGTTTTGGAACTCACATGGCTTGAAAGTCTTCTTGCTGATCTAGGAGTAAAACTTTCCTCACCTGCTATCTTACTATGTGACAGTCAAGTTGCTATACACATAGCTAAGAACCCGGTCTTCTACGAAAGAACGAAACACATTGAAGTGGATTGTCACTTCATCTGGGAGAAAGTTCAAATGAAGAAGATAGAAATAAAGCATGTTCCGGGTACCGACCAAGTTGCTGATATTCTCACCAAAGCCCTATCAAGCACCCTATTTTATCAATTCATGTCCAAGTTGGGTGTCTACAACTTGTACGCTCCATCTTGCGGGGGAGTGTTAGAAAAGCCCATGTAATGGCCCATTCTGGAGCCCATATATTTTCTTATTTCTCTCTCTCTCTCTCTTTAGTCTCACATTGTGTATAAGGTTTTCCTCTCTCTTTCTCCCTCCTATATATTTGTGTCCATACATTGTAATTGATTATTGAGAAAGTATATACAAGGTTCTGTATTTCTCTACAGTATCCTTCCACGATTAATCAACATTGCTTAGACACGTTGAGCCTACACCGTTTCCTTTTGTTAGCACCGCCACTCTATTTTCACCAAGGCCAAATAGCTAACCTTTATTCACAATTAAGCTTTGAGTTCATATATATTTTTTATGCATATGTGGATGGTTGTTATTGTGAATAGAGTGAAGAAAAATTGTTAGGGTTGTAAACATACTCTTTAACTTCCTATAATGGAAGTCTTGTCTTGATGAGTATATTTGATATTATGCAATTTATTTTGATTTCTACAAAATTTCTTGTGGTGGAAGATGGAATCCCTAATGCTTGTAGTTGTACAATGCTTGTGTGTTATGGGCCTACTTGGTGATTGTCGGAGGAGTGTCCGGATGTGGAGATGATGGTGGCGGGATACTACGGAGCCTTGACCGCGGCTGCCTAAGTGAGGCGTGCTTGAGAGAGAGCTTCCAAAATCTCATTCAAAGACGGGAAAAAGACTATTACATTGATTGGTCCTACAAAACCCCTAGTGTCCTTTAAATAGGACTTACAACAGACTTTAATGGAAATAAATAACAGATTTGGACATGCGACTAAACAGGGCACCACATAAAGACACTACATAAATAACGACATCATATAAGGACGTGACTTTAAGACAGAATAAAAGCATACCAAGACGGAATAAAAGCAACCCCATAATAGTGGTCGTGTCGCCCATAACATCTCATGCGTCCTTCAAATCGAGTTTGTCCTCAAGCTCGAATGAGGCTTGTATCGCTTGATCGTCGGTCTCTTTGATTTCTCGCCAGAACAAGTCCCTATAACGCGTAGCGGCGACGGGGGTGTCAGCGAGTAGCGACAGACCCGTCGAAAAAAACGGGCGGCGGATGGAATGTCTTCGGCGTGGCCGGTGGAGCGATGTTCAGCAGCACCGGCAAGGAGGCTGAAGGAGCGACGGTAGGCGAAAGGAACGGATCTGACGGCGAGGTGGCCGGAGGTACCGGCAGAGCAGGGGCCGGTAAAGGAAGTTGTGGGACGACAGCGGTTGATGCTGGATGCGACAGGGACGTCGTTGTTATGGGGCGTCGAAGGCGACGGATGCTAAAATGAGCCCGAGCTCGGCGGAAGCTGGCGTCTGGGTCGCCGCAGGAACGAGATGATGCAAGCGACGGAGAAGTGGCCGAGCTCATCCAAGTCTGCTTCCGGGCTTGACACAGATGTTGCTGGGCTTTTCGGCCGTTATCGTCGATGCAGAAGGGCTCGACAGCTGGATTGAAATGGTAATGGTTCCGGGACAGAAGATGGGGCTCGAAGTCGTTGAGCGTAGCTGCCGAGATTTCGCGTCTTCTTCGACAAGGGACGTCAATCGCAGAGAACGTCGGTGTGGGTGAAGGATGAAGTGGACGTGCAGCGGAAGGGAGGAACAACCTGCAGCGGAAGGGAGGAACAACCTGGCTCTGATACCAAGTTGTTAATTGCCTACTCAATTACTGTCGGAGGAGTGGCCGGAGGTGGAGATGACGGTGGCGGGATACAACCGAGCCTTGACCGCGGCTGCCTAAGCGGGGCGTGCTAGAGAGAGAGCTTTCAAAATTTCATTCATTAAGGAAATAGACTATTTCATTGCTTGGTCCTACAAGACCCCTAGTGTCCTTTAAATAGGACTTACAACAGACTTTAATGGAAATAAATGACAGATTTAGACATGCGACTAAACAGGACATTACATAAAGACACGACATAAATAACGACATCATATAAGGACGCGACTATAAGACAATAAAAGCACATCAAGACGGAATAAAAGCAGCCCCATAATAGTGGGTGTGACGCCCATAACATTGTGATAGCTAGTTAAAAGTAGGTTTGATAATAGATTTGAAATCCGCAAGTATTCGTCGCGCTTAGATAGCCGTAATATCGGATTTGTGTGTATCTTCACCCGTGCTCCTTGAGATCTTCATTCGGTACTCGCTTACCATTTTATTACTTTGACCGGTGCACTGTCGACGCTATTCCGATGGGAATTGCGGCCGCACATGATAGCGGTCAACTACCTAATAAAGACTTTTATGAATAAAAAAAGGGCAACCCAGTGCACAAAGCAACCCCGCGCAGCAAGGGCCCGGGGAAAGATCCCACCACAAGGGTGAAATGTAGGCAAACCTTACCCTGCATTTTTGCAAGAGGCTGCTTCCAGGACTCTAACCTGAGACCTCAAGGTCACACAGCAACACCTTAACCGGTGCGCCAAGGCTCCCCTTCAAAGAATTTCATAAAGACTTTTATGAATACACCCACAATTAATGATTCATATTGACATGATATATTCCCAAAATAGTCTGCTTGCTTTCCTTCTTGATTGCTGAGAGCATTCTCTGTCATTATATATGGTCTCATGCAAGACCAAGCATTTGTAGGATGGTGGGGCACGGGGTATGTCGCCCCCTAAAATTCAGCTTACAAAAAATTGACGGCAGTAAGTACTATAGCAGGTACCAAGTTCCCCCAACTACACTACCCAAACTTAACCTCCGACCTCCATGCCTGCAGAAGAGAATAAATCGCAACTAGAAACTCAAGTAATCTTGATCCAACCCCAATAAACAATCTAACTCTCTCCCTCAGTCAAATAATCCCTCTTCAACAAACCTTCCATCACATAGATACAAATTAATCAAGCACCATGTAACATGCATGCAAGTCACAATATCTAACTTGTAGACCACATGCAACCATAGCCATACATATGGAACAGGAAAAAAGTTAAAACATGCTTACCGCCCAATCATATGGTTCCTTCATATCACCAGTATCTAGTAAAATTGGCTTTGGATGCTGACAATCAACTTGCACTTTACTGGGCTTTTTTAGCAAGTTTCTCACCAGCTTCCAGAATGCATTTCCCTGATACAAAAGTACTTTGTATCATAATTAAGGCCTGCTAAGCAGTTACTATTTACTAATTACTATGAATGCAAACCAACCGACCCTGTCATCCCCTTGGCTAAAATCAAAAGCTCCGGGACCATCAGTGGTTCCAGCTGCAAAGGAAAAACCCATCGAAGCAGGGCATGTTCGGACCACTTCCGGACCATCAGTAGAAGGAATTGTGACCTCAAGATTTGAGAGATCTAAGAACGTCTGTCGGTAGTCAACTTTTCCCATGATTTTTTCTGATGCTTCAGTGAATAGATCCACAGCCTTCTTATATTGTTTATCCCCAATGATGCGTGTACTCTCAAACTCATCGGGATATCTGATAAATCAAATGCTCAATGTTAATAATGCATTTAAAAGGTTGGGAAACATTATGATAGGGATCACGATACACAAGGGCTTACACCACGATTGGAGGCATCCAACTTGTGCGGAGCAACAATCTGTAATTCAGTTTTTTTTGTAATTTTCTGATTTTTATTGTATTCTGTCTTGAAGGTCATCATGATCGGAGAATCATGACAGTCCATGAGGACTCCCCAGTCTATAAATAGGGATAGAAGACTCATTTAGAATGTTGAAAGTTGAGTGGAAAATCATCCCCTTTTGATCACCCGATGCCAAAGTCGGAAATCAAAGTGCGAAGCTTGGAAGTTAACCCTCCCTTCCCCTCTCCATCTAGCCGACCACCCTCCAGTCTTTCTACCACCACTAACCGGACACCATTTTCTCCCATAACTTCCATAACTCCCTCACCCCATTACATCATAACTCCCAAGTAACCACCCACTACCCCTTTGTTGGCCATTTATCCCACCCACACCTCCCTCTCCGCGCCCCCACTATTTTAGGAACCACTAACCCCACCCACACCCCTTTTTCTTATACCCCCACGTCTCCCCTCCCCCAACAACCCGGTTTCCTCCTCAAACATCCAACCCTCCCCCCTCCCAGTCATTTGCTGCAAGCCCACAGCAAACTCATCCCTGTCCAGCACCCCCACCACAATTCATGTCCCTGGACTCAGGAATTACCCCACATTCCCTCCCTCCCAGCAATTTTCTGACGAACACCACCTTTCCAGCCATCCTTGCAGCAGTCTTCCGTTCCCCAGGGCCGCCTCCAACGTCGGCAACCCTTCCACATCCCCCCTGCCCCTCTACAACCCTCCCAACCACCCCTGCAGTGGCATGACGCCTCTCTAGGGTTGCATCCACCTCTGGCAGCCATTTCACAGTTCCCCTAAACCACCAACATCTCTCCCCCATCCCCCCCCCCCCACCTCGACTTACTCCTCAGCCCTGGTAAGCCGCTGTCCAGCAATCTTCAACTGAATCGTTGCCTCTTTCCAGGTAGTCGGCAACCCATCAGATACTCACCGAGCCTTCAACCCCGTAACATTGTAAGTTTATTGATTGGTTGTCTTTTTTCAGTGTCGAATTGTGTGTTGATTCTATATTTGCGTAATATAAGTTTGTAATCTTTGTGCAAATATTATCATGCGGTTTGTCGTTTTTGTTCGTTCAAGTATTGATTTTCTAGCACTCTTGCACGTGTAATACATTACTTGTTTCCTAAATAGACGCTCTACTTGTCTAAGATTATTATGTCATATTGTTTCTAATTTTAGTTGTTGCAAGCATTGTCGCCGGATTCGTGTCATTGATTCAAGCATTCATAGAATCGACATACACTTTTGTCACATCCGTCCTGCGTCATTTTTGGTATCAAAGTAAGGTTAGGGCTTAACAGGCCTAGAGTCTATATATCGCCCATGTCATATCATAGTAGTCGTTGCTACTCTAATCCTCTAGTTGAGGAACCAGAGTTTGTCTATGTCCGAACCCATAAAGTTCCTTCAGGGAGATCATCATATTATTACGATGATTATCCGCATCCCTGCCCCATCACTCATAGAGATCGTGTTGACCCTTCAACACGAATCAATGAAAATAGGAGCTAATATGATGATCATCATTTTGGGGAGAGTGTCGAGTATAGGTTTTGTAGGGTTGCCCCACCGTTTGATGGTATGTTGAGTCCTGGGGCCTTTAGCTATTGGCTCGTGGACATGAAATATTATTTTGTTCATTTTGAGTTATTCGGTTAGCATCAAATCAGATTTACGAAGCTTAGGTTGCTGAGTCATGCGAGAAAATACTGGGATAGCATTGGGAGGACCCTTGTGCAAGATCGTCTTCGCCCCATCACTAGTTGGGTGGATATGAAGTGGAGATTAAGTCACAGGTATTGTTGACGTCATATAACAATCGTCTCCACGAAAATTATTTACTCTCCAGCAATGATCCATGTATGTTATTGAATATAAAGATTATTTTGACGAGTTAGTGGTGAGGTGTGGCATTCATGATGAATCATTCGCAGCCGCTGCTAGATTTCATTCCAGACTTCAATTTGTGATCTACGTAGCATTGATTAGTCATCGGCTAGAGCAGACATTTCAAGTCGCCATCAACTACGAGCAATCATTGAGATCCACTAGAGTTTGTCGAGTGGATTCGCACCCAGACCTCCCCAGTATGAGTTCTTCCACCACCCAGTGCGCTGCAAAGAATCCACATTTGGCTAGTGTAAAGTGAGGAATGTAACAGTGTGATTATCACAAATATTCTTGAGAACATTACATTAGAGCGTCTGGTACATATGCCCACGATTTTAAATGTACTCTGAAATTTCCGTTGTCTGCTTGGATCTTCTTTTTGAGTGCAAAACAATATTTTTTTCTAAAAATAGATTGTCCTTTTGTAAAATATAGGTCGACATATCCGATTTTTTTCGATATATCAGCCGATACGACTTTTGAACATATCATCCGATATTTTATATTATGTTGGTAGTATATATTTAAATCATTGGTATATATTTATTATATGCTTAAATCGAGGACCTATTATTTTGTTCTCTTTGATGTATTATTCTTATTATCAATTTTTTAAATTATTTTTCATTATTATCTTTCTTGTTTTGTATTTCAAAAATATTTAAACTTTTAAATATTTGTTAGTTGATTATTTTATTTTATTTGAACATATATTTATTAAGCAGGAAAAAACTTATAATTAATCAAAAATATTTAGCTTTTAAATCTTTTTTATTTGATGTAAAACTAAATGTTATGTAAATATGTATAACAATAAATATATTTTACAAATTATCTATTTTTACTTGTTAATAGTAGTTGTAGTGTGTTACAAATATGTTATTTTGGATACTCTTTGAATTTATTTTGGGATATGCATGACTCAGTGTTCATAAATTTGGTATGCTAATTTTTTTTTATTTTATAACATATAATTATACATACTATCAGTGTTGTAGATGTCGGCCGACATGTCTGACATGTCGGACATGTCAGCCGACATAAAGGTTTTGGACTTAAAATGCCAAGTTTCCGTTTTGAAATTGAGTCATGGCGTTTTGAAAAAAAACTGGTCGATATATCGCCCGTTACCGATATATTACCCAAAATAACGAGCGATATACCGGCCCATTTTTTTAAATAATTTTTATTTTTAATTTTTTATATTACATTATTACTTATTAGGGTTTTTAGTTTTTTACTCTGTCTCTCGTCCATCACGCGCTGATAAAGTTACGAGCTCTTGCCCCTTTCTCATTCTCCTGCCCTAGCTCTCTCTCGACTCTCTCGCGCTCGCTGGTTGTTCTCTGGTAGTTGCGTCCTCGCTGGTTGTTCTCTCTGGTGCTCTCGACTCTCTCGTTGGTTCTCTCACTCTCTCGACTGGCTTTTTTCTTTGGTAGTTGCGTCCTCGCTGGTTCTTCTCTCTGGTGCTCTCGAGTCAATCGTTGGTGCTCTCACTCTCTCGGTTGGCTCTTTTCTCTAGTAGTTGCGTCCTCGCTGGTTCTTCTCTCTCGGGCTCTCGACTCTCTCGCTAGTGCTCTTACTCTCTCGGCTGGTGCATTCTTCTGCCTGCCTCTCCCTCTCAATCTCTCGCTCTACAATCTTCTTCCTTCCTCTCCCTCTCAATCTCTCGCTCTGCATTCTTCTATTTTCCTTGTTACCTTGTTGCCTTGCTGGTGGTTGTAGCTTGGTGGTCGGGTTTGCTGGTGGTTGTAGCTTGGTGGTCGTGGTTTGCTGGTTGCCTTGCTTCCCTGCTGCCTTGTTGGTGGTTGTAGCATGGTGGCCGTGGTTTGTTGGTTTCCTTGCTGCCTTGTTGGTGGTTGTAGCATGGTGTCTGTGGTTTGTTGGATGTCTTGCTACCTTGCTTCTTTGATGTATTGTTGGTGGATGTAGCTTGATGGTCGTGGATTGCTAGTTGCATTGTTGCTTGCTTGGTGACTATGTGGTTGCAATTTTTATGGTTTCCTTGTTGTTTTGTGCCTTGTTGCTACAATATATCTGCCCATTTTTATGCCTTGTTTAACAATTAGCAATTAATTATTTTATTTGTTTTGTTGGACAACAAATGATTTAAAATATCTCAATTATTAGTTATCTATCCAACATCATTTTGCAATCGATGATGTATGTCCATAGTGAATGATGAATGAATGTATATCCAACTTCATTTTTTTGGTTGTCTTGTTGTTTTGTGCCTTTTGATAAATAAAATGTTGGATACTTGGATGTCTTGTTCCTTTTGAGAAATTAGTTGTAAATAGAATGTTGGATACTTGGATGCCTTGGGTTCTCTACTTTGAATGATAAATTAATTGATAATGATAACTTTGTATACTACTGATGATGCAAAATGTTGCTGGATAAATAAAATATTGCATGAAAATTTTAAAAGGTGACTGAAGATCTAATGATCTAATGAAGTTAAGGGGGCTTTTCTGATGTTACCTTTTTAACTAATCAAGTAATTTTGGTTATTTCTTCTCATGATGCAATTACGTAAAATATTTATTTCATTTCATATAACTTATATTTATTTCATTTCATATTCCTTAGAAAGACTTCTTCTGCTAGATCTAGTGAGGTGCCCGTTTTAATGGTACCAACTGGTAGAGTGTTACGCCACCGGACGGATCCGAAGGCGACAACGGGGCTGAACCAACTGGTTCAGCCCCCACTTTCTATTGACGGCCCTCGGGGGGCTGAACCCACCCGGTTCAGCCCCAATTGGGGCCGGCCGGCCCCCTTGGCCGGCCGGCCTTGGTCCGGGTATAAATATACCCGGATCCTCTTGTGGAGGGGTATGCAAGAACTATCAGGTAATCCTCAACCCTAATTCCTCTCATATCTCTAGATCTAGCTTTCTCCTCCTCTTCCTAGTAGATTCATAACAATTGGTATCAGAGGATTCGTCCTCCAAGTTTTTTTTTCTCCGCATTACGCCGATCCATCGGCGATATCTTCCCGATCCAGCGACGACTCCAGCGCTTCAGCGACATCGACATCGACGCCTCCAGCGCCGCTCCAGTGCCACCGCTCGACGTCGACGACTCCTCGCTCGACGTCGACATCTCCAGCGCCGACATCGACATCGACGACTCGTCCAGCCCTCGACATCGCGTCCATCCCTCGCCGACATCGACATCGACGATTCCAGGCCGACTGCTTCCGTAAGCGTCCAGGTCGACTGCTCCAGAGGCCACCGCCTCTTCCTGCTGCTCCAGAGGCCGCCGCCTCCTTCTACTCCTGAGGCCGCCGCCTCCTGCGGATCCAGCGCCACCTGCTGCTTCCTGCGGTCGCATCGGCATCCTGGCCGCCACCGCCTGCTTCTTCCAGAGGCTGCCGCCGCTGCCGGCTGCATCCTGAGGCTGCTGACTGCATCCAAAGACCGCCGCCTCCAGTTTCTGTTGATTGCACGCACGCCTCCGGGTTTCCTGCCTCCAGTTTTCCACCATGGTGACTCGTTCCCAAGAAGAATCCCATCGGTTGGCCACCCTCAAAGGGACTTGCACCGGGTTGGCCGACAGGGTGGCGGCCGTCGAAGAACAATTGAAGGCTTCAGAAAAACGATTGGCAGAAAAGATAGATACGCGCATGGACGAGCTAAAAAGTTTGTTGACTCAGCACATCAAAGGTTCGACTGTTGCGAAAGAGACCAACGCAGTCCAGATTCTCATTCCGTCTTCAGCATCGGGACACAAAGACTGTGCGGTTCGAGATGGTGCCGATCGGGCCTCCATCCTCAATGGGGGACTTGGAATCGACGCGTCTGCCATGGATTCCCCTCCATTCCAGGGGCGCCACGAGGACCGAGAGCACATTTTAGATACAATCGAGTTCGAGGTATCTACCCTGACCTTGCCAGGAGACTCCGCACCGCCCACTATGACTGTTGCAGGGTGGCTCGGCCAACAACCCGTGACTATTATGATTGACAGCGGGAGTACACATAACTTCCTCAACCTGGCGGTGGCACAGAAGCGTGGGCAAGAGATCATTAAGGATGTTGCGCCCCAGGTTATGATGGCAGGTGAACGCACGTCGCAGTGCGAATGCGGACTTCCGGACGTGAGGGTCAGTGTGCAGGGATACACCGACAGGATGGATGTCTACTTCTTGCCCATCCAGGGGTCCGATATGATTCTGGGGACCCAGTGGTTGCGTCAGCTGGGGAGGGTCACTTTGGATTGGGATGAGTTGACTATGGAGTTTGTTGAGGAAGGGAGGGAGTACTGCCTGAATGGAATCAGAATCTTACCAGTACAGGGGCCTTTCTTCGATGCCTGGAGATTGCAAGGAGACGAGCATGACGTAGTTGGGAGGGCGCCGAAGGAAGGGACCGAGCCACCAGATTCCCACCTTGAGGACAAGCTGGGTCTTAAAGGGGTAGGGAATGTTACGCCACCGGACGGATCCGAAGGCGACAACGGGGCTGAACCAACTGGTTCAGCCCCCACTTTCTATTGACGGCCCTCGGGGGGCTGAACCCACCCGGTTCAGCCCCAATTGGGGCCGGCCGGCCCCCTTGGCCGGCCGGCCTTGGTCCGGGTATAAATATACCCGGATCCTCTTGTGGAGGGGTATGCAAGAACTATCAGGTAATCCTCAACCCTAATTCCTCTCATAGCTCTCTAGATCTAGCTTTCTCCTCCTCTTCCTAGTAGATTCATAACATAGAGATCCATTTTGGCATTTGGTGAGAAGTTGGTTGCAAATGACACTAACCGAATCAAATGCAATTACTATAAGCAGATAGTGAATGGTGGAATTACTCGTTTCAAACATCACTTGGCTGGGTGGAAATGTAATGTTAAGTCATGCCCTCAAGTTCCCGCCGACGTTAAGGCGAAGAAGTCTGAGTCGGCCCTAAATTCAAACTTGGAGAGCAAGAGAGGAGAGAGTGCAAAGTTACAAGCAAGCTTGAATGAGGTGGTAGTTAGAGGAGTACATGATGATGAAGTAGAGGAGTCTGATATACGTAGGAGTTTGCATTCGGGCATACGTTCCAAGGGTCCAATGGACCAATTTGTTCATGTTGTTGCAGAGTCAAGCAAGGGAAAAGATTCTCAACATAGTACAATTGAGAGCAAGTACAAAAAGAAAGTCAGGGATGATATTGCCTTGTATATAGGTAGATGGGCATATAAATATGGGATCCCGTTTAATGCCATATGCAACTCCTCTTTCCAGCAGATAGCACATGTTATTGGGTTATGCGGACTTGGGATGAACATCCCTACATTTTATGAGTTGAGTATTGGGGCAAAATTTATCACCCAACTTTCCATACACAACGATCGGATTGGGGGAGTTCGGTGAAGAGATCGGAGACCGCAATCAACCGGTTACTAACCCGCAAGGGCGTGGCGAACAGAGCACAGAAAAGAGAGTGTCGCTAGCAGCGGCAGACACCAGACTGGCCCGCAGCGGCGAATACCTCTTGTTGCGGGCTATAATATTCAACAATTCGCTATTACAAGTTATTACAAGAGTAGACACTGAAAATAGAAGGCAACCAGGTGACCAAACTTTTGTCCGCGCGGGGGTTGGCCCACGGGTCTCCTCATACTTCTCCATCTTCTTGACTCGCGATCTCTAGTTCGGGGAATGGCCGGCCTGAATCAGACCATCCTTGCTAAGTTGAGGGCGAAGAGAGCCGGTGTTGGTGGTGAATCCTCCGATAGCGCGGTTGTGGCATCCGCAGCAGTCCTGACACCGCAGGTGTTTGCTGAGAACGCACTCGGGAAGAAGCAGCCATGGAAACAGCTTGCGAAAACAGTAGTTGAGAGGGTGCGTCGAGTTGTCGGTGTCGGCGCGCGCGGGTACTAAAAACCGTCCTCCCGGGAAGTGGAGAAGCTGCACGCTCAAGGACGTGATCGATTCGTTACACGGCCCAGTCATCTTTGATGCTACTGGGAAGGAGCTGGAGTCGAAAATGACTTCTCTCATGAGGCCGACCGATGGGGTCCACGTCGCTGGACATCCAGCGGTAGCGGAGGAGTCATTTGCTGGCGTCGGTGGGTGACCAAACGCGGTGGTGGCGCAACAAGTTGCGTCGGTACTCACCCGCGGGGTGCCCGAAAAAATGTCCGCCTGAAAGAAACTCCAGAAAGCGGAGGCGAGGAGGCGAAGAGAAGAAATCACGGAGGCGGAAGCCCAACTCCGGATGCAGCGGCTGGAGAAAGAGGTTGCACTTGTGCCTGCGAATGAAGAAAAACAAGAGAGCGTACGTGAGAGGAAACCTCCGCCAAAGCGGGTTCGGCAGAAGAACCCCCCTACGGCGCAGGTGACGGGGGATAACTGTCGGAACCTCGGGCCTCAGGGTGAATTTGTGAACCCTGGATGTCATGGAGGCACTGGAATAAATGGGCGACTTTGTCACCGGCTTGGTCGGCGAGTGTGAAAGTTCGGTTGAGCATCCGTGCCGACACTCGGTGCGGTTCGTCGCGCCTCCGCGGCACGAGTCAATCGTCATCCCTCCGCTCGTGAGGGAGAAGCCCGGGGAGCGACCTCGTACCCATGCTCAGATGCATGGAATGCATAAGCAGGGAGAGGCGTCGTGGAGAGCTTACCTCAAGCGGGTGGATCCCGAACTGTCCCGGCGCCCATTATTTGGGTCTACGAGAGCATTCGTTCCCCCGTGGATTGACTTTAGCACATTCGGCTCCGTCGGGAATGACGCTCCTGCGAACGGCGGGGCGGTTTTGTCGGCCACCTTGGCTGAAGTGTTCGGCGATGTGGAGTCGGGACCCGAAAAAGTGCCCGCCTTTACGACGCAAGGTATATTTGTCTTCTTGCATATAACCAATTGTATTGAAAAACTTAACGCACGAGACTTACCTCCTTCCTAGGTGGTGACTATTGCAGAAGCCGCCCCGGCAGTGCATGGTCTCGAAGCAGAGCTGGAGGTTCTGCGGGAAATAGTAGCGGACATGCAGACACGGATTACCGGACTGTAGGCGCAAGTTAGGGAGCTAAAAAGAGCTAATTATCTGAGTAGGATAGGGAGCAAGCGCAAGTGTGCGCTTGACTGTGCGCTATGATATCGTTATTTTTCATGATGTTGTGCCGAACTCTTCTATACACGAATGCTGATATTTTTGGATTTTTGTGCCCAGTCGAACTCTTCGTTTTCACGTTACTGCGCTTGATTCATTTGACTGTTGTGCTTGCTGATATTTTGGGATTTTTGTGCCCAGTCGAACTCTTCGTTTTCATGTTACGGGCGGTTATCTGTCGGAGAGCACACGCTAGAGTCGTTTCGGTTCCCGAGGCGGTGCTATAAATCGAGACGGTCCTCTCCCCTGCCTCACCTTCCTGTAGGAGAGCGGAAAGTTGACTGAAGGGATGGCACGAACTCCTGGATCACTGCGCTCTGAGGGCGCGATTTCCTTCTTGAGCAACGAACCACCTCTCCCCGCGCTCATCGGCGGGGATCTCGCGAACTTCTTATCGAGGCACCTATTAGGTGACCACTTTTCTGCGCGGTTGTCGTGGGGGAAAGAGAGAGTCAACACGGTATTCGCGGATGAGCTTGTGGTACCTTTCGATCACTTCGACGCGGGATGGGAGTTCCCTATCATTCCCGAGATAGCGGAAATACTCAACTTTTATGGGGTGGTGCCCGCGCAACTGTCTCCGAATTCCGTTGAGTCTATAACTTTGTACATAGTCTACATGCGGACACAGCGGATTCACTTTACTCTGGATGTATTCCGCTTCCTATTCCGGACGAGGGTCCATAGGCGCGGGCAGCTGAACTTTGGCTCAGACAGGATGTGCTGAACTGGACGGGCAAGGTGTCTGACTGGCGGGCGCGGTTCGTCATCTTCAAAGGTGACTTCAGCGGACTCAACCTGGTTCCCGATCTTCGGGACGAAGAAACTTTTTTATCTCCCGAGCTGTCCGCGATTGGTTCGCGGATAGCACGTTTCTTGGATGACGAGTGCTTGGATGTCCAGCATTATGTTCGCGTGAGGGAGGTGCATAGCCTGCCTGCCCCAGAGTGTAAGTGTAACAGTTTGGACAATAAGTACTCGAGCGTACCTGAGTTGACTTTTTCCCTCCTGCTTGTAGTTATTCTGATGGTGCCAGCTTCCAAACCATATGCGCCGCCCGGGAACGTTCTGACTGCTGCTGAAAAACGACGTGCCCAGGGCCAGCGGAAGGCGCTCAGAACCGCTCGTGGAAAGAAGCGTTCGCCCCAAGAGGTGGGTCGGGCCCTTCCGCCAGTGTCCGCGGGCGCTGAAATGCCCGTCCGTCCTATCCTGTAAGGAGGTCCTCTTGAAGAGGAGGGGAATCCGCTAATCCTCTGACCTGGGGCGATAATGCTTAGCGCTGGACTCCCGTTGTGGAGGGAGTCTGAGCAGATTCTTCCGCATGCACTTGTGATTTTGGCCGTTGTTTGTGGCTCGAAGGATCTCGAGGAGATAAGGGGGATTCCCGCAGGAGATCTTCCCGGGAGGGCTGCTGTGGCGAACCAGAGGGCGCTTACTTATAATAGTGCTTCCTGGAGCGTATTTGACGATGCTTTGGTGGCGAACTCCCGTCTACGAGAAAAACTTAAGGTATTAATGAATTGAGCTCTTGAGATATCATTTTTCTTACCCACGCGGGAAGTTATTGCCGCGCGGCCACTCTTGATTCAGGTTAGGGTGACAACGGGCAATCCGAAGTTTCGACGGGAGGCGCTCCGGGTCAGCAAGTGTTCGGCGGAAATGACACTCAGCCTTTTAAAGGAGAAAGGCGCCTTGAAGCCAGAATACACTGACATCGACTACGCGACATTGTTTGTGGGCTATGAATATACTGCGATCTCCGATTCGGAAGAAGACTCCGCCGGAGGCGCGGGTGTTACAAGACCGGATGCGGCCACTAGTTCGAAGAACCGGGAAGTTGTTGGTGGGGGCAATGAGCCCGGGGTTGAGGATTGATGACTGTACTTTTCTTTGAAGGTGACCGCGTTTCTTGCTTCGTGTTTGTCCGAGGCTGAGGATTGATGACTGAACTTTTCTTTGAAGGTGACCGCGTTTCTTGCTTCGTGTTCGCGGTCTCTCAGTTGTATTTCTATTGATGAACCATTATTTTCTTTGCTACTCCATGATTCCTTTTCCCATTCTCTGAATTCCTGCATGTTAGATGTTAAAGAAGTACTTAATAAATTTACTTCATACCTTGTCTTCCACGCAAATATCTTTAAGACGCGCACCGGGGGCGTCATTCTCCCAGGCATCCGCCCATTATTGGGATAGTGACAAGAACTGACCGGACGACACCATCTGCAAGGTGTCCACCTATTAAAGTAACCGTAGTGATTTATATTGAGCACGGGCACTTCCGTGAATGTTCGCCAATTGAAACAGTTGTAAGGAGGGACTTGCTAGGCGACGTCACTCAAGGTGACCGCCTACTAAGAATAATGAATATATTGCGTTTATTCATGTGGGTACTTGCCAATTTGAATAATTATGAGAGAACCAATCAGGCGACCCCACTTCGGGTGTCTGCATATCAAGAATGATGAATATATCTGAGCGCGCTTATTCCCGCGGGCACTCGCCGATTTGAATAATTATGAGAAAACCAATCAGGTGACCCCACTCAAGGTGTTCGCCTATCAAAAATAGTGAATATATCTGAGCGCGCTTATTCCTGCAAGCACTCGCCGATTTGAATAATTATGAGTGAACCATTCAGGCGACCCCACTCCGGGTGCCGCCTATCAAGAATAGTGAATATATCTGAGCGCGCTTATTCCTGCGGGTACTCGCCGATTTGAATAATTATGAGAGAACCAATCAGGCGACCCCACTCTGGGTGTCCGCCTATCAAGAATAATGACACGGGGAATGTTCTCCCTGATGTGCCTGTCCTTTGGACTTTAAGGGATGACTTCTGAATATCATAATGCCTGGGATAAATTCAACCAATACCCGGCTGAGGTATTATTTGCTTTTGCGCTTCGAGTTCCCAAATTGTGCGAGCCGCGGGTGGCGGGAAAGACGCCCGTGGTGCTTCCCTCCATCGGGGTCATCTGATGGGGTTATGGGTGTGTGAAGACAGAGCGCTCCTCCGAAAGGACACCCCGGGGGGGCTATGGCATCCATTGCTCACGCCGAGGAGTCCATTGCTAGAGGTTAGGGCAGCCGATTGGGCATATGGAATACGCAGGGTTCTCCTCCGCAAGCAGCGTCCGGACACGCCCTCGGGGTATGAAACACTTGTTGCTCGGAGCTTCTCCTCAGAAAGGGGCCGATAACAGTAACAACGCCTCTGTTGACGCATGGCCGGCTATCTCATTTGCTGGTATCCACCTACCACGTACGCCAGTCGCGAGTTACTCGAACGAGGGCATTTGTAGTGGTCTTAGGGTGGCGGTTAAGAGAAAGTCACTCGTGCCTGCGGAGAGGGTCGGAGTCCCTATGACCTCCGCTCGAGCCGTCCAGAGGCGTGCGAGGGGGTCCAAGCGGGCTCCGGTGACTGCCCAGGGGAGTGAAAATGAGTGATAAGTCCTGACTTTTCCCACCATGCCGTCTCGCCAGGTTGCAGGGAAGCGACGACTAGCTATTGATTACCGATCAGGGCTGTCGTTTCGTGTCATGGAGAGATTTAAGAGCTTTTCTATCATAAAAAGAGCGTTAGTGTCTCATTTATAAATCATGTAAGATGTTTTAGTGACACGAAACACAAGCAAGAAGTTTTAAAAACACATAGAAAGATGCAGTGATTCAAAATCCAACCGAGACTCTTCGCAGGCACATGCTAGGGGAATGAGCCCTTTTTGGCGATGCTCCCCACTCGGGGAGGGACGTACTCATCGACCGAATTTACCGATCGCATGTAACATTCCCGCGTCGTCCTGGGATCGTTTTGGACCCTGAATTGTTTACCTCCCAGAGGGAACTTGAGCACCTGATGATAAGTGGACGCTATGGCTTAGAAGTCGTCCAGGAGGGGCCTCCCGAAGATTGCATTGTAGCTGATCGGCGCGTCGATCACTAAAAATGACTCCTGTCATGCTACTTCACATAGGACCACGGTGAGGTTTATCCCCCCCCCCCCCCCCCCCCCCCGCCCCCCCCCCCCCCCCCCCGCTACCTCTTTCCTTTCTCCTGCGAAACTGTAGAGTGGTCCATCACAGGCTTCCATGGGCTTGTCTGTCTTCATAACATCGAAAGCTGGCTTGAAAAGAACGTTGACTGAGCTGCCGGTATCGATGAGGATCATGGCCACAGTGAAGTCGTCTAGAATTGCCTTGATTACCACTGCGTCGTGGAATGGATTGATGGTTCAAAGAAGGTCTTCTTCTTTGAAAGTAATTGCCCCCCGAAGAGGGGGAGCAAGCGAAGCTAAGGCGAGTTCCCTCTCTCGGAGGCGCTTCATACTCACCTTTCTTGATGACTCCGTACCTGCCTCGTCGTGGATATGATTGACTCTCAGTCGGTCGCGCCCTCGACTTCCACGCAGTCATCTTCTTCGTCATCCTGGCCGACATCCTCGCCCTGCTCGATGTTGTCGCACCTCTATGTGTTCGGTCCCGACTCTTCTTTTTCCTTTCCCTTCGAAGTAGAGGCTCCTCCAGTGCTGCTAGCGAGCAACTACTCCAGCTTCCCTTCTTTCAACAGCTTTTCTACCAAGTCGTGGACAACCCGACAATTCACCGTGTTGTGAACGACATCACGGTGGAACTTACAGTAAAGATTCTGGTTTCTGTTTCTAGACCCTGCCTTCAAAGGCCCGGGAGGCTTGAAGTCTGTCTGTCTCTGCAGGATCTCGACAACCTCATCCATTGGGATGTCGATTTCGGTGTACTCTTGCGCATCCCCCATTGGTTGGGGGAGACTGTTAAGAGAAACGGGGGATTGTTGTTGTCTTGCCGAGAGTGTTGAGGTTGTGCATGCCTCATCTGCTGAAAATGTCGGGGGCGGTGGATAGACCGTTGGTGAAAGTTCCTCCCTCGTTGACTTGAGGGTCGGAAATCTTGGCGAGGATTATCCTTTCGCTGAGCCGTTATAGAGGGCGGCCAAAGGAGTTTTGGGGACGCCTGGCTCCCAGGTCGGAGAGGTTTGTCACGAACTCCTTATTATTGAGTTCTCCTTCGATGAAGAGATTGGCCCGCTCTATAAGTTCACCGTAGGTCTTGGGCTTTCTCTTGATGATGGAAAATTTGAAGAACCCTGGCCTTAAGCCGTTGGTGAAGGCGACCTGGTAGACCTGAGACTCCATATCGGGGACCTCCATGATCAGCCCCTGGAAGCGGTCTACATACTCCCCCAAGGTCTCCCTCGGGCCCTGCCGGATCAGGAACAGGGCGTCCACGTCGACTTTCCTTCGCATGGAGGTAGCGAACCTTTGCAGAAATTCTTTCCTTAGTTCTCTAAAAGAACATATCGAGCCGGGTGAGACGTTGTAGAACCATTTCCTCGCTTTTCCATCGAAAGTGGTGGTCAGGAGCTTGCAGCGGAGTCCTTCTGAGAGGGGTTGAAGGGATACCGTCGCGTCGAATGCCTGCAGGTGATACGAGGGATCCTCCTTTCCCGAAAAACGGGGAAGTCGTGGCTCCCTGAACCCATGAGGGGCGGTCTCTTATAGGATGACCACAGTGAACGACGAGTAGCTCACCGCCCCCACGTCGTATTCTGACCCTTCGAAGTTCAGGGCCTTACCGTGGTATGCGGCGGCGACCTCTCTGAAGAATTGGTAGTGGCTCGCGCGTCCTCGTCGTGCGGTTGTTGTGGAGGCGGATTCGGCGGTGGTGGGGGCAGCTCATCTGGGGTCGCGGCTTCTTGCGCCATCTCAGCGGCTTGGGTGCGCTGCCCTTGCCCCACCAGCTGGGTCACGAGCACAAGCAGGCAGTTGAACTCGTCGCGAGTGACCGGGGGTTCTTCGGGAGTCGGCTGCCTGCGGGGTATACGAAGCGTCGGGTAGCGGGAGGAGGGAGAAGAACCATGCGGACGCTACAGGCAGCAACCGCGCTTGCTATTACTGCCTAAGGAGGAGAGGTATCCGTACGGGCTCTGAGGGTGCCCGCTGCGGCCTCTCTACAGAGTTGCTGAAGAACTGCCCAGGAGATTGCGCGGATACTTGGAGAGTTGTCGTGTGCGTCCTCGTCGGGGAGAATGCGCGACCTCCTGGACAGTGCTCGTGGATCCTGCTGAGTGTCCGCCTGGGGCTTTTATGACTGGCACGGAGGGACACTGGCTGAGGTCGCAGGATTTGGGTTAACATTGAGAGAGAAGTGTGATAAACATCATGATACAGTACAATTCCTGAGTGGCATTATGGCTTTCAAATAATATCTCCTCCTCCATACATGATGAAAAGTTCATCTTTGACTTCTTGGATGAGGCGATTGATAGCCCTGCGAGCCAAGGAGAAGACAGTATCTTGCAGATTGTGACGAACAGTGCGTCCAATAATATGGTTGCAGCAAAGCTTATGGCTTTGAAGAGGCCCAAGCTTTTTTGGACAAGTTGTGCAGCTCATACAATTAATCTTTTGTTACAAGATATAGGAAAGTTGAAGCGGTGAAGCCCATAAAGAGTGTTATCTCCTTGGGTCGCCGACTCTCTGTCTTCATCTATGGTCACACCATCTCTCTCGACATGTTTAGAGAGTCGACGAAGGAATTGGACTCTCATAAGCTTATTCAACCAGGTGTGACTAGATTCGTTACAATGTTTCTATCTTTAGAGAGTATCTTAGAAAAGAAGAATCGGGCTTATTCACATCTACAAAGTGAGCTGCAACAAAGTTGGTCAGTAGTGTCGAGGGAAAGTAGGTAAATGTATTACATATTTATTCACTTTAATTTAGAATATTTGTTTGCAACTGACGCTTTATAGTATTTACTTATTTAATTATTTATTTATTTTGCATATGGTAGGTTGTAATGATAGTGATGAGCGCAAGATTTTAGGCGAATGTCGAGCAGGCTGTTGGTATATTCACCCCATTTGTGAAGGTTTTGAGAAGAGTCGACGGGAATACACCTTCCATGGGGTGATTATATGGGGATATAAAAAAAACTAGGAAAGAGGTTGCTGATGTTCTCGATCACCAAGAGAACAAATACCTTCCTATATGGAAGTTGATCGATAGCATATGGGAGAAGAAGATGAGCAGCCATCTGCACCTTGCAGGATATTACTTAAACCATATTTTTATTATTCCTGCCAAGTGGAGATTGATGCCGACGGAAGGTTTATGAGCGGTTTTGTTGAGTCTCTCAAGGATTTATAGGAAAGATCCTTCTACGCAGGATCACATCAGTGCTGAGCTTGATCTTTATCAATACCAACAAGGATTATTTGGTAAATACATGGCAAAGAGATAGCTACAAAATCCCAACTTAAATCCAGGTGCATTTTAAAATATTTTGTTTGATTAACTCTATAAATTTTAACGATGCATAATTGAAATGTATTGTCATTTTATTTTCACAGTACATTAGTAGAGGCTTTAACAGTGTTGATACATCACACCTTAAAATTATGGCTATGAACATTTTGAGCTTGACTACTTCATCCTCTGAATGTGAGAGAAACTGGAGCACTTTTGAGATGATGTGCATTAATTTAGTTATTTAGCCTAACATAAATATCTTATTATATGATTGTATGCATTATTTATATTTTTTTATAGATGCATTCTAAGAAGACATTGTGCTTCACCAATGCTCTGGATGCTGAATGAAGGAAGCATGGTTATGTGCACTTAAATCAAAATGGATTCTTGGGTCTGCCCTCTTTGATGTCTTTGGCTTTGATTTGAGGGCATGATTCCGCAGCAAACGCGATGGTATAGGGGGCACTATTTCAGTGGTACTCTGTGAGCAGCCACTTTGTGCATTTATTGTCAAAGGTTAGGTCTTTCTCCTCTGAGAGAAGCCACTTTGTGCATAGTGCCAAAGGTTAGGTCTGTTTCCAATCTTCCCCCGCCCATACCCCCAATGATTGGGACTATATGGGTTCTGTTGTTGTTGTTGTTGTTGTATGCATTCTAAGAAGAGGAATAAACTCGATAGCAAAAAAATGAACGATCTTATTTTTGTAAAGTTTAATGTTTTGTTGAAGTCGAAATATTCTGACACATCTCAAGATCCATTGGCAACTAAGAGCTTAGATTCGGGGAAGGTATAAGAGTGGATGGTGAATGTTGATGATGACGAGGATGATAATGATGATGACGATGATGAAGTCTTTCCCGGAGAGTGGTTGACGTGGGCGCAACTTGGAGATATTGTCGATGTTGATCATGATACAAGGAGGCCTCCTAGAATAACAAAAAGCAAAGACATGACGATTAGTTATCAAAGAAAGGGAAAGAGAAAAATATCTGAGATGGATAAGGCAGATCTAGAGGGTTCATCAGATGATGACCATATTCTATCTACTCTGCCGACTATAGATGAGTATGTTTGAAATTTAATTTTTAAAATTTTGATGTCATAAAAAAAATATAGTTGCAAAACTTCTTAAAATTACCAGTATTACAAATTTTCTATCATCATTGTATTGTATGTGAATCCGTATAGCCGACCCCACTATAGTGGGATAAAGGCTTGAGTGTTGTTGTTGTAACGTATTGTATGTGAAATGTTTCAGATAGCTTTTAATATTTAGAAGTTCAATAGGTTGTAAAATAGTTACTATTATGATACGTATTAAATAAAAAAAATAAAAAAAAAAATAATTATATATAATTAATTAAATATTAAAACCCGATATATGAAATATCTCTGATATATCCCCAGATATATAAAAAACCGACATGAAAACCCAAACCGACGTGTCCCCGACATCCGACATCTGCAACCTTGCTTAGTATACATTAAAAAATATTTTTACTGTTTACGAGATATGAAAATCAGATATTTTAAAATATCTCTGACATATCTCCGATTTCCGATATCCAATATTTAAAAACTTAATCCGACATTTCGATGACACCCGACATTTACAACCTTGTCTATGTCTAACCATATTGAAGATGAAACTCAAATAAGAGACTCGTCTGCAAGTATAGAATCTTTGAAATTTCTTCCAGTTACACCTCGGAGCCTACTCATGCTCGAGGGTGTGGAGTCTAGTATTGTACACGTAAGGCCCATCTTTCCCACTCCGAAGCACTTGATTTCTCGGGAACCTATCCTATTATTCTTCACGCATACGATGAGGTTTCGTATATCCTACCAAGTGAGACACCGTGTGACTTTTCTACCTTTAGAGACATTGGAAACATCCAAATGTTGATTTATAGTGTCAATATCTTATGCATTTGTTTGGGTGATGGTCCATTTCGCGACGAATTTTCCTACACACTTCCTAAAGAGCCGTTAGATAAACCACCAATCATTAGGGACGTGCCCACTATCTATGAGTCAGCCGAGAATGAGAGTGCTCTTGATTGTCGATTCCTTTATCATTAGTGTTGACACCTTGGGTGACTATTTAAATGATCATCACAACTGCGATGATTTTTTTCTACACTCCACCCACTGAACCCACTGACCATGTGCCCCTTTGAAAAGATGTCTGGAGGTTTTGTAGAGCCTCTGCATATAGGATCTGTTGAGTCTATCGACAATCATTTATCGTCATTGCATGGCATGCAATAGTCTATCAAGCGTAGGATCCTTTGTAATAACGAAATTTATAAATCTTATTCTTACAATCATATGATAGCACCGAGTTTCCAAGAAGGTGAACATGTTATAGTTTATATACATACTGAGAGGTTCCCACGAGGAACTGCGGGAAAATTATTGCAAGGCGAATGAGACCTTACACATTCACGGGTAGAATTTGGACAAATGCTTACGAATTTAATATTTTTAGAATATGGGAATTTCACACGTATGATGTATTTAACATTAAAGATTTGACCCCATTTGATGTGCCACGTGATTACATGAGCATATTACCATCCATCGCCTTAGAGCCTAGGCCCTAAATACCCAACCATCTCCATCATCAGCCTCCTCTTACAACCCAGCCTCCGACAGTACCACCAGCACCACTCCCAGCACCTTCGACATTAGTGCCATTGTCAGCATCATCTTCAGCGCCATCTACAGCAATGTCATTTCCAGCATCAGTATTATCATCGTTCTCGACGTCAACAGCAGCAGTACAAGCATCAATACTGTCTTCAGCACTGACTTCCTTTACTCCGACATCTTTAGCACCATCAAACACAGTTCTCTCACCCCCCCCCCCCCTCGTCCTCAGTTGCAAGCCCGGGCTAGCGCGTCACTGTGCAGCACCTTCACCACAATTCTTGTTTGTGGACTCTAGAATTACCCCCACATTCCATCCCTCCCAGCTGTTGTTCAACCAACACCACCTTTCCAGTCATCCCTACAGCAGTCTTCTGTTCCTCGAGCCGCCTCCATCGTCGACAACCCTTCCACATCCCCCTGCCCCTCCACAACCCTTCCAGTTGCCCCCTACATCAGCTTACTACCTCTTTGGGGTTGCATCTGATAGACAAAGTGAAGCTCCATAGGGTCAGAGAGAGAAACTACATCATCTGGTCGTAGCTGAAGGTGAAGCTCCATAGGGGTGTCAACAGTGCGAGAGTCAGAAAAAGCAGCTCGAGCTAAGAGATCTGATGTGTAACGCTGCTGAGGGAGCTGAAAACCACGGTCTGTAGATGTGATCTCAAGGCCTAAGAAGTAACTCAGTTGTCCAAGGTCAGTCATCTGAAACTGCCGCTGAAGATGATCCTTGACGAAAGCAACATGAGAAGGATAATCACCAGTAATGATCATATCATCCACATAAAGTAGTAAAAGAGTCCGGCCACGAGAGGAAGAGTGCACAAACAGAGCTGGATCATGAGGGCTCGGTTGAAAACCAGCGACTGTAATGGCGGAGCTAAAACGTGCAAACCACGGGCGGGGCGCCTGCTTGAGCCCGTAAAGAGCTCGCCTCAGACGACAGACAAGTCCTGGAGGAGAGGAGAGACCGGGAGGAGGGAGCATGTATAACTCCTGCTGAAGGTCGTCGTGAAGAAAGACATTCTTCACGTTGAGCTGAAACAGAGACCAGTGGCGAACAGCTGCAACTGCAATAAGAGTGCGGATCGTAGTTATGTGAGCAACTGGAGCACAAGTCTCATCATAGTCTCGTCCCTGCTCCTGCTGAAAACCACGAGCCACGAGCCAAGCCTTGTACCTCTCTACAGAACCATCTGAGTGAGTCTTGACCAGGAAGACCCACTTGCAAGTAATAGGAACAGCACCAAGAGGAAGAGGAACAAACTCCCAAGTACGAGTGTGCTCAAGCGCCTCTAGCTCAGCAGACATAGCAGTCTGCCACTCAGGTATCTGGGCAGCCTCACGATAGGAAGTCGGCTTTGGAGTACCACAGGCGGTTGCAGGAAGGGCAGGCAGGTCCAGAGGTAGTGTAGCAAGACTGAGGCAATCGGGAAGACGTCTTTCACGAGGTGGGTTGCGACGCGCGGGAGGATCATCCACAGGGACATCGCTGGAGGAGACAGGCACTGAGTCGGGGGGTACTGAAGGCGAGGGAACAGGAGGGGGACGACGAGTGTAGTGATGTGGAAGGGGAACGACGAACGTATCGGAGGAAGAGGTGGGTGACAGAGAGGAGGAGGTGGGAGGAGAGACCGGAGAGGCTGGTGGCACTGGGAGAGGAGGACAAACCGGTGGAGAGAATGAGACATGAGGTGGTGAGGTGGGAAGAGTGAGAAATTGCACATCGGAGGGAGTCACAGACGAAAGCGAGGTAGGAGGACGGAGGACACAAAGAAAGGGTGAGACTCATCAAAAGTGACATCACGTGAGATCCGAAGACGACGAGCAACAGGATCATAACATCAATAGCCCTTGTGCTCAATATTGTATCCAAGAAAGACACATGATACGGACTGAGCAGAGAGCTTGGTGCGCTCACGTGGAGAGAGTAGAACATAACATCGACAGCCAAAAACACGGAGTTGAGTGTAACGTGGAGGTCGAGAGTACAAGCACTCACAAGAACTCTGACCCTGAAGGAAAGTGGAGGACTGCAGTGGAAACGGCCTCAGCCCAAAAGTGAGGAGGCACATGAGAGGAGATAAGAAGGGTGCGTGTTGTCTCAATAATGTGACGATGCTTTCTTTCAGCGGTGCCATTATGAGCGTGGGCACCGGGACATGCAAGCTGAGGAAGAGTGACGTGGCTAGCCAGAAGATCGCGGAAAGCATGAGAGAGGTACTCCCCCTCAGAATCGGAACGAAAAACACGAATGGAAGCGGACAACTGGGTGTGCACCATAGCAGAAAAAGTAAAATATATCTGGAAGAAGTCAGAACGAGAATACATAAAATAAACCCAACAGTAACGAGAATAATCATCAACAAAGATAACATAATATCGGTGACCACCCTTTGATACAAAAGATGCGGGACCCCATACATCAGAATGAACTAAATCAAAAGGACGCGAAGATCTTGACTCACTAGACGGATATGGGAGTTGGATCTGTTTACCAAGCTTACAACACGTACATGAATGAGACCGATCAACAGAAATACGACCCAGAAAACCATGACTAATGAGCGACGCAAGACGCGGGCCACTGGGATGACCAAGACGGTGATGCCACTGAGAAAAGGTCGCCGAAGGAAGACAAAAGGTGGCAGCTGCTGGAGATGACGAAGTGGAAGGAAGATGGATGCGATCAAGGATGTACACCCTACTACGGCGACGGCCAGCTCCAAGGAGTGTCCCTGTCAGACGATCATGCACACGACAGACAAACTCATCAAAAACAACAAGGCAACCATTGGATGTGAGTTGGCCGGCGGATATAAGGTTCATGGATAGCTTGGGTATGTAGGCAACGTTGGAATATGAAAACGGCTAGTACGAAGGAGGCCACGACTAGTAATGGGGAGAATAATACCATTTGCTACCATGATACTAAGGACAAGGGAAACGGGCTATCTGGACGAGAGGTGTGTGGCATCATGGGTCATATAAAAAGAGGCTCCAGAGTCAAGCAACCAGTCGGAGGAAGAGATACCTGAAGGGGCTGAAGCTGTCGGCTGAGAGGTAGAGGCATCAGAAACATCCGGTGAGAGAACAGAGACAGTAGAGCGAGACAGTGATCCCTGAGAGAGCTGCTGAGCAATCTGTTGTGCAAGCTCAAAAATAGAGAGAGACTGTACCATAGCAGAGAAAAGAGCACCGGGAGCACGCTGTTGTCCAGACTGCTGAGCTCTCTGAAGCTTGCGGCACTCAGATTTGACATGACCAAGACACTGACAGTAGTGACAGCGGACAGATGGGCGACGGGGAGCACCGGACTGAGCCGAAGAGGGCGCCGGAGGACGAGGAACAGGGCGCACCGGAGCACTATAACCTGGCGAGGGCAGCAGAAGAGCACTGACAAGAGAGGACTACGGTGGAAGCTGGGGAGCAGCCAGAACAGCGTGAGGCATCCCACCAGGAGAAGTAGCAGAGTCCAAGGAGTGGAGACGAGTCTCCTCAGCGATCACCAAGGTCAAAGCATCGTTGAGAGACGGAGGGGGATGTCGGTGCAGAAGCTGAGCGCGAATGGACTCGAACTCGGGGCGTAGGCGCATAAGAAACTCAAACAAGCGCTGACAGTCACGATCCCGAGAGATAGCAACACACTGAGGACATGTTGCACAGGGGGAAGGAGCCATCTCGTCGCACTAACGCCAGAGATCAAGGAGCTCAGCACAGAAGCCCTGAACAGACCGATCGCGCTGGTGGCAGACGCCAAGGGTCTGGAACAGAGAGTAGCGCAGGGCCTGACTGGACAGCTGATAGAGACGACGCAAGTAATCCCACATCGCCTTGGTCGTAGGGACCTCGTAGACAGCCATCCGAATGGGAAGCTCGCATGACTGACAGATCACGGCAATCGCGCGAGGGTCGTCTGAGCGCCACCGCGCTAAGTTGGAGCTCTTGGTAGAGGCGACCGTGCTGACAGTGGAAGAGTCGGTAGCAGGAACAGCAACCGTCGGTGCAGGAGCAGGCTCGGTGCCGTCAATGTGGCCCCCCAAGTCTAGGCCACGGAGAATGACGCTGACGGTGGCGGACCAAGCCTTGTAATTCCGCCCATCGAGGGTGGCATCGGCCTTTTGAAGGAAGCCTGGGGAGTGAGAGGAGGCCATCGGGGTTGCAGAAGAAGTGCAACCGTAGAGGTCGGGGCTGCCGGAGAAGAGGAAGACCTGGGTTGCGGAATCAGTCGGAGAAGACGAAGACCAGGCTGCGGGATCAGCAGTCGGGCAGACTGAAACAACACTCAGATGCAATCGCGCACGGCAGCCGGGATCGGGAGCAGAAGACGCTGGTGGGATCGGGATCAGAGAAGCAGGCGGAAACTCCAGGCGGGATCGGGATCGGGAGGACCAGGAGGGATCGTGAGCGGAGGCGTCAGGCGAGCTCGGGAGCGGAGGTGGCGCGGATCGGGATCGTGATCGGCGGCGGCGCGGATCAAGATCGGAGAGTTACGACGAGCAGGGGATCGGTGAGTGCGTGAGGCGGAAGCGGGAAGCGAGAAGCGGAAGCGGGGATCGGAAAGACGAGGCGTGAAAACCTATCCCTCTGATACCATGATAGGATTAATGAATTGATGTTATACTCAACAATAGTGTCTACAAATATATACACTGAAGAGGGTGATCAGAACACCCAGAGGTGAGCCTAAAAAGGTCTACCACCAGAATATACAATACAAGACATCTAACAGTATCCACCTCTGGCAGCCCTTCCATAGTTCCCCTAAATTAGCAACAACCCTCCCCAATCTCCTCCCACCTCCTGACTTACTCCCCAACCCTAGGAAACCGTTGTCCAGCAATCTTTAACTGAATCGATGCTTCTTTCCAGGCAACCGACAACCCATCGGATACTCACCGAGCCTTCAACCCCATAAGCATTGTAAGTTTATTGATTGGTTATCTTTCCTTTAGTGTTAAATCATGTGTTGATTCCATATTTTGGTAATATAAGTTTGTAACCTGTGTCAATATTATCCTACGGCTTGTCTGTTTTTGTTCGTTCATGTATTAATTTTCTAGTGCACTTGCACGTGTAATACATTACTTGTTTCCTTAATAGACGCTCTACTTGTCCGTGATTATTATGTCATATTATTTATAATTTTAACTCTTGCAAGCATAGTCGCCGAATTCGTGTCTAACTCATTCGAGCATTCATAAAGTCGACCTACACTTTTTTCATACCATCATGCATCACATTAACTAGTGAAATACTTACCCTGGACCACGGCCGTAACACAGTTCATTTTTTCCATTGCAAGTGCTATGGTTGAAATCGCATGGTAAGCCAGTGTCTATGCAGAACGTTCCTAGAACATTTGGACTGACATCCCCACAATTTGATTGGCAAAAAGCTGACACAAATTTTGGTCCGACTCCCTGCTGGGTACTTCGTACACGGTGTGCTGTACTGAAGGTACCAGGTACTATGCTACCACTATTTGCTGAGAAAGACAGGGCAAGAAGCTTCAACATGGAATCTGCAAAAAGCATGTTGAAAGTTTTATTGAGGCAAAACACATGCGAATTGTCAGTCGGTTACAAGAAGATGAAATCATGAGCCAAGAAGTACATTGCTGAAACATACAGTTACTGTGAAACTTGGAGGTTATGACGGACAATTTACGGGGAAATCCATGATCATTGGAAAGTTCAGATTTTACGTTGTATATTTCTCTACGTGCCTCCTTCTCAAACCAGTCCTCCATAAAACGGGCAGCAGCTCCCTTGTTGTCTCCACTTATCAGTGAATTTGTACGGCTCATTGATGTCCCATGAGTAGCAAACCAATTAAAACTACCAACCGGACCCCATTCTTTGTCTACAAACTTCAGGAGAGTCATTTCCTTATCAACATCATACTTGTATTCTTTTCTTTCATCAGGAGGATTATTGAGATATGCACTTGGACTGCGGTTGACACCAGCATCGAGAAGCTCACCTGACAAATATCCAAGTTAAGATTAGATAGTATCAACAAAAATGGGATAAAAGGAACATGTGATCTTAGAATTATAATAAGTAGAAACTTCAAATAGAAATAATGTGATAAGAGAATAAAAAAAAGTATAAGGAAAACACATAAAATGAAGAATAGAATAAATAGAAAATCAAGAAGCCTTTTTCAAATCATTTGGATGGACTTCTCTTGATTGGCAAGCATATTTAAAATAGCTTAGGGAACAAATCATCAGCATTTCGGGAAGAAATCATGCATGAAATTATACTTCTAATGACTACATATAACCAATTATGTGAGACAATTATATTATACGAGCAGCCTAGCATGGGGGATCCCCGTGCCACACACGATAGTACTCCTTCCGCTCGCAGTCCCCCTTGTGTAGTATGATGACATCAGTATTTCCAACCCTCATTCAATGTCTTATTGCACACGGAGGGCTGTGAGCGATGGAAGGACTGTCGCGCAGGGCATGGGGGACCCGTGCCAAACTACTCATTATTATATATAATAAAATTTAAGGAGTCAAAATCATCTCATACCTATTTGATTTGATACAAATAAAATCTTCATCTTTATTATATGTGATAAAATTTAAGTAAGTTGACATTGTTTTACATTATATCTACCATAAATTTTATGATTTTATTTGATAAACTTTTGGCGAGACACTTTAGAAAAGAAGGGTTTTATGTTGAGTAGGGAAAAGGCGGAGTATATGAGCTTAAATTTAGCAGTGCAAGAAGGACAGATGACTTCGTTATTAAGTTAGGTGATTAAGATATTTCCCGCGGTGAGTGCTTTAAATGTCTTGGATCGATAGTTCAAAAAGATGGAGGTGTTGATAAAGATGTGATACATAGAATCCAAGCAGGTTGGTTGAAGTGGAGAGATGCATCAGGGATCTTATGTGATCGTAAAGTACCATTAAAACATAAAGGTGAGTTTCACCGTACCGCAATTAGACCAGCGATGCTCTATGGTTCTGAGTGTTGGGCAGTGAATTGTGTACATGAGCAAAAAATGGGAGTTGTGGAGATGAGAATGTTTAGGTGGATGTGTGGACACAGGAAACTGGATAAAATTAGGAATGAATGTATCAGGGATAAGACAGGAGTGGCACCAATTGCAGAGAAGATGCGAGAAGCTCGACTAAGATGGTTTGGACACGTACAAAGGAGACCATTAGAGGCACCTGTTAGGCGTTCTGAGAGTTTACTCACTAGAGATGTTAAACGGGGGAGGGTAGACCAATAAAGACTTGGAATGAAACTATAAGGAAAGACATGATGTACTTGGCCATTAGTGAGATTATAACTAAAGATAGGGCACAATGGCGACAAAGGATCCATATAGCCGACCCCACTATAGTGGGATAAAGGCTCGAGTGTTGTTGTTGTTGTTGTTGTGTTTTAAAATTATTCAATAAAAAAATAATGTATATATATAATACTTTTATTTGTATGTTTGTTGTTGTTTGTGTTTTCAATTTTAATTTTTGTTCTTGGTGTTCACAATTTTCAAAATTATTTTTGGACTTGGAGTAAAAGTTTTAGTTATTCCAATTTTTCATCAATTCATGCATCTGCATCTTCAAATTTCAAAATTTTAATTCATGTCCCTTCCTTTAGGTCATCATGCATCGATCACACTGATCATCCTCATCCTCTTCTTGTGGCGTGAGGGCAGAGCTGATACGCCAGGGAGAGTCCCAACAAAGACCCTCCAGTTTACTGTGGGGCATTAGATGGAGCGATTCGCGAACCTTCAGCAGAAGTGATTTCAGTACTGCATGACGTTTTTGTTAAATTTGTTTATCTATTATTATTATTAAAAATTAAAGAAGATCTCCTTTTTATTCTAACTCAATTCACTTACAAATTTAATTCAATTTTATGGAATTAATTTGGTTATAATTATTAAAGATTAAAAATGAGTTCTTTAATGCGATGACGAATGACAGTTTTAAAAATAATAATAACAAAAGTTAATTATTGACGCCAGGAAAATCCTGACCTCAAGATTCGGACCGATGCAGCCGGAGGCTACTCGCCCAGCAGCCCAACGAGATGGCTTGGCTGGCAACGACGAAGAAGCTAGAAGAGCAACAAACAGGACCCCAGGTGCTGCGGCACGGAGGTCCCACCACGTACCCGGAAGCTCAAGGGAGTCTTCCCCACCAAAACCAAAAATGGCCGAGCTTGGTACAAGGAAGGCAGGGACCTGGCGAGTATCTCGCCTGAGGGGGTCAACCTCGTCCAAAAGTTCTTTTTCTTGTACCCTTGGGGGTCTATTTATAGACAAATCCTGGGGGGGGTAGTTACCTGACTATACTCGCCCATACTTGGCTCTGCTTGCCCAAGCTCGCCAAGCTCGCTTCCTGCTCGCCCAGCTCGCTTCCTGCTCGCCCAGCTCGCTTCCTGCTCGTCAAGCTCGCTTCCTGCTCGCCAAAGCTCGCTTCCTGCTCGCCAAGCTCGCTTCCTGCTCGCCAAGCTCGCTTCCTGCTCGCCCAAGCTCGCTTCCTGCTCGCCCAAGCTCGCCCAAGCTCGCCCAAGCTCGCCCAAGCTCGCTTTCTGCTCGCCAAGCTCCCGCCTTGCTCGCTCCGCTCGCGCCTTGCTCGCCCAGCTCGCGCCTTGCTCGCCCAGCTCGCACCATGCTCGCCTAGCTAGGTCTGCGAATAGGCATCTCCTTAGGCCTTTCTAATCTCGACGAATTACGGGTAGTACATTAATGCTAGTGGGCCCCATCACTCGCACCTCTCTCCCTCTTTGTCCTCTCTTTGTTCATAGCAATCAAGAAATATATAAAAAAATATAAACATCAAAGACTTATCAACTACTCTTCCCATGTATCCCTTCTCTCAACCTACATCTCCTGGTCCCTCGCCCCTTGCCACCCTCTCTCTGGGCATATGTCGTATACTAACTTACGGCTACTGCTCCTGCTGCTGCTCAGCGCCATAGCTGCAGCAACTGCGTTACCCATCATGTCGTCGCAGCCATGTTAGTTCCCCTTGCTCCGCCTCCCCTCCGCACCCTTGCTCCTCACTTGTTGGCAGGTTGGCAACCCATATCTTCTCCTCACTCTCTCCCTCTCACAAACAGACGTTCTCACAATGAATTGATGGAGCTTATCCCGTGAATCCACTTCTATGCACCTATTATTATTAATTTAACGAAAAACTTTGGCAGATGCTGAGCTGTAAGAGAGAGGTTGTTGGAAGGGTAAATTAGTCATTTTATGTTACAAGGACAAAATCTACAGTACCCAAAAAAAGATTTATTATATAAAATAGATATAAGACAACAGAACACCAATCTACAGAGGCCAACGACGAAGAAGCAGATACTAGGACTTGGAAGGTGTACACTTTCTTTGTTATGTTTTGAATCCTAGCTCATCTGAAGATTCCAAAATTTTGTCATCGAGTAATGCAGGAGATCAAAACCTAACATCATAAAACGCTACATAGAGTTTTGGAGGTTTTGGAGGGATTGTAATATGTACAGAGTTGTACATAAATCTCCTCTTATTCTAGGGTTTGGGTATCATATGAAAACGAAGCATCTCCACTCTTGTAAATGTCTTTATACTTCCATTTAGTAAAACGACCTATTTTTGGTTGTAGGCATAGCCGATCTTGGAGTGAACCACGTAAATCTTGTCTCACTTTGCTTGATTTCCCGACACATTTGACGCGCGGCAAGAACAAAAAATATGACCAAAGATTAGTGCCATCATAAGCGCGGCAAGAACAAAAAATATGACCAAAGATTAGTGGCATCATCGGCACCATATTCTATTCTAGGTTTTTTGTATTAATTCTTATGTAGCATTTATTTATACTTTTTGTGTTGCTTGTCTTATTGTTTAAATACTATTGTATTTATGTTGAGACATTATGCTTGGAATGTGTAAAAGTCTAACCATGGCTAAGAGGTATCTCTTCAATTTCTCCTCTTTCCTTCACCACTTTCATCTCTACTCGCGCCCCCTTGTTACCCTAGCAGTAACATTGATATAACCTGCGTCCTCCTACCACAAAATCAATTTCACAACGAACTAAAGGATCCCTGCTCGTGGCCTAGGTGCCTCGTTCTGGTGACTTCGTCTGCTCCGAGCTTTTTTGCCGTATGCAACTTGAGTCGGCGCGTGTCCACCTTACACGAGCAACCCACAATAGTAGCTAGATGCAACGTGTTGGTCCGCATGTTCTGGTGTGCCGATTAGGTTACTCATTCCCTCTTCAAAAATCGGTGTATGCCAGGACGCGGACGACAACCAATGCATGAATTGATGTCATGGAGAAAGTCTAAACCCATCAGCCACAAGTCCGCGAAGAGATGATGGCGTCGAGCTAGCCACCTTGCAGCGTAGGACGCTCATGAAGCAATAATGCTTGAGCACTTATTTCTCCTCTCTCGGCCAATGAGAAGTCGGACCCCAGTTTACTTACGGTCGGCCACCCTGGGCTATTGAAGCTACAACACACTCCCCTCATTAATTGGAAGTGTCGTACTTCAATGGCTTCGATTTCCTAGGATGGATTGCAAAAGCGGAGAAAATTTTTTGATATATAGCAAACCTCTGAAGCACAGAAAGTTCGGATTATGCTCTTGGGCATGGAGGGTTACGCCTTATATTGGGTTTGTTTGCTTCGCAAGACCACTCAAGACTCGTGTGGTCGTTTCTCAAATAGTTCTACTCAAGCGTTATGACCACTGCTACTCGAGTAATGCATTGGAGTGTTTTGCGGTGCCCGCCAGACAGGCTCACTTGATAGCTAAATTGATGAGCTCATCAAACTCGTAAACCAAGTGCCCAGTCTCCAACTTGATCATTAGTTGAGCTACTTCATGCAAGGACTTCTTGCACATATTCATTCTTGCCTGCGCACCAAAATCCTTAGAGCATTATCGAAGCCATGGAGATCGCATGTTTGGTCGAACCTGGTTTTTCCGTGAAGCCCAACGACTATCCCCGCGCCACTCCAAGCATTTCCACCTACACCACACTCCAATCATACCAACCTTCACATACATCCAAGCCATCGATCCATGTTGTCGTCATCAAGCTCCATCCCCTCATTCCACTAAAACATACTTTCCAAAATAGTCATGCTTTCCAAACAAACTGCCTCACCAACTAGGAGTACAATGACATTTGAAGCAACTAGCAGGGGCTCTGCTTCCGGTGCAAGCAAACTGACACACCAAATCATGATTGACCAATGAAAGAGTTGTCAACGCTCATCGACGATGATGAGGAGGATGTCGCCTTGGTGGACTTCGAGGCATTAGAAAGTGAGGGGACCCTCACCGACCTGCATGGGGCTTCTACATTGTTTGAATTTTCCATGTTTTTTTGTGGGCGGCATATCCAAACAACATATTATGAAATTCTGAAGATAACTCCACAATACGTTGATCCTCATCATGATTGACAGTAGAGTGTTACAGGCAAACCCGAAGAACATCAGTAGAGTCGTTGGAGGAGTGGTCGGAGCCGAGGATGACGAAGGAGGTGGATACTATGGAGTCGAAACCATTACCTAGGCGGGGTGTGCTCGAGAGAGCAAGAGAGAGAGGGAGAGAAAGAGAGAAAGAGAGTTACCGCAATCTCATTCAAGAGACAAGAAATACACTTAATACTTGCTTGCCTTCATTCAAGCATCTTATGCCTTTAAATAGGCTTGCATGACATTAATGACACCTAACAACTCATAGCAACTAACAACCTCTTAATGACTCACCATTTAATACATAAAAATCAATTTGACATAATCATAAAGACAGTTGACATGAAAAATAACTTATAGATAAGCAGGCATGAAGCCCATAACACAGGGATAGCCACAACTTCCTCTCCCAAGACATTATGACATATTTGCATCGGCCCACGACCCCTTCATCGGCATCATCGTCTACCACTGTGACAGTAGTCAAAACCCCTCACAATCAACATATGGTATGGTCTACCGTTACAAGCATGGTCTTGCCAAATAGTGGTTGAATCTTATGCCTTTGGGTTGGGGCTTAGATGTGATTTTGGGAGTCGTTCGTTGCAATCACTGGGAAATATGACACATGACTATATCCTTTATGATGAGGGACATTAACAGACCTTATGTAGCGATGCATCTCACATTCGCAGTAACCACCTTCAGAGTCATTCAAATAACTGATCCAGTGAATCTTTCGCTCTTCTTGGGCACATGGTCAAACACCCTGGGGGCTCTAAGATTTCTCCACAGATGCGGTGCATCCTTAATGCTTATCTCGAGGTGTTTACGGTGTCTCATTGCATACTCCCACCATCAGACAAACTGCATCATCTCTCTTGTTGTAGGGGTTTAAGATCTTTGAGGGATGTTCAAGGCTACTTAGGCCTCATAGGCTATTATGGGCGCTTCATTAAGGACTATGGCAAGCTCGCACGATCGTTGACCGCACTCCTCAAGAAGAGCACGAACACGACTTTTAAATGACACTTCGAGGGGACGAAAGCCTTTACCTCCCTTTAGCGAGCTTTGTTTATGGTTTCAATACTCTCCATGTAGGACTTGCACAACCCTTTGAAGTGGAGTGCGATGCTTCTAAAACAGGTACCGATGCAGTCTTGTGCAATGTGGCCAACCCATCGTATATTTCAATTGATCTTTCTCTATCAAAGTGCGGTCTCGTCTACTTACGAGAATGAGTTCATGGCACTCATCCTCGTCGTACAACACTGGCGCACTTATCTCATAGGCCGCTACTTCATTGTTTGCGTGGATTACTATAGCTTGAGATACCTTCTTATCCAAAAGATTTCAACTCCTGCATAGGTAGTCTGGGTGATGGAGCCGGCGACCCCTGACTTGATGATGGTACCGGCATGCTTACGGAGGATCCCTCTCCATCTCCAACAAAAGATTTGCGGCGCCGTGGTACCATTGATGCTCACCGCTACAACTTCCGTCCGCGGCGCTAGACATTAATTTAATATTAAATATGATTTTGTCATAGTCTAACTTCTTATTTTCATGCTTCTATGTTTTAATTTTAGGCCAGCATTTAGACAGAATTTTTGTAAGCATATATATAGGCAAATTTTGGGTGGATTGAAGAATGAAGAGAAAAAAAAAACTATTTTCAGATTTTCCTAAACTTTCCCGTGGCTCCTCTCTTGGCCGCCGCCCCCGCATCCCGTCTTCCCTCTCTCGGCACTCTCGGCCTCCCCAAATCCCCCCTCCTCTACGGACCGGTTCGGCGCCCCCTCCTCTCTACACTCCTCTTGATAGTGGTGGCCGAGTACCCATCTCCCATCTCTTGGGGTTTTCGGCCTGGGAGCTTCTCCATCCTCTTGAGGAAACTCTCTCTCCGGTGTGATTCGAAGAAGGCGGCGTGCTTCTCTCCATCCGGCGGGACTCCGGTGGAATCGTGGTAGAGTGATCCCTCTACCTAGTTCTCTACATACAAGTGGGGGTAACGATTTACAAACTCTAAACCTTGTGTTTCCCACTTGATAAATCTCGTGGCGAGATAATATTGCGTGGCTTGCGAAATCATCGAATTTCGTCGTGGTTTTTCTTCGCAACGATTTGTTATTGTTCATCTAAATTTGTTTAAATTCGTGAGGCTTGGCGGTCCTCGTTTTCTTTTATTGGGAGAGATCCACCATTTCCGAGTCGTTTGTTTTCGTGGATTCTCTTGGTCCAACAAACGCTCGTCCGGGTCGTGTGGATCCATTTCGCTTGAGAAGATTTTGGCTTATCGCCTTAATTTGACCTAGAGGGGCTTCGCGAACCTCGTAAACGCTAGTGGTAATTAATCCGTAAAAAGACAAATTGGTAACTGCGTTTAAGTTTGCGCACGTAAAATAGAGCGTGAGATTAGCGTCTCGTGTGCCTCCCGTCCATCCGATCTCGATTAGGGGATTAGCCTACATCAATTTGGTATCAGAGCGAGGTGCGTGCCGATTTCTTAATCGACACATTCCTACGTTCTCTCGGTAGGCGTCTTCACAAATTATAAATTCAGCAAAACCAAAAACAAACACAAAATTTAGACATCGTCGCTATGTGTTTTAAAATTATCTTCATCTGGTTTTAAAACTACATGCGCACTAAACATGGTACGGAGTACACCTCATCTACCTCCCAAATGGGGGACGAGCGGGATACGGGTCGCGTTCCAACAACGGTTGATGATCTCCGCCGGGAGTTCAATGATCAGTTGACGGACATTAGGGAAATGCTACACAAAATGAGGTTAAACCAAGCGGCCCCCCAAAACCATGCATCCCACCAACGTGATGAGGGGAATAAAAATAAAGATTATGCCCCGCGTGCCCCTCTTCGTAATAATCGCGCCCCACGTGAGTTTGATATTACTAGGGTTGTCCGGATCAAACCCCCTACGTAAGACGGTCTAGGTGAGCCCCAAGTATTTTTAGACAGGTTATAGAGATCGAATGTTATTTCGAGTGGCAAAATCTGACCGACGCGCACAAGGTGCAAGTTGCGAAGATGAAGCTATTAGGTAGGGCGAAGATATTTTGGTTGAACAAGGAAAGACGCTTAGGTGCGGTGAATGGCTTGCCACCAATTGGATGGCAAGGCATGAAGGCCATGTTGACCGACCAGTATGTCCCCACGTATCATCGGACTCAGATGTTTGATGATTTAGCAACTCTTAAACAAGGGAATAGGTCGGTCGCCGATTACATGAGCCATCTTAAGGACATGATGGTCAGGTGCAATGTTAAGGAGATGCCTGAGGTCACCCTCTCTAGGTTTCGTAAGGGACTCAACCCCGACTTCCAGGGTAAGCTCCTACATTATGGTCACACCGATCTAAGCACCACTTTTAACGCCGCCTTGGACATTGAGAAGCACAATGCCTCCAAGTCCAAGACTCGTTCTTTTAAGAAGGGAACGTCCATCTTAGGACCACCACCACCCTCCACCTTTAGGGATAAGGGTAAGTTCCGGTCCGCTGACCTGAACTCAATTGTCGTCACGGTTAGAAACATTAGAAACCCGACCGGTGAGAGAGTGTCAGTGGGTAGGGTTAGCAAGACGAATGCCACTTGTTTTGCTTGCGGCATTCAGGGCCACTACGCAAGTGAGTGCCCAACCAAGCACAAACCCCTAGCTCTTTTGGATGCCTCCTCGGATCCCGCCGACATCGTGTATGAAGCAAGTGAAGAGTCTGACCCGGAGGGAGTCCCCAGTGACATAGAGGATGACTACAACATAATGGTCATGAAGGTGTATTGTAGCTACCCCCATGCGTCTGAGGATTGAAATAAGAATAACATTTTTTTCTCTCATCTTTAAGAGCGGAGAAAAATTGTGTAAGCTTATCATTGATAGTGGAACTGGCAAGAATGTGGTATCGGAGAACGCGGTAACCCGTATGTTTTTGACCACCGAGCCTCACCCACATCCTTACAAGGTGGCGTGAGTAAATAAGACCACCCTTCCGGTTGCAAGGCGATGTTTGGTTCCCCTTACTATCAAAGCTTATTCTGAACAGATTTGGTGTGACGTCATCCTCATGGATGCTTGCCACATATTATTAGGACGCACATGGCTTTTTGATCATGATGTTACTCACTTTAGGCGTGCTAATACTTATGAGTTTAAGTTTAATGGTAGGAAGATTGTCCTGAAGCCCACTCCGCCTAAGGATCCGACCGTCCTTTCTAAGGACACGATTATTCAAATTGAGAAGAAAACTTTAAGTCTGATAGGAAAGAAAGAGTTTGTGCGTGATTCCTTTATGGAGGGAGTCCTATATGCCTTAGTCTGCTTGCAAGTGAAGGAAGACGTGTCCGTTTTTGAAGGTTTACCGGTAGCATTAAGGAGGCTCTTAGAAGAGTTTAAGGATGTCTACCCGGAAGAGCTACCGCCCATGTTACCCCCCATGCGGGAAATCCAACATGCGATAGACTTCGTCCCGGGTTCCTCCTTGCCCAACCTTCCACATTATCGGCTTAACCCCTCCGCACACCTTGAATTGCAAACTCAAATTTCGGATCTGCTAGGTAAGGGGTTCATCCGTCATAGCAAGAGTCCTTGTGCCATACCCGCCTTACTAGCCCCTAGGAAAGACGGTTCTTGGAGGATGTGTGTGGACAGTAGGGTTATTAATAAAATTACTATTAAATACAGGTTTCCCATCCCTCGATTGGACGACTTGTTGGATATGTTAGTCGGGGCCACGATTTTTTCTAAGCTAGATCTTAGGAGTGGCTACCATCAAATGAGGATTAGGGCGGGAGACGAATAGAAAATGGCTTTCAAATCGAAAGACAGGATTTATGAGTGGTTGGTGATGTCGTTTGGGCTCTCTAATGCCCCAAGTACTTTCTCGAGGATGATGACTCACGTGTTCCAACCCTTCATGGGGAAGTTCATAGTCGTGTATTTTGATGATATCCTAGTCTTTAGCACCTCTCCGACCGATCATGAATCGCACTTGAGGACTATCCTTACCACGTTGCGAACGGAAGAATTATTTGTCAATATTAAAAAGTGTACGTTCTATGTGTCATATGTGGAGTTCCTTGGTTATATAGTAAGTTCGGAAGGCATACATGTTGATCCTAAGAAGGTCCAAGCTATTATGGATTGGCCGGAGCCCACCACCATGCGGGATGTTAGGAGTTTTCATGGTCTCGCTACCTTTTATCGCCGATTCATTCGTGATTTTAGTAGCATCATGGCGCCGATTACGGAGTGTTTTAAGAAAGGTGATTTCACGTGGACTAAGTCGGCTGCTAAGGCCTTTCAAACAATTAAATCACGAATGTCGGAAGCGCCTCTTTTGCGGTTGCTAGATTTTAGTAAGGTTTTTGAACTATCTTGTGATGCGTCCGGGGTTGGCATAGGCGGTGTCTTAAGTCAAGAGGGGCATCCGATTGGGTACTTCAGTGAGAAGCTCGTCGGCCCAAAACTGAATTATTCTAATTATGGCCGAGAGTTTTATGCCGTTATTCGTTGTCTCCAGCATTGGAGGCACTATCTACTCCCTAAGGAGTTTGTTATCCAATCCGATCACGATGCTTTGAGATTGGTCAATTCTCAAAGCAAAATCAGCCCCCGCCATGCCAAGTGGGTCTCTTATCTTCAAGAGTACACCTTTATTATAAAACATCTTAAGGGTACTTTAAATCAGATGGCAGACGCCCTCAGTCGTGTCTCTTTACTATTGTCCACTCTAGAAGTGAAGGTCATTGGGTTTGATAGGATTAAGGATGAGTACGTTCATTGCCCGGATTTCAAAGATATCTATTTATCCGCGCAAGGCGACTCTCCTACTACCATTTCTGTGTATTATATTCGAGACGGCTATCTATTCAAGCACTCGAAGTTGTGCATCCCTCTCTCGTCTCTGCGGCACCTTATAGTCTGGGAATTGCATAGTGGTGGTCAAGGCGGTCATTTTGGTCGTGATAAGACTATTACTTTAGTTGAGGACAAATTTCATTGGCCCAGACTTAAATCCATGGTTAACAAAATTGTGGGGAGTTGTCGTGTATGTCAGCTAGCTAAGGGAAACAAGACGAACGCCGTCCTTTATACTCCTCTTCCGATTCCTTCTATCCCATGGGAAGATGTTAGTATGGACTTTATTTTGGGTCTACCACTTACTTTTAGGCGTCACGATTCCATCTTGGTAGTGGTCGATCGGTTTTCTAAGATGGCTTATTTTATTGCATGCAACAAAACCAATGATGCCTCACATATTGCAAAACTATATTTTAAAGAGGTCGTTGGACATCGGGGCGTTCCAAAGACGATAGTAACTGATAGGGACGTAAAATTTACAAGTTATTTTTGAAAAACTCTTTGGAAGCTCATGGGCACCAAGCTCTTGTTTTCTTCGGCCTACCATCCACAAACGGATGGGCAAACGGAAGTAATAAACCGAAGTTTGGGTAATTTACTTAGGTGTCTTGTTGGTGACCATAAGGGCACTTGGAACTTAGTCCTTCCCGACGCCCAGCTTGCGTACAACAATTCCAAGAATAGATCTACGGGTTTATCCACAAATGAAATCGTGCATGGCTATAAGGCACCGGTGTCACTTGATTTGTCTTATAAGTCAAGTCATTTTGCACACGAATTCGCTCTTCATGTTCAGAATTTGCATAAGAGCATTCAAGAAACATTAACCAACCAATACGCATCTTATCAATCACATGCTAATTTACGTAAGAAAGAGTCACACTTTAATGTTGATGATTTTGTCTTGGTGCGTCTCATCCCTGATCGGATGCCTTCGGGCACCATTAAAAAGTTAGCGAATCGGAGAGCCGGTCCTTTTCGAATCTTAAAGAAGTTAGGTGACAATGCTTATCTCTTAGAGTTACCCACTGATTGGGGTATATCCCATATTTTCAATGTTTCGGATTTAACGTCGTATTTATCTCCGCCAATTAAAATATCTAACCCCACGTTTATGCCTACTACTTCTTCTTCTATTGGGTTGGGGGGTGAGATTGTCCCGGGTTCGTTCTCTACTTCGGTCTCTACTGGAGGTACGCTTAATGTTGATGTTGAAGCTATTTCTCCTTCTTTGGCTAATGCTTTCCCAAGGTTCCCCAAGACCACATTTTTGCCTGACAGGATCCTCGCCGATGAAGTGCTCTCATCACCTTGTGGTGACAGTCGTCGCTACTTGATCCGGTGGCGTGATCGCCCCGCTTCTGATGACTCTTGGTTACCCGAGTCGGAGGTGGCTCTTTTGGATGACGCTCTTCTACGCCGGTACATTCAAGCCCACTCATCGATGATGAGTACTTTTGAGAGGGGGAGAATTGATGGAGCCGACGACCCCCGACTTGATGATGGTACCGGCATGCTTACGGAGGATCCCTCTCCATCTCCAACAAAAGATTTGCGGCGTCGTGGTACCATTGATGCTCGCCGCTACAACTTCCGTCCGCAGCGCTAGACATTAATTTAATATTAAATATGATTTTGTCATAGTCTAACTTCTTATTTTCATGCTTCTATGTTTTAATTTCTGGCCTGCATTTAGACAGAATTTTTGTAAGCCTATATATAGGCAAATTTTGGGTGGATTGAAGGATGAAGAGATAAAAAAAGAAAACCTAATTTCAGATTTTCCTAAACTTTCCCGTGGCTCCTCTCTTGGTCGCCTCCCCCGCATCTCGTCTTCCCTCTCTCGGCAGTCTCGGCCTCACCAAATCCCCCCTCCTCTTCGGACCGGTTCGCCCCCCCCCCCCCCCCCCCCCTCTCTACACTCCTCTTGATAGTGGTGGCTGAGTACCCATCTCTCATCACTTGGGGTTTTCGGCCTGGGAGCTTCTCCATCCTCTTGAGGAAACTCTCTCTCCAGTGTGATTCGAAGAAGGCAACGTGCTTCTCTCCATCCGGTGGTAGTCCGGTGGAATCATGGTAGAGCGATCCCTCTACCTAGTTCTTTACATCTGAGTGGGGGTAACAATTTACAAACTCTAAACCTTGTGTTTACCTCTTGATAAATCTCGTGGCGAGATAATATTGTGTGTCTTGCGAAATCATCGAATTTCGTCGTGGTTTTTCTTCGCAACGATTTGTTATTGTTCATCTAAATTTGTTTAAATTCATGAGGATAGACGGTCTTCGTTTTTTTTTGTTGGGAGAGATCCACCATTTCCGAATCGTTTGTTTTCGTAGATTCTCTTGGTCCAACTAACGCTCGTCCGGGTCGTGTGGATCCATTTCGCTTGAGAAGATTTTGGCTTATCGCCTTAATTTGACCTAGAGGGGCTTCGCGAACCTCGTAAACGCTAGTGGTAATTAATCCGTAAAAAGGGACAAATTTGTAACTGCATTTAAGTTTGCGCACGTAAAATAGAGCGTGAGATTAGCGTCTCGTGTGCCTCCGTTCATCCGATCTCGATTAGGGGATTAGCCTACATCACTGGGTGGCCAAGTCACTCGGCTACGACTTCTCGATGGATTTTAAGATGGAAAGAACTAATAAGGCAGCAAACGCCATACCTCGGTAGTCAGAGTCCTCCATCTCGCTCATAGAAATTTCAAGGCCTGGGAGGGAAGGCTCGTCTATTATTCAACGAGAAGTAGAAGCATACTTGAGTCTCTGCAGCATACTTGAGCCTCTGCCGCCCAACTGCCATTTTCATTGGTGGAGGTCGGCTGCATCACCGTGGACAATCAAGCAAGCATCCTCGCTTCCATTCAGGCCAGAATCCAACGCCTGGAGGCTCGTGATGCCCGTTTGGACTCCACTCCATTGCCGCCCTTGGAGGACCCGTCCTCTTTCAGTGGGCTGCAGGCCAACCCCACGTCACCTCCTTCGCTTATCGCACTTGCCGCGGCATATGCGTCGTGCGCCCTCGAAGTTCCTCATTTCAACGGGACCGGTCCTCTTGGATGGATTGTCAAGGCCGCACAATTCTTTGACATCCAGGGCACCCCGGAGACGTAGGTCTCCTTGATGCTCCTTGTCATGGAGGGCTCTGCCTTGCACTGGTTTTGTTGGCTTCGCAACTCCACCCCGCTCCTCTCGTGGGCCGACCTTAAACTGTCCTTAGTCAAGCACTACGATCACCACTACTCAAACTATCGTGGAGAGTCTATGTGCCCTCTGCCACAAGTCTTCGATGAATATATATATTGACGAATTCATCGAGCTTGTAAAACAAATCCCTGGTCTTCCTCCCGATCACTATATGAGCTTCTTCCATCAGGGTCTCCAACCCCACATCCGCTCACAGCTCCGTACTCACCGTCCCCGAGATATTACCGACGCTATGGAGGTCGCCCGCTTGGTGGCGGCAGATTTCTCAGTGAAGATGGTAGACCGGCCGCGTTTCCAGACGGCCACACCCAGCTCCTCGCCTCGCTCCATTTTCCTTCCGCCTATTCCTCTACGGATTCCCGCGGGGGATCTCCACCTACGGTCATCCTTCCCCCAAAGTCGTCCATCCTTCCTCGCCCCCCCCCCTCCCACGGCTGACGGCCCCCAATCGCCTCTCGACACAGGTATAATGACTTGCGTAGTAATTGTGCTTCTGATGCAGGCAACCCTACTCCCGACGCACGACTGCCCGCTCATGGAGCTGCGGGTTCTCATGTGTGACGATGGGGACGAAGTCAGGACCGCCGACTTCGATGCCTTATCCTTGATGAAGTCCCTCCGGCGGACACGTCGACGGGTTCCTTTCAGTATTTTGAGCTCACTTTTTTCCACTGACGAAATTTCGGGGCACCGCACCATGAAGTTGTAGGGACTTCTGCATGGGATTTTTGTGGTGTTTGTTGGGAATATTGACCACAAGATTCTTGATTTAAAGAAGCCCTAGGGATAACAATAAACAAATCATGTATTTGATGCTCTATTCTAGTTTTGATGTGACAGGTATAACAAAAGTGCATTCCTAATGTAGGGTTAGGCTTATGGTCACTCAAACAGTGTTTTGCCTATGTAATCCTTCATGGTGCAAAACACATGTTGACTTATGCCCTAACATTATATTAGACTTGTCACTATCAAGAAAAAGTCATTTGGAAAAGGTCTTGAAATGAAATTGCAAAGATAGCCAATAGGTTGAATTAAGCCTAAAATTGGTTAAGGCAAATATCGGATCGATGATCTAGACGACATAATTCTATGTCGTCTAGACCACTGCTGTATCGGCTAGACGATCTCGACGACAAAATTCTATGTCGGCTAGATCATAGTTACATCAGCCAGATATGATATATATCTTAATATTGGTTAAGTCCAATGTCGTCTAGAAGAGTTGTGTCGTCAAGAAGAGTTGTGTCGTTTAGAAGAGTTGTATCGTCCAGAAGGCGTGTACGTCAAGAAGGCCTGTATCGTCCAGAAGGCATGTATCGTCCAGAAGGATTATATCGTCTAGAGGACCTGTATCGTCCAGAAGGCTTGTATTGTCTAGAAGGTATATATCGTTCAGAAGGCTTATATCGTCCAGACGGCTTATATCGTCTAGAAGAGTAAATCATCCAGAAGATTTCTATGTATGCAAGACGCGGGAAGAAAACCGGGAATTATGCCTTAGCTTAAATTTCAATTTGAAATCCATCATCTGATGCGTCAATCATGGGATTTCTTCTGTAAGGTCTTAATTAAATAAATCTTTCTTTATTCCTAGCCGTTGACAGATGTTTTCTATAAAAAAGCCTTGAGGGCTCACAATTCAGACAAGTGATTATTATTCTTTCTGACATTCTATCTAAATCTTTTACGAATCATCTGCGACCTGAACGAGAACGCAAATTCATTCGAGGGAGTAGCAAAATTTCTCAAGGAAGAATCCTAAGGTGTTGCTACAGTTTGTTCTCCAGTATTCTTGCAATAACTTCAGAGATTGTACAATAAAGATCTGATTCAACATATTGCTCAAGACTCAACAATTCAAATTCTCCCTGAAGATTTTCTAACTGAGCAAGAAGTTTTTATTCTGCAAGAAAATCTATTTGATCAAGGTCAAATTTTTCAAGAAGATTATTTCTGAGATCTGATCAAGAAAGAAGAAGCCTCTCTGATGTGCTTCTACAGAAGACTCAAGTTTATTCACTTATTCATCTTTTGAGTCTATGTTGTATTGCAAACAGTGAAATTATGAACGGTTGTTGTATGATCTTTTGAGATCTGAGTTGTAGGGCTTTGGTGTAAGCCTGAGTTGTAGTGTTTTGGTGTAAGCCTGAGCTGTAGGGCTCTTGGAGCCTGAGCTGTAGGGCTTTTGGAGCATCTCTTTGTGTGCAATGGCACAAGAGATTGACTCATATTAACTATAAAACAATTAATAAGCTTTTATCAAAAAACTTAGTTAGGGCAGGTCCCAAGTGGAATTGTGCTTAAGAAAACCCTTGTCATGCATGTCAAATGGGCAAGCAAACACAGGCTTCCTTCAAGACAGTTGGTGTCAAGGATTCCATTAGGTATTTACATTTGATGCACATGGACTCGTTTGGTCCCATGTCAATTCACAGCTTAAGGGAAAAAGTCTATACACGTGTTATTATTGATGATTTCTCTAGGTTTGCTTGGGTGTTATTTCTGAAACAAAAGTCAGATACACAAGACACCTTCATTATCTTTGTCAAGCAAATCCAGAATAAAATGAACTGCACTTTGGTCAAAATCAGAAGTGATCATGGAACAAATTTCAGTCAGGTGTTATGACCAAGTTCTGTGAAAGCTTAGGTATCATTCAGGAGTTTTCCTCTCCAAGAACTCCACAACAAAATGGAGTTGTAGAGAGAAAGAATAGAACCCTTATTGATGCTAGTAGAACTATGCTGAGTGACTCCTCACTACCAAAATATTTCTGGGATGCGGTAGTCAACACAACTTATCATGTGCAAATTAGAGTTTTAATCAACAAGAATCACAATAAGACACTCTATAAGCTTCTTAAAGGCAGAAAACCAACATTAGCCAACTTCAAAATCTTTGGAAGTAAGTGTTATGTGTTAAACAATGGGAAGCACTATCTAACCATGTTTGCGGAGAAATCTTATGAAGGCATTTTTGTTGGGCACAACCATCATAGCAAAGCTTATAGGATCTATAATCCTAAATCTAAATTGGTTGAAGAATCAATACATGTTGTCTTTGATGAATCTAACATGTTGTTTGAGGATTCTCCAAGATGTCCAGTTGCAGGTATAAGCTCCAAGCTTTAAGGATTTAAAGATAGCTGACACTGAAGAAGTACAAGAAGTGATCTCATTTGATTCTATCAGTGTTGAAGAAGAAGTTGAAGAACAAAAGACAAATCCTGAAGTGGAAGTCATCCAACCCACAGAAAAAGCAGTACCTGAAAGGAATAGAACAGTGGTTATTGCCACCAAGTTCCATAAAGGCCACCCACAAGATCAAATCATTGGGGGCATCAATCAAGGAATTCAAACAAGGAGTGGCACCATGAATGAGGCACTCTATTTGAGCTTCCTCTCACAGGTGGAGCCAAAGAAGTTTGAAGAAATCAACTCATATCAATTCTAGATCATGGCTATGCAAGAGAAATTGAACCAATTCCAAAGATGCAAAGTCTGAAATTTGGTTGTCAGACCCCAAGACCACAACAAAATTGAAACTAAGTGGATGTTCAGAAATAAGATATATGAACAAGGAGTGATTATCAAGAATAAAGCAAGGTTGGTTGCAAATGACTATAGACAAGAAGAAGGCATAGACTTTGACCAAACATTTGCATCAGTAACAAGATTGGAGGTCATCATGTTGTTGCTAGCATATACAGCTCACAAAGACTTCAAGGTATGTCAAATGGATGTGAAGTCTGTCTTCCTCAATGGGAACTTGAAAGAGGAAGTATATATAGAACAACCCCCAGATTTTGTAAATTCAACTTATCTCAATCATGTTTACTATCTTAAGAAAGTCTTATATGGTCTTAAGCAAGCACCTAGAGCTTGGTATGAGACTCTATCTACCTTTCTCATTGAAAATAAGTTTTCAAGGGGAATGATAGATAAGACATTATTCCTAAGGGAAGTTAAAGGCAAGACCTTACTGGTCAAGATATATGTTGATGACATAATCTTTGGATCTACAGATGATCACCTTTGTAAAAGATTTGCCAACCGTATGCAAGGGAAGTTTGAAATGAGCAGCATGAGAGAGCTGAAATATTTCTTAGGTCTTCAAGTGAAGCAATCTGAAGATGAGATATTCATCTCTCAGACCAAGTTCACAAAAGAGCTCATAAAGAAATTTGGAATTGATAGTGCAACCTCAATGAGGACTCCAATGGGCTCCAATGTGTCTCTGGACAAGGATGAGAAAGGGAAACATTTTGATGAGACCATGAACAGATGCATCATTGGATCTCTGCTCTACCTAACTGCTAATAGACCAGACATTATCTTTGCTACATGTGTTTGTGTCAGATATCAAGTGAACCCCAGGGACTCTCACTACACCTTTGCTAAGAGAATTTTGAGATACCTCAAGGGTGCACCTAACATTGGCTTATGGTACCCTAAAAGTAATGATTTTGAGCTAACAGGCTTTTCAGATGCAGACTTTGCAAGATGCAAGGAAGACAGGAAAAGCACTTTAGGGACATGTCAATTCCTTTGAAGAAGTCTAATCTCATGGAGTAGTAAAAAGCAAACAAGTGTTGCAATCTCAACTGCAGAGTAAGAATACATCTCTGCTGGGAGTTGTTGTGCTCAATTGCTTTGGATTCAACATCAGCTAGAGGATTACAACCTTCAAATAAGGAAGACCTCATTATATTGTGATTCCTCAAGTGTTATCTCAATTGCCAAGAAACCAGTGGCACACAGCAGAACTAAGCATATAGAGATCAGGTATCACTTCATTAGGGAGCATGTGGAGAAGGAAGACATTTGCTTGGAATATGTACCAACAGACAAGCAAGTGACTGAAATCTTCACTAAGCCCCTTGATGAAGCAAAATTCAATCAATTCAAAATTGAGCTTAGTATGTTTAATATGAATTGATATATTTCTCATTGAATTATGTTAATTATTCTTTCTCATTTAAAAGATTTATTGGTGTAAAGACCATAGATCTGGTCAATACAAATATTGTCTAACCATTTTCTGGAAGTGTGCAGACTTTCTACTAAGTGTAGAAAAATATCGTCGAGAAGGTCTAGACGACACAGAAAATGTCGTCGAGAAGGTCCAGACGACACAGAAAAATATCGTTGGGATGCAATTTTTGGCTATTGGCACACCAAAATTGGTTCTTTATTAATAATATTTTCTCAAAATTATTGCCAAATCAGGTGCATGCCACTTTATATTTTTATTATAAACTATAATTAAAATCATTGTAGACATTGGTTTAAATACATCATGAAACCCTAGAGTGTTCAAGGTCATGACTACCATCATTCTGACCAAGAAAACTAACTGGAGTCAGTTCATGTTTGAGAAGTTCAAGACATGTTTGAGTGCCCCTAATTTTGGGAGGATTATCTCACTATATCTGTTGAAGACCTTGGGTGATAGGCTTGATAAGTCACAAGGCACCCATCTGCATTATCTGAAGAAAAATGACTACAAATCTATAGAGTGGTGGGAGAAGCCTTTCCTCAAGTCTGGAAAGAGCCAAGGAGAAAGCTCTAAGAAGAAGGAAAGGAAGAAAAAGAAAGTAGTGGCAAGCTCTGACAGCCCTCCTAGTCATATTGAGGGGGAGCAATCTGAGCAAGATGTACCTCTAATAGATATGGAAGTAACAGCACCCATGGAGATGCCCAGGGTGGCTGATGAGATTGAGAAAGATGATGAAGCTGAGAAGGCTAATGAAGTTGAAAAGGAAGATGAAGTGGAGAAGGATATTGAGATAGAGAAAGAAGATGAAGTAGAGAAGAATGATGAAGTTGAGAAAAGTGCTGAAATAGAGAAGGTAGTTGAGGGGGAGTCTCCCTTGGAGAGCTCAGTTCAAGATACTGAGATAGTGGAGGGGGAGTCTTTCCTAGAAAACTCAGCATAATATACTGAAGTACTTGATGATGAAGAGACTGAAGTGATTGAGGGGGAATCTCAACATGAAAGCTCTGCCCAAAATGCAACTGATATAGAAGTTGTAGACCAACTTGTAGAGAAAATTGTTGAAAGTATTCCTACATATGTTAGCAAAGTGGTTGAACAACTAAATTCTTGTAGCCAAATGCTGGATGAACATCTCCTGGAAATAAAAAATCATATCACTGAAGGTGTGAATGTTACGCCCCCGCTACGCTTTACGGGGCGTCATTACGCACGGAGGAGCAAGGGCGCGCTAAACAACAGGTGATGTAGACTCGGATTAGGTTGTCAAAAATAAAATATTTTAATCAGCATATTAATTTTGTTATCAAATAAAAGTAGGTTTCGAAAATAAATGGGTTTTAATTTTTAATTTATTTATTTTATTTAAAAAGAAGGTCGAGCGGCCAAATCGAATTTGACGCGCGCAAATCACTTTCCAACGTTGATGTTCGCAAATCCGTTAATCGTTATTTGAGAGAAAATTCTTTGAGCGTTTTATGAGTTGAACCGTGGCGAGATTTATTCATCCACAAACAGAATTACAATAACAATTTATGAAATAACGGTAATAGGAATGATTCGAACGTTCGAGGCAAGCTTAGCAATATTTAATTGAGACGCATAAAACTAATTTGATATTTTGGAAGCAGGGAAGGAGTGAATGTTACCCAAACAAAAGAAAAGGCCGTTCCAAATTCTGCGGTGGAAACGTAAAGTTGATGTGGTCAGGCCTGGATCTGAGAGCTTCAGGTTGAAATCAGGGTTCGAGGTTCCGTCCAACTCGCGTAAGCGCAGGGCATGAACAGGAATGGACGTTGGTCGACGGAGAGGTGTGTCGTCGTCGACGTCAACCAGCGGAGAAGACTTCGGCAGGGCTCGCCTGGACTGAGGGGGCGTTCGACGGAGGCGGGCTGGAGGGGGGAGGTCGGGCTGACGTTGCTGGCGCTGGATGTGGCGTCGCCGCTGGCTTAATAAATCGATCTAGTTCCACAGATGTGTGCATACCCGAGTGATGGTGAGGCGAAAAGGTGTATTCGCTAAATATGAAATCGATCGAGTGTGGTGAGTGGAGTGAAAAAACATCGAATAGAGGGTTAGAAAACTGAGAAATATCAGGTGGCACGTTGGGACTCGATAAGTGTGGTGTGAGCGACACATCTGGGCCACGAGTTACTACGTGGGGTGGAGAATCATGAGGGAGTGTGGTGAGTAGTAATGTAGTGGAGTGACTATGAGGTGAACTCAATGGTGGAAGGGTCCTCTCTGGTATCCTGCTTCCATGGTGCTTGAAAGAATGAGAGTTCCTCGTGCCGTCGTGCATGACATGTCGATCGTACTGCCAAGATCGCCCTAGTAGGATGTGACAGACATCCATGGCGGCGACATGACATAGAACTATATCCGAATAGGTGCTCCCTATAGAAAACTCTACTAGACAATAGTGGGTAACGGGCATAGTCAAATGACTATTGACCCCAGATAAATTGTAGGGTTGTTCTAACGGATGTGTCGCAAGCCCTAATACGTCGACCATGCGCTGAGAGACGAAATTCTCCATACTGCCACTATCAATGATAATAGAACAAAATTGTCCCTGGATGCGTGCAGTAGTGCGGAAAATGTCGTGCCTCCTATGATCATCCTTAGTAGACTCACTAGGGGTGATCAGGCTATATCGTAAGACGCAGACTAAGTGTTCGGCGTGCTCGCCCTCCACTTCTACGACATCCTCTGACTCGTGTTCAGGCTCAGGGTGAGACTCATTTGCGTAAACTCCATACTCGGGTTCACGTCCATCAGTGGAGTCAATAATAGCGACGAAGTGACGTCGCGGGCACTCAGATGATTTGTGCCCCGGCTCCATACACTTGAAGCAACGAAATACTCCCGTGTTGGGCTTAGTCCCAATAACCTCTTTACCACTGGAGGGATTAGCGGGTGGAGTAGGGGTCCCAGTAGTGAGGGGAGGGTGAAAGGAATCCAAGGCCCTAGTAGTGGGTGCAGTGGTGACGCTCGAGGTGGGTCTATCAGTAGACCTAACTCCGGATGTCCTCTTTTGTGAGGACTCCACCCTCCGTGCTCGACTCGATATCTCTCATAAGTCCTTAAAATCAAATAACCCAAGTTGATCTCTAATGGAATATCGTAGTCCGTTCAGATATCGAGAGACAACCATGTCATCGTCATCTCGGAGATTGAGGCGAGACTGGAGTACTTGGAACTCGTTCGTATACTCGTTTACTGTCGACTTGTCTTGTCTCAGATTGTGGAACCTACGATATAGGGTTTGCATGTAATCAGGAGGCACATACCGTTTTCGAATTTGTTCTTTAAATTCTGCCCATGTGGTGATGGGTGGCATGCCTAAATTAAACCTAGTTCGCTCTATTTGTTCCCACCAAACTAACGCGGGACCTTTTAGTCTCATAGTGGCGTACTTAACCTGCCTAGCTCGGGGCATTTGCTTCCAAGTCAAGTAGCAGTCCATCCTGGCACACCAATCTAAAGAACGCTCAGGTTCTAAGTACCCTTCAAAGTCACCCACGTCTAACTTGACTCCCATATTCCAATGAGGACGGTCATTAGGTTCGTTACGTGGCTCGGGTTCGGGTTCGGGCTCAGGTTGTGCAAGCTCTAGTGGCCTAGGGTTTGGGTTTACTTCGTTCACGGGTGCGCGGTTTATGTGTATGGTGGCTTCGATATTATTAACCGAAGTACGCAACCCATTCATAACGTGTGTGACACTTCCCATACCAGTGGTGATAGTCTCTACCGCTTTCATTAGTTCATTCATTCGTTGGGCTAAGTCCCCAACGCTAGTTTCTAAGTGATCGAACCATTTATCCATTAAAAATTACTTGATTTTTTGTAAAGTTTTAATAGAAATAATTAAAATCCTTTTTTTTTTCTTTTTTAAATATTTTATTCTAAAGGTAGGACACTTTTACAAAAAATAAAATTTTAGAAATATTTGAAAACGAGCGTTTACCCGAGCTGGTAGAAAAATAATTTTGATTTTGAATTTTTTTTTATATTTTTAAAGCCAAAATTGTAAAACTCAAATTAAAATTTCTTTTAATTTTTGAAAGATATACGGATCGATTGATTCGCGATAGGAGCGAACCAAAAAACCCTCTGATACCAAACTGATGTAGACTCGGATTAGGTTTTCAAAAATAAAATATTTTAATCAGCATATTAATTTTGTTATCAAATAAAAGTAGGTTTCGAAAATAAATGGGTTTTAATTTTTAATTTATTTATTTTATTTAAAAAGAAGGTCGAGCGGCCAAATCGAATTTGACGCGCGCAAATCACTTTCAAACGTTGATGTTCGCAAATCCGTTAATCGTTATTTGAGAGAATTCTTTGAGCGTTTTATGAGTTGAACCGTGGCGAGATTTATTCATCCACAAACAGAATTACAATAACAATTTATGAAATAACGGTAATAGGAATGATTCGAACGTTCGAGGCAAGCTTAGCAATATTTAATTGAGACGCATAAAACTAATTTGATATTTTGGAAGCAGGGAAGGAGTGAATGTTACCCAAACAAAAGAAAAGGCCGTTCCAAATTCTGCGGTGGAAACGTAAAGTTGATGTGGCCACGCCTGGATCTGAGAGCTTCAGGTTGAAATCAGGGTTCGAGGTTCCGTCCAACTCGCGTAAGCGCAGGGCATGAACAGGAATGGACGCTGGTCGACGGAGAGGCGTGTCGTCGTCGACGTCAACCAGCGGAGAAGACTTCGGCAGGGCTCGCCTGGACTGAGGGGGCGTTCGACGGAGGCGGGCTGGAGGGGGGAGGTCGGGCTGACGTTGCTGGCGTTGGATGTGGCGTCGCCGCTGGCTGAACTGGAGGCTGTCGGGCAAGTCGCAGGGCCGGCTATCAGAGGGAAACGAAAAATTTCGTTTTCCTCTAATTCTCCGGATGCTTTTCTCTGGGATGAACGCCCAATTCATAGCCTTAGAATATTTAGCTATTTCCTTTTTTTGTTTCCTCATATTTCCAAAATAATTGCTGCTATTTTTTTCCAAACTTAGGCTTTATTCCTTTCAACAAAGGTACACAATTGGTAGTCCATGAACAGTGTCAGATTTTATGCCAAATTATTTTCCAAAATATTTTGATGTATTTTATTTGGGATTAATTTTATGTGTTTCCCTAAATAAATTAGGCTTGCCCCTTACGTCCTAACTACTCTAATTACCGGACCTCTTTATTTAAGATCCCACCGGCCGGTCACACCGATGAGCCGAAACTAATAACGGATTCATGGAAAGAGGAATACATGAAATAAATAACTGCAAAGGAAATGAACGAAAGTAAATAACTGCACGAAATAAATAAATAAAAGGCGCGTGATGGAGTCACGCGTCCTCGGATGCGGCGGGGGTTGCATCAACAGGGCTGAACCTTCCGGTTCAGCCCCCACGCAGTGAACCGGCCGGCCGAGGGCTGAACCAGGCGGGTTCAGCCCTCCTTGGAGGGGCCGGCCGGCCCCCTCCTTGCCCGGGTATTTATATACCAGGGCAGCCCCCCTTTTGGGGTTATGCAAGAGTATTTTCCTGGTTAGTTCTTCTCCGTCTTTCAAACCCTAACCCTAATCTTCCCCCTCTTTCTCTAGATCTTCTTCTCTCTAAGTCTCTCTAGTAGTTTTGCCCTAACAGTGAACATGCTCAGAAATAAGATATCTGACCTCTAGGGCAACATTTGTCAGCATGTATCTGAAGAAGTCAGAAAGGGGGAGGAAGTTATCATAAAGCATGGTGACACCTAAAGAGAAGGGGAGGAAGTTATCATAAAAGGAAAGCTGAGACACCTGAAGAGATGTTGGCTAGAAAGAAAAGGAAAGAAGAAATTGAGAAGGACCCCAGCTATGAAGAGTGGAGTCCAAAATCCAAGTCCATAATCTTGAATACATGGAATCAGTTCGACAGTCAAAGTATTAATATATCAAGGTATTATAGCTCTGTGGAATGGAACAAGCATGAAGAACAAGAGAGGAAGAGGAGGATTCACATGAGAAAGTATCATAATGGACCACCTCCTCCTCCAAGATACATTCCTAAGCCACTGGGCTACTTTGAAAATCAAAAGAGGAAAGCTGCTGAAGATAGTGATTAGAGATCAAGGAAAGCAAATTGAAAAGTTGACACTCTTGGATTAATGATGTTTTAATTAAAATCTCTAATGAAAACATTGTTCTAAATTTAGTATATAATGGAATTTTACATTATGCCTTGTGTCACTTTTGTTTATAATAATGTATATGTGTATATTGATATATGAGGTTCTGACTTCTTCAAATATGAGGAGATTGTTGAAAAATATTGACCACAAGATTTCTGATTTGAAGAAGCCCTCGAGATAACAATAAACACATCATGTAATTGATGCTCTATTCTAGTTTTGATGTGACAGGTATAACAAAAGTGCACGGCTAATGTAGGGTTAGGCATATGGTCACTCAAACAGTGTTTTGCCTATGTAATCCTGCATGGTGCAAAACACATGTTGACTTATGCCTTAACACTATATTAGACTTGTCACTATCAAGGAAAAGTCATTTGGAAAAGGTATGGAAATGAAGCTGCAAAGATAGACAATAGGTTGGATTAGCCAAATATCGGTTAAATGATCTAGACGACAAAATTCTATGTCGTTTAGACCACTGCTGTATCGGCTAGACGATCTCGACGACAAAATTCTATGTCAGCTAGATCATAGCTACATCAGCCAGATATGATTTATATCTTAATATTGGCTAAGTCCAATGTCGTCTAGAAGAGTTGTGTCATCTAGAAGAGTTGTATCGTCCAGAAGGTCTGTATCGTCCGGAAGGCATGTATCGTCCGGAAGTATATCGTCTAGAAGACCAATATCGTCCAGAAGGTCTGTATCGTCCAGAAAGCATGTATCGTCCAGAAGGCTTATATCGTCTAGAAGAGTAAATCGTCCAGAAGATTTCTATAAATGCAAGGCACGGGAAGAAAGCTGGGAATTATGTCTTAGCTTAAATTTCAATTTGAATTCCACCATCTGATGTGTCAATCAGGGAATTTCTTCTGGAAGATCTTAATTAAATAAATCTTTCTTTATTCCTAGCCGTTAGCAGATGTTTCTATAAAAAGACTTTGAGGGCTCACAATTCAGAGAAGAGATTATTATTCTTTCTGACATTCTATCTAAAGCTCTTATGAATCATCTGCGACCTGAACGAGAACGCAAATCCATTGGAGGTGCAGCAAAATTTCTCAAGGAAGAATCCTAAGGTGATGCTACTGTTCGTTCTCCAGTATTCTTGCAAGAACTTCAGAGCTTGTACAATCAAGATCTGATTCAACATATTGCCTGAGTTGTAGGGCTCTTGGAGCCTGAGCTATAGGATCCTTTGGATCTGAGTGGTAGGATTCTTGTAAGAATCTGAATTTGTTGTAGGATTCCTTTGGGAATCTGAGTGTAGGAACTTGGAAAAGATCTGAGTGTAAATCTCTTGTCATAGAGATTGAGGTAGGGTCTTGGTGGCCTGAGTGTAAGTCTTGGAGAAGAAGACTGAGATTTGGAGGAGTTTACCTAGTCTAGCGCATTGCTAGATAGGTGGTGTGGAGAGAGGACTACCCAACACATTGAAGAACCTCCATAAATCAATGTGTGTTTTTTGTGCTTGCATTTTTTATCATCTTGCTAAACCAGAAAAAGAATCAAAAAACACTCATCACACTATTCACCCCCTCCCCCCCTCTAGGTGTGATCTAGGTGACCCAAAGTAAAATAACAGTGTTTATGATTGATAGTGGGGCAACCCACAACTTCGTCACCCACGACTTGGTCATGCGCGTAAAGCTGGCCACCGCCCCGACGATGGAGTTTTTGGTTTACCTTGGTGACGGTCGTCGCTCACCAACTAGTGTCCTTCCTCTCCAGTTGGGCGGTTAAAGTGCCTCTGCCGATTTTTATGTCTTTCCTTTTGGCGGCGTGGATGTCATTCTAGGCATTACGTGGTTACAGACGTTTGGCGACGTCAACCACAACAAGGCCTCCATGTGGATGACCTTCTAATGGGCTAATCGGTCATGCACACTCCTGGGGGACGCCTCCCTTCAACGAGTCGTCGTCTTATCGTGTTCCGCCTTGCGGCCTCACTCCATGGACTTTCGGGCACTCATATGGAAGATCACCTCACCGACGGATGTGGCCCGGCGCCTCTACATTCTAAGCCGCCGCTCAGATGTCTCGCCTTCTGGAGACTTACTTTCCTGTGTTCGCGCAGACTGCGGGCATTCCACCGACCACCGCATCCCGCTCCAGGATGGTGTACAGGCGATTTCGGTTCGGCCTTACCGCTACGACCATATTCAAAAGGATGAGATTGGGCGCTTGATGTCCGACATGTTACCTACCGGACCGACACGTCCCAGTGCGAGTCCGTTCTCGAGCCTGGTCTTCCTAGTGCGTAAGGACGGCAGTTGGCACTTCTGAGTTGATTACCATGTGTTTAACAAAGACATCGTAGCAAACAAGTATTATGTTCCCGTCATTCAGGAACTCTTGGACGAGCTATGTGGAGCCACCTACTTCTCCAAGACTAGCCTCCACTCGGGCTACCATCAGATCTGGGTATGTGTCGAAGGCATCCCGAAGATCGTCTTCCGCACCCACGACGGCCACTACGAGTTCTTGGTGATGTTGTTCGGCCTCACCAACGTGCCAACGACCTTCCAAGCCACGATGAACGACATCTTCCGGTCAGTGTTTCGTAAGTATGTTCTGATTTTCTTTGACGACATCCGTGTTTACAGCCTGATGTGGCAGGATCACCTACATCACTTGGAGACATTGCGGCGCCACTCTTTGGTCGTCAACCTGAAGAAATGTGCATTTACTCAACGCAAGATTGATGAGAGCATAATTATAGTTATTTTTAGTATCATTTACTAAGACTCAAGCCCTCATTTCATACCATTTCATATGACATTTCATGTGCTACTCACGTGTTTCTTTTTTTCCGGATGAAGGAGCGGAAATCCGGATTTGTGCCAAAAGGAGCAAATTAATCAGGAGATGGAGAGAAGCATTCCAGGAGCTTAACCCAGGCGACACGGCCAAGGCGCACAGCCATATCAATCAGGGCGTGTCAATTAGTTCTTCGGCAGTTTGGACGACTCTTCAACCACATATATACACGACTAAGTTGGCTCAGCCGTGTTAGTAGGCCGTGCAGGACGGTTATGCTCGAAACGCACTACATTTGGCCTACACGGCCAAGGGACACGGTCGTGTACAAGGGCCATGTCGGACGATTTTTGTCGAATTTGTTTATGAGTTCGCACAACCCAAAAAAGGATTTTGTCCTTCTGTACTTTTTCCCGGGGGACGCCTCCCTTCAACGGGTCGTAGTCTCATTGTGTGCCGCCATGCGTACTCACTCTGTGGACTTTTTGGCACTCTTATGGCAGATCACCTCAGCGGCGGATGTGGCCCTGGCGCCTCTGCATTCTTCATCGCCGCCTTAGTTGTCTCACCTCTCTACAGACATACTCGTTCGTGTTCGCGCAGACCCTGGGCTTTCCACCGCCCTACTCCACCGACCACCGCATCCCGCTCTAGGATGGTGTACAAGCGATTTCGGCTCGGCCCTACCGCTACTGCCATATTCAGAAAGATGAGATTGAGCGCTTGGTGTCCGACATATGAGCTGTCGGACTGATACGACCCAATGCGAGTCCGTTCTCGAGCGCGGTCCTCCTAGTGTGGAAGAAGGACGAAAGTTGAAGCTTTTGTGTTGATTACTGTGCGCTTAATAAAGCCACCACAGCAGACAAGTATCATATTCCCGTAATCCATGAGCTTTTGGACGAGCTATGTGGAGTCACCTACTTCTCCAAGATTGAACTTCGCTCGGGCGACCATCAGATACGGGTATGTGTCGAGGACATCCCGAAGACAGCCTACCGCACCCACGACGGCCACTACGAGTTCTTGGTGATGTTGTTCGGCCTCACCAACGCGCCAGCAACCTTCCAAGCCCTGATGAACGACATCTTCCGGCCGGTGCTTCGTAAGTATGTTCTGGTTTTCTTTGACGACGTCCTCATTTAAGTTTGTCGTGGCAGGATCACCAACATCACTGGAGACCACCTTGGAGAAACTGCGATGCCACTCTTTGATCGCCAACCTAAAGAAATGTACTTTTGCTCAGTGTGAGATCTCCTATTTGAGTCATACTGTCTCAGTACTGTACATTAGGTGCCTATGGGCCCCGACAAGGTCGCAGCAGTGTTGCAGTGGCTGCAGTCGCGCTCCTTACGCAAGGTACGAGGCTTCCTCGATTTGAAAGGCTACTACCGTCGTTTCAGTCGCGCTCCAGTTGGGCGATTACAGCGCCTCTGCCGATTTTTATGTCTTTCCTTTGGGCGGCGTGGATGTCATTCTTTGCATTACGTGGATATAGAAGTTAGGCGACGTCAACCACAACTAGGCCTCCATGCGGATGGCCATCCAGTGGGTTAATCGGTCATGCAACCTCCTGGGGGCGCCTCCCTTCAGCAGGTCGTTGTCTCATCGCATGTCGCCCTGCGGACTCACTCTGTGGACTTTCGGGCACTCTTTATAGCAGATCACCTCACCGACGAATGTGGACCCGGCGCCTCCGCATTCTTCCCCGTCGCCTCAACTTTCTCTCCTTCAGAAGACTTGCTCGTCCGTGTTAGCACAAACTTCGGGCTTTCTACCGCCTTGCGCCACCGACCACTGCTCCCGCTCCAGGATGGTGTACATGCGATTTCGGTTCGGCCCTACCGCTACGGCCATATTCAAAAGGATGAGAATGAGTGCTTGGTGTCCGACATATTAGCTGTCAGACTAATACGACCCAGTGTGAGTCCATTCTCGATCCTGGTCCTCTTAGTGCGGAAGAGGAACGGAAGCTGGCGCTTCTGCGTTGATTACAGTGTGCTTAACAAAGACACCGTTGCAGACAAGTATCTTATTCTCGTCATCAAGGAGCTCTTGGACGAGCTAAGTGGAGCCACCTACTTCTCCAAGATTGACCTCCACTCGGGCTACCATCAGATTCGGGTATGTGCCAAGGACATCCCAAAGATCGTCTTCCGCACCCACGACGGCCACTATGAGTTCTTGGTGATGTCATTCGGCCTCACCAACGCGCCAGCTACCTTCCAAGCCATGATGAACGACGTCTTCCGGACGGTGCTCCGTAAGTATGTTATGATTTTCTTTGACGACATTCTTGTTTACAGCCTAACGTGGCAGGATCACCTACATCACTTAGAGACCATCTTGGAGGCATTGCGGCGCCACTATTTGGTCGTTAACAGAAAAAATGTGCCTTTTGCTCAGAGCGAGATCTCCTATTTGGGTTATACCTTCTCAGCACAGAGGGTGGGTATGGACCTCGACAAGGTCGCGGCGGTGTTGCAGTGGTCGCAGTCGCGCTCCTTACACGAGGTACGGGGCTTACTCGGTTTGACGGGCTACTGTCGCTGTTTCATCTAGAAATGCGGTGCACTAGCATGGCCACTTACGAACCTTCTGCGCAAGAAGACTGATACTACCTTTTGATGGTCCTCCGCAGCGGCCACCGCCTTCACAGCCCTTCAGCGGGCCTTGGTGACAGCGCCGATTCTAGCTATGCCCGACTTCTCTCAGACTTTAATCGGGGAGTGTGATGCCTCGGGGACAGGAGACGGCGCCGTACTCATGCAGACTGGGCACCCCATAGCTTACTTCAACCAGTCCTTCTCCACCACCATCCGCTCCCACTCTGCTTACGAAAACGAGTTGATGGTGCTCGTTTTGGCAGTGCAGCACTGACGCCCTTACATATTGGGGAGGCACTTTATCATGCGTACAGATCATCACAGCTTGTGATACCTGCTCAGCCAGAAGATGGCCACCCCGTCCCAGCTGGTTTGGGCGGCGAAGCAGTTGGGCTATGATTTTACCGTCGAGTTTCGTTCCGGCCGATCCAACATGGCGACGGACGTCTTATTGCGATAGACGACATCGGCCAAGTTGACGGCCATCTCCAGCCAGGTCTGGCAGGAGGAGGGCACCATACAGGGTGAGGTGGAGGCCGACCCGACCCTCCGATCAATCATGCATGGATAGATTGCAGACGGATGGCACCACTTGCCCCCTCGTACACACTTGTGGGAGGTCGATTGTTCTACTGGGGTCGGTTAGTCCTCTCTTCCTCGTCGGACAGCATTCAGTGTCTCCTCGCAAAGTTCCAGACTAAGCCGTCTGCGAGCCACACAGACGCGTTCCGCACTTACCGCCGCCTTGCGGCTGCGCTTTATTAGCGAGGGATGATGTGACATGTGGAGGAATATGTTGCGGCCTGCCTGGTCTGCCAGCGAGCGAAATATGATGCCACTTTCTCGGGAGTCCTCTGCAACCCTTACCCATACATGATCTCATTTGGGATGACCTGACGATGGACTTCATTATGCGCCTTCCGTACTCGTCGGGATACTACTGCATCTTCGTCGTGGTGGACCGTATGTCCAAGTATGACCATTTTCTTCCCTTGCGGCATCCATGCACGGCCCCGGTGGTGGCCGAGGCTTTCATTTTCGGTGTGGTCCGACTGCACGGTTTTCCTCATTCGATCGTCAGCGATCGGGACCCGATTTTTATGAGCACCTTCTGGCAGGAGTTGTTCAAACTCCAAGGGACACAATTATGGATGAGCTCCACCTACCAGCCCCAGACAGATGGCCAGTCCGAGGTACTGAACCGCAGCCTGGAGACATACTTGTGTTGCTTTACTTCAGATCGGCCACGTGATTGGAACATATGGTTGGGGTGGGCCGAGTTCTCCTACAACACTTCCTTCCACTATTCGGTCGGCATGACACCGTTTTAAAACGTTTACGGATGCCACTCCCCTCCGTGATCCAGCATCTGTCGGGTGAATGTCATGTCTGAGTGGTGCGCGCGCATCTCTTGGATAGGGATGAGATATTGCGGGTCTTGAAGATCAATCTTCGCAATGCACAGCAGAAGATGCTCCACCAGGCGAACAAATGGCGTCGTAACATCCAGTTCCAGGTGAGAGACACGATTTTTGTCAAGCTCCGGCCGTACCGCCAAACTTCGATGGCAAATCCCCTCCATCCCAAACTGTATGTTCGCTTCTACCACCTTCGCCTTCATCACTATAGCCAAATTCATCCGGTCTTCCACGTCTCCCAGCTCTAACGGGTGGTGGGCAATCACCACAGCGAGACCTTGCCACGAAAAAATCGCATCAGACGGTACCACCGTCTACCTTCCCGAAGCCATTTTAGACCAAAAAACCGTCATAGTCTCATAGAGGACAACCGTGTTCGAGAGCAGGTGTTGGTGGCATGGTGACAGCGTCCTCCTTCTGATGCAACATGGTTGGATCGCGACGACTTCCGCAGCCAATTTTCTATGCTTTGCATTCAGGACAAGGCAACTTTTCCAAATGGGGGTATTGTTACGGATGTGAACGGTGTCACGGAGCTCGAAGGGGCGTCGACAGCGTGGCGTGTCTACTCCAGGAGGAAGAAGGCCACGACGGAGACACCGGTGTGATTGTTAATGCCCAGGCAGGGTGTTTTATCTTTTATTTAAGTTGTATTTCGAATTTTTAGCATAATTACGCTTTTGGCCAGAGAGGGGTTCTAATACGCCAATCCTCTAGTATTTTGTATCTTTTGGATCATTTGGAATGAAAAGTTCTGGAGCCTAGGGCTGGCCAAGAGTCCTCTTGGAATTCCTCTCTTCCTTCCTCTTAATCTTCCCAGATTCGAGCGGTGAAACCCTAAGGGGTAACAAACTTCCTCTTAACATTCCCCAACTCTTGGCAGAGTTTTATGTGACCCCATCTACAGGATATACATGGGAATTCTAAATTTACTATCGGCTCATCATGTCACTTTATTAACAAGGGATGTTCCACCATGTGGAGGAGTTTGTAGCAGCTTGCCTTCCCTGTCAACACTCCAAATATAAATGAAGTGACTTTTCCCGGGGGATCTTCTCCAACCTAATCAAGCGCCAGAATCGATTTGGAACAGATTTTGGGGTTTAAAATTCTCATTGTGGTGAATAGGGTGCCTAAATACGGCCATTTCATCCTATTTTGTCATCCATTCGTTGTTTCATCAACAGTCGATGCCTTCATCCACAAGATAGCGCATCTCCATGGGTTTCCATAATCTATTGTGAGCGATTGAGACCTAGTTTTTGTGAGTACTTTTTCTCCATCACTATTCAAGTTTCAAGGGAAGCAATTGTGCATAGGTATGGAATATCACATCTATTGTGCATAGGTATGGTGTTATGAACGAAGTTCTAAAAGAGGGAGAAAAGAGGGAGAAAACTAATGACGGCTAGAGAAAGATTAGGGTTAGGAGGAAGAAGAGAGAATACCTTGATCATCAATTTCATAAGAACCAAAAGAGGGGGTCCGGGTATATTTATACCGGACCCCGGACCGGCCAGCAAGGGGGCCAGCCGGCCCCAATGGGGCTGAACCGAAATCGGTTCAGCCCCCCTTGGGCCGATTTCAGTAAGAGGGGGCAGAACCGCTTGGTTCAGCCCCGTTGTCGCCTTCGTCGTGCCTTTGCCTTCGCTTGTAATGACGCCCAAATAGACGGGCCTCGTCCGGGGGCGTAACATTCCCCTCCCCATCAAGAACCAGCTTGTCCCCAAGCTGGTAGTCGGGGTAAAGCTCCCGAAACTCCAGCAGGTCCACCCAAGTATTGTGCTCGGGAGAAAGATCCTTCCATTTGACCAATAGCTCTGGACAGTACGCCGTGCCTCGGCGCTTCCACTTGACCACTAGAATATCCTCAAGAATCGGGCGCAGCTCGCCCCCAGTAGTAGCTTCAGGCAACACCGAGCTCGCCTGAACAGCATCGCCAATCTTCCGTTTCAGCAAGGAGACATGAAAGGTGGGGTGAATCCTCGACCCCTCTGGTAAAGACAAAGTGTAAGCGACGGGTCCGACCCGCCGAGTGATCCGGAAGGGACCATAGTAACGGGGTGCCAACTTCTGGTTCGTCCGCTGGGCGACGGACAGCTTCCTATAGGGACGAAGTTTGAGAAAAACCTCATCCCCCACCTGAAACTCCCGCTCCGTCCGATGCCTATCTGCCTGAGTCTTCATCCGATCTTGGGCTGCCCGCAGATTTTCCCGCAAGGTGGCTAGCGTGCGGTCACGATCGCGGAGTGCGCGGTCAACGGCGGCCACCGCGGTGCTACCCGGCTCATAACTGCTCAGGGAAGGCGGCGGCCGGCCGTAAACCACCTCAAATGGGGTTAGCTTGCTCGCGGAGTGATAGGACGTGTTGAAGCAGTACTCGGCCCAATGTAGCCAACTCGTCCAGGTACGGGGCTCCTCCATAACGAAGCAGCGGAGATATGTCTCCACGCTCCGATTCACGACCTCCGTCTGGCCGTCTGTCTGTGGGTGGTGAGCTGTGCTGAAGCGCAAAGAAGTCCCCTGCAAGCGGAAAAGCTCCCGCCAAAAATTGCCAACAAAAGTAGGGTCCCGATCCGAGATAATCGCCCGAGGAATGTCATGTAAGCGCACAATCTCCCGAACAAACAAAGTAGTCACGGACTCCCCGGTGTACGGATGGCTCAGCGCAAGGAAGTGACAGTACTTGGACAACTTGTCCACAACCACCAGAATAACCGATTTTCCCTTCGAGCGAGGTAGCCCGTCAATAAATCCATGGAGACCGTATCCCAGACCTGGTGCGGAATCTCTAGGGGTAAGGAGCCCGGCAGGAGAAGTGGTCTCGTACTTTTGTCGCTGACAAACATCACATTGGCGAACAAACGCCTGTATATCCTTCCGCATGCCCTTCCAAAATACATTGGCCCTGACCCGCTGCAGAGTGCGGAGAACCCCCGCGTGGCCCCCCGTCGGCGTCGAGTGGAACTCGTGCATCATCACCGTCCGCCAAGCGGACTGAGAGGGTATGACCACCCGTCCGTGGTAGTAGAGACGATCCTGTTGCAAATGATAGTCGGGGGTGGTCGTCCGGTCGGACCGCAAATCCTCCAGAATAACTCGTAACTCAGGATCCCGCAGCACCTCCTCCTGAATCTCATCCAAAGACTCTAGCCGCGATACAGATATGCTGGCCAACGCTCCCTCAGGCAGCCTGGAAAGAGCATCCGCAACCAGATTGTCTTTCCCTTGCCGATAAACAATCTCGTAGTCGTACCCCAAAAGTTTGGTCACCCATTTCTATTGAAGAGGGGAAGAGACCCGCTGTTCCAAGAAGTGCTTCAAGCTCTGGTGGTCTGTCCTGATTTTGAAATGACGGTCCAGCAGGTATGGCCGCCACAGTGCCACTGCATGAATAATGGCCAGCATCTCCTTCTCATAAGCCGATAGGCCCAATGTCCTGGGAGCCAAGGCTTTGCTGTAAAAAGCAATCGGTCGCCCCTCCTGCATCAAGGCGGCTCCCAGCCCTACTCCAGAGGCGTCCGTCTCCACGACAAACTCCTTGGTGAAATCCGGAAGTGCCAGGACCGGGGTAGTCGTCACCGCCTGCTTGAGCGCCTAAAAAGCCGCCCCTGCCTCATCATGCCAAGAAAAGGCATCCTTCTGTAAGAGTTGTGTCAGTGGCCGAGCGATTTTCCCATAGTCACGAACGAAGCGCCTGTAGTAGCCTGTGAGGCCCAAGAAGCCCCGTAAGGCCCGAATGGTCTGGGGCTGCGGCCACGATACCATACTAGCAATCTTCTTTGGGTCCGCCTTAACCCCTTCCACGGAGACCAGATGGCCTAAATATTCAACTTCTTCCTGTCCAAAAGAGCACTTGACCGTTTAGCAAATAACTGGTGTTTACGTAGGATGGAGAATACCTGAGCAACATGGTCCACGTGCTCCTCCCAAGTCCGACTGTAGATCAGAATGTCATCGAAGAAAATCAGCACGAAGCGGCGAAGGAGCTCTCGGAATATCTCATTCATATTGGCCTGGAAGGTGGATGGACCACCGGTCAACCCGTTGGCCATCACGAGGAACTCGTAGTGACCATCATGAGTCCTGAAAGCCGTCTTGTGGATGTCGTCCTCCATCAGAATCTGGTAGTGGCCGGACCGCAAGTCCAGTTTAGCATACCGGGTCGCACCATGTAACTCATCCAACAGCTCCTCTATCAGTGGAATCGGAAACTTATCCTTCAGTGTAATACTGTTGAGGGCCCGGTAGTCAACACAGAACCTCCATGATCCATCCTTCTTCTTGACTAGGATGATGGGTGCCGAGAAAGAACTCGTGCTGGGTCGGATGATGCCAGCATCGAGCATCTCCCGAACACTGCGCTCGATCTCTGCCTTCTGCATATGTGGATATCTGTAAGGTCATACATTTGTCGGCTCTGCTCCAGTCTTGAGCACAATCTGATGATCACGAAACCGTGATGGCGGAAGTGTATGCGGCTCCTGGAAGATATCGGCATACTCTTCAACCAACGGCTGCAACTGGAGAGGTACCTCCCCTTGCCCCGCCTCGTCTGACCTCACCCCAAGAAGAACGGCCATCAAACTCCCAGTCTCTCCAAACTGTTGTAGGCTGCGAAGGCCAATTTCCTTCATGGGTGCTGACGTGATACCCTTTAAGCAAAACTGTCGCCCACCTTGCAGAAACTCCATCGTCATCTGATCCCAATCAAAAGTAACCATCCGCAATTGTCGTAGCCACTGAACCCCTAGAACCATGTCTGACCCCCGAATGGGTAAGAGGTAGATATCTGTGCGGCCCACGTAGCCTTGCATCCGCAACTCCACTCCCCGCAGAACGCCCTGGCACTGTAACTTACTGCCGTCCGCTACCATGACCTGGAAGGCAGCCCCAGTATCCACTACGTGCCCCACCCTCTGAGCAACCTCCGGATGAATGAAATTGTGAGTGCTCCCGCTGTCCACCAGGATGGTCACCCGCTCCCGTCGGACCCTCCCCCCGAGCCGCATAGTGAGCGGTGGGGGACTGCACCCCTCCATCGCATGCAGCGAGACACCAAGCTCCGTCAGGTCCAAGTCCCCTTCCAGATCCGGCTCCTCCGAACTCAACTCGTCCTCCTCCTCCTGGTGTAGCATAAACACCTGGAGCTTCTGACATTTGTGACCCGGTGTAAATTTCTCATCGCAGTTGAAACAAAGTCCCTTCTCCTTCCGCGCCTGCAGCTCGCCCCATGAAAGACGTGTCACCGTCGGTTTCCCGGCTCCCACCGGCTCCCTCCGGCCTGGTGCCGGCGTGGTAGCAGGCCTCACTGAGTTGCGGGTCCGCTGCCTGTTGAAGCGCTCCTCGTGGATGCGGGCTAAGCTAATGGCGTGGTTCAGACTCCGTGGCATGTAAGCATGAATCTCATCCCGCAAATGTTCCTTCAAGCCCGACACAAAACAGCTCTGAAGTGTCTTCTCCTCCCAGCGTACTTGGTTTGCCAGTTTCTCAAACTCTGTCCGGTATTCTGTTACCGTCCCCTTCTGTCGCAGCTTCTGCAGAGTCGCCTCGACATTTTCGTACTCCAAAGGTCCAAACCGAGCCGTAAACCCCTCCACAAAATCCGTCCATGGCACATAATCTCTGTCTTTGAGGAACCACTGAGTCCACTGGAATGCATCACCCTCCAGATGGAAGGACGCAAATTGCACCCACTGTGCCTCCGGAACATCCTGATAATTAAAGAACAACTCGGCCTTGTGAATCCACTCCAACGCGTCCCCTCCGTGAAAACTTGGAAAATTCATACGCGTTAATTTCGGAGGGAGATACGCCCTTGGTACGCCTTGTCCCCGCCAGCCTTGGTCATAACCCGCACCCGGGTGGACATGGTGTTGTCCGACAAACGGTGCTCCCGGTCCCACATGGCCGCCGTGTCCAACCAGCCTAGGGTTCAGTAGGAGTCCCCCCATGCCTCCCGGAAGGAACCCCGTCGCAGCCGCACAGCCAAACGCCGGCACGTTGCCGCCTCCAGCCTCCCCGAGCCCTCCAAGTGGCCCGCCGAACTCGTCGTGGGCCGTACGCCCCTGTCCGACCCCGCCGTAGCCGGATCGGCCCCATCCGACGTCGCCCGGGCCGCAAAAGCCCCTGCCCCAGTCGCGGGCTGCGCCGACACCGCCTCCGCCTGTTGCGGCCCCGATCCCGCCCGATCGGCTTCCGCCGGCCTCGCCCAAGCCTCCTGGCGGCTGTACCGATCCCGTCCAGGGGTTACGCCCTTGTCCTGCTCCTCCTTGAAATCCCGGCGGAATTTCCGGGTGAGATCCGGAGTTATCGGATCCCGGAAGTACGGATCCACCGTTCTCGTCGGCCGGCGGCGCTTTTCCTCTCAGATTTTGCACTAAAAGTGCTTTGATTTCATCCATGCGAGCGTCCATGCGTTCTTCCATCGATGTCTTCATGTGTTCCAATGAATCGGACAACCCCGCAAAATTTTCCTCTAGGGTTTCCAACCGCGAGATTTCCTCTTGCGTGCGAGTGGTAACCATGGCGAAGGAGATCCTCTGATACCAAATGTTATGAACAAAGTTCTAAAAGAGGGAGAAAAGAGGGAGAAAACTAATGACGGCTAGAGAAAGATTAGGGTTAAAGGGAGAAGAGAGAATACCTTGATCATCAATTTCATGAGAACCAAAAGAGGGGGTCCGGGTATATTTATACAGGACCCCGGACCGGACAGCAAGGGGGTCGGCCGGCCCCAATGGGGCTGAACCGAAATCGGTTCAGCCCCCCTTGGGCCGATTTCAGTAAGAGGGGGCTGAACCGCTTGGTTCAGCCCCGTTGTCGCCTTCGCCGTGCCTTCGCCTTCGCTTGTAATGACGCCCAAATAGACGGGCCTCGTCCGGGGGCGTAACATATGGCATATCACACCTAGACGAACGGTTTGTCCGAAGTAATCGATGTTTGGAAAAATATCTTCTTAGCTTCATTTTTATTAGCCTCGGGCGCAGCAAAGTAGATAAGCTGGGCGAAGTGTATATATATATAACAATTTCTCTCACGACAAGCACCACATCAATTCAGGTGTTACCCACCACCATCTGTGATCCGACAGTTGTCGGGCGGGCAGAAGTTGAAAACTCATGCTACTCTTCAACAGCCTAAGTTCCAATTGTAACAAACTCAACAAAAGATGGTAGTGCGGTCGTGCGGGTAAACAAATGTCGCCGTGAAGTTCATTTCAATATGGGTGAGGCGGTGTTTGTAAATTTTCGGCCTTAACGTAACAGTGGTCTGTTATGGGTCTTATTATGACATTATTTATTTTTTAATATGCATTTATTTTGTCTTAAAATTCGCATCCTTATTGACATCGTTATTTATGTCGTGTCTTTATGTGGTGTCCTTTTTAGTCGCATGTCCAAGTCTGACAATTATTTCCATAAAAAGTCTGTTATGAGTCATATTTAAAGGACACTGGCAGTCGTGTATGAGCAAGCAATGAAATAGTCTATTTTCCATCCTTGAATGAGATCTTGGAAGCTCTCTCTCTCTTTCTTGAGCATGCCCCGCTTAGGCAGCCGCGGTCATGGCTCGGTAGTATCTCCGCCACCAGTCATCTCCACCTCCAGAAACCTCCGAGTAGGCTCATAACAACTTGGTATCAGAGTCATCGGTCCTCTTCAGATCGTCGACGATTTTAACCCTGCCGCTGGACGATTTCGAGCCCCATCTTTTGTCCCGAAGCCGATTCCATTTCATTCATCGGACGAGCCCAGCAGACGCGCACAGCAATCCCTTGCGTCGTCTACCGCAGCACGTCGATGCCAAAACAGCACAGCCAAGGCGTCCTTTCCCAACATCTGCCATCTCCAGCGCCTCCACGATCCTTATCGCCGTGGACGAACACAACCAGGGAAGCAGCAGATCATTCTGACCCCTCCTGTCGTCGAACCATCGTCCCAGCCACGTCCAGCCACAGCAGAAGCCTCCATCTTCCCTTTCGGCGCCCTACCAGCGGCATCTCCGTCGTCGCTTGCGTGTATCACTCTCCGTCGTCGCTCTGTCATTGCTTGTGTGTATCGCTCTCTGTCTCTGCACATTTCCTTCTGCGACGCCATTTTTCTGTCGCTCTGCTGCCTATTTTTGAAGGTCGTGCTACTTTCCGCCCTCGGCCAGATATCCTGAGTCCAGCAATTGATTTATTCCTTCTAAAGCCCTGCCGCTCCTTCTCCGCCCAAACTATCGTCTCTTTCCCCTGTCCGCAATCGTCGGGGACCCCCATTCAGTCTGCTCATCGCCATCTCTTCTGTCTCCGCTACAACAACACGATACTGAAGTTGTTCTGGCGGGAAATTAAAGAGTCAGGTGACCAAGCGATACAAGCCTCATTCAAGCTTGAGAACAAGCTCGACTTGAAGAACGGGGATGTTATGGGTCTTATTATGGCATTATTTATTTCTTAATATGAATTTATTCTGTCTTAAAAGTCGTGTCCTTATATAACGTTGTTATTTATGTCGTGTCTTTATGTGGTGTTGTTATTTTAGTCGCATGTCCAAGTCTGTCATTTATTTCCATTAAAAGTCTGTTGTAGTCCTATTTAAAGGACACTGGAGGTCTTATATGAGCAAGCAATGAAATTGTCTATTTTCCATCCTTGAATGAGACCTTGGAAGCTCTCTCTCTCTCTCTCTCTCTCTCTCTCTCTCTCTTCAGCGCGCCCCATTTAGGCAGCCACGGTCATGGCTCCGTAGTAATCTCCGCCATCGTCATCTCCACCTCTGGCAACCTCTGAGTAGACCTATAACATGGTCACCCAAAATTATTTGCCACTTCTATGGGAATTTTTGATCGAGAATCGCATTGGCAAAGTATCCTTGGCCTTCCAGCACAAGCTCCATCTATATAGTCTTTCATGTTTCTCAGTTTGGTAAGAGACCACCCTGAGGAAGACTCAATTAGCAGTATAACTGGCCTTCGACACTACACTCAGTTAAATTTCGGAGTTTATCTTGGGCTGCCAGTCCAAACCTCGGAGGGGGTTTAATGAACCAATTGTTCATAAGTTGAAAGCATCACCCTGACGGCACACAGATAACCCGCAATGACATCTGCTCCCTAGTTTCATGTTTTTTATTTGAGAATGAGGAAAATTTTCCGAACGGAGGTACTGATACGAGCATCATGATAGAAAAGCAATACGAGCCTCACGATAGAAAAGCAATACGAGCCTCACGATAGAAAAGCATTACGAGCCTAACGATGGAGAAGCGGATACGAGAACTTGGATGTACACTTGACACGTGGTAAGAACAAAAAATGTGACTGAATAGCTAAGAAATCAGGTGAAATTGAATGGAACAAGAAGTATCACCAAGACACCAACGACAAAATATTTCACCATTGTGAGCAAACGGGCATAAGATTATGCAAGGAAAAACAGACTCCAAATAGAAAACAATAAATAAAGTGGAAAGATCACGCATTTAAAAAATAATAATGAATATATAATCACAATTAACAACAAACTTGTGAAAAACATACCCCCATTAATAAATAATGACCCCGGGCGCAAGTTATCATTGGCTTGTACAATGGCCTTCTCAATTCCATCAACTATTACCTCAAATGACTGATGAACAAACCCTAGTGAAGTCACAATATAAACAACATATTGAAGATAACCTCCAGGTCCAGCATGCGTGTGAATTCCACTAATAGCTACATTCCTTTCATTATATAAGCCACCATATCTAGCAGGAGAAAACCCAAAATATTGAGATTAAACATTATCGAGTACAAAATCACACGGTAATATAGTTTTGGGGATCAAAACAACATCTGCAATGATTTGTATATTTAGTTTCCGGACAAGTGACATCTGCTATGATTTCTATATTGAGTTTCTGATTATGATAAATTTGATGAAAAGGCAGCAATCCAAACAGCAGTAAAAGTTGGTCCATGTGATTTATCACCTAGCCAACTACTTTTAATGGTCCAAGGCTCCAAGCCAAGAATTCCTGATGCGGAGCAGAGACGGGGACGAGTTTTGGGCCCATTCGGGGCTGATTTGGCGACTTACCATATATGGCGTGCCCGGATCGACGATCGGACTCCGCAGATGTGTTCGGATTCGCGTTGCGAATCAATTTGATATATTGGTTTATGTATTTGGACTTATTATTGTTTTATTTTAGGGGTTTTCCATCCGGCCAATCATAGTCGTTGATTGGGATGCCCTAGTTTTGGTTTTAATTATAAATAGGCTCTTAGGGGGCTGATTTGAGACATTGTAGATTTTGGAGAAAAGCATTTCCGGAATCCTGCAATCAGCCCACGGTGCCGACTCCGTGGAGCCCTAGGTGATGACTCCTAGGTGTGTATCTTCTTCCCCAAGGTAAACCCTAACCCCTCCCCTCTTTCTCCACTGTTTTCCCTTGCTGCCGCCCCTCCCTAGCCCTGTTTTCCTGCTGCCGCCAGCCACCACAAGCCCACTCCTACCTGCATACAGCCCGCCCTCTTCCCTTCCCTGTTTTCCCCTGCTGCCGCCACTCCTCCTCCTCCCAGCAGCCCTTCCGCCGCCTCTCATCCCTGCTGCCAGCCAAGCCGCCGCCAGCCCAGCACCTCCCCTGCCCTGATTTCCGTCCAGATCTGTCCAGATCTGTCTAGATCTGGCCGCCGCCCCTCTCCCAGCGCCTCCCCTAAACCGCCGGCCTTCCCCCCTTCTCCCAAGCCCGCCCTTACGTGGATCCACCTTCCCCTCACCCTAAGCCCTTAGATCAGTCCGGATCTAGAGTTTTCTTGGCCCGATCCGCTGTTTTACCACCAAACATCGTCACGTCATCCGGATCCGCCTCCTAGTGGTCGGATCTATCCACCTACAACCCGATCTACCTAAGCTCCACCAAAAACAGCCATCCCCAACCCGTCACACCTCCGGTTCCACCACCGATCGCCGATCTACACATCCGGAAACCCAAATCCTCAGTGCCTCGGATCAGCCCTCTACTTTGTGAGTCTTGTTTGTATTGGAATATTTTATTTAGCATTTTATATTGGATTGGATCTTGTACCTGTTTTGAATATCTTGCATAGTAGTTGTTTGCTAGATTATTATTGTGATTTGCAGGGTTTATTCGCCGCGCGCTCTTGCTTTGGCCCTCCACGCGGAGGAAAGCCTAAGCTTGTTTGCCCTAATAAATTATTCTGCCTTGCTGTCATTTAACTGCGTGGGATGTTTAAATTTATTATCTAATTCGTGACTAATCCGTCGGGCTTTGCATAGCATGTAGGGTTAGGTCACGGATTTTCCGCCGCCTATAGATTCGTCCTGCGTCAATTGGTATCAGAGCCAGGTTGCGCGCACTTTTCGATACGCAGTCGTAGAGTCTATAGGTTTTTCGTTATGTTTAGGTGTCACGATTATTCCTCCCCTCACTTTGGAGGTCTCGAGTCCACTAGCACCCGCTCTCACAGAGCCCCGTCAGGGAGATCTTCACGTTACTATGACGATTATTCTCAATCGCAGCACACCACTTTTAGAGATCGTGTTGACCCACCGACACGAGACCACTACACCAGAGATGATCAGTATGATGGTTGTCGTCGTTCTTATCCGTACACGCGAGCGGATCGTGTCGATCCTTCGACACGACTCGGTTACCTTAGGAATGATTATTATGAGGATCGTCGTTCCGAGAGAGATCTTGAGAGTCAGTTTCGTATTGTTGCCCCTTCCTTTGACGGCTCATCGAATCCCGAGTTTTTCAGTTATTGGCTCGTGGATATGGAGTATTATCTTGACCATTTTGAGGTATTCGGTGAGCGTCGCGTCAAGTTTGCGAAACTTAGACTTTTAGATCAGGCGAGGGCATATTGGGCTAGCGTTGAGAGGACACGCGAGCGAGACCGTCTACATCGTGTCAATAGTTGGGTGGACATGAAGCGTACATTGTGTCAGAGGTATCTGCCTTCATCGTATCGGAGTCGCTTGCTCGACCAATTATTTTCCCTTCAGCAAGGATCCATGTCCGTCGCTGAGTACAGGGATCGCTTTGATGAGTTAGTTGTGAGGAGCGATATCCGAGAGGACCCAACCATGACCTCTTGCAGATTTCGGTCTAGCCTTCGATCAGACATTCGTACTGAGGTGGCTTATCATAGCTCGAAGTCCCTCGAGCAGACATATCAGCTTGCCCTTCGTTACGAACAGTCTTTGAGATCCGCAAGAGCTGGTCGGTTGGATAATCGCTCTGACCTCCGCAGTACGAGCTCCTCCCACACCGAGGACACCACTCTGCCTACCATTGTTCTGTCAGACATGACGGAAGTGATACCTGATACGGATTGCTCTCACCCCAGTGAGGTGCTTAGCCCAGTGAGTGACCTATCCCTTGTTTTTGACCCGTCTCTCGTGACCTCGACTGAGAGTGAGCCTGAGCGACCTCTTGAGCCTATGGTGTCGTGCCCCTCACCCACACCACCACCTCTGGCATGTCATGGGTTGATTAGCACCCCTACCCTGGACTCACATCTTGACACCGCACATACGGATCCATTCTTGCGTGTAGGTCTATGTCACTCTCCCCTTGCCATTACCCCGAGTCACATCACGACCGAGAGACCAGAGCCTGATGTTGATCTCATAGTGGCTATGTCATCCATTCACGGGGACACTACCCCTCACGATGGTACTCATCTGGAGGACCATGACCCTAGTGACGAGTTCCATGACGAGCCCCCAGTTGAGCCTCCTGATGATCCACCACATCCTGGTGAACATGAGATTCAGGTGAGGCGCTTGTTTACGAGTTTCGAGTTGTTAACGTCTCCTCCCCTATCATCTCTGGCCTTGTCCCAGAGGATGGGTCGTGAGTGGAGTAAGACGTATGTAGGGACTACCTTGAGCACACTAGAGCCTACTTATATTTTGAGGACCTACGTTATGACACATCTCACTCGTGATGACTTTTGGGACACACCACCCGCTGACCCACACGATGAGTTCTTTCTTTTCGAGGACACTCGTCACACTATAGAGCCACGTTTTCTAGACGGTGCACATGATTTTCACTTAGGCGGTCGTCGCATTCGCGATGACTTTTCTTACACACCTCCTGGTGAGCCCCCTGATGTGTCACGTTCCCTGAGAGACACTTGGATCTTTATGAGCTCGTATTTGAGTATAGTTGTCTCTCACGATCATCTGAGCACTCGTCACACACAAGATGAGTTTTTCTACACTCCTCCGAGAGAGCCTCCTGATAGGCCACCTCCTTTGGTAGATGTTCAAGTGGATCTTATCCTTTCCCGTAGCGAGTATTTTGTGTCTGTCGTGTCTCATTTACATCATTTGCATGAGTTTGTTGAGTCATTTCGTCATCATTTGCATGAGTCTGTTGCGTTGTCTGTTCATCGTTTGCATGTGTGTCATGAGTCGGTCCGACGAAGAATCCATAATGATAATAAATTTTGTAAATCACATGCGGATGTTCACTGGCAAGTGCAGGTACTTCATGAAAGTGAGCAGGTGATGGTGAGAATCTGCGTTGTGAGGCTCCGTGCGAGGCTTGCTAAAAGCTTGAGCGTTAGGCGAATGGATCCCTATATAATCATGAGACAGAACGAAGCAAACATCTACGATCATGATATCCCTGCAAGTATGGGTATCCACCTGATATTTAGTGTTGAAGATATGACGTCGTACTACGAGCCTCGTGAGTATGTGAACCCAAGCAGTGGGGACTTCCAGCCGCCCACACCTCTACTCACGTTGCCTTACCACCCTCATAGCCCACCCACGTCTAATGACCACCACTACTCAATCACTTCTGACACCCACCCACCTGGAGACTCGTCTTCTTTGGTTCTACCTACAGCGCCGCCGATCGCACCAGGATCCACCACTCGTGAGTTGAGCGTTGAGAGCTTCATGGAGACCAGATTCCGCCAGTGCATTTCTACTACAGACGTTGGTGACACATGGGTACTTGCAGCAGAGCGTGATCGATTCACCCCTGGACTTCGACTTCAGTACGACCGTCTCCATTTACCGGAGATGACAGCTTTTCAGTCGGGGAGAGTCGCTTGGCGAGGACACTCTTCCATCGACGACACTTGGGCGACCAATATTGAATACAGAAAAAAAATAACATAATACAAAATACTCACAAGTACGGGGATCCGGTAACGGCTGTAGGCGTGAATCCAAGCAGCGGGAACGACGGCAGTGACTGTCTTAGGAGAAATGGTGGGCTGTTGGGGGACTGTTGGGGGACGGGAAGTGAGGATGAAGGGGCAGCTTTCTCAATAGTAATTGGCTTGCTGGATGGGGAAAAGAGGGGTGCTGGATGGGGAAAGAGGGGTGCTGGTAAAGGAATCGTAAAGAAGAAAATGAAGTTTTCTGAATGGTGGTAGGTTTCCTGGATGGGAGAAGAGAAGTGTTGGAAGAGGAATCGTGAGAATGACGGAGCATCTCTCTGAATAACAGTAGATTTACTGTACGGGAAGAAGAGAGGTGCTGGAAGATGAATCGTGAAGAGGAACTGGATTGGGAGTGGGCTGGCGTGCGAGAAACTGGGTGTGGTTGCTGTTGGAGATGGGATCGGGGTTCTTGGACAGGAAGAGTGCGTCGGACTAGGGAACACCCTGGCGATGGATGGTTGTAGAGGGTTGGTCGTCGGGTGGAGGAGATGCCTAGCGGCCTGGAGAGGTGAGCGGCATGCGATGATAGCGTCGGTTTTGGAAGGAAATTATGGGATGCAGGGGCGGTTCCTTTGAATGAAGTTGTCCGGACGATTAAAAGTGGATCCACGAAAAATAGGTTGTTTAGGGGAGAAAGGTCGTGCGGTAGGATTACGGGATACGGGTAAGGGACGAAAAAAAATGAGAAGGGAAGGGAAAATGACGGGAACAAACCGGGACGTCGCACCCCGGGGTCTCGCGGCGTCGCACCACGAATGATTGCCGGTCTAGATTCTCTCACAAAGAAACAATGCCTGGAAATGAAAGCATCCTCCCTTATTTATAACGAGATGGGCGGTTGGGCACCCGGTGTGAACGGTTATGATTGGTTGTTACGTCTGGTGTCCTAAAATACTAAATACAAGTCCAAATAAAAAAAATACATATAAATAATAAAATGACGGTCAGGATGCGCTCGCGGTCTCGGATCGCCGATCCGATCAACGCCTCCTGCACAAATACACGAATGTGGGTCCCGCCAAATGGTGACTCGTAGTCCAGCGTCAATCCCCATCAACTCCCCCTAACTGAAAAGCATTCATCTCCGATGAATGGAGATGATCGTACTGACGTCGAAGATCGGGGGCAAGTCTATTAAGCTCTGTCACAGATATCCAACTATCATCAAAGAACGACAAGAAGGACCGTCTATGGTGGTGGTGGTGCACTCGTGCGCCACAATATCAACAATGCGCTCAGCTCACCTCTCGTGTTGGTGGATCCAGAAGAACCGGTGGAATCATGAGAGGTGAGGGCAAGTCCGCGGGTGCTTGTCCAAGGTGGTCAGGAGAAGGGTCAGGCTGTAACTGGGAGGGTGCAGGAAGTGGCTCATGGTATGGATCCTTATGCTCGAGAGGCACAAAGTAAGGTGCTAAAAAGCTAGAAGGGCCCATTCGTTTTGAGTTGTAGTTTTTTAGCGGCTCCTTTTGGGATCCTTTCCATGCGAAGTCGGATCATGACCTACTCGCCTACCCGAAAATGTTGCTCACGTCTGTGTTCATCTACCCGTGTTTTATATAAATCATTACTGCTAGCAATTTTCCTCTGGATTAAATCATGCAATTCATGTATATAATGAATGAAGGACTCGGCGGACTCACTAGGACGTGACTCTAAGGGAACAAGGGCAATGTCAATAAGCTTCCTAGGCTCATATCCTGAAACTATATTAAACAGACTCATGCCAGTAGACTTATTGACGGGGCTATTGTATGCAAACTCAGCTACGGGTAACACAATATACCAAACCGACGGGTGCTCACCAACTAAACACTGTAACAAATTCTCTAAACTCCTATTTACGACCTCAGTCTGGTTGTCGGTCTATGGGTGATAAGGTGTAGAAAATTTCAAAGTTGTACCTATCTTATGTCATAACGTTTACCAAAAATAACTCATGAATTGTACGTCACGTGGGTCGCGACGTGGGTCTTGCGGCAGACAATAAAGTGAGCCATCTTCGAAAACCGATTTACCACTACGAAAATAGAATCGTGCTTCCTCAAGGTACGAGGAAGGCCTAATACAAAATCCATGCTGATATCGACACAAGGCTAGTGTGGGACCAGAAGAGGAGTATAGAGTCCAGTATTTTGTTTTGAACCCGTCGCTGTATGGCACGTGCCGCAATGACGTACAGCATGTGCCACATCCATTTTCATGGCGGGCCAATAGAAGCGATCCTCAACCAAAGCAATCGTTTTCTCTGTTGAACTGGCAAGCGGCGCCACCCGCGTGCATCTCCCAAATCAAGAAGTCTTGGAAGCACGTCCTGGGGACGTAAAGATGAGACCCACGATATAAGTATCCCTCTACAATAATCAAACCATTCAGTATGCTCAGGAGGGTCCCTCAAAAACCCTGAATAAATCTCACTGGGCAGTGATCAAAACAAGTCGCTCTAGCGCTCGGTGTACGAAGTAGGGCTATATGTAGACTGAGAGCATCGACAGGCTTGTTCTCAACACTCGCGCGGTGTTTGAGAACATAATGAAAGTCCTACAAGTATTCAACCCACTTGGCATGCTTATGCCCCAATTTCCGCTGTGAATCAAGATAGCACAGAGCCTGGTGATCGGAGTATAGAACGAACTCCCGTGGGAGGAGATAGTGTCTCCAATAAGGAAGCAACTACACTAGTGCGTAAAACTCTATCATAATTTGAGTACGTCTGCCGGGCCTCATTCAGCTTCTCACTAAAGTAAGAAATTGGATGACCCTTCTGGCTCAGCACTCCGTCAATGCCAACGCCAGATGCGTCGCAGGCTGCCTCAAACACCTTAGAGAAATCAAGCAGTCTAAGAACGAGGGCGGCCGTCAGCTTCTCCTTGATCTCAATAAAAGCTCGAGTGGTGGCAACAGTCCACTGGAAGTCTCCCTTCTGTAGGCAGCTCATGAAGGGGGCCATAACGGTGTTAAATCCCCAGACAAACCTCCTGTAGAAGGTGGCTAGTCGTGGAAGCACGAGCCTCAGTGATATGGAAGGAATAGGCCACTCACGAATGGATCGGACCTTATCCGGGTCAACAGGCATGTCGGCCGCTGATATGATAAACCCGGGGAAGTGCACGGAATCAGTCAGGAATGAACACTTCTTCTAGTTCACATATAGCTTCTCCTTTCGGAGAATATCTACTACGAGCCTCAGATGGCTCAGATGGCCATCAGAAGAGTGGCTGTAAATCAAAATATCGTCAAAGTAGACAGCCAGGAATTTTCTCATGAAGGGTCGAAGGATCTGAGTCATGACCTGCATGAAGGTATTAGGGGCGTTGGACAGCCCAAATGGCATGACCAACCACTCATAAAGACTGTCTTTGGTCTTCAAAGTCGTCTTCCACTCATCTCCCTCGCGATCTCTAATCTGGTGGTACCCACTGCGAAGATCGATCTTTGAAAATACTTAGGCACCAGCCATTGTATGTAAGTCGTCCAACCGGGGGATTAGAAAATGATACTTAATAGTAATCATATTAATGGCCCAACTATCAATACACATTTACCATCTCTCGTCCTTCTTCGGGGAGAGAAGGGTAGGGACTGCGCAGGGGCCCAGACTATCACGTATGAACTGCTTCCTCAGCAACTCGTCAACCTGTTTCTTGAGCTCAGCATGCTCATGATAATGTGGTAAGTTCGGAAGTGAAGCTCCCGGTGTTAGATTTACGGCATGATGGATGTCTCGTAACGGAGGTAACTAATCGAGTAACTCATCCGGGACAATATCATCATACTCATCAAGAAGTCGTCGGACCTCAGGTGGTGGCTCAGGAATCTCTGTAGGGCTCAGAAGCCATGGTGGCTGCCACTACGTAAAAGATATCGGCGTTGGCGCTCTCCTCATAAACTCGTTGCGACACAAGATGTACAACGGCCTTGATGAACTCGTACTAGTATAGGGTATGACCTTCCCCATGGATTTCTCCTTGGGTTGGGTCAGCGTCAAAGTTATCTTACGACCCTTGTCGTAGAATACGTACGTGTTCGAGCGACCGAAACACATGGCATCACGGTCGTAGAGCCAAGGCCTCCCTAATAGAAGGTAGGCGACATCCATAGGGATGACGTCACACCAAACACAATCCTCAAATAAAGCGAGAGTGATCGGAACTAGACACTTCTAGGTAACTTGTATAGCCGTCTTATTGACCCAGATAAATCGATAAGGATGGGGATGGGGCTCAGGGGTCACCTGCATCCGCTCTAAGGCTCTCTGGGTCACAATGTTCACGCAACTCCCGCTATCAATGGCTAGCTTGCTTGGACCTCCTGCGCTGGGAAAGAAGGTATAATAGATCGTCATACGACGCCAGTCCTCATCAGTATGTGGGGTGTAAAGGAGACGTCGTATAACACCTAACTCTAGGGAGCACTCAACATCGCTCTCCCATCCTCGACGGTGGCAACAATCTTCCCATCGGCGATCTCCCCAGCATCAGTACTGGGTTCGCCTTCTTCAACTAACAAATTCCTCATAGGGCATTGGGTCGTCATACGGCCCCTACCCGAGCAGTGATAACACTGGATGTTCCCTGACCTGGAGGTCGTGGGAGGTCCTTTGGCGATAGCCTTGCCCTTCGTGTCCATGGAAACACGGGAGAGTCATGCAGGGGTGGTAGTGGTCGGTGGTGGCCTCCTAAATGTGGCCCCGTCTGATCTGGTAGGAGCTTGACAGGCACCAGTGAGTCGCAGGTACTGCTCATACTCGAGGGTCATCTGATAAACTTGCTTTACCGTCTCCATCAGGTGGAGAATAAGCTCTATACGTAACTCCGATCTCAATCCAGAACGAAATTGGGAAGCAGTGGCACTAGTCTCCTCTCGTAGATCACTCCTCACGGCTAGCTCATCAAATTGAGACATGTACTTTGCTACAGATAGTGTGGCCTGGCGCAACGCATAAAGTTGATCCAGCAACTGATGATAGGAGGCAGGAAGGTATTTATCCTTCAATCGGCGCTTCATGTCCTCCCAACGGATAATAGGACGGTATCAATCTCGATGCAGAGACCTCTCTAGGCTGATCCAGAAAATCTTGGTTGGACCGACCAGCTTCATCTTCGCAAATCTAACGCAGCGGTCGTTAGTCATATCATACCACTCAAAATAGTGATCCATCTCCTGAAGCCAATCGCTAAAGGCCTTCGGGTCAAGGTAACCACCGAAGGTGGGAGCATTAATGCGTATGTGATGAGTAATATCGTCTTTCGCATGTGGTGCTCGACGTGGCTCAGGATATTCGTCAAAGTAATCATTTCGTTCGTAGTCAAAATGACTCTAGGCTCGATCATGAGGGGCGGGATGTCGCGGTGGATAGACCTCCTGAGGGTGGAGAGGCCTATCTGGGGTAGGTCCAGGCTGACGGTCTCGAACGTGATCGAGGGGTCGCCTCCGGTGTGGGGCAGGCTCTCGCAGTGGGGCAGGCTCTCGCAGTGGGGCGGGTTCTCGTAGTGGTTGATCCCTAGCACGCACAACTTGTAGTGGGAGGGCAGCTCATTCTCCCTCAGAGGGAACGTCGGGTGGAGTGGGCGAGCCTTCCCTGCTTTGGGAAGTGGCATGGTCTCGTTGATCCTCAAGGACATCGGTGCGGATGCGAAGATCGCCATATAGAGCAGTCAATTGATCGAATCTATCATCACTCGTTGAAATTCCGCATGTGTCATTTCAGAATTGGAGTTTGTGGTTCTCTCGTCGGTAAGGTTCAGGTCGGACATGGACCGACGATAAGGCCTACCACTACGTAACATTCGAGTGGACCTAACCTACCTCTAATACCAATTTGACGCAGGGTAGGTTGTGTAACGTAGGTGCGCCGACGCTAATGCAATCCTATGTGGGTAATGCAAGATGGACACAAACGATTCCCATACGCGCCTGAGCTTGAAGGTGCCCTCGTGCTAGGAAAAGAATCTGGTCCCGGTCCTGAAGATCGTGGTCGACAGCGTCCAGGCGGGCTGTGCTGCTCTCGTAGGACAATAGGCAAGGGGGATCTCATCCGTAAATTAGGCGAAAGGGCGTTGTCTGTAGTGAGGTGTGGTAGGAGGTATTGTAACAATATTCCACCCACGGAAGCAAGCTAGCCCAATCCTTGGGTTGAACCCGGTGTGCAACGCAAGTACATCTCCATTGTTCGATTGACGACCTCTGTATGGCACTCAGACTGTGAACACTTTGTCCCGGTCTGAGCCAATGCTCTCGGGAAGGCCATGGAGACGGAAAACCTTCGTGAAGAAGGCATGGGCAACGCCCTCCGCTGTCAGTGGTCTGTGCAAAGAAATGAAGTGGGCTCCCTTCAAAAAAATGGTCGACCACGACCATGAGGATAGACTTTCGCCGCGATGTATGTAAGCCCTCGATGAAGTGCATCGAGATGTCAGACCAATTCTATGTGGGGATCGGCAGTGGCTGAAGAAGGCTGGCCGGAAGTAGATGCTCTGTCATGTGGCGTTGACAGACTGTGCAAGCTGAAACAAAATCCTAGACACTGCGTCGTAGGCCCTTCCAAAAGAAATCGGCGCGAATCCGTTGAAGGGTTTTGCAGACTCCTTTGTAGCTCAAGGTGTGGGTTGTCTCTACTATTTCGCAAATGGCGGGGAGGAAGAGAGCAAGTACACGCTCCCCTTGTAACGCATTAGGCCCTCTTGCACCGTCCAAGCCTGGAAGACACCCTTCGACAATCTGTCGACTGAGCTCCACGAAAACCGGAGAGTCTTGGGACTCCTAACGCAATCGAAGGAGAATCGCAGGGGTGGGCAGGGATATGGCACAAAGTAGCCCGTCTTCCTGATCGTGGCGAGATAGAGCATTGTTTGCACGGTTCAAGGCACCGGCATTCTACTCTACATGGAAGTCGAAGCCCAAAAGTTTGATCACCCAGCGTTGTTGGGGAGCGGTGTTGAGACGTTGCTCTAGTAGGTACTTTAAGATGAAATGGTCTGTGCGGATCAAAAAAGGTCTCCCCCATAAGTACGGTCGTCAGTGTTGGTGGCCTTGGCTAGGCCGATCAACTCGAGCTTGTAAGTTGGTAGTCTGTGATGGTGAGTCGATGTCTTGCGGCTGAAAAAGGCTATCGGGTGGCTCGCCTGTTGTAGCACCGCGCCACAGCCCTGCTCCGATGCGTTGCACACGATGAGGAACTCCTATGTGAAGTCGGGCAGGAGAAGGACTGGGCGGCAACCAAGGCATGTTGGAGGGCCCGAAAGGACTGGGTGGAACGATCGCTCAAGAGGAATATGTGCTTCTTCACCAGAGTCACCAGAAAGCGCAATTGTGTTGTAGCTCTGAATGAAACGGTGGTAGTAGCCCGTCAGGCCCGGGAATCTCTGCAACTCCCGTATGGATTAGGGTACCGGCCAGGCTGTCACCCTGCGAATCTTTTTGAGGTCTGTCGAAACGTCCGTGTTGTGGATCACATGGCCCAAGTAAGCTACTCGGTCTGTCCCAAATGAACAGTTAGCCCGCTTCAAAAATAGCTGATGTATGCGGAGGAGGCCAAAAACGAGCTGCAAATGTCGCAGGTGTTCTTCCCAGGTCTTGTTATACACTAATATATCGTCAAAGAAAACAAGAACATAACGACGGAGCAGCTCGTGGAATACCTCATTCATCATGGCCTAGAAGGTAGGCAGGGAATTGGTAAGCCCGAAGGACATTACCAGAAACTCAAAGTGCTCGTGGTGAGTGCGAAAAGACGTCTTCTCCACGTTCGATGGGGCCATGCGCACTTGATGGTAAGCCGAACAGAAGTCGAGCTTGGAGAAGAATCGACGGCCATGGAGCTCATCCAACAGTTCCTCCACCACAGGAATCGAAATTTTGTCCTTCACAGTCTTGGCGTTCTACTCCCAAGAATCCACGCAAAACCGCCAAGTGGCGTCAACCAAAAGAGCAGGGGAGGAAAATAGTGAGATGATATGGAGGATGATGACCTGCTGCAGCATGGCACTGCACTGGCGCTCGATCTCGTCCTTCTGTCGGAAGGGATAGCAATAGGGTCGCACCACGACGGGGGCGGGGTTTGGGATGAGGCAGATATGGTGATCGTGGCGACGAAGCGGAGGGATCGAGGATGTTGTACGACTCTCGGTCAGAAGAGAGGCGGAATGCCTGATGCGACTTTCCCGTCAAACAACCCTGCCAGACTGTCTGCTCGCCTCCCTACTGCCAAGTCACGGTGAGGCGATCAAAATCCCACGTCAGGGGATCGAGACTTCGAGAGTGCGCAACCAATGGAAGCCCAAGACCACCTCGAAGCCCTGAAGAGCAATCACCAGGAGGTCCACCTTGGAACGGTACCCTTCCACCACGAGTGGCACCGCTCGGCAGATACCAAGGCACTCCATAGTGCTCCCATTGGCCACAGCCACACTCAAGAGGGGGCGGCTCGTCACGGTCAGGTTGAGCCTGCTGGCAGTTTCCGCGCTAATGAAGTTGTGCGTGCTCCCAGTGTCCAGCAGGGTGACCAAGAGATGATCGGCAACGAGAACCGGAAGTTGAAGAGTCTCCCCGGAGTGGGGCCCGTCAATTGCATGAAGGGAAATCTTGGGATCTCGAAGATCTTCCTCTGATGGGTCGTCCACCTCCAAAAAGAATAGACGCTTGCACCTGTGGACGCGCGTGTAGGTCTCATCGCAATTGTAACACGGGCCCTTAGTACGGCGGTCGGCCATCTCTTGGGAGGAGAGAAAACGAATGGGTGGGTGGGGGCACTTTCCTTCCCCTTAGGAGGTGGGAAAACCACAGGATGTGAAGGTGGCCCGAATCCACTGGAGGGGCCCTCCCCGCCGTGTCGGCCGTTTTAAGGTCGATTCATCCGTAAACGTTTCTCGCAGAGGTGGGCAATACTCATAGTGGTGGTAAGGACCGCAGGTGTATGAAACTCCACGTTGAGGTATAGACGCTCATGGAGGCCCGTAGTATAGATGGGCACCTGATGGGCCGGGGGCACGGAAGGAGCATGGGCAAGGAGAACCTGAAACCGCTCTAGATAATCATCGAGAGGGTCAATCTGTTTGAGGGAGACCAGGACGCCAATGGGGTTGCCGCACATAGGAGGTCTAAAGCAAAGGTTGCAGCTACTCTTGAACACTTCCCAGGTCAAAAGGGGTTTTCCGGTTGCAACTGTGAATAGCAGAGCTGAGCGAGCCCATTAAATGAAAGGAGAAGACATTGAGACAGTCGTCCAATGGTGTGTTGATTCATAAAAAATTGTTCACAGCGGGTTAGCCAAGCCAAGGGTTTTTTGTGACTGCCAAAAACCGGAAAGTCCATCTAGACGTACAGGGAACGTCGCTACTTTTCGTGCGATGCAGAGTGTAGGTCGGTTAGTGGTTGTCTGGTACCTCGGCATGAGAGTATTCTGAGGATACTCGTGGCGATTATGGAGAGAAACGATCGCAGTCGATGCAAGCTGTGAGGACCTCGAGGGCAATGGAATGTTTCGTCATCAATTTGTCAAACATCTTCATCATCTGGGCTGCGGAGATATGGTGATCTTCCATGGATGGAGGTGGGGCGAGGGGAATGCACTGTGTGGTGTAGGGAGGAGGTCGATGCTACCTGGAAGAAGAGGAAAGTCCTTGGAAATGGCCCCCAAGAGAAAGTCGGGCGTAGCTGGGTGCAGGGGCGGAAAGTCGGACGTTTGTAGGAACCTTGTGGATTCTATGTCGTCGATCGGGCCCACGGTTTGGGTGATCGAGTCGCAAAAGTCGCGTGCAAGCGCAGGTGAACTGATTGGTATAACAGGGGCAGAGCGCGGAGGGGAGGAAGAGGCCGCAGTGGCGACGCGTGGTTCTGATACCAAGATGATAGGAGCCTCGGATTGGGACCTCGTTCGTAACTGTGAAAGATGGAAATCAAGGAGGAGATTGGAGTTCCCTTCTTTTATCTGTGGCAACCTATGGTATGAACTTGGAGGCGGGAGGAATCCGGCGAAAGAGCGAGGATCGGCGGATTGCAGGGCGCGGCATGCGACTAGGGCTCAGTTTCCTTAGGGCACAGCGGGATTTTTGGGGAAAGAGAGAGAGGAGAAATTAGAGAGAGAGAGAGATTTTTATAATAATTGCTTGCTTTCTCATTTCACCACATCCCTTCCTAAGTAAGAAGGATCAAATTGTACAAGCCGACATAGGTTCCCAAAATAAAAGTCACGACAAGAAATAAAAGCGAAATAAAAATAAAATAGCAACAATAGATATCCCACATTGGTAAGGTGATGCCGCCCTCCCCTAGTCCGCGCTTGTCGTCCCGCGGCGGTGGCGGTAGGTGACGCACCAGTGCGGGTCCGTAACAATAGATCAAAGGTAATGTTGCTAGAAGTTGACCAAAAAAACTTCCACAATTAAGGGTGACTCCTCATATGTCACCCAATCAAACGAATGCAGAAAATGGATTCATAAAGTTAGACCCCAATATTGCAAAATAAGGTTAATCTTGGTGATGAAAATTTATTTTACTTGTATGATTGTCTTGGCAGCATGTATGCTCTAAAATTCATAATAGAAATAGAAAGATTCCACAACACTGCTTGTATGAAGTACCATCAATCAAACAGGTACATCAAGACTCCAAACAGAGTCTAATGCATGAAATCTATTATTTAAATACCAGAATAACAGGAGACGGCATGAGACACACCTGGATTTCAATCTTTCAATTACTTTAATAGTGACAATCTGCGATGCCATGCATGCATCTAGGTTCACAAATACAACTCGACTCCCACCAGGCTCAGCAACTATAAATGCGCGAGCTCGAAGTCTAAAGTGAATTCCAGATGCAATCTGCTCCATATTAGCATAGCCCATCATATTAACATCAGCTGCAGGCCCTGTAATATCATAGCTCCCAAGCCCGATCAAATATGTGGGTTCAGAGGTTTGTGCGCCGGCATTCTGGGAAACTGTCAATAGCAACAGGCACAAACAAATGCCTATAACTGAACTATGAACCTCCCGGTAGATGAAGAATGAAATTTCCATTGCTGCAAATCCCTGAAGGGTTAATTCCTGAAGACCGGATTCCTAGAACGAGACATTGGCAATAGATATATGAATTAGTTGATATCTTTAAACAGTGTAAACGATCCAACAAAATGCCGAATCTTAGAAGTTGTAGATATAAATGGGTTTAGGGTAAAATAACATCGAAACAGTCATATTTCCAAACAGATCGGACGCCAGCTTATTGGAAAAAAAAAACTATTGTAAGCAATTTTTTGACGTCCTAGGGCCCTATTTATCATTGTCGGTGTCATTGTAGAGAACCGATAGCAACAAGGAAGACATCCTAACGTCGCCATATTCGGGAGACAATACGTGAGCAGAAGAATCTACAGAGTTCTGAATGGATCGCCCGATCCTTAGGTAAAATTGATCGCTGGCAAGAGCTATTATAGATGCATGTTTACCTGGAAGTAGTAGTTATCTTGCTTAGCTTAGGCCGGTAACCTAAGGAGGAACTGGTTCTTTCGAAGACTTGAGGCTTGAGCGAGTGAGTGACTCCCACTCTTCGTCACGCGTGCCATCCAGCGGCTACTCGGCGAGAGCTGTGAATAGTTTAGAAACCGGCCTACCTCAACTAAGGAACTTCAGGCACTATTCAAAATTAGTTTTTTTTTTTTTTCTTTTTTTGGGTGGCCATCGGAATATTTGGTTTAATATTTGGGTTCGGTCTGGACCTAAATTTTTCTAGGTCCGGGATATCTCCGATAAGTTTTTGAACTATGTGAGACATCTCGGGGACATGTCGGATGTGACATCTTGGATACATCTCAAGGACAACAGTAAGCCAACCGAGATGTCACCAAGATGCTCCGTCTAGAATTCAGAAACGTATCTGAGATGTCCCGGACCCAGAAAAATCTGGGTCGGGGACCCGGACCCAAAAATCTCCTCAATAGTTGTCATGCTAAATCAGTGGCGGTTTCAAAAATTTTGTAATAGGAAAGGCACAAATAAAAATATCTAAATGACATAATATAAAAAATGAAAATCTCATGATAATATAAAGTCATACAAAATTACATATAAAAATGTCTAAATTAAAATTACAATTGTCAAGGACGAATTTTTCATTTTTTAAAAATGATCGTTCACATCATCATCGTAAACATCCAAAAATGCATCTCTTTCAATGAAGGTTGTTGCGGGTCAACGACGCTCTGGTAGATCGAACGAATTGAACCATCTTAGCTCAAGAGCGAACCGAGCGTGCAAACAGTCAATGAGAGAGCTAACAAATGACAAGAAGACTTTTTTATCATGGAAAACCCGGACATGGTGAAAAACTATGCGGTCGGAGCTGTGCCGACCAAATTCCACTATCTTCTGGTTCGTTACAATTGAAATCTGAGAACTCGAGCGCGACAGGCCGTTGCTCGTTACAATGGTGGAGAGACGCCTTTCGTAGCTTGAAGAATTCCCAACCCGCTTAGAAGACAACCTTCCGATACGAAGGAAGATCTTCGAAGGTACGAAGGAGACTTTCGAAGGCTCGAAGGAGATCTTCAAGCGCCGAAGGAGAATTCCAAGGAAATCTTCGAAGGAGCTCTCTCGGGCGTCGAAGACAGAGTACTTTGAAATATAGGTCTTGTGCTCCTTTTATAGCATTGGGCAGGGGTAGCCCGATAATTTTGCCGTTGTAACCAACATAACCACCTGACGGACGAATCACGTTTATCGCTTCGGAGCACGCGAATCACCACTTTTTGGGATATTCCCGTCTTGTCCCCCGGGCAATTTGGGTATCTTCATTGGTGGCGTTGAGCGCAGTGAACGAGGCCTGGAATCTAGAAAATTAGGAAAGGTTAACTGTCACGCGTGTCGCGAACATGGCAGCGTTCTGAGCACACAACGAACACGGAAGCGTTTTGAGCTCGCAATGAACACGAAAGTGTTCTGAGCGTGCGATGAATGTAGGAGCACTTAGCTTGTTTCGCGGGAAGAAAGTCGGGGATGTGATTGTGCGCTTTCTTGAGCGCGCGCCTCCCAAGACGGGAAGGCGCACTGTAACATCCCAACTTTAAAAAGAGGTCTAACCGGTTCAATTCAACCCTTGGAGGAGCTTCAGTCGGGTAATAGAAAACCACGACCCGACCTCCACCCTTTAATGGTGGTTGTGAAATTTTTCGAATCTTTATGAAGTGAGCAGGAGTTAGTCAACTTAGAGATACTAGCCAAAACAACCAGAAGCAAATGGAGGCAAACAAGTGATCTTTATTGATAGCAACTTCAAATTACAAGGCAAGGCATGCTTGGCGAGACATGATTCCGCCAGCACAAACACCAAAGGGAAAAACAGAAATTGAAGATAACTTGAGACCGCACGGTCTCCCTTGCGACCTCAACAACTCGCCAAACCGCAACCCGCTGCCGATCTCAGAATAACACCAGACCGCTGATCAGACCGCACCCCTCCTTCCGAACTCCTGATTCTCCCGAACTCCAGCAACACAACTCCAAGCCACAGACCGCACGAACACTTTCAGAGGAAGAGGTGATCGCTGCTGCCCGCACTATCCGCAGAAGCTGCACAAGAAGAGTTCAATTAGCAGACCGCCCGGTCAGACAAATAGAGACCGCAGGAAAGAAGAGAACTCGGCTTACACTTGGTGTGTCTTAATATTGCTGCCGATGGGTCCTATTTATAGGCGTGAGACCTGATCCAGTCACCACCGTATGAGATATGATCACCAACCTCCAGACCGCGAGACCTTATCGGTCACACCGCGCGATCAGCAATAGAACTCCTGCTTCATTTTAGGTGAGCTCGCAAGCTTCAACCAAACCATGAGAGACCGCCACTCTCATAGTGAGATCGCGACTCCACAAGGAGATCGCCAGACCGCCACGAAGCTACTCACCACCTGTGTTCGCCAGAGACCGCGAACATAGCCAGTTCGTCATCAACCCGTAAACTCCTGTCCGCATGCCGGTCTCCTCCTGAGACCGAGAACAGCGTCCAGCTCGCATACCAGTCTCCTCCTGAGACCGCGAACTGAGACCGCGCGACTAAGTCCCTTAGTCCGCGAACATCACCAGAAAGCCCGGTCAGGCACCAGACCGCATTCTGGACAACCTGAAGATGATCAACCCGCCACGCGGTCACAGACAGACCGCGCGTCCTCCACCTTCAGCCGCCTTGGACCCATACCAGCGATCAAGCCAGGAGACTGCAGCTAGGCTTAGACAAGCCAGACCGCAGAGGTAGACCGCCAGGCGTCACGTCAGACCGCCCGACCTCCTCCCAGACCGCCCAGGTCCAAAAGCCCTCTAATTTCCACTTCAACACTTTCAACACTCCCCCTTGAAGTGGGAAGTTAAAACTAGCCCCAGTAGGCTCCTTAGCCGTGTGAACGACCCCTTCGCCAGCGCCTTTGTGAAGATGCCCGCCACGTTATCTGCACTCCGCACATGCTCGACCGAAAGAGATCCCTTCAGCACCTTCTCACGAATGAAATGATGCTCGATCTCGATATGCTTGGTCCTCGCGTGACAAACTGGATTGGTAACCAGTTTGAGAGCACTCTCGTTGTCACCGCGTAGCAGAGTCAGCTCCCAAACCTCCTTGTGGACGTCTCCCACCAACCTCCTAAGCCAGATGGCTTCCTGAGCTGCCAAGGCCGAAGCCTTGTATTCCGCTTCCGTGGTGGAGACCGATACGGAGTCCTGCTTCTTGCTGCACCATGATATAGCTGTAGGGCCCGCCATGAAGACGAATCCAGATGTCGACTTCCGATCATCTGAATCTCCCCGTAGTCAGCATCCATGTACCCGTGCACCTCGAAGCCCGCATCTCTCTGTTGGAGCTTGCTTTTCGCATCTCTTGGTTTGAGAATAACAAATACCGTGTTGTATTTGATCTAGTCTTTTGTGTGTTTATAGTGGCCAAGTTGTACTGGTTCAATGAGGAGACAAGTCCTCGTTCATGGGCATGATCCGAGAACGACAAGTCTCTGGTTGGATGAGTTTTGTGTGCTGATCTTAAAATGGCTATAACTTTCAATCCAGGAAGAGTTACAGAACGTGCTACCCCATTTCGGAGATGAGAACGACTCAATCTACAGTCTGGAGTAGTTTCGGACGGCAAAAATGAAGAGGATCTGTCGTCCAGGCGACAGCGGATGTCGCCCAGGCGACAACAGAGAAGTTACAACTACTTCCCACACGGCAGCACGACGAAAGGCAGTTTTGAGCTGTCGGAAATCCGACATCGATGTCGCCCAGGCGACAGCTCGGAGGTTACAACAACTGCCCACGATAGCACCACGACCGACAGTTTTGCGCTGTCGGAAATTTCCGACAGCTGATGTCGCCCAGGCGACAGCGAAATTCTATAAATTGGCTCCTTTTGTTCGTGCATTCGAAGCTCTGAAGATTCTAAGACTCTTCCTGAGTGCATTCCATCCAGAGGGCTCCAGAACCTCATGAACTCCCATTTATGCTGAGAAGGTTTGAAATTGAAGACGAGATCGAACGCGCTTCTACATCAACGATCATCTCGAGGCTTCAACCTTCCTTTCAGAGATCTGAATTTCTAGGGAGTTCTTATTTTATCTTGTATTTTCATTTATATATATTTTACTTTGTATTGGTAGGGAAAATCGCTTCCTTGTGCGGAGCGTCTAAGTCCTTGCGTGGCTTAGGGGAAAATCGCTTCCTTGTGCGGAGCGTCCAAGTCCTTGCGTGGCTTGGTGGGAAATCGTGGCCTTGTGTGCTACGTCTAGATCTTGGGAAGATCTAGAGGATAGGCTTGGACTTGGTCTAGGGAGAGACAAGTGATAGCCTTCCGATCCTTGGGAGAAGGATTGGTAAACACAAATTGTAAAAGTTTTATTATCATATTTGTGCCTTGATCTTAAGCATTGTTAAGATCATTTTATTTGTATGTGAATTTCATGATTATAAAATTATGACTTTTTCTTTAATTGCAAATATGGTTGCTTAATCTTTAACTTAGAAATTTGTGTTTGAATTAATTTAAAAATTACATTGGTTGAAATTTATATAAGTAATTTTTTAGAAAAGTAAAATTTGTTTTAAAAATTCTTAAGTAAAAATCGTAATTTAAAAAGGCCCTTATTCACCCCCCCCCCCCCCCCTCTAAGGGCGCCACAAGATCCAACAATTGGTATCAGAGCGAGGTTATTCCAAATCGGCTTAACAACCGGGAATAATGGCGTCTCTTGATCATGATCTCGCTTCTACTAGTGGGGAAAATTTTAATATAAATGAAAAAATATTATCACCACCTTTATTTATGGGCAAAAATTTTAAAGGGTGGAAAATATTAATGAAAAATTTTCTTAAGGCCTTAGATGAAAAAGTTTGGAATATTACTATTAAAAAGCCATCTAGCGTACTAACTAGAAACGAAATTATTTTAAATGCAAAATCTATGAATAGTATATTTTGTGCGTTAGACAAAAATATTTTCAAACTTACTTATATTTTACCTACCGCATATGAAATTTGGAGTTTTCTTGAAAGAACTTATGATTCTCCTTCTACAGGTACGGAACATTCACAAGAACCGGAGAATATGCAAGCCTATGCAAATATTCAAGAAAGCTACACAAAGGATGGATCCATAGAATGCGCATCAAGCGGAAAGGATGATGGACACTCTTGTTTGGAAGAGAAAGATGAAGAAGACAACGTCACAATATTGGACTCAGTTGATGGCAAAACATCAAGCAAAAGAGAAGACGGAAACTATAGCAAGGTAAGAAAATCTAAATCTTCTCTTTTAGTAACTAATTCTATTTCTACATTTCGTGTGCTTAAATTTGCTAAACGTAAAATTTCAAAGTTGAAACATGCTAATTCCAAATTACGTTTAGAAAATAAAACTTTAAAAGCAAATACTAAAGTAGAATCTTATATTGATGTTTCAAATTCTTGTTCATGCTCTTTAATTGAAAATGCTAAACTTTGTTTTGATTATAATTCTTTTAAAGAAGAACTCAAGGTTTTAGAAAAAGGACTTTTAATTTCAAAAGAACATAATGAAAAATTGATAAAAGAAAATGATAATTTAAAGGATAAACTAGAATCATTAAAAATGTTTATTCAAAAATTTTCAATTAATGAAAAATCTCTTTTTTCTAGTTTATCAAATTTTCAAAAGTCTAAAAGCTTAACTTCATATTATAAGAGTAGGTCTATAAGAAAGAGTGGAAATGAAAATCATCTAAATAAGGACCAATCATTTAAAACATTTTGTAACTCACTCTTTCAGCATTCAATTCTAAAGAAAGACAATCACTCTTATAAATTTTCAAAGAATCCATATAATAAAATTCATTATGATTATCAACATCAATCTATTTTGAAAAATAATTTGAATAAGCATAAATCTCAAATGAATTATTTTTCAAACAAATACAATCATATAAAGATGTCACATAATCATAATATGAATTTTAAAGATAAACAAGCAAGGTATGAATGGAGACCCTTAAAGAAAAATGACACATCAACTTTAATAGAAAGGGCTCATTTATCCTTGTCTCCTAAAAAATCATCATGTCGTATTTGGGTACCCAAAGGAACCATCCCTCATGGTCCCCTTTGGATACCTAAATTTCTTATTCATTAGTATCCTATCATTTGCATGAAGTAGAAACAATTAAAAATGAAATATCAATTCTCTACTTCGTGATGTGCTTAATTGTTTTTTCTTTTGTTTGTTTTCTTGTTTTTGAGCCAACAAGCTAAGGTCACTTAGATATATTATGAAATATGACTTTTACATTTTAAGCCTAATGTTTATCAAATCAAAATTGAATTAAATTAAACATGAAGTCATAATTTTTAAGTGATCTATCTTTTCTTTTTGTTTTATCCTTTTTAAATCCTTTGCCTATAAATGTCTTATATTATCATTATAAATTGAATGCTAAATTTTCTAAATGATATTATCAAGACTAATGAAATTACTTTCAAAATTGGATTTAAATGGATTTTTAGGGGTCTTAGGCTAAAATATTAAATGCGCAACTAATTGCATATTTGTCTATTTTTCGTTGATGCATATAATAGCCCCTATATTGAAAATCATAATCGAGAAAAATCAGAATCAAATAATATAAAAAACAATGTGTTTTAAATCAAATATAGTAACTCTATTGCTAACGCCAGGCGTTATCACTAACGCTGGCGGTAACATATTTTCCTAAAAATTCTGATTTTCTCTAAAAAATTATTTTTACCATCATTGTTGTCAAATACCTTGTATTTGTTGTCTAATTTCTAAAAATAAAATCAAAAAGAAAATTTACAAAAATGATGAATATGATTTCACAATCACCACCATGGTCTATTAATATCCTATGCTAAAATTCACTATAATCATATATCATAATTCATGATCCATCAAGACCTATCTTAAATCAACTAATTCTATCAACCTTAGGAATTATGAAATATATGATTGCAATTGGTATTATAGTTTCATATCTTGTTTTGTGTGTGTGATGTGCATCTTTATTGTTTGCATGAATCTCATTATCTTTAGACCTATGAATTAACTTGATATCAACAAGATGAAATCAAATAGAATTGTCACTTCTTTCTAGGTCTATGAAAATTCAAAACTCTATGTTTGAATACATGCAACTCAATCTTATATTTGTCCATCTTTACTTAGCTTTGCACCATGTTGTCCTAATTCATCACACTAGCATTATCACGTACCATAGATAGAAATCAATGCTCATGCTAGTTATATCTTGCAATGCTAAAGTAAATTATATCATTAAAATATGAAAATATTATTTTTTTCCTTTGTAGTTATTTGCATGAATAAAACTTTTCTAAATGGATTTAAAATCAACAATCTTCGATAAAATTGTAAATCCAAAACTAATCATGAAATTATAACACAGTTAATATATTTAAGGCTTACACACTTAGTATGTCTATAATCAATAAACCTATGACATGTGTCTCACAATAGCGAGGGCGTAGGATTGTGTGCATTAGAGACCTAACCTCTAAGTCATGTCTTGTTCTTAACCGGGGAGGGTTCTAGTGGGGCCTTGAGAGGCACTGGGGGGGAAAAAGTGCTAGGTTGAGCGTCGTTTTTTGTATGCATATGGGATTAACACCCCCAACCTACGGCATGTGTGCAGCTCCTCATGCCCATCCGTCACTTAGTACGGGGCTAGAGTATAGTCATGTAGTTAAGGTATCTTGATCTTAGATATACTTATATTATATTCATTGCATGAACATTATCTCACTCTTTATACATAAATCATGCATATTTTTTTTTATTCTAACATTGCATCATGTGTTTGCATATTTTAATATTTCGAGCTTTAATGATTTTACCAAACATAAGTATTTGAAAAATCACCAAATACATGTTAAAAGAGCCTTCAAATCTAATCAATATACTCTGAAATTTCAACTGAAGGAAGGTCTCTTTATAATACAAATGAATTGAGAAAAATATTTTTCAAAACATCAAGAAATGCAGTTCTGTTTTGGCGTTAAGAAGTTAATGCCTGGCGTTAGCTCCTTTGCTCCAAAATATTTTTTTGTTTTCAATTATTTCTGGTATTATTTTAATATTCTGTGTGTTTGTAAAAAGTTTTCTATCTTTGTATTCCTTTTAAAACAAAAATTAATTTCTTTTAAAAATATATATGTATTTTCTCATACATTATTTTTGTTTATTTCTCTGGCATAGAATATCATTTACTGAAAGAGCTATTAAAGACTTCTATGATTTCCAGATAATATATATATAAAAAAAACAAATACAAAATTACAAAACAATTTCAAATAACAAAAATATGTTTTTCTTTATGCGTGTTTATTGTTTTGTGCATATATACAAAAAAAATTCAAAAATTTATATAAAAAAAAAACTTATTGTTATTCATTGCCATTGTCAAGGATGGATGATTAATTATATCAATTAAAGATTAAATACAATGTTTAATTTAACTTTCAAGATTCTTAAAAACATTGTTTTGTATTTGTCATGCCTTGAAAATTATCGTGTTATGTGCAATGAAATTGATTGTAGATAAACATGTGTAGAAATGTTTTAGCATGCCTCTAAGTATGAGTAATGTATTATGTTTGATAATGATTCATTCACTCACTTATTTTTGTTAACCTACATGTGTTTACAATCTTATTCTTACATGATTGTGTAGTGTAATAACATAAATAATTAAAATGCCTAAATAGATTACCTACACAACATTGAATTGGTTATTACAATTCTTTGTCTTTCATGCACTTATTCTTTAGAGAAATGTGGTTTAAAATGCTATGTTTGCAAAACAAGTGAATTCGGAGTCCTTAGTCACTAAACTAAAAAGCAAGTAATAAATGACAAGGAAAACTCCACCAAGCACTACTCACCCTCCTGATAAGTCTTAATGAGCATTGTGAGGTTGAGCACCTTGGCTAAGAATTATAAAGTGTCTTGTAGCAAACAATTTATACACCACTTCTCTTTAGTACATCGGATCACAAAAAAATTGAAAATAAAGCTAAAAAGTATAAAAGTGATCCCCCAAGCACTACTTTGCACCCTGATAAGTCTTAATAAGCATTGTGTGTGCAGAGCACCTTGGTAGTTGTACTATTTATTCATGTGCATTAAAATAGTGTGGAAGTAATATTATTTGTGTATTTTAATGTTGTGTTATTTCATTATATATGTCATGTGTTTTTGATTGATTCACCTGTATACTTTATCAAAACACTACTTTGTACACATCATTATTTTTCATAAAACTTCAACTCATGAGAATTGGATCATAATGCTCATCTACTCAAATCTCTACAAACTTAAGTAAATGCACTAGATAACAAAGCATGACTGCTACAATGTTTATGTTTACTTGAAATGAAAATTTTATTACATTGTAGTTTGTGTATTTTTTCTTGATATTATGAAATCATGCTTACAATTTTTTTTAATCTTAATGGAATAGCATCTCTTCAATCTTTAACTCAAACATCAACTTTTCAAATTTAAAACTCATTATCCTTTATATGGTTTTATCTTCTAAAATGATGTTTATGTTTAAGAGTGCTTATTATTTTTAACACTGTGTTTTCCTTTAAGCAAGTGGTATCTTAAAATAGAATGCTTATTTTATCATGTTAGTTATGTTGCTTACTACTTTATGTTACATCATGCTTATATTTTTCTCAACAAGTAGTATTTAACAAGCTTTTGATTGCATCCTATTTTTCTTCTCGACATAAAATCTATTACTCTTATATACTCCCATATTTATTATTTCTTCATAATTATTCATTCTTTATTTCAAAATAACTTTTGATAATATCAAAAAAGGGGAGAAATATAAATTCAAGAAATTTCTTACTAATCTCAATTTTTCAGAATGCACCATTGCAATTAATTATAACATTTAGGGGGAGCATACATTTAGGGGAAGAATACAATTTAGGGGGAGTATATTAAAAATTTTCATGGAAAGCGTCTATGTAGAGGGAGTGATATTGCTCGATCATGACAACCCACTTTTGGTAATAACAAAAGGGGGAGAATAAAATGAGAAATCTAGTGACATATATATTTAGGGGGAGTAAAATCCATCACGCAGTAAACCTTTTATTCATGCATATCTTTTATCGCACTTATCTATAAACTCATTAATTTCTCATATGGGTATTTGTTATTATCAAAAGGGGGAGATTGTTGGAGCTTGCTTTCCGCATCTCTTGGTTTGAGAATAACAAATAACGTGTTGTATTTGATCTAGTCTTTTGTGTGTTTATAATGGCCAGGTTGTACAGGTTCAATGAGGAGACAAGTCCTCGTTCATGGGCATGATCCGAGAACGACAAGTCTCTGGTTGGATGAGTTTTGTGTGCTGATCTTAAAATGATCATAACTTTCAATCCAGGAAGAGTTACAAAACGTGCCACCCCATTTCGGAGATGAAAACGACTCAATCTACAGTCTGGAGTAGTTTCGGACGGCAAAAATGAAGAGGATCTATAGCCCAGGCGACAGCGGATGTCGCCCACGCGACAGCTGATGTCGCCCAGGCGACAGCGGATGTCGCCCAGGCGACAACAGAGAAGTTACAACTACTTCCCCCACGGCAGCACGACGAAAGGCAGTTTTGAGCTGTCGGAAATCCGACATCGATGTCGCCCAGGCGACAGCTCAGAGGTTACAACAACTGCCCACGACAGCACCACGACCGGCAGTTTTGCGCTGTCGGAAATTTCCGACAGCTGATGTCGCCCAGGGGACAGCGAAATTCTATAAATTGGCTCCTTTTGTTCGTGCATTCGAAGCTCTGAAGATTCTAAGTCCCTTCCTGAGTGCATTCCATCCAGAGAGCTCCAGAACCTCATGAACTCTCATTTATGCTGAGAAGGTTTGAAATTGAAGACGAGATCAGACGCGCTTCTACATCAACGATCATCTCGAGGCTTCAACCTTCCTTTCAGAGATCTGAATTTTTAGGAAGTTCTTATTTTATCTTGTATTTTCATTTATATACATTTTACTTTGTATTGGTAGGGAAAATCGCTTCCTTGTGTGGAGCGTCTAAGTCCTTGCGTGGCTTAGGGGAAAATCGCTTCCTTGTGCGGAGTGTCCAAGTCCTTGCGTGGCTTGGTGGGAAACCGTGGCCTTGTGTGCTACGTCTAGATCTTGGGAAGATCTAGAGGATAGGCTTGGACTTGGTCTAGGGAGAGACAAGTGATAGCCTTCCGATCCTTGGGAGAAGGATTGGTAAACACAAATTGTAAAAGTTTTATTATCATATTTGTGCCTTGATCTTAAGCATTGTTAAGATCATTTTATTTGTATGTGAATTTCATGATTATAAAATTATGACTTTTTCTTTAATTGCAAATATGGTTGCTTAATCTTTAACTTAGAAATTTGTGTTTGAATTAATTTAAAAATTACATTGGTTGAAATTTATATAAGTAATTTTTTAGAAAAGTAAAATTTGTTTTAAAAATTCTTAAGTAAAAATCGTAATTTAAAAAGGCCCTTATTCACCCCCCCCCCCCCTCTAAGGGCGCCACAAGATCCAACACTCTCCTGTATAGGAGATCCATGTCTGAGGTCGCCTTGACATACTTCAGAATGTTCTTGGCTGCTAGCAGATGAGGTACCCGTGGCTCCGTCATATATCGACTCACTCTGCCAACTGCATATGCAATATCCGACCTCGTGATCGTCAGATAGATCAAGCTCCCAACCAGAGCTCGGAACACCAACGGATCTTGCATAATCCTCCCCTCATCCTTCCGAAGCTTCATAGCCTTCTCCAGAGGTGTGGAAGTGCACTTCCCTTCCTTCATGCCGAATCGCTCCACGATCCGCTCCGCATATCCAGCCTGGGTCACCAGCACTCCACCTTCCTTCCTCTGCACCTCGAGTCCAAGGAAATGGTGAAGCCCACCTAAATCCTTCATCTCGAACCTGATGGACAGCTCGGCCCGAAGCTGCGCTACCTCCTCCTTCGAGTTCCCCTTCACGATCATATCGTCGACGTATAGCAGCACTATGACTTGAAGCTCCCCGCTCTTCTTGACGAACAAGCTTGAGTCTGAGTCTGAAGCACCAAATCCACAGAATAGGAGGTATTCTGCGATCTTCCCGTACCACGCTCTCGGCGCTTGCTTCAACCCATACAGGGCCTTCTTCAGCTTGCAGACATGCTCCGGAAAATCTTCAGACACAAGCCTGGTGGCTGGACCATGAAGATATCCTTGTCAATCTTGCCGTACAAGAAAGCGTTCTTGACGTCGAGCTGCCAAATCTCCCATCCACTGAACGCCGCCAAGGCAATGATGAACCGAACTGAAGTCATTTTTGCCACCGGATTGAATGTCTCTTCATAGTCTTCACCGTATTGCTGCGAGAACCCCCGAGCTATAAGGCGAGCCTTGTACCGCTCGATGCTGCCGTTAGCTTTCTTCTTGAGCTTGTAGACCCACTTGCATGTAACAGGAGTGGTGCCCTTGGGCTTGGGCACAAGAGACCAGGTCTCATTCTTCTCGAGAGCTGCCATCTCTTCTTGCATCGCAACGTCCCACTCCTTCACGCCTCTGGCCTTCTCAAAGCTCAACGGCTCCCTCTCATCCAAGGGACCAGCGAAGAAACATGAGATAAAGCTCACTGTGTTTCCTCCTGTATAGCGATCAGGGGCGACGATCGCTCGCTTCGACCTCCTCAGCTCCATCCCCTGAACCGCATTATCTCCAACTGTTTCTTCCCTAGCTCCTCTTCCAGACGGGTTAGGAGCATCGCTCCTCCTGCTCCCTGAACCAGAAGCCCCCGTCTCGGAACTAGAAGGAGATGGACCACCTGGTGACACAGGTAGCTCCGCCTGAAGATCCTCCACAGCTTTCTCCGGCACCTCCACCCTGCTCTCTGGTAGCTCCACATCAGAAGACCCCTTGTAAGATATCACCTCATCGAACACGACGTCGCGAGATACCACAAACCTCCGCGTCTCCGGGTCCATGCACTTCCATCCTTTCTTTCGCTCATCGTATCCCACGAAGACTAGCTTCCTTGCTTTCGCATCTAGCTTCGTCCGAAGAGCATCTGGAACATGCACATAGCAGGTGGAACCAAACACCCTAAGGTGTGCCACGCTTGGCTTCTCCTTGAATATCATCTCATGCGGAGTCAACATGTTGATGGGACTCAAAAGCATCATGTTGATGACGTAGGCAGCACAAGACATTCCCTCCGCCCAGAAGGACTTTAGGATACTCTTGGCATGTAGCCAACACTTGCAGGTCTCCGTCAGATGACGGATCTTCCGCTCTGCAACTCCGTTCTGCTGTGGAGTATGTGCACAAGTGAGCTCTCTCCGGATGCCTGCCTTCCTGCAAAAAGTAGAGAACTCACTGGAGGTGAACTCCCCTTCGTTGTTAGTCCTCAGCTTCTTCAGCCGCAGTCCTAGCCGACCCTCCACGAGCTCCTTGAACTCCACAAACTTGGCAAACGCCTCCGCCTTCTCCTTCAGGAAATATACCCAGACATATCTGGTGTAATCATCGATCAACACCAGCATATATCTGCTGCCTCCGAGGCTTGGGGTAGCAGTAGGTCCCATTAAGTCACCGTGGATGCACTCCAATGGCACACTACTCCTTGTCTGCGACTTGTCAAACGGTAGTCGATGAGACTTGCCGAACTGACATCTCGTGCAAACATGACCTTCACCGTAGGAAGATAGACTTGGCAGGCCCTTGACCAGACCTCTCACCGCCATAGCTTTTAGCTTGTCCATCCCTACGTGCCCCAACCTCTCATGCCATATAACGGCACCATCATTCGTCTTCATCTTGTCGACGTAGGAATTTGTCGATAAAACGAACAAGTCCTTTGCCTGTCTCCCGACATGAACGACCTCGACCTTTACGACCTCAAAATTGCGTAGAAACTTCACTTATGTTGGGCCGAACAGAACGTGATACCCGACGTATACAACGTTGGTCACGGAGAAGAGGTTTTTCCTCATACCAGGCACGTGATAGACACTCTTCAAAGTAAGTGGCCCTCTATCACTGCCCAAGGAAACAACTCCCACCTTCTCTACTGGATGCACAATATTATCAGCAGTAATGATTGCATTGTTACCTGTATAGGGATGTGCAGAAGAAAGCTTGGTCTCGTCTCCGGTGAGGTGATGACCACACCCCGAGTCCACGATCCAGTCTTCCAGATAGTTGATAGGAGTCGAAGCTCCAACAGAAGCCGAGAAGGCTCCTCCCCAACCTCCTTCAAAGTGCCTGGCCTCAGCTTCCTCCTTCTCCGCAGCATGCCCAGCTTGGGTGACCACCCTGCAATCCTTCCTGATGTGGCCATACTTGCCACACTTGAAGCACTTCGGACCTTCACCCTTCTTCTTCCCGTCAGCCTTGGGAGCATACCCCCTTTCCTGCTGCCCAGAAGTTGAAGGCCCATAGCCTCCTCCAGCGGTCTTCTTCTTCTTATCCCACTTCTTCTTCTTCCCCGAGAAGAGCACTTCGCCATCTCCCCCAGCCACCGACACCCCTGCCATCTGCCTTGCCAAACTTTCTTGCGATGCAAGCAAGTTCTCCAGCTCCAACAGAGACGGTTGATTTGCCCATCCCTGCACCGACATCACAAAGGCAAAAATATTCCTTCCGCAAGCCGCGGATGATGTACCTCTTCAGCTTCGCCTCAGAGATAGGCTCATCAGGATCCAATGCTGAGATTTCAGCGCACAAGTTCTTCATCTTCAGAAAGAAAGTGGAGATAGAAAGATCACCTTGAGCCGACCTTGCCAGCTCATTCTCCAAGAACTGTAGTCTTGCTACATTCTTCTTGTTAAAGAGCCCATCCAGGGCTCTCCAGATCTCCGCAGCCGATCCACATCCCAAGATGTGGTCAAACAGGTCAGGTGAGATTGCCCTCTTCAGAGTGAACTCTGCCTTCGCATTCATCCTCCTCCAAGTTCTCACCTCAGCACCATTATCCCCTTCCGGGACAACTTCCTGTGTCTGATATCCTCCAACTATCTCCCAGAGGTCCTCACCTAGAAGATAGCTTTGCATACACGACTTCCACTTCTTGAAGTTAGTCGATGTAAGCATCTCAATTCTGAGACCCCTCGCTTCCATTGCTCTACCACTGGTTCCTTCTTCACAAAGGCGATGGCTACTCTAAGTCACTCACTACTCTATCCACTCCAACCTCCCTCTGATACCATGTGAAATTTTTCGAATCTTTATGAAGTGAGCAGGAGTTAGTCAACTTAGAGATACTAGCCAAAACAACCAGAAACAAATAGAGGCAAACAAGTGATCTTTATTGATAGCAACTTCAAATTACAAGGCAAGGCATGCTTGGCGAGACATGATTCTGCCAGCACAAACACCAAAGGGAAAAATAGAAATTGAAGATAACTTGAGACCGCACGGTCTCCCTTGCGACCTCAACAACTCGCCAAACCGCAACCCGCTGCCGATCTCAGAACAACACCAGACCGCTGATCAGACCGCACCCCTCCTTCCGAACTCTTGATTCTCCCGAACTCCAGCAACACAACTCCAAGCCGCAGACCGCCCGAACACTTTCAGAAGAAGAGGTGATCGCTGCTGCCCGCACTATCCGCAGAAGCTGCACAAGAAGAGTTCAATCAGCAGACCACCCGGTCAGACAAATAGAGACCGCAGGAAAGAAGAGAACTCGGCTTACACTTGGTGTGTCTTAATATTGATGCCGATGGGTCCTATTTATAGGCGTGAGACCTGATCCAGTCACCACCCTATTAGATAGGATCACCACCCTCCAGACCGCGCGACCTTATCGGTCACACCGCGCGATCAGCAATAGAACTCCTGCTTCATTTTAGGTGAGCTTGCCAGCTTCAACCAAACCATGAGAGACCGCCACTCTCATAGTGAGATCGCGACTCCACAAGGAGATCGCCAGACCGCCACGAAGCTGCTCACCACCTGTGTTCGCCAGAGACCGCGAACACAGCCAGTTTGTCATCAACCCGCGAACTCCTGTCCGCATGCCGGTCTCCTCCTGAGACCGCGAACAGCGTCCAGCTCGCATACCAGTCTCCTCCTGAGACCGCGCGACTAAGTCCCTTAGTCCGTGAACATCACCAGAAAGTCCAGTCAGGCACCAGATCGCATTCTGGACAACCTGAAGATGATCAACCCGCCACGCGGTCACAGACAGACCGCGCGTCCTCCACCTTCAGCCGCCTTGGACCCATACCAGCGATCAAGCCAGGAGACCGCAGCTAGGCTTAGACAAGCCAGACTGCAGAGGCAGACCGCCAGGCCGTGCGGTCACGTCACCTCCTCCCAAACTGCCCAGGTCCAAAAGCCCTCTAACTTCCACTTCAACACTTTCAACAGTGGTCATTTAGAGAAATTACTGTTTTGGGTAGCATTGTGTTTCGCCACAATGCCAAAGTAACATATTAAGCACACGAGCTCCGAATTGCCTTAAATCAATTGTATCAGACACGTATGATCGATACAAGCACAATGTAATTCATTTCGCTCAATTTCGAGTAGATTTGAGAGAGTTAGCCGAAATGAGTTAGTTTGGGCTATGTACCGACTCAAATAAATAATTATGAGTGAACGGACACGAAACCATCTTTGGATGATTTAGTTAGCGTCGTATGATTGACACGAACATAACGACACCCTCCGCACATTTTTGTCAAGCTTATGTAGAGAGTTATATATATATATATATATTGATAGGCATAAACAGATGAGGAGGAAAAATCTCAAAATCAGAACACGCGAGAATAGGGGGTGCAGCTAAATCGGCGGGAAAAACCCAGGGCTCGATCTTCCTCCCTGGACGGGTTCCTGGGTAGATTCATCACTCATGGGATGAAGTCCACCTGTGCTTTTGGATTCGGAAAAGAATCTAGCTGGGAGCTTCGGATTGGCCAACCCCGGCTATATAAGGATGGCCTCGCCTTCGTTTCCGGCAAGCTCGACGGCAAGGTTTCCCTTCCCATATCTCCCCTCTCTTGCTCCTCTCGAAGCTCTGTCAAATTAGGGCAGCGACTCTTTTTCTTTTCAGTACAGGGAAAGGAAATGGAATGGAGGAACAACATGAAAATTAATGGCATTATTCTCTCTTTAACTCCATCTCTCTCCCTAACCCACTTTCTCTTGGTACAAAAGGTTTGGGATTTTGAGACCTGGTAATTTCGCCCTTATCACTCTTACCCGCCAATCATTAAAAACTCATGATGGGTTTACTTCTATTGCTGGGATTTAGTAACTTTAAATCTATGATTCATATTGTTGGTCTATATGCATTCATGTTTGCTGGCCTCTCCATTTTGAGTTAATAAGAGGCTTATGGATATGTCTTGCTAGGTCTTTCCTCCTGTCAAGGTAAATTGCTCGCCGATCTCCTACCCGTTATAATATTTGATTATCAATCCATTATCCCCTTTTGCTCCTAGATATGAGGAAGGTCTTCTCTATTTTACAAAAGTTATTTACCTTCATGCGCTAACTCTTTACTTCTCTACCTGGTTGAATAAGGTTTCATTTTGGTTAGCCTAAATTACTACGATTCATGTGGATCACTGGGTATATCATTACGATCGAGCAGAATACAGTTCTTTAATATGAGGCCATGGAATTCTCACCTTCATTCCCTCTTCGGGCCCCAAGGCAAAATTGTTCTAAGTACTCCTTATTGCAGATTATTGGATTGAAAGTTCTGAGGAATCTGCTGCATGCTTGTCTAATATGAACTTTCCTTTTTTTAATTGAGGGACTTCTAACAAGAAGATGGTCAATCATGCTTAACACGTATAATCAGATATCAAGCTATGGTGTTGATCCTAACACTCAGGCATTCCTTCTCCTATCTTTCCTTTCTCCCAGGTTTTGCTCTCATCAAGCATACTGATGTACTTCTTTAAATTCCTTGAATTTAACTTTTTTAAGACCTACTTGTGCCGGTCAAAACCACATAAAGTTAAGAGACGGAGATTTTTTATTTGTGCATCTTTCATCTGAACCCTGGTATAGATAAGTATCATGTTAATGTGGTTTTTATCATTCTCTAAGTGGTTATATATACATGGGTCGACGACAAGATTGGCTTGATTTATGTGAAAGGCCTCAAACTTCAATGATTATATTCCTCCTCTCCGCTACACTCTCTTATGATATGTTATGAGGGTTAACATAGTATGAGGGTAAGGAAGCTGGTATTTTGCCTTATGTGACTTGATGGGAGGGTTGCAAATGGCCTTCTCATACTCTTTAGAGAATTCTGTTACTTTATTCTGACATTCATCTGGCATTACACAGAGGTGTGCAACTTCTTAATAGCATGTTAGGGGGGCTTTAACTGATCTAAAGTGCTTAGTAGAAACGATGGTTATCCATTTGAACCTCCAGAAGTTTAATTAAGGTGCATAAGTTAATAGGAGCGCATTGAGTTTTATCAGTAGCTACGACCAAGTCAAATCTCTAATGCTGAAGTTGATCGATTTATAGAGTTTTTGATAAGAAACAAGGCCATGTGGCTCTTTGGTTTAGTCTTGCTTATATCAGCAAGGTATAACTCTTCTATTATAAGATGATTAGGCTGATCATAGTCCTTAAGGCTCTTACAAATAGTCTATTAAAAATCAAGTTTCTACTTTACATTTTGGGAGCACTTTAGTCTTTGGGCCTCATTTGTATATATTTTTCTACTGCATTTTTTTTTGAGTTCATCGACGAGTTTCAGGGGCGGCGTTTTGATTATCATATAGAAGTAAAGTCGAGCCTTCCTTGCCGAGTTTTACTATTACTAAGGGCAAAGCCCTAATGTTCTTTGAATGTTTTTGTTTATTAAACCCGCATTCGTTCAGTTTCCAGTGGCGCACTTTTGATGGGTTTTGTAAAAATATGGCTTGCCCCTTGTTTACTTATATTTTTTATGATTATCCTGTCACTCCTATTTTCATTGTTGAGTATTATTTTCCTTTATAGTACAGATATAATGGATGACCCTTTATATTGAGCTCACATTAGTGTGTCATCTTATACGGTTGACGACACGACGAATCGATTCATGAACCTAAGAGGTGATGAAGCTTACCAAGCTGAGCCAAGGATTTTGTTGCCAGCTCACACGGTTCAAGCGTTTTAAATATTACTGTATGTGGCTTTCACTACTAGCTTTGTATTTCATTTATGTTATCATCTGATTTATATTGGGAGTATAGGTTTAAGTTCAACGTCAGCCAATTCATCTTCCGGAGATTGTTGGTTGTGATATCATCTTCTCATTTTGGGAGGGCTTGCGGCTATTCAGGTTTCCAATGGATTCAAGGCATAAATCATCTGCGTCTTCCGCTCTCATCTCTGGTATGATATCATTTTCGCTTGGTTATTGGGGTAAGTCTTTTCATGACCACTTGAGGTCTTCCTGGATGAGGAATCGGAAGAGGGCGAAACCGTTATATCTTTTCTAGTTCCAGTGGCTTTTCCCAAGCTTCTTTTCTCATCCCCTGTTGCCTCCTCTTGGTTGTGGGAATAAACATACTTGTTAGATTTAAAGGGTTAATTGATGTCTTGCCTATTACTTATTGTTAAGTAGCAGATCATTCTCTTATAATAATTTGTATTCGGGTTAGAAGTTACTGCTTTCCTTTGAGTATGACTTGGACGTAATGCCCCAAGTAATCCCAATGAATAAAAGAGGTAGGACATGTACCGTTATTTGATAATTGCGCCACATTGAGAATCATGTGCCTTAATGTGGATATTATGCCTTATCAAAAGTATGTGCTTATCGAAACACATGAGTTTTTTTGGATGGTTGGGTTTGATCGCCAAGAAATCCCAAAGATCGAGGGGAGTCTGATTTTAAATAATTTTGATGCTGGAAACTCTCCTTTTCTAATTTCTAGTAATTGGGAAATACATGCGTCCTATATGGATGGCTTGGGCTTGATCGCCAAGCATCCAAATGATTGATGGAAGCCTATGGGCCATATGAGGATAGATTGGGTTTGACTGCCAAGCGATCCAAAAGATTGACGAAAGCCGGATTAAAATAATTGTACCACCTCGGGTGGAAGTTTGATTATGCTTATGAAGAGTTTCTATCCTATACTGCGTTCTCGGGTGGATATATTGCTAAGCTTAAAAGAGTGTCTCTTTTCTTCCCTTATGAAAATAATGTGCCTCAAGGGAATGTGTCTTCGAGAAAGGATTCCTACGAGAATAGACTGTCCCTTCGACTTGATTCCTATGGGAATAAAGTGTGCATTCGAGAAGGATTCCCACAGGAATAGACTGTCCCTTCGAAATGATTCCTATGGGAATAAAGTGTGCCTTCAAGAAGGATTCCTACGGGAATAGACTGTCCCTTCGAAATGATTCCTACGGGGATAAAATGTGCCTTCGAGAAGGAATCCTACGAGAATAGACTGTCCCTTCGAGAATGATTCCTACGGGAATAAGATGTGCCTTCGAGAAATGATTCCTACGGGAATAAGACGTGCCTTGGGGAAATTATCGGATGGATAACGAGTTATACTCTGAGGCAACCTGCACGATGGAAGGTCTGGAATGGCAGCCCGTGCGAAACTAACAGAACTACGTGGGTCTGAGACCGTATGCAGGTTGATACGGAGTACGTAGGCGGTGGTCGTGGGAAGACCGCCTCGACCCAATTAGAAGTCCAGATATTTCCTCCCTTATAAATGTTATACTATGCTTAATGCTAATAGGGTTTGGATTCTACTCGTGGTTCTAATAACTTTTCTTTAGCACATGTGATAGGTGTGAGTGAGAGACAGAACCCAAGTGTGGAGGAAGCCACAGAGCAGGCTACTTCAGGTATATATTCATAGGCTGCATCATCTTTTGTGCCATATCTCGTGGTAAAAATATAGGTATTGGTATTGAAGTTCTAATGCGGCAGAGAGGATGACACTACTCATACAGGTCTTGGATGTAGGGGTTTCTGTGATGATTAATCTTCCACAATAAATAATCTTCCGCTATGTGCTATACGGTGCACACATTAATGGTGCCTTCTGCTAGAGAACTGCTTCGCTACTGTGTGGTGTGTAGTGACATTCGCTTAACATCACACCTATGCGTGACAATGGAGTGTTCATGGAAAGGGATTGGAGAAGGAAGTACCTACACCCTTCGTGACCGCTTCAGCATCATGCAAAAAGGGTAGTGTGCGATAAGATCCCCCGGTCGGACCGCCGATTTGGGGGGGGGGGGGGGGTCTTACAAATGGATCAGAGCGCAACCGATCTTTTCGACCAATAGTGATCACAGAAGCAACCCTTTCTCCACCAGTCGTTGTATCGTGGTTCGCGAAGAACCACTGCAGTGGAAGCGGTGGTGGACCTAAAAGGTAAAAGTTGACAACAAACTTGGCATATATATGTAGATTGTCATTCAAATTTATCAAATTAAGTTGTAGTCATACAAATTTTCTTTTATAATTCATATTGACGCTTAAATGTCTTTACCACATCTGATCTCAAACAATGAGTTATCTTTTTCCCATAAAACACTTCCGTTAAACCCTACAAACGACCACTTCAATTTTTGAACTCCGTGTTTAAGCCTTTTTGTTTTATTTGGATTAAATTCTCATTTTCAAAATTCTATTCGAGGTAAATTTACCAAATAGAATTTTGTGTGCAGTGTAAGGAGTCTATTAATAATTTCAACCCCAGGTTTAAGTCTCTTTGTTTTATTTTATTGAGATTGAATTCTCATTTCCAAAATTTTATTTGAGATAAACTAATCAAATGAAATTTTGCGTGCTTATTGAAAATTACTGTAATGATTGCAAATAGTGAAGTATGTTTTGATTTGACATAACATTTATCAGTACGACCTGTTTAAAATAAAAATCATGCAGTCATAAAGAACTACGGTGGAAAAGTGGCGGGTCAGTCATGCCCGTAGACCGTACGTACCGGTGCGGGAAGGTTGACGACTCTAGGCGACAGAGAGATGTGCACCCTGGGTGCTCAGTTGTATCTTATATGCCCCGCTGGGTCCCTCCGCTGGTTGGCCAAATTCAATTATTGTCGGACGTCTACTACGTCTAAGAGTACATGGGGTTGTATGTTAGGGCCTGGGTAGTTCGGTACATCCACACCCAGAAGTGGCAGGACCGACCACAGTCACCGACGGCCACATCAGTGAGGCCCGCGGGGTTCGCTACCCTGCTGGAAAAGAAGCGATCAAGCTATGTCAACATAATGTGCAAACTGGTAAACTATTGTGTGTGATTACTGTGGCGAGCCAGTCATGTCCATGGACCGTTCGTACAGGAATGGGAAGGTTGACGACTCATGGGGCACTAGGGAGTGTGTGAACCCCGAGAGGTCATTTATTATTTCCCCGGAGGGTCCCTCCGTTGGATAGCCAAATTGCGTAATTGTCGGATGTTGCTCACATCCAAGAGTACACGGGGTTGTACGTTGTGGCATGGGTAGTGCGGTACGTCCACACCCAGAAGTGGCAGGACCGACTACTGTCACCGACGGCCACATCGGTGAGGCCCGCGGGGTTCGCTACCCTGCTGGAAGAAAAGCGGCCAGACTATGTCGACGTAGGGAGTTGTGATGAGTCGTGAGTACTCGTCTGGTATACACATCATTTGCATTGAGACACATATTTACATGTACCATTAACATATAACCTTCGTATGGGAGTTGGTTTATGTTCGTGGATTTACAGTGTTTATTTGCAATTTTTATCTGTTTCATTAACATATAACCTTCTTATAGGAGTTGGTTATATGTTAATGAGTTTTTACTATGTACCTTTAGGGCACAACTCATAAATTTCTACGTTTCGGATGTGCAAACCTTGATGGTATTCGATTATGCTAGTATTAATTACTCGGAATCACTATCTAAGCTGATAATTCATTATGCATACAACTTATCCGCACGAAATATTCCCGCCAACAATATATATCAGAGTTACTGCGGAATAAGCATCGCTACGGTAAAGCTATCATCTATTTCACTTAAGCTACTTATTATATTACACGGTGGAAGCCATCAACACAGCTTATTATGTAAAGCCAAACCTATAGACCCTTAATTTTTGGGATTCTTTGACACTTATGGTGTTTACAATACGTTCCGTTTGAAGACCCCATGACACACTCGCATTTTCGGGGAAGAATTTTTTTCTTTGTTTTATTGATTTGTACATCTCAACTTTAAAAATGGGTCTAACCGGTTCAATTGAACCCTTTGAGGAGCTTAGACCGGGTCATAGAAAACCACGACCCGACCTCCACCCCTTAATGGTGGTCATTTAGAGAAATTACTGTTTTGGGTAGCATTGTGTTTTGCCACAACGCCGAAGTAACATATTAAGCACACGAGCTCCGAATTGCCTTAAGTCAATTGTATCAGACACGTATGATCGATACAAGCGCAATGCAATTCATTTCGCTCAATTTCGAGGAGATTTGAGAAAGTTAGCCTAAATGAGTTATTTTGGGCTATGTGCCGACTCAAGCAAATAATTATGAGCGAACGAACACGAAACCATCTTTGAATGATTTCGTTAGCGTCGTATGTTTGACACGAACATAACGGCACCCTCCGCACATTTTTGTCGCGCTTATGTTGAGAGTTATATATATATATATATATATATATATATATATATGTAACTACTATATACAAAAAGTTGTCTTTGGTGCAACATTCTAAAGTGTCAAATATAACATCATTCTTTTATTCCAATGACTTAACATATATTATGAAAAAAAAAGGAAATTCATATAATATAATGGCTATTTGTGTAATTACACAATATACCTATAATAAAAATAATGATGGATATTCATAAAATCCAAAAACTTTTTAGTAGACCTCCTAGACCTACTATGGTAGGTAATCATTATGCCTCCAAAAATAATTTTTGAAATATAATGACTTACTTTAAAATGATTTTTTGTTAAAATATTAAATATTTTGAAATAAATAATTATAAAATATTGATGTATATTTTTAACTGTCATTTTGAGTACTCATATGTATAAGTTGCGGGGGAAGCCCGCTGTCGCCGGCCGGGTACTTCGCCCGTGTTGCGGGTACTTCGCCCGTGCTGCGCCCGCGTTCGCCCGTGCTGCGCATGCGTTTGCCCGTGCTGCGCATGCGTTCGCCCGTGCTGCGCATGCGTTCGCCCGTGCTGCTCCCGCGTTCGAGCGGGCTGCGCCCGCATTCGAGCGGGCTGCGCCCGCATTCGAGCGGGCTGCGCCCGCATTCGAGCGGGCTGCGCCCGCATTCGAGCGGGCTGCGCCCGCATTCGAGCGGGCTGCGCCCGCATTCGAGCGGGCTGCGCCCGCATTCGAGCGGGCTGCGCCCGCATTCGAGCGGGCTGCGCCCGCATTCGAGTGGGCTGCGCCCAAGTTCGAGCGGGCTGCGCCCAAGTTTGAGCGGGCTGCCCCGGCGTTCGAGCGGGCTGCGCACGCGTTCGAGCGGGCTGCGCCCGCGTTCGAGCAGGCTGCGCCCGCCTTCGAGCGGGCTTCACCCGCAACATATACATATAAGTACTCAAAATGACCGTAAAAAAATATACATCAATATTTTATAATTATTTTGTTTAAAAACATTTATATTTTAACAAAAAATCATTTTAAAGTAAGTCATTATATTTCAAAATTATTTTTTGTAGGCCTAATGATAACCTACCATAGTAGTTGTAGGAGGTCTACTAAAAACTTTTGAATCTTTAACTACTATATACAAGAAGTTGCATTTGGTGCAACATTCAAAAGTGTTAAATATAGCCTCATTCTTTTACTCCAATGACTTAACATATATTATGAAAAAAATGGAAATTCATAAAATATAATGGCTATTTGTGTAATTACACAATATCCTTATAATAAAAATAATGATGAAAATTCATAAAATTCAAAAGTTTTTAGTAGACCTCCTACAACTACTATGGTAGGTTATCATTAGACCTCCTAGACTACTTTAAAATGATTTTTTATTAAAATATAAATGTTTTTGAAAAAAGACAATTATAAAATATTAATTAAAATTTTTGTACGGTCATTTTGAGTACTCATATGTATATGTTTCGCCCGCCCGCCCGCGTGAAGCCTAACGGGGGCGGGCAAAGCCCCGTGCCTGTGACTCGTATATATATATATAGATATATATAGATATATATATATATATTGATAGGCATAAACGGATGAGGAGGAAAAATCTCAAAATCAGAACACGCGAGAATAGGGGGTGCGGCTAAATCGGCGGGCAAAACCCAGGTCTCTATCTTCCTCCCTGGACCGGTTCCTGGGGTAGATTCATCACTCATTGGATGAAGGCCACCTGTGCTTTTGGATTCGGAAAAGAATCTAGCTGGGAGCTTCCAATTGGCCAACCCCGGCTATATAAGGATGGCCTCGCGTTCGTTTCTGGCAAGCTCGACGGCAAGGTTTCCCTTCCCATCTCTCCCCCTCTTGCTCCTCTTGAAGCTCTGTAAAATTAGGGCAACAACTTTTTTTCTTTTCAGTACAGGGAAATGAAATGGAATGGAGGAACAACATGAAAATTAATGGCATCATTCTCTCTCTAACTCCATCTCTCTCCCTAACCCTCTTTCTCTGTCTGTGCAAGCTTTGATATATACACAAAAGAGAAAGGAAATGAATGGAGGAGCAACATAAAAATTAATGGCATCATTCTCTCTCTAACTCCATCTCTCTCCCTAACCCTCTTTCTCTGCCTGTGCAAGCTTATATATATATACGAGTCGAACGGCACTGCCCGCCGGCCGTTGCACCCGTCACGACAGTACTATCGGCGCAACAGTACCACGTGTCATATCTATCTCTCCGACGACGACGAGATCGGCCCCTAAAGCCAAGTGCAATAGTACCCGGCCGGCGAACCTGCATTAATTTATAAGATTTATATATAAGATGGACGCAACAGTAAATATTATGCATTATATATAATATAATTTATAAGATTTATATATACAACCCTCATTCTCCGAGGGTGGGCCCGTCTAAAGGCCACGTAGGCAGAAGTCAAGGTCAACACAGAAGTCCTACAGATTTCGTCGAACGCAGGCTTTCGGAGTTCGTCGAACGCAGGATTTCGGAGTTCGTCGAATGCAGTTCTTCAGAGTTCGTTGAACGCAGTTCTTCAGAGTTCGTGGAACGTAGGCTTTCGGAGTTCGTCGCACGAAGAGAGATCAAGAGACTTGGTTGTGCGAGCAGGTACTTTCTCTCCCCATGACGAGGAGGAAAGACCTGTCCAGCGTTCACTACCCGTCCAGGCTAGAAGGTCGTGAGTTCGGACATACTCGCCTATAGGTGACTTAGCAAACCAACTCGCCAGTTTAGGTCGAGGTCCTTACCTACTCGCCAACCTATTGCCTTGTCTAAAAAACTAACTCTAGGGGGTCAGGGATAGTCGCCTGCTTCCCCCCTAGGATTTGTCTATAAATAGACCCCCAGGGGTACCAGGAATAGTACTTGTCAAAAAATCAGAGCTGCATCCCTCCCCCCCCCCCCCCCCCCCCCCCCCCCCCCTTATAGACAAGAATCTTCCCTAACAAGTGCCTTCCTAGTACCAAACTCGGCCATTCGTGGTTTTGGAGGAGAAGACTCTCTTGAGCTTCTGGGTACGTGGTGGGACCTCCCTGCCGCAACACCTGGGGTTGTGTCCTTTATTCTCTCCGTTTCGTTCGTTGTGACTAACCAAATCTTCTCGTTGAACCGCTGGGCAAGTAGCCTCCGGCCGCATTGATCCGAATTTTGGAGCCGGGATTTTCCAGACTTCAACATTATATATATGTATTATATATAAATATTAGATATATATATATATATATAATATAATTTATAAGATTTATATATATAAGATTCATATGTATTATATTGATATAATTTATAACCCTCCGCCTCCGCCGGAGCCACCAACGGCCTGACCGGAGACCCCCGGCAAGTTCGCCGGACACAGGCGAACCTGCCGGGGTGAGTCCGGCGGCGCTCCAGCAGGGCACCGCCGACGGTGGCCCTGACCGTGAGCGCACAGATCTGGACGCTCACGGTCAGGGCCACCGTCGGCGGTGGCCTTGCCGGAGCGCCGCCGGACTCACCCCGGTAGGTTCGCCGGGGGTCTCCGGTCAGGCCGTTGGTGGCTCCGGCGGCGACGGTGAAGGGAAGTGGCGGAGGAGGGGAATGTTGGCGGGCTGCTATCGGGGGATTTCGGGAGAATGGATTTTGGAAAAATCCAAAGATTGGCTATTTGCACTCCAGCTCCATTTGATCGGACGGCTCCTGTATTTTGAAGCCATATATCCGACGGTCCTAATATTTTGGGAATTTTTTTTATCTCACGCTATTCGCAGACCACCATATTTCTTTTTAGAATAGTATATATATTTACATATATACATATATTCATACATATATATGCCCATAGGAGGGGGGGGGGGGGAATTCACATGAGAAGGTTGATGAGCAAGAAACCTTGGTGCAGTTCTTTTTATAAGATTTCTTTATTTAATTATAAAGGGATCGCTGGTTTGCTCTCTCCCCCTCTCTTTCTCCTTCCTTGTTTGTGCAAGTTTTTATATATATATATTTATAAATGAAGAATCTAAAATTGGGCCTATTGGGGGCTTCACTTATGAATTTGAGGCACTTGATGAGAGTCGAGTCGGTTAGATTCCTGGAGGGGGGTGGGGTTTGCGATCGCATGCGACCAATGAGCTTCATTTCCTCTAAATGGGCTGAAGATATTTAAATTAGGTTGATTTTGATTCATTTCACTATAATGCTAAATGCTCTTTCCTTTCTCTTGATTATGGTAATCTCTAAACTAACCTCAGTTCAGGATGAAATTCATGAGAACCTGACAAGTGGGATAAGGGTTTGGGTTTTATCTTATTTGTTCTCTTGGTACAAAAGGTTTGGGATTTTGAGACATGGTAATTTCGCCCTTATCACTCTTACCCGCCAATCATTAGAAACTCATGATGGGCTTACTTCTATTGTTGGGATTTGGCAACTTTAAATCTATGATTCATATTGTTGGTCTATATGCATTCATGTTTGCTGACCTCTCCATTTCGAGTTAATAAGAGGCTTATAGATATGTCTTGCTAGGTCTTTCCTCATGTCAAGGTAAATTGCTCGCCGATCTCCTACCCGCTATAATATTTGATTTTCAATCCATTATCCCCTTTAGCTCCTAGATATGCGGAAGACCTTCTCTATTTTACAAAAGTTATTTATCTTCATGCGCTAACTCTTTACTTCTCTGCCTGGTTGAATGAGGTTTCATTTTGGTTAGCCTAAATTACTACAATTCATATGGATCACTGAGTATATCATTACGATCGAGCAGGATACAGTTCTTGAATATGAGGCCATGGAATTCTCACCTCCATTCCCTCTTCGGGCCCCAAGACAATATTGTTCTAAGTCCTCCTTATTGCTGATCATTGGATTGAAAGTTCTGAGGAATCTGCTGCATGTTTGTCTGATCTGAACTTTCCTTTTTTTTTTTAAATTGAGGGACTTCTAACAAGAAGATGGCCAATCATACTTAACACATATAATCAGATATCATGCTATGGTGTTGATCCTTAGACTCAGGCATTCCTTCTCCTATCTTTCCTTTCTCCCAGATTTTGCTCTCATCAAGCATACTGCTGTACTTCTTTAAATTCCTTGAATTTAACTTTGTAAGACCTACTTGTGCCGGTCAAAACCACATAAAGTTAAGAGACGGAGATTTTTAATTTGTGCATCTTTCATCCGAACCCTAGTATGGATAAGTATCATGTTAATGGGGTTGTTATCATGCTCTAAGTGGTTATATATACATGGGTCAACGACAAGATTGGCTTGATTTATGTGAAAGGCCTCAAACTTTAATGATTATATTCCTCCTCTCTGCTACACTCTCTTATGTTATGTTATGAGGGTTAACATAGTATGAGGGTAAGGAAGCTCGTATTTTGCCTTATGCGATGTGATTGGAGAGTTGCAAATGGCATTCTCATACTCTTTAGAGAATTCTGTTACTTTATTCTGACATTCATCTGACACTACACAGAGGTGTGCAACTTCTTAATAGCGTGTTTGGGGGGCTTTAACTGATCTAAAGTGCTTAGTAGAAACGATGGTTATCCATTTGAACCTTCAGAAGTTTAATTAAGGTGCATAAGTTAATAGGAGTGCATTGAGTTTTATCAGTAGCTACGGCTAAGTCAAATCCCTAATGCTGAAGTTGGTCGATTTATAGAGTTTTTGATAAGAAATAAGGCCATGTGGCTCTTTGGTTTAGTCTTGCTAATATCAACAAGGTATAACTCTTCTATTATAAGATGATTAGGCTGATCATAGTCCTTAAGGCTCTTATAAATAGTCTATTAAAAATCAAGTTTCTACTTTACATTTTGGGAGCACTTTAGTTTTTGGGCCTCATTTGTATATATTTTTCTACTGCATCTTATTTTGAGTTCATCAACGGGTTTCAGGGGCGGCGTTTTGATTATCATACAGAAGTAAAGTCGAGCCTTCCTTGCCGAGTTTTACTATTACTTAGGGCTAAGCCCTAATGTTCTTTGAATGTTTTTTTAATTAAACCCGCATTGGTTCAGTTTCTAGTGGCGCACTTTTGATGGGTTTTGTAAAAATATGTCTTGCCCCTTGTTTACTTAGATTTCTTTATGATTATCCTGTCACTCCTATTTTCGTTTTTGAGTATTATTCTCCTTTATAGTACAGATATAATGGATGGCCCTTTATATTGAGCTCACATTAGTGTGTCATCTTATACGGTTGACGACATGACGAATCGATTCATGAACCTAAGAGGCGATGAAGCTTACCAAGCTGAGCCAAGGATTTTATTGCCAGCTCACACGGTTCAAGCGTTTTAAATATTACTGTATGTGGCTTTCACTACTAGCTTTGTAATTCATTTATTTTATCATCTGATTTATATTGGGAGTATACGTTTAAGTTCAACGTCAGCCAATTCATCTACCGGAGATTGTTGGTTGTGATATCATCTTCTCATTTTGGGAGGGCTTGCGGCTATTCAGGTTTCCAATGGATTCAAGCATAAATCATCTGCGTCTTCCGCTCTCATCTCTGGTATGATATCATTTTCGCTTGGTTATTGGGGTAAGTCTTTTCATGGCCACTCGAGGTCTTCCTGGATGAGGAATCAGAAGAGGGCGAAACCCTTCTATCTTTTCTAGTTCTAGTGGTTTTTCCTAAGCATCTTTTCTCATCTCGTGCTGCCTCCTCTTGGTGGTGGGAATAAACATACTTGTTAGATTTAAGGGGTTAATTGATGCCTTGCCTATTACCTTGTGCTAAGTAGCAGATCATTCTTTTATAATAATTTGTATTCGGGTTAGAAGTTATATCTTTTCCTTTGAGGATGACTTGGACATAATGCCCCAAGTAATCTCAATGTATAAAAGAGGTAGGACATGTACCGTTATTTGATAATTGCACCACATTGACAATCATGTGCCTTAATGTGGATATTATGCCTTATCAAAAGTATGTGCTTATCGAAACACATGAGTTTTTTTGGATGGTTGGGTTTGATCGCCAAGAAATCCAAAAGATCAAGGTGAGCCTGATTTTAAATAATTTTGATTCTGGAAACTCTCCTTCTCTAATTTTTAGTAATTGGGAAATAGATGCTTCCTATATGGATGGCTTGGGCTTGATCGCCAAGCATCCAAATGATTGACGGAAGCCTATGGGCCATCTGAGGATAGATTGGGTTTGACTGTCAAGCGATCCAGAACATCGACGAAAGCTGGATTAAAATAATTGTACCATCTCGGATGGAAGTTTGATTATGCTTATGAAGAGTTTCTATCATATACTGTGTTCTCGGGTGGATATATTGCTAAGCTTAAAAGAGTGTCTCTTTTCTTCCCTTATGAAAATAATGTGCCTCAAGGGAATGTGCCTTCGAGAAAGGATTCCTACGGGAATAGACTGTCCCATCGACTTGATTCCTACGGGAATAATGTGTGCCTTCGAGAAGGATCCCCACGGGAATAGACTGTCCCTTCAAAATGATTCCAACGAGAATAAAGTGTGCCTTCGAGAAGGATTCCTACGGGAATAGACTGTCCCTTCGAAATGATTCCTACGGGGATAAAATGTGCCTTCGAGAAGGATTCCTACGGGAATAGACTGTCCCTTCGAGAATGATTCCAATGGGAATAAGATGTGCCTTCAAGAAATGATTCCTACGGGAATAAGACGCGCCTTAGGGAAATTATTGGATGGCTGACGAGTTATACTCTGAGGCAACCCGCACGATGGAAGGTCTGGAATGGCAACCCGTGCGAAACTAATAGACTACGTGGGTCTAAGACCGTATGCAGGTTGATACGGAGTATGTTGGCGGTGGTCGTGGGAAGACCACCTTGACCCAATTAGAAGTCCAGATATTTACTCTTTTATAAATGTTATATTATGCTTAATGCTAATAGAGTTTGGATTCTACTCGTGGTTCTAATAACTTATCTTTAGCACAGGTGACAGGTACATGTGTGAGACAGCACCCAAGTGTGGAGGAAGCCACAAAGTAGGCTACTTCAGGTATATATTCGTAGGCCGCATTTTCTTTTTTGCCCTATCTTGTGGTAAAAATATATGTATTGGTATTGGAGTTTTAATGCGGCAGAGAGGATGACACTACTCATACAAATCTTGGATGTAGGGGTTTCTGTGATGATTAATCTTCCACTATAAATAATCTTCCGCTATGTGCTATACAGTGCACACATTAATGGTGCCTTCTGTTAGAGAACTGCTTTGCTACTCTGTGGTGTGTATTGACATTCGCTTAACATCACCCCTATGCGTGACAACGGTCTGTTCATGGAAATGGATTGGAGAAGGAAGTACCTTCGCCCTTCGTGGCCGCTTCAACGTCGTGCAAAAATGGTGGTGTGCGATAAGTTCCCCCAGTCAGACCGTCGATTTGGGGGGGGGGGGGGGGTCTTACACGTACCCTCCTGAAAATAGAGGGCGCTTGCAACCCGGCCGCACCCCCGAGGGGCACGACGCCAACCGCTCCCCCAAGGGGGTGCGACGTCGGTCGCGCCCCCCGCGGGTAGTGCGGCGCCGACCGCGCCCCTGCGAGGAGTGTGGCGCCGACCATGCCCCCAAGGGGGGCGCGACGCCGGCCGCTCCCCACTAAGTGTGGTGCGTCCTTAGCCGCACCCCACTAAGTGGGGTGCAGTTTCGGCCGCCCCCACTTTGCGGATGATAGTGCAATATTTATCTATATTTTAGTATAATATTTATATATAAAATAACTATTTTTTATATTATTTCATCTTAATTTTTTTCTAAATTACTTTATTTTACATTTTCATGGATTTCTAGGCTGACAATAGTAAATTGGAGCTAACAATTGTGATCAGGAGAAGATTTGGAGCATTTTTGCTATAAAGTCAAAGTACATGCTGTTGGAACATGATCTTCCGCATCTCCTAGGTTTGAGAATAACAAATCCTATGTGTATTTGATCGTGTGTGTTTAAGTGTGCAGGAAACAAAGTCCATATGGCTCAAGGATGACATAAGAAGGTTGCCCCCAAAATTGGGCCAATAATTCCAGCATGCCCACTAGCACCGGCAGTAGCACCTAGCGCCCGGCGCTAGTGATTATCAGCGCAATACCCAGAGTATATTTAGAAGGCGCTAGCGCCAGGCGGTAGCGGATAGCGCAGGCGGTAGCGCGGAGCACAGAAGGCAAGACGAAAATGTTTCCTCTGATTGAAGATTCTCCCGCGCCGAATATTGCCTAATCTGGGATAGCGTCGGCGGTAGCGATAGCGCAGGCGCTAGCTCCAAGGCTATAAAAAGGACCCCTGAGATCCGTCTTCTTCATCCTCTCCCACTCCTAAATTCCAGAGCTTCATGCCACATCATATAGAGGAAGGTTCAGAGAGATACTCCCACAAATCCATGAAGGCTTAAGGAAATCCGTGGAGAAGATTTCAACACGCGTCATCATCGTGACGAAAGACCACATCGACTACGATCATACTCTGCGGGTCTTCGTCTACTTCTCCAAGGATCCATATAGGGAGTTTTTATATTATTGTCATTTTATTTCACATCTTTTCTGTAATCGTTTAGTGAACTTGCCTCGTGTTGGCAACTAGGTCTGGGTAGGACTTAGGGCAGAAACTCGCCTCGTGTTGGCGACTAGATCTAGGTTAGGTCTAGGGAGTGCTCGAGGCCATATCCGGGGAAGGATCGGTTAAAGCCAACCGGTTCGTGGGGATACGAGTCGGTATAGAAAACAAAAAGAGTCTTTCATATTTCCTCTTGATTTCTAGCGTCATTGAAATCAAATTTTGTAATAAATTTTATTAATAATAATCATGTCTCTCTTTGCATAATAAAATTGATTTGATCTTCATTTCTCTAAATTGTTTATTATCCTCTCCTTCATTATAAAACAATTTAGATCTTTATTCAAAATCACTATTTTGATCTCTTATTATTTCAAGTATTCCAAAATATAAGAAAAAGTTTTAAATCCCTTATTCACCCCCCCCCCCCCCCCCCCCCTTTAAGGGCGCCTACCGATCCAACTAGTGGTATCAGAGCGGTTTTATTCCAATCGGCTTAATAACCGGGAATAATGGCGTCTCATGATCTCGCTTCTACTAATGGGGTAAATTTTTATGAAGAAGAAAAAGCTCTTAAACCACCTTTATTTGAAGGAAGAAATTATAAAGGATGGAAAATAGTAATGGAAAATTTTCTTAAAACTTTAGTTGAAAAAGTTTGGAATATTACTATTAAAAAGCCACCTAGTGTATTAAATAAAAACGAAATGGTTTTAAATGCAAAATCTATGAATAGTCTATTTTGTGCGTTAGATCAAAATATTTCCAAACTCATTCATACTTTTCCTACTGCATACGAGATGTGGAATTTTCTTGAGATAACTTATGATTCTCCATCTACAGGTATAAAATAAACGCAAGAATTGGAGAACATAAAAGCTTGCAAAGATGTTCAAGAAAGCTCCTCTCATGATGAATCAATGGAGAGCACATCAGGTGGAAAAAAAGAAATCGTGTCTTTGGAAGACGAATGCCAAAAAGATAAAGATAACAAAGGAACTCTATGCTCAAATCTCATCACGTCCAAAAGCGCTGTAAGGAAATCAAATTCCATCTTTTGCAATCTATTTCTGCATTACAATTGCTACAAACTTCTAAGCGTAAAATTAAAAAATTAAAAAAATTTAAGTTCAAAATAACGTTTAGAAAATAAAAACTTAAAAACTAAAATTAATGTAGAAACAAAGATTGATGTGTTTGATTATGCTCCACTTTGCACTTTAATTGAAAATATAAAACCGTGTTTTGATTGTAATAATATTAAAGAAAAATTCAAGGATTTTGAAAAAGAACTATTAATTGTAAAAGAACAAAATGAAAAATTATCTTTAGAAAATTCATCTTTGAAAAGTGATTGTGCTACATGCAAAAGTTATAAAATTGAAATCAAAGAGATGTACGAAACATTTGAGAAATTTAGAAATTACTATCGAAATCATATTGACTCTACTGTTTCTACTCTTAAAAATAGCACAATTGCTTATAATAAAGCTAGGCATAATCTAAAGATCAAGAATGATGAATTAAAATCAAAAATCAACTTGCTTATGAAAATTATAAATATAAATTCACAATATCAAACTATATCTAAAAACAAATTGAATATGAATATGAACATCTTAACTAAGTTTACTAATGGGAGTAAGGAACACAAAGGATTTGTAAATCAAAATCAAAATCACCATTGTTTATAAAATCATGTTTCTCCCAACTTAAAAATAAAACGACACAAAGTTCCTAAGAACGATACTTCCAATTATAATTTTCAAAATAAAGATAACCACAATAGAAATTTGATGCATAAGAATAACAATAAACCAAGATTTGAATGGAGGCCCAAAATTAAAAGTGAAACATTAACTTCACATGAAAGGACTCATTCATCAATATCTACTCACATACCTACACGTTATATTTGGGTACCCAAAGGAACCACCACACTTGGTCCCATTTGGATACCTAAATCTCTTATTCATTAGGTATCACCAAATGCATGAAGTAGAATATTTTCAAAAATGAAATATTCAAATTTTCTACTTCATGATATGCTTTAATGTTTTTTTATTTTTCTTTTTGTTTTCTTACTTTTTAAGCTATCATGTTATGGTCATCTTATATATTATTGGAAATATGATCTTATCTGTTTACCCAGAAGACTGCCTCCGAGTAGCACTACAAGTCGCCCGGTTCAGATTCAACAGGGTCCATCAGCACCATCCTACACAAACCGGGCAGTCTGATAGAATTCAGGTCGCCTCCAAGGATTGAAGATTGTCAAGGCTCAAGTCCAGAAGGCAAGCCGCGGTCTCAAGTCGGAAACCGCCCGGGTGCCACCATGAAGACTGTCAGGGCTCAAGTCCAGAAGGCAAGCCGCGGTCTCAGGTCAGAGACCGCCCGGGTTGCATCATTGCCTTGATCGCAGCATCTTCAGTCTCTGGCCAGGACAGATCGGAAGCGCAAGCCGCCAAGACCGCGCGACTTCTTTCTTTTCTCCTTTTTGGATCCCGTCACCGCCTGCCCGATTCTCCTGTACCCGGGCAGGCAGTTATTTTATCCTTGCCCGTTCGAGCAGGCCCTCGAGCCTATAAATAGGGGGCGGCGATGTTCCCAAGGCATGCACACTCAAATCCTGGAGCTCGCTTGTTAGAGCTGCGGTCTCAAGTTTACTGTATTGCGACATGTCTGACCGGCCGGCTTCACCTTTCCTGCTTCTGTAATCCGCTGTAACTTCTTCATTTGAATCAAAGGAAAGCCCATCACAGGAGTGGCATTCGCCATGACGGGCGAAGTCTGGCCTCGACCGCTGCCAGCGGTCTAACTTTCTCTAACCAAATAGTAACCGACAGCTCGCAGCCTCCGATTTCCTTCGGAGGTGCATTTTCGGATTCAACAGAAACACCCGACCTTCAGATCGCGGACTATCAGTGAAATCTTTGTCAAAATGTCAGACCGCCAGTTCCCTCTGGGATACTGCTCCAACCATAGTGAAGATTCCCTGTGGGAAGCCTTGGAGCAATCAGAACAAGAAGCCGAGCGGGCTCAAAAAGCGACTGATCAGCGTCTGGACGCGATCAGTCAGGCTTTAGCACTGTTAACCGAGCGGTTGGTCCCTCAGCAGACCGCGATTAACCAGGCGGTGACTCTGGTCCCTCCTCCTCCTCCATACCCGCTACCACAAGTCGCCAATTTCCAACCACAACAAGAAGGTTTTGCAGCCCGGCAAAACTTCTACCAAGAGGCCGCGCACAACATGTCAGCCCGAGTTCTCGATTTTCAGGGGGCAGCTTCTCACGCTACCCGCCTTTCCTATCCGCCAGAAGGCGCTGCCCACCTTTCCTACCCGCCTGAGGTCGTTGCTCGTCTTTCTTACCCGCCAGAAGTTGCTGCCCGCTCTTCCTATCAGGCGACTTGTCCGCGAGTTGCCGTAGCTCAGGCGGCTTACTATTCTGCTCCTCCTCTGTATGAAGATGCTGAAGAAAACTCTCCCTTCGTGGATGAAGTCCGAGGGGAGCCAGCCCCAAATAATTTCAGGGAGCCGCACCTGCCGCCATATAATGGGGAAATTGATCCTACTGTTCATCTTCAGGCCTTTGAGTCGACCATCGCTCTGAGTACCCTCTCGGATGCAACTAAATGTAAACTCCTTATGACATCCTTTGATGGACAAGCAAGGGAGTGATTCTATGGGTTGCATCCCAGGTCGATTAGCTGCTTTGCTGAGCTGCGTAGGGAGTTTCTGCTCAGATTTTCTACTTTTAGAAAGAGAAAAAGTGGCTCGGCGACCCTTTTTGAAATAAGGCAGTGAGAAGACGAAACGTGGGCCTGTTTCGTAGATCATTTCTAGAAGAAAATCTTGGAGGTTCAGAATGTAGATCCAGAGCTATACAGGGTGGCCCTGATTCATGGCTTGAGGGAAGGCCCCCTGAAATTCGAGGCAAACATAAGGGAGCCAAGAACTTATCAGGAAATGATAAGTTTGATCAATATGTTCATAAGGGGGGAAAAAGTAACCCCGGGTACGCCGCGAAATTGGTGAGCGACAAGGAGCAATCCAACTCATCCTTCATCCATCCACAAGCAAACCAACCCCATTTCGAGCCTCGTTCCCAGAGGGGAAGAAATACAACCACAAGTAACGCTTCATCGACCATCAACGATTTCAGGATAAGAAACCGCCGTTGGCCATCGCACCCGCTCCGTCCATTTCTCTTCCACAAATAATGCCAGTATACCTGCCACAGTATGCCGCGCAACCATCTCTAGCTATTCCATCCACCCAATATGATGATTCGCAAGAGTCATTTACTCCTTTAAATGTTACTATGGAAGAAGTCGTCCAAATTCTTCAGAAGAGGCCAGATTTTAAAAGGCCCGGTCCTCTAAAATCGGATGTTCGTAACCGAAATCCGAATCTCTACTGCGAATATCACAAGGAGGGAGGGCATCTGATCGAAGATTTTCGGGACCTCCGCTTATTGATAGAAAGGCTCTTGGGAGAAGGAAAGCTCCGAGGCCTAGTCCGGAAGGAAGTGGCTGCTGGACCAGCAGCTGAGAAAAATAAAGAAGCGGTTGAGGTAACCTGGGAGTGTGCTGACGTTGAAGACGCCGGCTGTTATGGAGATATTCATCCTTCAACTGAATGCATAGTTGTCAATGATGTGGGCCCCCTGGGGGACATATATTGCATTCATTGAGGGGCTGGAGCTGAATCATCTCGTAAATCAAGTATTGTGAGAGTCCTGAAGCAAGAAGTGGTGGCAACCACAACTTCTGCCTCTGAAAGTACAATCGTCACCTTTGGTCAAGATGACCTTGCTCCAAACGCCAATCCTTTTGACGATGTCGTGGTCATCAAATCCATTATTGAGAATTATACAGTTCATAAAATCCTGATCGACAAGGGCAGCTCTGTTAATCTCCTCTTCCGTCCAACTTTTGATGCCCTGAAGACTGGGAAGCCTCTACTTTCCATCGATGGGCCCCTTTACGGCTTCTCCGGAGAGAAGAAGGAGGTGGAAGGTGTTGGATCTTACGGCGCCCTTAGAGGGGGGGGGGGGGGGGTGAATAAGGGTTTTATGGATTTTAGATCTTAATTAAATTTATCAGAGTTTGAGACTGAAGTTTCAGAATATTATATAGAAAAATATTTTTAAATATTCCAGATAGGATTATAATGAAGATTCCTTTTTAAATAATTGAAACAAAACTTTTTGTTGACTGTTGCTAACGCCTGGCGTTAAGTCTTAACGCTGGGCGTTATCTCTCCAGAGAATATTCCTCAGAACAAAAAGATTGTCACAGTGATTTTACTTATGAAATCTTAAATGAAATACAATTCCAGAAAATCAGAGATAATGAAAATAATTATTGTATTTCAAAGATAATTATACAAATGTTAATTTTAATACTTTGATGAAAATAGAAATTAAAACATTCTTGAAGAGGAAATAAAATCAATTGAATAGAACATTAAAAGACATGATTTTATTTCATAATAAATTGAATACACAAATGTTTAATTTCTATAACACTAGAAATCAAGGCGAAAATATATAAAAACACTTTTTGTTGTTTCACCGGTCCTTCTCCCAAGGACCGGTTGGCTATAACCTATCTATCCCCAGATAAGGCCTCTAGCCATCCCCTAGATCTACCCTCGACCTAGTCGCCACGCACAAGGCGACGAATTACCCCCTAAGCCTCACAATGACCTAGTCGCCAACACAAGACGAATTTACCCACAGAATCCTTCCCGGAATCCGACGTTCTCACCGAACGATTTCTCCACAAAAAATACAAAAGGAAAAATAATAGATTACAAGATAAGTAAAGAGAAACTCCCCAAGAAATTCTGAAGGTGAAGACGAAGTCGATGTAGATGTTGGCTTTCTTGAAACGATCGTCCTTCGTATGGAATATGCATTGTAGACCTTCTCCTTCAAAATCTTCTTTAGATCTTCATGTTAGCCCAAGGGAGATCTCTTAATTGCTGTACACGAACCTCTCTCCAAAGTATCAGAATTCTGGAATCATCTCTTCTCTTTTTTAGAATGAGAGGGGCTATACATTAAATAGCCTTGGAAGCTAACGCGCGGCGTTAAGGGTTAACGTCAGCGTTAGTGAACGTGCAGTGTCGTGGCTGAAATCGTGCAACCGTCAAGATCGTGGCAGTTTGTCGATTCAACGCGGGCATTAAGAGTCAACGCTGGCGTTGAGTCGTTCTCCTTCAAATTCGTCGATTGACCTTCTCAGTTCGTCGAACGCAGGTCCAGTTCGTCGAACGCAGGTCCAGTTCATCGAACGCATGTCCAGTTCGTCGAACGCAGGTCCAGTTCGTCGAACGCAGGTCTAGTTCGTCAAACGCAGGTCCAGTTCATCGAACGCAGGTCCAATTCGTCGAACACAGGTCCAGTTCGAACAACGCATGTCCAGTTCATCGAACGCAGCTTCTTCAGGCGGAATTTCATCGAACGGAGAGCAAAGTTCGTCGAACGGCTAGTGTCGGCGTTAAGTACTAACGCTTGGCGTTGTCTCTGCCTTCTCTCTGCCTTCTCAACGGATTTCTTATTGACGACATTTCTTCTCGACGGATTCCTTCTCAACGGAGGTTAACGCTGGGCGTTAACAGCTAACGCATGGCGTTAGCTCTCTTTCCAGAGAGTCATCTCCATTCAGTATACTATTCAAGGAATGTGTAGCTATAGTTCCTGTACAACCTGCACATTATAAACACACAAAATACTAGATCAAATACAACACGGTATTTGTTATTCTCAAACCAAGAGATGCATACTCTTTTGATAATAATAGGTTAGCATATGCTCCAACAATCTCCCCCTTTTGATAATATCAAATACCTGTATGAGAAATTAGTGAGATTAAGACCATTTGTGTTTATAGATAAGTGAGATATGCATGCATAACAGGTTAAAAGCAAGATAGATTTGATAGCGATAATGCATACTCTTTCTAGTCCTCCACGTACATAAGTGCTCACTTAAAATTTACTCCCCCTAACTATCTATTTTACTAGATTTCTCAATTTCTTCTCCCCCTTTGTTATTAACAAAAGTGGGTAGGGATGAGTGTATATCTTTTAAGATAGATAAGGAACCACTTATTGAAGGATTGTCATGATCGAGCATATGATAGTGTATGCACCTCCTATATGATTACTCCCTCTACAAATATACCCCTTTTTTGTTTAATATTATTATAAAGCACTCCCCCTAAAAATTAGATTTATGCAAATTAATCTCCCCTTTTGGTAGTATCAAAAGAGGGTTTTAGGAGTGAGTATGTAATCAGGAGTAATATGTTCTATGTCGAGAAGAAAAATAGGATGCAATCAAAAGCTTGTTAAATACTACTTGTTGAGAAAAATATAAGCATGATATAACATATAGTAGTAAGCAACATAGCTAACATGATAAAGTAAGCATTCTTATTTAAGATACCACTTGTTGAAACCATGGTGTTAAAAATAATAGACATGAATGAGCATAAGTGGTAAACTTAACAGACGAATACAATAAGCACTCTTAAACATAAACATCATTTTTAGAAGATAAAATCATATAAAGGATAATGAGTTTTAAATTTGAAAAGTTGATGTTTGAGTTAAAGATTGAAGAGATGCTATTCCATTAAGATAATATTGCAAGCATGATTTCATAATATCAAGAAAAGATACACAAACTACAATGTAATAAAATTTGCATTTCAAGTAAACATAAACATTGTAGCGATCATGCTTTGTTATCTAGTGAATTTACTTAAGTTTGTAGAGATTTGAGTAGATGAGCATTAGGATCCAATTCTCATGAGTAGAAGTTTTATGAAAGACAATGATGTGTACAAAGTAGTGTTTTGATAAAGTATACAAGTGAATCAATCAAAAACACATGACATATATAATGAAATAACACAACATTAAAATACACAAATAATATTACTTCCACACTATTTCAATGCACATGAATAAATAGTACAACTACCAAGGTGCTCTGCACACACAATGCTTATTAAGACTTATCAGGGTGCAAAGTAGTGCTTGGGGGATCACTTTTATACTTTTTAGCTTTATTTTCAATTTTTTATGATCCGGTGTACTAAGAGAAGTGGTGTATAAATTATTTGTTACAAGACACTTTACAATTCTTAGCCAAGGTGCTCAACCTCACAATGCTCATTAAGACTTATCAGGAGGGTGAGTAGTGCTTGGTGGAGTTTTCCTTGTCATTTATTATTTGCTTTTTAGTTTAGTGACTAAGGACTCCGAATTCACTTGATTTGCAAACATAGCTTTTTTTTAAACCACATTTCTCTAAAGAATAAGTGCATGAAAGACAAAGAATTGTAATAACCAATTCAATGTTGTGTAGGTAATATATTTAAGCATTTTAATTATTTATGTTATTACACTACACAATCATGTAAGAATAAGATTGTAAACACATGTAGGTTATCAAAAATAAGTGAGTGAATGAATCATTATCAAACATAATACATTACTCATTCTTAGAGGCATGCTAAGCGTTTCTACACATGTTTATCTACAATTAATTTCATTGCACATAACAAGATAATATTCAAGGCATGATAAATACAAAATAATGTCTTTTAAGAAACTTGAAAGTTAAATTAAACATTGTATTTAATCTATAATTGATATAATTAATCATCCTTAACAATGACAATGAATAAAAATCAGTTTTTATAAATTTTTTGAATTTTGTATATATGCACAAAACAATAAACACACATAAAGAAAAACATATTTTTGTTCTTTGAAATTGTTTTATAAATTTGTATTTGTTTTTTTTTATATATATTCTCTAGAAAACATAGAAGTCTTTAATAGCCCTTTCAGTAAATGATATTCTATGCCAGAGAAATAATGCATAAGAAAATACATATAATAATTTTTAAAAAAAATAAAATTTTGTTTTAAGGAAATTAAAAGATAGAAAAATTTTTACAAACAGAGAAATAAAACACACACAAAATATTAAAATAATACCAGAAATAATTCAAAAACAAAATAAATATATTTTGGAGCAAAGGAGCTAACGTCAGGCGTTAAATTCTTAACGCCAAAACAGAACTGCATTTCTTGAATTTTTGAAAAATGTTTTTCAAAATTCATTTGTATTATAAAGAGACCTTCCTTCAGTTGAAATTTCAGAGTATATTGATTAGATTTGAAGGCTCTTTTAGCATGTTTTTGGTGATTTTTCAAGTACTTGTGTTTTGTAAAATCATTAAAGCTCAAAATAATAAAATATGCAAACACAAGATGTAATGTTAGAATAAAAACAAATATGCATGATTTATATATAAAGAGTGAGATAATGTTCATGCAATGAATATAATATAAGTATATCTAAGATCAAGATACCTCAACAACATGACTACACTCTAGCCCCGTACTAAGTGATGGATGGGCATGAGGCTGCACACATGCCGTATGTTGGGGGTGTTAATCCCATATGCATACAAAAGACGACGCTCAACCTAGCACTCTTTCCGCCCAGTGCCTCGCAAGGCCCCACTGGAACCCTCCCCGGTTAAGGACAAGACATGACTTAGAGGTTAGGTCTCTAATGCACACAATCCTACGCCCTCGCTATTGTGAGACACATGTCATATGTTTAATGATTATGGACATACTAAGCGTGTAAGCCTTAAATATATTAACTATAGTATAATTGCATGATTAGTTTGGGATTTACAATTATATCGATGATTGTTGATTTTAAATCGATTTAGAATACATTTTATTCATGCAAATAACTACAAAAGAAATTATGATTTTCATATTTTAGTAATATAATTTACTTTAGCATTGCAAGATATATAACTAGCATGGACATTGATTTCTACCAATGGTAAGTGATGATGTTAGTATGATGAATTACAAGCTGCAAAGCTAAGTAAAATTGGACAAATATATAATTGAATTGCATGTATTCAAACATAGAGTTTTGAATTTTCATAGACCTAGAGCAAAGTGACAATTCTATTTGATTTCATCTTGTTTATTTCAAGTTAATTCTTAGGTCTAAAGATAATGAGATACATGCAAAAAAGATGCACATGACACACACAAAACAATATGTGATACTATAATATCAATAACAATCATATATTTCATAATTCTTAAGGTTGATAGAATTAGTTGATTTAAGATAGATCTTGATGGATCATGAATTATGATATATGATTATAGTGAATTTTAGCATAGGATATTAATAGATCAAGATGGAGTGTGTGAAATCATATTCATCATTTTTGTAATTATTATTTTTTAATTATGATTTTTCATTATAGGGGCTATTATATGCAGCAACGAAAAATAGACAAATATGCAATAAGTTGTGCATTTAATATTTTAGCCTAAGACCCCTAAAATCCATTTAAATCCAATTTTGAAAGTAATTTCATTAGTCTTGATAATATCATTTAGCAAATTTAGCATTCAATTTATAATGATAATATAAGACATTTATAGGCAAAGAATTTAAAAAGGATAAAACATTTAAAAAGAAAAGATAGATCACTTAAAAAAATATGACTTTATGTTCAATTTAATTCAATTTGATTTGTTAAACATTAGGCTTAAAATGAAAGTCATATCTCATGATACATAAAGTGATCATAAACAAGTTGGCTTAAAAATAAAAAATAAACAAAAGAAGAAGCAATTACGCGTATCATGAAGTAGAGTAATGATATTTCATTTATAATTAAGTCTACTTCATGCAATACAATGATTCCTAGTGAATGAGAGATTTAGGTATCTAAAGGGGACCAAGTGTGATGGTTCCTTTGGGTACCCAAATACATCATGTAGGCTTTTGGAGAGAGAGTGATGAATGGGCCTTTACAAGTGGAGTTAATGTTTCGTTTTTAATTTTGGGCCTCCATTCATACTTTGGTTGTTTATCTTTTAAATTCATATTATGATTATTTGACATCTTTTTGGAATGATAGTTGTTTGAAAAATAATTCATTTGGGATTTATGTTTATTCAAATTACTTTTCAAAATACATTGATGTTGATAATCATAATGAATTTTATTAAATTGATTCTTTGAGAGTTTATAAGAGTGATGGTCTTTCTTAAGAATTGAATGTTGAAAGAGTGGGTTACAATATGTTTTAAATGATTGGTTCTTATTTTAATGATTTTCATTTCCACTCTTTCTTATAGACACTCTTATAATATGAAGTTAAGCTTTTAGACTTTTGATAATTTGATAAACTAGAAATAAATGATGTTTTATTATATGAAAAGTTTTGAATAAACATTTTTAATGATTCTAGTTTATCCTTTAAATTATCATTTTCTTTTATCAATTTTTCATTACGCACTTTTGAATTTAAAAGACCCCTTTTTAAAACCTTGAGTTCTTCTTTAAAAGAATTATAATCAAAACATGGTTTAGCATTTTCAATTAAAGAGCATGAAAGAGAATTTGAAACATCAATATAAGATTCTACTTTAGCGTTTGCTTTTAAAGTTTTATTTTCTAAACGTAATTTGGAATTAGCATGTTTCAACTTTGAAATTTTACGTTTAGCAAATTTAAGCACACGAAATGTAGAAATAGAATTAGTTACTAAAAGAGAAGATTTAGATTTTCTTACCTTGCTATAGTTTCCGTCTTTTCTTTTGCTTGATGTTTTGCCATCAATTGAATTCAATATTGTTTCTCTCTTAGATTGATCTTCCTCCAAGAATGAGTCCTCGTCGATTTCTTCTCTTGGATCCATAAGGAATTCCTCTTGTTCATCATCTGTGTAAGGAAGACTATAAGTATTCTCAAGAAATTTCCAAACTTCAAAAGCAGTAAGAAGCGTATAAATAAGTTTGAAAATATTTTGATCTAGAGCACAATATAGACTATTCATAGATTTGGCATTTAAAAACATTTCATTCTTATTTAAAATACTTGGAGGCATTTTAATTGTAATATTTCAAACGTCAATATCCAAAGTTTTAAGAAATACTTCCATAAGTGTTTTCCACCCATTATAATTTTCACCCATAAATAATGGTGGACATAATGATTTTTCATTTTCATAAAAATTATCCCCTCTAGAAGATGCGAGATCATGAAGCGCCATTATTCCCGGTTGTGAAGTCGTATTGGAATAACCTACCTCTGATACCACGTGTTAGATCTTACGGCGCCCTTAGAGGGGGGGGGGGTGAATAAGGGTTTTATGGATTTTAGATCTTAATTAAATTTATTAGAGTTTGAGACTGAAGTTTCAAAATATTATATAGAAAAATATATTTAAATATTCCAGATAGGATTATAATGAAGATTCCGTTTTAAATAATTGAAACAAAACTTTTTGTTGACTGTTGCTAACGCCCGGCGTTAAGTCTTAACGCTGGGCGTTATCTCTCCAGAGAATATTCCTCAGAACAAAAAGATTGCCACAGTGATTTTACTTATGAAATCTTAAATGAAATACAATTCCAGAAAATCAGAGATAATGAAAATAATTATTGTATTTCAAAGATAATTATACAAATGTTAATTTTAATACTTTGATGAAAATAGAAATTAAAACATTCTTGAAGAGGAAATAAAATCAATTGAATAGAACATTAAAAGACTTGATTTTATTTCATAATAAATTGAATACACAAATGTTTAATTTCTATAACACTAGAAATCAAGGCGAAAATATGTAAAAACACTTTTTGTTGTTTCACCGGCCCTTCTCCCAAGGACCGGTTGGCTATAGCCTATCTATCCCCAGATAAGGCCTCTAGCCACCCCCTAAATCTACCCTCGACCTAGTCGCCACGCACAAGGCGGCGAATTACCCCCTAAGCCTCACAAGGACCTAGTCGCCAACACAAGGCGAATTTACCCACGGAATCCTTCCAGGAATCCGACGTTCTCACCGAACGATTTCTCCACACAAAATACAAAAAAGGAAAAATAAAAGATTACAAGATAAGTAAAGAGAAACTCCTCAAGAAATTATGAAGGTGAAGACGAAGTCGATGTAGATGTTGGTGTTCTTGAAACGATCGTCCTTCGTATGGAATATGAGTTGTAGACCTTCTCCTTCAAAATCTTCTTTAGATCTTCATGTTAGCTCAAGGGAGATCTCTTAATTGCTGTACACGAACCTCTCTCCAAAGTATCAGAATTCTGGAATCATCTCTTCTCTTTTTGAGAATGAGAGGGGTTGTACATTAAATAGCCTTGGAAGCTAACGCGCGGCGTTAAGGGTTAACGCTGGCGTTAGTGAACGTGCACTGTCGTGGCTGAAATCGTGCAACCGTCAAGATCATGGCAGTTTGTCGATTCAACGCGGGCGTTAAGAGTCAACGCTGGCGTTGAGTCATTCTCCTTCAAATTCGTCGATCATCCTTATCAGTTCGTCGAACGCAGGTCCAGTTCATCGAACGCAGGTCCAGTTCGTCGAATGCAGGTCCAGTTCATCGAATACAGGTCTAGTTCATCGAACGCATGTCTAGTTCATCGAATGCAGGTCCAGTTCGTCGAATACAGGTCCAGTTCATCGAACGCAGGTCTAGTTCGTCGAATGCAGGTCCAGTTCATCGAACGCAGGTCCAGTTCATCGAACGTAGGTCCAGTTCATCGAACGCAGGTCCAGTTCGTCAAACGCAGGTCCAGTTCGTCGAACGCAGCTTCTTCAGGCAGAATTTCGTTGAACGGAGAGCAAGGTTCATCGAACGGCTAGCGCAGGCGTTAAGTACTAACGTCTGGCTTTGTCTCTGCCTTCTCTCTGCCTTCTCAACGGATTTCTTATTGATGACATTTCATCTCGACAGATTCCTTCTCAACGGAGGTTAACGCTGGGCGTTAACAGCTAACACGGGGCGTTAGCTCTCTTTCCAGAGAGTCATCTCCATTCAGTATACTATTCAAGGAATGTGTAGTTATAGTTCCTGTACAACCTGCACACTATAAACACACAAAATACTATATCAAATGCAACACGGTATTTATTATTCTCAAACCAAGAGATGCGGAACATAGGCTCCAACAGAAGGTTCTGTAAAGCTCCTGGTTTCTCTGGGGGGAGTGGTGAAGCTGATCAACTTCGTGCTGGTGGATGCCCCAAGCAACTACTGCGCCATCTTCGGAAGGCCCATTCTTAATGCCTACAGGGCAGCAGTGTCCACTTTCCACATTGCTCTTAAATTTGCTGCCGAGGGAAGGCAGTATCGGATCCGAAGCAACCCAAAGGTGGCTCGGGAATGTTACGTGCGAACCGTCAATATAATCACCTACATTCCACTTCCCGAGACCACGGTTGAAGTTCTTGAAATTGCTGAATCTTCAAAGGCTGCTGAGGAAGGGAAGGATCGAGAAGGGGCTCACCTGGAACCTGCCCAGGCGACCCAAGAAGTCCCCATTGCTGAGGGGGAGGACAAGAAGTTGATCATCAATGCGGAGCTGCCGGAAGAGGAGAAAGTGCAGCTGATCTCCTGTCTTTTGGAGAACCTGGATATCTTCGCCTGGTCAGCGAAGGATATGCCAGGGGTGGATCCGGACATGGCTTGCCATCATCTGAACATATCTCCTGAGTTCAAGCCAGTCCAGCAGAAGAAAAGAGAAGTGGCAACCAAGCTGGCGGTGCCTATCGGAGAGGAGGTTGCCAAGCTCCTGAAAGCAAACTTTATTTCTGAAATTCAATACCCCACGTGGATGTCAAATGTTGTAATGGTAAAAAAAATCTGGTGGGAAGTGGCGCATGTGCGTGGATTTTACAAAACTTAATAAAGCATGCCCCAAAGATTGCTACCCTTTGCCTCAAATAGATGTTTTAGTAGATTCCGCGGTTGGGTATAATTTCATGAGCTTTCTTGATGCATTTTCCGGTTACCATCAAATTAAAATGCACAAACCTGATATCCCGCACACTTCTTTCATCACGAACGATGGGTGTTACTGTTACCTCGTAATGCCTTTCGGCCTTAAAAATGCGGGTGCAACGTATCAGAGAATGATGGATACGGTTTTTAAACATAAAAAAGGCAGGAACCTTGAAGTTTACGTTGACGATCTCCTCCTGAAAAGTAAAGCATTTTCAATACATTTGAAAGACCTCGTAGAGACGTTTGCTACTCTACGGAGGTTCAAATTAAAATTGAACCCATTGAAATGTCTGTTCGGAGCAAATAAGGGGAAATTTCTCGGGCATCTCCTCACTCCCGATGGCCTTGCGCACCGAACCCAGATAAGGTGAAGGCCATCCTCGATATGACTCCTCCTCATAATACTAAGGAGGTCCAGCAACTTGGAGGAAGGTTGGCGGGGCTGAGCAGGTTCATTTCCAAATCAGGAGATAAAAGTGCTCCATTCTTTAAAATACTCCGAGGAGGATCAAAGTTTGAATGGAGCGAAGAGTGCAACAAGGCTTTCGAACGGTTAAAAGTACAATTAACTTCAACACCTCTACTTCAAAGCCCCCGTGAAGGGGAAATTCTGTTCTTATATTTGGGGGTCGGCCCAGATGCAGTGAGTTCTGTCCTTGTCCGGGAGGAAAAGAAGAGACAATTTCTGATATACTATATCAGCCATATCATCAAGGATGCAGAAACAGGATATTCGATCTTGGAAAAGCTAGCTTTGGCTTTGGTTATGTCATCACGAAGGCTTCGCCCTTATTTTCAAGCTCATCCTATCCAAGTAATTACAGATCATCCTCTGAGAAGTATTCTTGAAAAGCCAGATCATTCAGGGAGGCTGGCCAAATGGGCTATCGAGCTGAGCGAGTTTGAAATATCCTACATTCCTAGAACGGTAATCAAAGCGCAGGTCTTGGCAGATTTCCTGGTTGATACAATGGAATCCAGTCCTGAACAAGTGGAGAAATCCCCTTAGGCTTGGGTTGTCTATATGGATGGGGCTTCTGGTAAAAACTTTGTGGGAGCCGGAGTAGTTTTAATTAGCCCAAATGGCGTCAAACTTGAACAGGCTATCAAGTTCTTCTTTCCAGTCACAAATAATCAGGCAGAGTATGAGGCACTTCTGGCTGGTTTGAGACTTGCAAAGGAACTGGGCATAGAACACATGCATGTCAAGACTGATTCGCTAGTAATGGCTTCCCAAGTTTTGGGGAATTATGAGACAAGAGAACCAAGTCTGAGGAAGTATCTGCTGCTAGCTAAGGACGAGATCGTAATATTCAAATCATTCATCATTGAGCATATTCCCAGGGCACAGAATGAAGAAGCAGATGAGTTGTCAAAGTTCGGTCTTCCATCAGGGGGAGTGACCTCTGAACTTTTCCATCCGGCAACAGAAGAAGGGGAACTTATGCAGATTGATCAAAATCCTTCCTGGAAGGATCCTTATGAGCTATTCTTATCAAAAGGGGAATTTCATCATTCCATCAAAGACAGAAAGAGATTCAGAAGAAAGGCAGCCTATTATTACTTAATAGCGGGAGTCCTGCATAGGAAAACTTTGATTTCTCCCTCGACGCGGTGTTTTTCTGAGGAAGAAATTCCAACCATACTTCAGGAGGTTCATTCCGGGGAATGTGGTAGCCATTCAGGGGCAAAGACTTTGGAGAAAAGAATCTTGAGGTAGGGATATTTTTGGCCAACTATGAGAAAATATGCCGAAGCATTTGCCAAGCGATGTGTTCAATGTCAAAAATTTGCTCCTCTTCAACACCTGCCCGCTCAATCACTTAGATCAATAACTGCACCTTGGCCCTTCACAGTTTGGGGAATGGATCTCATCAGGCCCTTCCCAATGGCTAGCGGTCAGCGTCGTTTTATCATTGTGATGATTGATTATTTCAGTAAGTAGATTGAGGCAAAAGCATTGGCAAAAACTACAACGCAGGTCATCAAAAACTTCATCTAGGGAGAAATAGTGTGTCGACATGGAATCCCGCTAGCAATTGTCACTGACAATGGTCCACAGTTCAACAATTCCAAAATAATAAACTTCTGTGATCAGGTTGGAATTGATCTTCGGTTCTCCTCGGTACATCACCCCAGGACCAATGGCCAGGTGGAAGCAGCAAATAGGCAAATCCAGCAGCTTCTGATGAAGAGTGTCTTGAATCAAAGAGGGAATTGGGCAGAACAACTCCCTTCCATCCTTTGGACTCTCCGTACTACTCCGTCTTCAGCTACGGGGGAGACGCCGTTCAAATTATCTCATGGCTCGGAGGCAGTCGTTCCTATAGAATTTGAAGTGGTCACCCCCAGAGTTGTATACGCAAAGGAGGGAGGAGAGGCATGGATAGAGGATAATGATGAGGCTATCAAATACAATCTGGATTTGATCGAAGAGCTTCAGGATGAGGCAACAATCAGGCAGGAGGAAGTAAAAAGGAGAATGGCCAAATACTTTGACATAAATGTCAGGGTTAAACATTTCGCAGTTGGTGATGTTGTGCTAAAGAAATTTGATGTCGCAGCCAGGACAGGTAACGTCAGAAAATTGAATCCCAACTGGGCAGGGCCTTTCATTGTCAAGGAGGTACTAAAGAGCGGGTCTTATCGCCTCCAGACAAGCGAAGGAGAGGACATCTCACGCACCTGGAGCGGTGATGATCTTAAACGGTTCTATCCTTAAAATGTCTTCTTCATTTCTTGCATTTTTGGATATTTCAATAAAAAGCCCCATACTGACACTTCTCCATGTCTGGTGATTCTTTTTACACTTTTTTATATATCTCCCTCACTGAACCGCGGAGACATCGCCAAGTTCTGCTTGAACCCCCTCAGATTGTAGTCATTAGCATAAAACCACGAAGATCATGTGTAGCGGGGAGTTTTCACACACGTGTAGTGGTAGCTTGCCAATTCCCATGCAGTGGTCTTCGGAACTTTGGATCCCGGTTGATATCTAACACACCCCTGCATCAAGGGATATAGTTACAGCTTTGATGATCTTTCTGAGGAAAGCAATGTTCGCCGCCTAGGCCCACCTGCCCAACTGATCATCTTAGTCTGTGACCATCGAATACTCCTAGGTACTCTCAAGCGATGCCTAAACGGGACCCACAACTGAGTTGATCTCTCTGAGGAAAGAAATGTTCGCCGCCTAGGCCCACCTGCCCAAATGATCAACTCGGCTTGTAACCCTAGGCAAGAGAGCAGTTGAGTCGCTTACAACCCTTATGACCACTTGAGGAAAGCAATGTTCGCCGCCTAGGCCCACCTGCCCACTTGGTCCTCTGGGTCTGTACTTACCTTTTTCTTTATTTCTACAGCTCTTATGACCACTTGAGGAAAGCAATGTTCGCCGCCTAGCCCACCTGCCCACTTGGTCATCTGAGTCTGTAGCTAATTCTTATTATATTACATGGAGTTATCTCATCTCATATGGTATTTTTGGACCATTTGGGGAGAAAACATGATTTTTATAAGTACATAACAGACTGGGCGGTTTGATTATTAAACCGGACGGTTTGAAATAAGTAGGTACTGTTGGGATCATTGTCCACAATGTCCTAGATTTGGAGAAGTCCATTCCTAAGTCAAAGATATACCTCAGAATGTATTTGATATACTTTCTAGAATCATTGTGCAGAAGATGAGGACAAGCAAAGTGCTCAAGGAATTCATCTAAGTTCACAAGCATCGAGACATTACACATCGCTCGACGCCTGTGACCCAGAAGCGTCGACCCATGTCTGCTGCTCAAAAAGACAAGGTCGCCGCTGAAGATCTGAGACCAAGTCTAGAAGCGTCGAGCCAAGGAATATTACTCGACGCCGTGGAATAAGAAGTGTCGACTAAACTTCAGTTAGCTCAACGCCAGCAAAAAGAGTCTAAATGTGAAGGCAAAGTTAAAAGTGTCGAGCATCTACACATCGCTCGACACCTTATAGAAAAAGCGTCGACAGAGATACACAGTGCTCAACGCCTTTTCCTGAAAAGATCTGAGCTGAGAAATGTGTAACAGTTCATCTACAGCAAGCTGAGCCTTTGTCTATTCTGAAGCCATTAAAGACCGTTGAAGACTTAACGTCATGCTGACGTGGAGGAGCGTGTCAGATATCGCAGATGACGGGCTATAAATAGAAGGCATGACCTATGATTCAGAAGTAGAACACTTCTATTAAAAGCCATCATCTTCTCCGTCGTTCGAGAGAAAATCTGAGGAAGAATCTGAAGAAGTCATCTCCTCTTTCAGAATCGTACTACAAGAAATTCCTTAGCAATCTAGTGCTGAGATTATTTTCTGAAGAGAGAAGGTTAAGGAGGGAGAATCTATCTTCCTAAAGAAGAACAATCATCCCAGCCTGTGCAATTCAAGAATATCATTTTTGCTGATGCTGTTCTGCTGAAGTTTTCTATCTGATCTTTCAGATAGTTCAAGAAGACTCAATAAATTGGTGAATCTGAGTCTAAGTGTTGTTTTCTACTTCTTTCAAATTCTGTAGGATCTGAGTTGTCAGATTTGAGTGTAGGATCTTTCAAGGATCTGAGGTGTAGGATCATGTGTGATCTGAGTTGTAAGATTCAGGGGTGAATCTGAGTGTAAGCCTATTGTTATAAAGGCTGAGGTAGGATCTGTTGAGATCTGAGTTTATAAGATCTGCTGAGATCTGAGAGGATAAGATCTGTTGAGATCTGAGACTGTAGGATCTATTGAGATCTGAGCTGTAAGACCTGTTTGGTGGTCTGAGATCTGGAGGAGATATAAACCCTATCTAGCACACTGCTAGAGAGGAGAAGGGGGAAAGTGGATTACCCAAGATAAGGGGAACAACTATAAAATTATGTGTGTTTGTGTTTGTGTTTATTTCTTGAAAGCTCTGATCATTCATTTAGGTTTTGTTCAAGAATTGTAAATAGATTTTAAAATAACCTATTCACCCCCCCCCCCCCTCTAGGTGATTAGCTACCCTTAAATAAAGTCTTTCAAGTGCTATCAGAGGGAGGTTGTTCAAGAAAAGGTTTAACAACCTGAACAAGATCTCCTAAGGGTAGATTTGTTAAGTCGTGATGGCTAACAGTGAAGGAAACAAGGAATTCACATCAATGAAGTTACCAATCTGTAGAAAAGAAAACTTTGGGATTTGGAAGGAAAGGGTCAGATTATTCATGGAAGCCTCTGACCCTAGGATATACATCACTGTACTAGAAGGACCTTTTGTTCCAATGAAGGTCTCATTCACAGATGGAAGTATCAAGACTCCCAAAACATACTCTGAGATGACTAAAGATGAAGTGATTCTGGCCTCCATGGATAAGAGAGCTCAGAATATCATTGTGAGTGCAATTGAGGATTCAACCTTCCAGAACTTAATACACTGCAAAACTGCCAAAGAAATGTGGGAATCTCTCGTTGTCTATATGGAAGGGACTGAAGAAGTCAGAGATGACAGTGAGTCTCTTCTAAATCAGCAATATGAGGCTTTCAGACAAGACAAGAACGATTCAATAGCAATCTGCTATGAGAAATTCTTCAAAATTGTAAATGGTCTGAAAACCTATGGAAGAACTTTTACAGATTATGAGCTGAATGATAAATTCTTAAGATCCCTGAACAAAGAATGGGATATCAAGATCTGTGTTATCAGGGAAATGGGAAATCTGGGAAATATTCAGCCACAGAATCTATATGGGAAACTTCTGTCCCATGAACTTCACCTGAATACTAGAAAAGCTGAAGAAGGACACATCAAGGAAAATCCTATTGCTATGAAGGCAGAAAGTTCCAAGAGAAGCAAAGAAAGGATGTCATTATCCCCCAGGATACCATCTGAATCTGAAGAATCAGAGACCAGTAATTCAGACTCTGAAATATCAGATGGTGAACTGGCACTCTTCACCAAACAGCTGAAAAGGATGCTCAGAAGAAAACAACACTGGAAAAATAGACCCTCTCAGTCATCCAGATCTAAAAAGCACTCCAATTCTTTAGAAGGACTCAAACAAGATTCCAAGAAGGACAGGTATAACTCTAAACATAATAAATCTAATTCAGAAGAAATTGTGTGCTTTGGATGCAGGAAATCTGGACACATGATTGTTGATTGTCCTTAAAAAAGAAAGAACAACAAAAAGTCTGATGAAAGGAGGCACAAATCTGACAAGAAACATGAGAGGAGCCTAATAGCCAAGAAAGGCAAAGTCACTCTCAGTGACAGTGAATCTCAATCATCTGATTCAGATAGTGAAGAGGCACTCATAGCTTTGGCGGCTGTCAATGAAAGTGAAGACATTCTGAACCATAAACCTATGATAAGAGCCCCACTATCAAGGTCTGATAGTGAAGAGGATGAAGAAGAAAATACAGGACTCATGGCACTCAGTGATGAAGAGGATCAGGAGACAATCTCTAATGTGAAGGTACTTGATAAAACTCCTTTATCTGATTCTGAATCTGAACCTAAAACTATTTCTAAACCTGAGGCAAATTCATTTTCTTCTGATGAGAATGACTCAAAATCTAACTTTCATGAAGATAAAATTGTTGAGAAATATGAGTCACTTCTTAAAGCCCTTAAAAAGAGCAAAAGGCATAACAAAAAGCTACATAAAGAAATATCTGAATTAAAGCAGACTAATTCCCAATACTCTGAGGCAGCTGAGAGGCTGAATCAGGTAAGCAAGGAGCTTAGCAAATTAAAAGTCATGTCTATCATTCACATTCAGACTTTATGCACTAAGGAGAAATTAATAAAAGAACTTGAAGCAAAACTCCTAGCTGAAAGGAAGCTTGTGGCAAAGTTCTCAAAACCACAAACTATCCTTCCCATAATAGACACATTTTCTGCACAATACAGATCTGGCATAGGATACAATGGGAAGGCAGAAAATAAATCTAAAAATAATGACAAGGCACCTATGCAACCTATAAAATTCAACAAAGTCATGTCTATCACAAATGAGCATGATCTAAAAGTTGTGCATAAGTTTTGGAAGGGTGAGTGTTCAAATAGCAAAGATGACTCAATTCAACCAAGTATTAATGATGCCAAATCTCTATACAAAGAAAAAGAATTAACTCATCATGACTCCTTTGTATTTAAAGCAAACACCAATCTCAAAGGAGAGGAACTAAGACCAGTAGTGAAAACCACTGCTGTCAAGGAAACTAAATCAGTAAATTTCATTGAAACACTTTACAAAGCTCCATTGAATAAGGCAATTAAACAAAATGTAAGTCAACCCAAAGAAGTGAGAAGACCTCAAAGGAGATATAACAGATATGAATGTTGGTGCTGTGGAAAGGTTGGCCATTTTTCCCTTGACTGCTGGTTCAATCCAACTGTTCCAAAATTTAATTCTGGGAAACCAGTACTCAGACCTGTGGCAACACACACAACACAATGATTCAAACAACAAGTAAAGACACCAGCTATTACTAACAAAGTTCTAGGACCCAACTCTGTGTGGGTTCCTATGAAAAAGTAATTTTCTTATTGCAGGTTTGTCCAAAGACCAATCAAATTCCTATCTGGTATTTGGACAGTGGGTGTTCCATGCACATGACTGGGACAAGAAGTCTACTGAATGACTATACCTTTGTGAAGAATGGACCAAAGGTTGTATTTGGAGGATTTGACAGAGGTAAGACTAAAGGATATGACAAAATCACAAATGGAATTGTCACCATCACCAAAGTTGTTTATGTTGATGGATTGCAGCACAATCTCATCAGCATAGGTCAATTATGTGATCTTGGGTATGACATTTCATTTCACAAGGATGAGTGCCTGATCAAGAAAGAGAATGATATAATTCTCTCAGGCACTAGGAGTGGCAACATTTACTGTTTAAATTTTATATGTTATGATCAAATAAATCCCATATGCTTAGTTGCTGAAAATAAATTCTCTAGTAGTGTACAATCCCACAAAAGGTTAGCCCACATAAACTATAAAACTATAAATAAGCTTATTTCAGGAGATCTAGTGAGAGCAGGGCCTAAGTGGAAGTGTGTTCTGGAGGGTCACTGTCATGCTTGTCAAATGGGTAAGCAAACCAAGTCATCCTTCAAACCAATTGGTGAGAAGGATTCCATTAGATGTCCATACCTACTTCACATGGACCTATTTGGACCAATGCCAATTCATAGCCTAGGAGGAAAGATTTACACCTTTGTAATTGTTGATGACTATTCTAGATTCACATGGGTATTCTTCGTAAGACACAAGTCCGATACTCTAGAAGTATTCACTAGCTTTATTAGGCAAATCAAAAATGAAATAGGAAATACAGTAGTCAAAATTAGAAGTGACCATGAGACTGAATTTCAGTCAGGTGCAATGACCAAATTTTGTGAAAATCTTGGCATCTCACAAGAGTTCCCATCTCCTAGAACACCCCAACAAAATGGGGTTGCTGAGAGAAGAAATAGAACTCTCATTGAAGCCAGTAGGAGTATGCTTAGTGACTCCTCTCTTCCTGAGTATTTCTGGGCTGAAGCTGTAAACACAGCATGCCATGTGCAAAATAGAGCACTTATCAACAAAAGACTGAATAAGACCCCTTATGAGTTGTTGAAAGGTAGAAAACCCACTTTAGCCTACTTCAAAATATTTGGAAGTAAGTGCTTTGTATTAAATAATGGAAAGCACCATCTCACTAAGTTTGCTGAAAAAGCCCATGAGGGAATCTTTGTTGGCTATAACTCTCAAAGTAGAGCTTATAGAATCTTCAACAAAAGCTCAAATAAGATAGAAGAATCTATACATGTTGTATTTGATGAAACCAGCCTTATTTATAAGGATCTGGGAAGTCTCTCTAGTAATGCAGGTTCTACACAGAAATTGAAGGAGATGAGTATCAATGAACAACACATTGAAGACAATGAAGAAACTAATGGGACTGTGATTGTGAATAAAGAGGATGAGTCTCAACAAGAAGACAATCATGAAGAACCAATTGCTGTTGAAGAACCACATCATCCAGAACCTCTAGAACAGCCAACTCAAACAGATGCACCAAAATCACAAAGAGAGAATGAAAGGTGGAGGAATGCAACCAAACACCTGAAGGATCACCCCAAAGAACAGATTATAGGAAATCCAAATGAAGGTGTGCAAACCAGAAGAGGGAATTCAATACATGAGGCATTGCATCACAGCTTCCTATCCAAAATAGAGCCTAAGAAGTTTGATGAAGCCAATAAGGACCATTCATGGATATTGGCTATGCAAGAAGAGCTAAATCAATTTGAAAGATGCAAGGTCTGGATATTGGTTCCTAGACCAAAGAAACACAAAGTCATAGGGACCAAATGGGTATTTAGGAATAAGCTAGATGAAAATGGTGTGATTATAAAAAACAAAGCAAGGTTGGTTGCCCAAGGAAATAGACAGGAGGAAGGCATAGATTTTGATCAAGTGTTTGCTCCTGTGGCAAGATTGGAGGCAATCAGGCTATTCCTGGCATTTGCAGCACATATTGGATTCATAGTTTATCAAATGGATGTGAAGTCAGCATTCCTTAATGGAACAATACTGGAGGAAGTATATGTAGAACAACCCCCAGGTTTTATTGATTCTACTCATCCAAACCATGTCTATCTTTTATTAAAATCTTTGTATGGTCTAAAACAGGCACCTAGGGCCTGATATGAGATATTATCTAGATTTCTCATTGAGAACAAATTCTCAAGGGGAAAGATAGACAAGACATTGTTTCTTAGGGTAGTTAAAGGTCATATTATTCTAGTGCAAATATATGTAGATGATATAATTTTTGGCTCAACTGATAATAACCTTTGCAAAAGGTTTGCAAGCCTTATGCAAGGGAAATTTGAAATGAGCAGCATGGGTGAGCTCAAATACTTCTTGGGACTCCAAGTGAAACAGTCTGAGGAAGGAATCTTCATTTCTCAGACCAAGTACACCAAAGAGATCATCAAGAAGTTTGGAATGGAAAATTCCACTGTCATGAAAACTCCAATGGCAGCCAATATGTCACTGGACAAGGATGACAAAGGGAAACCTATTGATGAAACCTTGTACAGAGGTATCATTGGCTCATTGCTCTACCTAACTGCTAGCAGGCCAGACATTATGCTCTCAACATGTGTGTGTGCTAGGTACCAAGTGAACCCTAAAGAATCTCACTACACTGCTGTCAAAAGAATCCTGAGATATCTGAAGAGTACTCTTAATCTTGGCCTTTGGTATCCTAGAAGCAATGACTTTGAACTGACTGGTTTTTCAGATGCTGATTTTGCAGGATGCAAGGAGGACAGAAAAAGCACATCAGGCACCTGTCAATTTCTTGGCAAAAGGCTAATATCTTGGAGTAGCAGGAAGCAGACCAGTGTAGCTATCTCTACAGCAGAATCTGAGTACATCTCAGTTGGAAACTGCTGTGCTCAGCTACTTTGGATTCAACATCAACTCCAAGACTATAAAATCAAGCTAAGTAAATCTCCCTTATATTGTGATTCAACTAGTGCTATTGCTATAGCTAATAATCTTGTATCACATATCAGAACAAAGCACATAGAAATTAGATATCACTTTATTAGAGAACATGTAGAAAATGGAGACATCATAATTGAATATATTCCTACAGACAAACAAGTAGCTGACATATTCACTAAACCCCTGGATGAAACAAAATTTAATAACTTCAAAATTGAATTAGGAATGCTAAAAATGGAATAAAGTTGTCTTGAAACTAAATAAAATAAAGTTAGAATAAATGACAATTCTCAAATAAGTACAGAAAATGAAATAAATAAATGAAAATATTAATGAAGTCCTAAAAGGTGAGTGGAGTTATATCTGGCGTCGAGCAAGGATACCTGGCGTCGAGAGAAGATTCCTGGCGTCGAGAGAAGATTCTTGGCGTCGAGCGAAGATAAATGGCGTCGAGCAAGGCCATCTCGACAGGGTAAATTTGAACCATTTGATCAATCTTGTTAAACAAGTCCGGCGCGCGGCTATTCATCTTCTTGAACTAGAAATTCTATAAATAGGGAAGACACTTCTTCAGTACATATGCCGTAGAATTCTCAATTCGAAATTATCTGCCCTAGAAAATCTCTCCATCAACACTTTCAATCTACAATCAACAACAACAATGCCTCCCAAGAGCAGTGATTACCTTTACGAAGGAGGCGAGCTCGTTTGCAATGGATTCCAAACAGCACCAGAGGAAATCAAGTCAACCATCGAGCTAATCTACAAAGCAAGACTAGAATTCGTTTTATCTGAATCGACTCTAATTTGGAAACGAGAGGTCTTAGAACTTTTCTCCAATACAATAATAGACACCGCCAATTCTAAGCTAAAAACTACTGTAAATGGTAAGAAGATTAAGATTTCTCCTTCAAGACTTGCTAAGGCACTAGAACTGCCAAGATTCAAAAGTAATGAAGAAGAAGAAGAAGTGAGTTCTGAGCAGATTAGATTAGCCCAAGTCTGGCGTGGGATTGAAACATCACATGAAATTTCTGGGAGTATACTAAGGAAAGGGATGAATTCAAGAGGAAAACTGATGACAGATGTGATCGGAAAGGGACTATTATGCAAGACAGGGTCCCATGATAAAATCTCCAGGAAAATGTTTGTTTTTCTGACAAGGATTATTCATACATTAAGAACTGATTGGGGAAGGGTGATGTTTGACAGAGTGATCGAATGTATCCAGGCACCCAACCTGGGTAGGATATTGTCTCTATATTTAGTAAAAGTCATTCCAGATTATTTAAATAACAAACTTGGATCCAAGATAAATCATATGAAGAAAATGGACATCAGAATGATAGAGAGATGGGAAAGGATTTTATCAAATCATCCATCAACAGAATATTCTCCCAAGCAGAAGAGGTTCAAAAGAAAAAGGAGAAGAAGGTCTCTTCCAGCTCTTCAAGCTCATCATCATCCAAAAGAAAATCAAGATCCTCTCCAATCCATGACCCTAATCTCACATCATCTGAAGAAGAAGAAGGGAACAAACCCAGGGACAGTATTCCTGACACACCAACAGGTACTGATCCAATACTGGAAGGGGTTGACAAGATCAATAAAGAAAAAGATGAGAATGAGAAAGAAGATGAAGAGAGAGGAAGTCAACCTAGATCCCCTGCTAGAGATAAGGGGAAGTCTCAGAATGAGGGGGAGGCTCCAGATGAGATCCCTGCTCAGGAAAATACTAAATTTAACATGGCAGCAGTTGAAGGGGAGGCTCAGGATGAGATTCCTGCTCCAGACATTACTGATATTAACAATGCAGACATTGAGGGGGAGTCTCAGCATGAGATCCTTGCCCCTGAGAATTTTGATTCAGCCAATGCACAATTTGAGGGAGAGTATCATCCTGAGGTCCCTGCTCAAGAAAATCCTATTGTTGATGCTATGGATGTGGAAGGAGAGCCTGAAGCCACAAGGAAAGAGGTTGAGAAGGTGATTAAGATAGAATCTTCTTGCTCACATATGAGCCAGAGAGACGACTCTTTCATCAGAGAGGAAAGTAGTAGAAGTGATGGAATGGCAAGAGAAATCAATGTGGATCTAAGTGCAATACTACCTCAGTTGGAGGTGTTGCTCAATAATCAAAGAAGATTATTGGAACAGTATATTGAAGAAAATAATACAAAAATGAAAAATGAAGTAGATTTTCAGATGAAATTGGTAAGATTTGAAGTCAATCATCAAATGAATGCACTAAGAAAGGAAATGATAAAAAATTTCAAAAGAGCTGGTGCTTCTGTAGACTTTACAACTGAACAACTAGATGTAATCAAGGAGACTTCAAAGGAAATCAAAGAAAAACAAGCAGGTATTGCAAAGACTACAGATGATGTGCAACTGAATTAGGGAATTCTAAGCAACAATATGCAAGTGTTGTACAAAGAACAAGTTGCACAGACTCTTACAGGTACAGCTAAGATAGAAGCTAGGCTGCAACAACATGATGCTGCTATACTAGCCAAGATTGATGAGAGCTCCTCAATTCTAAAAGATCAAGTAAAGTGAAATACAGATACTATAGATGACCATCTTCTTAAGGTCAAGAAAACCATTGAAAGTGGAATACATCATCTGGAGGGCCAAGTTAGGTTTCAGAAGAATATTCTAAGAGATCATATAGCTGAAGAAGTCCTAAAGGGGGAGAGGTCAATGATTCAAGCCAGCTATGAGCATGCTGTGTGGACCTCTAATTCTATAAGAGAAACTTTTGGCTATCCTCCCATAGATTATAATAATGATCAAGTTTCTGAGACCAAGCCAGCATCTCTTACACAAATCCAAAAGCAAATTGCCAAGATGTACAGTCCTGAGGATAAAACCAAGAGAAAGAACTTTACCAGTGAACAAGTAGAATCTAGCAAAAGGAAGTTCAGAGAAGATGTTGAATCAAGGGTTGATTATGAACATTGGTCTCCCTCTTCAAGAGAAATGATTCTGGCAGCATGGGAAGCTGTGAAAGTTAATTCAGAAGAAAGAGGGAAATGGTACTCTGAAGCTGAGTGGTTGAAGCACAGGGATCAGGAGGAGCTGAAGATAAAATTCAAAGCTGACAAATTGGCCGGGAAAGTTCAGGCAGGTGATAAGGAGCCAATCAGATATTTTCCAAAGCTGTTTGGCTATTTCAAGAGAAGAAAAGAAGTTGTTGAAGTCCTTTCCAAGAGAGTCAAAAGAGGAATAGATATTAAGGAACCTGAACAGCATTAGGATTTGAATCTTTCTTAAAAATTCTCAGAGAAATGTATTTGATATAACTTTGAACAATCTTGATGAGCTCCCAGAGGAAACTATCTTTTATTATCATATATATATATATATGCCTGTGATGTGATTCTTTCCTTATCTTTACATGATTTATTCTGAACTGCTTGTGATTTTGTGCTCATATGAGAAATCATGTCTGAAATAATTTCTTTTGTTAGAATGTTTTGGTAATCTGATTCTATAAAGTATTATACTCATTATATTTTGATTACCTGTATAGAAAACTTTGGTTATCTTTGTAAAGAGGGATATATCATTGACTGAGGTTATGACTTCTTCAAATAGGGGGAGATTGTTGGGACCATTGTCCACAATGTCCTAGATTTGGAGAATTCCATTCCTAAGTCAAAGATATACCTCAGAATGTATTTGATATACTTTCTAGAATCATTGTGCAGAAGATCAGGACAAGCAAAGTGCTCAAGGAATTCATCTAAGTTCACAAGCGTCGAGACATTACACATCGCTCGACGCCTGTGACCCAGAAGCGTCGACCCATGTCTGCTGCTCAAAAAGACAAGGTCGCCGCTGAAGATCTGAGACCAAGTCTAGAAGCGTCGGGCCAAGGAATATTACTCGACGCCGTGGAATAAGAAGTGTCGACTAAACTTCAGTTAGCTCAACGCCAGCAAAAAGAGTCTAAATGTGAAGGCAAAGTTAAAAGTGTCGAGAATCTACACATCGCTCGACACCTTATAGAAAAAGCGTCGACAGAGATACACAGTGCTCAACGCCTTTTCCTGAAAAGCTCTAAGCTGAGAAATGTGTAACAGTTCATCTACATCAAGCTGAGCCTTTGTCTATTCTGAAGCCATTAAAGACCGTTGAAGACTTAACGTCATGCTGATGTGGAGGAGCGTGTCAGATGTCGCAGATGACGGGCTATAAATAGAAGGCATGACCTATGATTCAGAAGTAGAACACTTCTATTAAAAGCCATCATCTTCTCCGTCGTTCGAGAGAAAATATGAGGAAGAATCTGAAGAAGTCATCTCCTCTTTCAGAATCGTACTATAAGAAATTCCTTAACAATCTAGTGCTGAGATTATTTTCTGAAGAGATAAGGTTAAGGAGGGAGAATCTGTCTTCCTAAAGAAGAACAATCATCCCAGCCTGTGCAATTCAAGAAGATCATTTTTGCTGATGCTGTTCTGCTGAAGTTTTCTATCTGATCTTTCAGATAGATCAAGAAGACTCAATACATTGGTGAATCTGAGTCTAAGTGTTGTTTTCTACTTCTTTCAAATTCTGTAGGATCTGAGTTGTTAGATCTGAGTGTAGGATCTTTCAAGGATCTGAGGTGTAGGATCAGGTGTGATCTGAGTTGTAAGATTCAGGGGTGAATCTGAGTGTAAGCCTATTGTTATAAAGGCTGAGGTAGGATCTGTTGAGATCTGAGTTTGTAAGATCTGCTGAGATCTGAGAGGGTAAGATCTGTTGAGATCTGAGACTGTAGGATCTATTGAGATCTGAGCTGTAAGACCTGTTTGGTGGTCTGAGATCTGGAGGAGATATAAACCCTATCTAGCACACTGCTAGAGGGGAGAAGGGGGAAAGTGGATTACCCAAGATAAGGGGAACCACTATAAAATTCCGTGTGTTTGTGTTTGTGTTTATTTCTCGAAAGCTCTGATCATTCATTTAGGTTTTGTTCAAGAATTGTAAATAGATTTTAAAATAACCTATTCACCCCCCCCCCCCCCCCCTCTAGGTGATTAGCTGCCCTTAAATAAATTCTTTCAGGTACTATAACTATCAGGCGGTTTGATTATTAAACTGGATGTTTTAAAATAAGCAGGTACAACATAATGTATCAGGCGGTTTGAAATATTTAAACCAGTCGGTTCAATCATATCGAGCGGCTTAAAACCGGTCAGCTTTATAACGAGTTATCATAAGATGCCATAAGGCAGGTATCAGGATATCAAGTATAACCATGACCGGTCGGTCATTTCATTCGATTAGTAATTCTATCATACTTATGGGTATCAGTTCTATTCGCTCGGTTAAAAACAGGCTTTTCACAGGAAAGTGATTATGATTCTTATGGGGATAGAAATCATTACCAAGTATCAAGTCACTGACCGCCCGAGTTATATATAGGCCGCACGGGCTTATCAGTTAGTGTTTATACTCACAAGGATGGGCCTTACAGAAATCTGAGTTATAGGTCGTTCAAATTAAATACTAACCGCGCGACCTGTTGGTTGTTTTCTTATGACTTGGTATTCTCTATTTTGCGAAGCAATTATGTAAAGCCGGGTAATAATCGCGCGGCTTGGTCTTAAATATATGGAGCCATCTAATCGCACAGGACACATTCAAATCGTATAATCCATAATCAGGATCTCATAGCGGCTTAAAGTTATGTTCGGTTTCTGGTTGTCTCGAGGTATTCATAACAAGATAAGGCAGAGCTTGAATTTTTATCCGCCCAATTATATAAACCGCGTCGATTATTCATCAAGATATCATGATTGATGTTTTGTAGGATTATATCAAATTCACCGAGTCAGGATCAAAGGGACAGGCCGCCCGAACAAACTTTACAGTGTTCGAGTGGCTATCTAATTGAAATTCTAAAGAATCCAATGCTCTGACCGACCGGGTTGTTATTAAACCGCACAACCTGGTTAAAAGAGAAGGAGACCGCAACAATCACAAGTAAGTCGCAGAAAACGAACAGCTAAACAGGTAAAACTTTCCATTCATTATCAAAATGTCTTTACATCATTTTGTAACCGACCGACTAACAAAATCAAGCCGCCGGCTACACAAAATAAAAAGCAAAGTACAAAAAATAACAACTATGATTGCTCGTCCGGCTTAAACTTTTTTGACTCAGGAGAGTTTGAATCTTCGCTATCTTCAATCACAACGTCAGGAGAGTACCCTTCGCTACCCGACGAGGATGAACTATTCAGGTCGCCCGACTTATGTTCAGCTTCTTCTCCAGAATCACTGGACTCTGAGCCTGAGCTGCTCTCTTCCTCCTCATTAGCCGCAGTGGGCTCCTTGACGCCTTCTTCATCCTCATCATCGATCTCCTCCTCCGAACTGGTCCTATCGACCTTATTCTTTCCTTTAGCTTTCCTCCTGATCTTGTCCAACTTTTTCTGCAAGTTCGGATAGGCGTCCGAGAAGGTGAAGTTCTCAAAACTGGGCGCAAATCCACCAAGCTCTCACAGGTGGTCAAAGGCCCCGTCAATCCCCTCGGCTACGTGAGGGAAGAGTTCTTCCTGGTAGACTGGGTCTGTCTCATCATACTTCTTCTGCAAAAAGGAATAAAGGTGAGACCGCACGGTTTGAGGAACGAAAAAGTCGGCTAACAAGGTGATAACTTACCAACTCCGCCTCCTTCAGTCGCGCGACCTCTTTTTTCAATTTGATATTCGCCTTCTCCAGATGATCATTCGCCCTGATCAATCTTTTGAAGGTCATACCCATGAAGTGATTGGTGATGAAGCTCTCAGCACCAACCCGCGCGGCCTGTCGAGCGAGCTCTTCCTCAGGGATCTTCCTTAACCGCCTGAAGTTTCGCCGGCCATAAAGGGCAATGCCGACGGCTTCTGCGCGCCGGACAGATTTTTCATTCGCCCAGTGGGGGAGCGCAGTGGAGACTTGGACACCGTCGCCATCCGGGTGCCAGGACAAGACCGTGCGTCCTTCAGGTCCTTCACCTTGCTAAAAGAACGGAGAGAAGAGAAGTCTCCAGAAGAGGCCGAATCCTCGACATCAGACATCAGCGACTTGTTTTTTCGCTGCCTCTTCTCCCTCTGAGTCAGAACTAAGCCGGCCTGACTGACCGGCTTGTTATTAGGAATAATGGCTTCAGCTGTAAAAGAGAAAGGTATCAGAACGAAAGACCGCGCAGTCAATATCAGAGCAGGAAGCGGGTTGAAAGAGACTTGCTGTCTTCAGGCCGGACGTTCTCCAGCTCAGACAGCAGCAGAATGGAGTGATCTACATTAAGCCGCTCATTTTCAAGGAGCTGGAAGGTTTCCATCTCGGTCTTGTTGACAACGACTTGCTGAAAAACTTCTTCTGACCGCACCTGCGGGTTGGGATTTAACAGGCCAAGTCGGCCTTCAAATATCAAATACCTCTCTGACCAGTCTGTAACCTTATTTGCGAGGTTAACCATCTTCAATCCCCTACAGCCAAAGTATAAGTGGCCCTTAAATACCTTCGACTCGGAATAAGGGATAGCCCGCACCGAGAAGATCTTTCTGAAGAGGTCCATTGAGAAGCAGACTCTCTCAGATCACAGATAAGAGATGAAGCTACATATAGCGGCTATCGAGTTGGGGGAGAGTTGTCTGGGAACAACCCCATAATGGTCGAAGACCATGGCGAGCTCGATAGGGATTGGGATCTTGAAGCCGCAATCGAAGTGATCGATTGGGATGGCGATTTGATTTGGGGCGGAAGAATTTATCCGCTCGTCGCGGAGTGGAAGCCGCGTGAGCAACGAACTCCTTACCATATGCTTCTCCACGAACTCATCCAGCTCCGCTTTGGTCAGGCGGCATTCCTCGTGGTCGGCCGAATGGAACATTAAGGCCGCATCAGATCGCGTAGCGGACACCTTCTCAGGTCGCTTCGGCCGGCGCTTAGCTCCCATCTTGAGATTCTGTTGAATGAGTCTTCGGAAGGGTCACTACTTATAGAGTAAGTGATCTGCATTTAGCAAGGTCAAATCGCGGCTAGCCTAATCAACCCGCGCGGGCAGAATTTCACACAGCAAGCCAGTTCATAAGCAGCAAACCACAAAAAATAAAATCAAAGCAAGCGGTTTAAAGAACAGCAGAAACAAGCCGCTCGACTTACAAAGTAATTCACAGACATCTATCAATATTCTAAGGAAGAAAATATAAGCATTCAAATAACAGACCGCACGGTCTGAATAGCAAACCGGATATCATAAAATTAAGTTCAAACATTCAAAGTTGTCCAAAGGACCGAATAAAATAATATTACAAGCATTGTTTGTAACCTCTCACTACTGGCGGGCATCACTTGGAGCATCCTCTCGATGAAGTCGAGCGACATGATCACCGACTTGAAGAACGGTACCGTGCATCTGATTGATACTATGATGGAGGTGGTTAATAATGCTGTGAAGCCGCGCAGCATCCCGCTCTACTCGCGCGGCCGGAATCATGCGAGCAGGCAAGGCCGATGCGGTCTCACTTGCATTAATAACGAGATCAGCTATCCCGACCGGTGGATGAGCTGAACTCGTCCCAACAGCCGGGCGGTTTGATCCACGACGCCCTTCATCAGTCGTATTATAAGGTCGCCGGCTACCGCCGACTTCCCTTATTAGATGTAGGTACTTATCCCTGTAATATGCGCAGTCGTCTTCAAGCTTTCAGATCTCCTTCTTTCCTCTGTCAAGTCGAACGGTCATCTCCCTTTCCTTCTCCCGTCTTTCTTTCCTTTCAGCCTCCAGCGCAACTCGCATCGCAGTTTTTTCATCCTGGGCGGCCTTCTCCCGCTCCTCGAGGACCTTCACCTGTTGCTAAAGGATTTCAAAATTGCCTTGGAGTGCGGCCATCTCCTCCTCCTTCCGGGTGTTCGGGTTCAATGAGGAGCTTGAAAGGGATGAAGTCAGTGGAGGAAAGCAAGCCACCAAGTCGCCCGGCTTCGGAATGGATTCTTGATCGTCTGCAGCAAAAAAGACACGGTCAGAAAGGTCGAGCGAATATAATTTTATAAAAGGGGCATAACTAGACCTCTCATTTCAAACTCTTCTCGCTTACAATCCGCAACGGTGAGATTAAGGTTCGAATGAATGGGTCGCCTCGCTTGCTCAGGATCCATCTTTCGGCGCTGCTCTCTCCACGACCTCTCATTCTGCCTTCGCTTAGCAGCCGAGAATTGAGCAGCGGAGGGAAAGAAGCTCGGTGGCGGGTTCAGTATCAAGTCGCTTAACTTTTTTCGAGACCGCGTTTGGAAAAAATGGACAGGGCGGTAACCCGCAACTCCTTTACCTTGCGCAAGAAGATTGAGCGGCGGCTGCGCCGGCTTGTTCAGACCCTCTCTCGTCCTCTCCGCCTTCACTTTCATAAGCCGCAATCCGGCCATCACGAGGTCCTTAGAGCCCGGATCAGACTTCTCAATTTTGGTCGCATCCTCTCCGGGGGGTCAACCACATTCAAGTCGGCATAAGTGTCCAGTAGTTCGTCCTGCTTCTTAAGGGAATCAAAATCCTTGATAATATCGCTCACAGTCATGTTATGCGCATCAGTAGAAACCTGGTCGCCCGGCTTGGGGGAAGGAGTTATCAGTCCCTCCGAGACTTCTCTTTCATGCGCCTTGTTTTGAAGGCTGCCCGCTCCCGGTTTCCTGGAGGCCGCTCTATTCTTGGCCTTCAAACTTTTGGCCTTCCTCAGGAGCCTATCCGCTGTCGTCTCAACCCTTTTTCTCTTTTTAGTCGACTCCTGGACGGCTTGTTGTGAAGGGATAGGGCTGTCCTCGACATTTATCACCGGGCTTTGTTGTTCTGTCGGCTTGGGAGAATCAACCGCCTCTCCTCCATCATCACTTATCTTCAGATGGAATACCCCAGAAGGAGTAACCTTCATATTGAAAGAGCCGCCATCGGTCTTCGAAGGAACGACTTCAGAGTTCGTCTTGTCCAAGAGGGCTGGCGGATCGGTTGCCTGGTTAGAAGGAGCAGGCGAATCAGCCGGGGTCGGGTTGGAACAACCCGCTCCACCCTTGGACGATAGATCATCTGTCAGTAAAAGGGCCAGCTCGGTCGACTTCCCCACAGAAGCGACAGAAACTTTTTGATCAACTTTTTCGGGTTGAGGGGTCTTCTTCTTCTTCTTTTTCTCCTTTGAGCGGTCTCCCCCGCGGCATTTATTCGTCTTCTGGCGGCCTTCGAACTCAGCCATGAGATTCACCATCTTGACTGCACTGTCTAGCCGGAAGGTTCTGACCGCAAGAGGCGAGTAGCGACCCGTGATAACGCTGTAATTATGCGGAAAATGAATCTTCCAGAACATTTTATAACCTACAAGGCAAGGTCGGCGCGGTCTCCGGCTAGAACTAATATTTTCGAAATCTCTTTGGGATTTGAAAATATGCGGGGATTATGTTTACCCAGAAGACTGCCTCCGAGTAGCACTTATCTCAGACCGGGCGGTCTGAGGATACAAGTCACCCGGTTCAAATTCAACAGGGTCCATCAACACCAGCCAACACAAACCGGGCGGTCTGATAGAATTCAGGTTGCCTCCAAGGATTGAAGATTGCCAAGGCTCAAGTCCAGAAGGCAAGCCGCGGTCTCAAGTCGGAAACGACCCAAGTTGCACCATGAAGACTGTCAGGGCTCAAGTCCATAAGGCAAGTCGCGGTCTCAGGTCAAAGACCGCCCGGGTTGCATCATTGCCTTGATCGCAGCATCTTCAGTCTCCGGCCAGGACAGATCGGAAGCGCAAGCCGCCAAGACCGCGCAACTTCTTTCTTTTCTCCTTTCTGTATCCCGTCACCGCCTGCCCAATTCTCCTGTACCCGGGCAGGCGGTTATTTTATCCTTGCCTGTTCGGGCAGGACCCCGAGCCTATAAATAGGGGCGACGACGTTCCCAAGGCACGCACACTCGAATCCCGGAGCTCACTTGTTAGAGCTGCGGTCTCAAGTTTACTGTCTTGCGACCTGTCTGACCGGCCGACTTCTGCTTTCCTGCTTCTGTAATCCGTTATAACTTCTTCATTTGAATCAAAGGAAAGCCCATCACAGGAGTGGCATTCGCCGTGACGGGCGAAGTCTGGCCTCGACCGCTGCCAGCGGTCTAACTTTCTCTAACCAAATAGTAACCGATAGCCTGCAGCCTCCGATTTCCTTCGGAGGTGCATTTCCGGATTCAACATTATCTCTTAAAACTTAATGAGTTTATAAATCAAATTGATCAAAATTCAAAATCATATTTTATTTTGATGACCTATCTATTATTCTTATATTCACTGCTTATAAATATCTTATATTATCCATATGAATCAAACTCTAAATTTGTTATAAGATATTTATCTAAATTATAAAGAAAATAAAAAAAAACATATTGAAAGATTAATTGTCTTAAATGCTGATGCCACACACACCACCATGATCTATTGATGTCCTTCGATAAAATTCTCTAAAAATCATATATCATAATTCATATCAAAAATCATCTAAAAACAACTATCTCTATCACATGTATATGAATTATATGATGACTATTGGTATTATAATTGATTATCATGGTTGGTGTATTATGTGTGTATTGTGATTTATTTCAAGTTTAGACCTTAGAATCATCTTGATATCAATAAGATCAAATCAAATAGAATCTTCACTTCATTCTAGGTCTATAAGTTGAAACACTATCAAACTTTGGCATAACATTAATATCAAACTTATCATACTAACATTGTCACCTAAAGAATATTTGTGTCTATGTTAGGCTTTATGTGTTTACCAAGTTATACATGTTGGGTATTATTATCTAGGGCTTATCCATGATATTCTTTACATAAACATCATACTAATCATTTAAATTATGCTTATTTGGCTTATTCGAACATGATATCTTGTGCTTACATCTCCTATCATTTCCAACTTACACCATAATTGACAAATATAAGCCTTAGAAAAATTAAAATGAAGATATAATAAAATATATCTCATGCAATGTTTATTTGGTAAAGTCATATACAAAATCGCTAATGTTTCATACAATTTGCACTATCTAGACATCTCTAAAAATTCTGAAATTTCTGCATGAAACTACTCTTGGGACACTTAATCAAGATCCATAATCAGAATTTCCAAAATCTTGAAAATCAGTGTACTGTTTGCCGCACTAGCTCTAGCGCCGGCGCTAGCTCGAGTGTCTGATTTTGTATAATTTTACAATTCTGAAAAATCACTAAAAATATATTATTGTATATGTACTACTCATTTTTGCATCTATGCCGATAATTGTTTTTTGAAAAAATTAAAATATAAAATTACAAAAGCTAAATTACAAAAAATATTTTTCTTGCTTCCTTTCTTTGGTTATTTGTTTGATTTCTATTTCTATATGCAAAAATCAAATACAAAAAGATAAAACAAAAACAAGTATCAAAATTTATCTTTTGAACTTAACTTTTCTATTTACATGTATCTTGCGAAAGGGAGATTTGGGCTATCATCCCATCACTTCTCCTAGTACCGGGCGAACCCCTCACATGGTAGACCTCGGGAAGTCCAAGATCAATTTTAAGAGTTCAAACTTTAAATCAAATTTAAAAAAAATATATCAAAAATACTGTATGGATTTTATTGTGAAAATCAAGCATGATTTAATATATTATTTAGAACTTCTATAATGTTGCAATTCATCGGTTCAAACTACTTTGAACATTGTTTTTATCATGCTTTGATATATCTGTTGGACTTGTGTGTCACATCCCTTTGTTTGAGAATAACAAATCCCAAATTATATTTGATCTTGCTTGTCGTGTGTTTATATTGTGCAAGAACTATATGTGTAATACTCCATAGGTAGAAAGCAGCATGGAACCAACAAACTGAACTTAAGCACTACCGCCAGCGCTATGGGTTACCGCAGGCACTAGTGTTATCGCCTAACACTAGCTCGAGTTCGTGCCACAACGCCACGTCGCCGACGGTTTCGTAACCGCTCCACACGAACGGTGCCGCAGGCGCTAGGAGCTACCGCAGGCGCTAGCGAGAAGTTTTATAAATTGGAGCTTTCTTTCTCATTTTGTACATCCATCCAAGAGAGATTGCTTGTGCCACAATTCTATTGTTGTTATGCTGCCGAAGATGGATCTCCCACAAAAAGCTTAAGGAGAATTCTGGAGGAGTACTACGTCACGCTACATCCGAAGGACGATCGCTTCGACCTCGCTCATACTACAACGATCCTTCATCTCCGGCTTCAGAAGATCTCATATAGGAAGTTTTAAATATTGTTATCATTATTTTCATTCCATATATTTTTGTAACCGTTTAGAGAATTCGCCTTGTGTTGGCGACTAGGTCCTTGTGCGGCTTAGGGGGAATTCGCTGCGTGTGTTGGCGACTAGGTCTAGGAGATTAGATCTAGGGGGTGCTCGAGGCCATATCCGGGGAAGGATTGGCTAGAGCGTCTTGAGGCCATATCCGGGGAAGGATAGGCTAAAGCCAACCGGTTCGTGGGGATACGAGTCGGTATAGAAAAGGAAAAATTATTTTCATTTGTAAGGCTCGGATTTCTAGCGATATAAAAATCAAATTTATGTAAACACCTTTTTATATAAATACAATCATGTCTCTATTTGTGTTTACTTGATTTCTCTCCTTTGGCATAATCTCTAAAATATTGGTTACTAAGTTTTTAATTCTAATTACTTTATCTAAATTGTTTATTTCAATCTCTTTCATCATAAAACAATTTAGTACTTGCTTCTAAACTTGGATATTATGATATTCTCACAATTTAGCTAAATTATTATTTTGCCTTTTCCAATTATAAACAATTTAGTAATTTTCATAAAATTATACAAAGAATTTTATTCCCTTATTCAACCCCTCTCTAAGGGTGCCAATCGATCCAACAATATCTACTCATATGTGCACCAATTATAATAAAAAGGTTGTGTAGAACCAAGCTTAGCATGCCTCTGAGTATGAGTAAATGTTTTATGATTGATAATGATATTTATTTACTCACTTATTTTGGCAAAGTCTACATGTGTTTTTAATCCAAGAATGCTTGATTGTGTATTGTAATTGTACAACGAATTAAATTTGCACAAGTATCTTACCTACACTACATTTATTTGCACTCTTAAAAAATTAAGAAAAGTGGTTGTGCTTTCAAAATTACATTGGTTTGCAAAACAAGTGTATTCGGAGAACTTTGTATAAAAAATAATCATGAAATAAATTGACAAAGATAATTCCACCAAGCACTACTTGAACCTCCTGATAAGTCTTAATAAGTGCTGTGAGGTTGAGCACCTTGGATAGAATAGTAAAGTGTCTTGTACAAACCTTCATTTTTACACCACTTATTCTTAAGTACACCGGATCACAAAAATCAATATTGAAAAATAAAGTATGTGATCCCCTAAGCACTATTTTGCGCCCTGATAAGTCTTAATGAGCATTGTGTGTGCAAAGCATCTTGGTAGTTGTACATTTTTTTCTATGTGCATTGAAGTGTGTGGAAGTAAAATTATTTGTGTTTTATTGTGCACTTTACTCTACATATGTCTTGTATTTATGATTAAATCATTTGTTTACTCTATTCAAAATATACTTATGTGCACATCATTATCTTCCATAACACTTCTTCTCATGAGTATTGGATCCTAATGCTAAGTTCCATACAACTCTCTCTCTCTCTCTCTATATATATATATATATATGCACTAGATAACCTAGCATGCTCTCTACAATGTTTTGTATGATTTGAATTTGTGGATTAATATAATGTTGTAGTAATCTCTTTTTGAAAATATTATTTCATGCTTGGTTACTTTATTACTTAAAGATTTTAAAATGAAAAATGATTTACAAAAACATCTTCCTTTTTGGAATTTAACTCATATATCTTCTTATGAATAGACATGATTACAAAAAGATGTTTCTTGTATTTCTATAAGTCCTCCGCATCATCACCATATATTTTTTACCTTGCGCTTTCATGCTTATATCAAAGTCTTAAATCACAAAATTCCTTTTTCAACAAGTAGTAGACTTGCTTGGTAGAATTTATATTGGTTATTCTAAACACGTACATCATTTTTATGCTAAAAACTCTGATTTAATAATGGATTTCAAAATAGCTATGTTTTTTTTAATATTCAAATAAAAATATAAACTCATAGGCTATGAACTTGTCATTAGATTTAAATGATTAATGTTTCCAATGATTATTATCCCATGATTACATTTCTCACCATAGCGAGGGCGTAGGGTTGTAGACATTAGATAACCTAACCTCTAAGTCATGTCTTATCCTAAATCGGGGAGGGTTCCAGTGGGGCCTTGCGAGGCACTGGGGGGGAGTTGTAGGTTGAGTATTTTCTAGCGTTTGCATATGGGACTAACACCTAACCTACGATATGTATGCAGCTCCTCATGACCATCCGTCACTTAGTACATGGCTAGGGTGTAGACATATTATCTGGGTAGATTGGTTACTTGGAAATCATTTTTTTTAAAACTCTTATATAAAGGGAAGAACTAACATGATAATATTGAGTACTTGGTAAATGTTATTCTGTTCATCTTTATGCTAAAAACTCTGATCTATTTCTATGAAAATACTTATGCTAAATACTCTGATTTATTTCTATAAAAATTATTATAAAACTCATTATCATTTTCTTTCCTCTCAAAAGCTCGATCGTGCCTTATTTTATTATCAAAACTTTTATGTGTTTTGTTTCCTTACCCACTTTTGCTAATAACAAAAGAGGGAGAACTAACATGATAAATATAATCCACTATCAAAATGGAAAACTAATATGATTAATTAAGATGATAGCTTACATATTAGGGGGGCATTCACTAAGGGGGAGCATGTATTTAGGGGGAGCAATTCTAAATACTAAAATCGATAATTATCCTAAGTCATCACTCACACACACACACACACAAGTAGATTTCATCATGCTTATATATTAATGCTCTGATTTATCATTAATGGATTTGTTATTATCAAAAGGGGGAGTTTGTTGGAATATCTTCCGCATCTCCTAGGTTTGGGAATAACAAATCCTATGTGTATTTGATCTTGTGTGTTTAAGTGTGCAGGAAACAAAGTCCATATGACTCAAGGATGACATAAGAAGGTTGCCCCCAAAATTGGGCCAATAATTCTAACATGCCCAATAGCGTCGACGGTAGCACTTAGTGCCCGGCTAGCGATGATTAACGCAATCCTGGGAGTATATTTAGAAGGCGCTAGCGCTAGGCGGTAGTGGATAGCGCAAAGCACAGAAGGCAAGACGAATATGTTTCCTCGGATTGAAGATTCTCCCGCGCCAAATATTGCGTAATCTGGGATAGCGCCGGCGGTAGCGATAGCGCATGCGCTATCTCCAAGCATATAAAAAGGACCCCTTGGATCCGTCTTCTTCATCCTCTCCCACTACTAAATTCCAGAGCTTCGTGTCACATCATATAGAGGAAGGTTCAGAGAGATACTCCCACAAATCCATGAAGGCTTAAGGAGATTCGTGGAGAAGATTTCAACACGCGTCATCATCGCGATGAAAGACCGCATCGACTACGATCATACTCTGCGGGTCTTCGTCTACTTCTCCAAGAGATCCATATAAGGAGTTTTTATATTGTTATCATTTTATTTCACATCTTTTCTGTAATCGTTTAGTGAACTCGCCTCGTGTTGGCGACTAGGTCTGGGTAGGACTAAGGGCAGAAACTCGCCTCGTGTTGGTGACTAGATCTAGGTTAAGTTTATGGGGTGCTCGAGGCCATATCCGGGGAAGGATTGGCTAGAGCGGCTTGAGGCCGTATCCGGGGAAGGATCGGCTAAAACCAACCGGTTTGTGGGGATACGAGTCGGTATAGAAAACAAAAAGAGTCTTTCATATTTCGCCTTGATTTCTAGCGTCATTGAAATCGAATTTTGTAATAAATTTTATTAATATTAATCATGTCTCTCTTTGCGTAATAAAATTGGTTTGATCTTCATTTCTCTAAATTGTTTATTATCCTCTCCTTCATTATAAAATAATTTAGATCTTTATTCAAAATCACTATTTTGATCTCTTATTATTTCAAGTATTCCAAAATATAAGAAAAAGTTTTAAAACCCTTATTCACCCCCCCCCCCCCCTCTAAGGTCGCCTACCGATCCAACGCATGCCCTAGTTCACGGGCGTGGCGTAGGGCATGACATGTGTTCACGACCAGAACCTTCTCCAGAACTACTTCCAGAGCAATTTTAAAGTTACACGCCCTTGGTTACGGGCGTAACCACGCGCGTGACTCCAAGTCACGGCCATGACCCGACCCAGCCATCTTCCTGCTGCCAGATCACGCTGCCAGCTTAGTTTAAGATTACACGCCCTCGGTCACGGGCGTGACCGAGGGCGTGACTCGTCCGATAACCGCCGCAATCACTCCAGATTGAGGACCTGTTCTATACATATATATATCAATAATAGTAGGCCCTACTATATATACATATATGTCGTAGTTATTGTCAGTAACTATTTAGAGCCACTGTCACCTGCTTATATAATCTGCTATTGATGTCCCTCAACTTTTTATCCTCCAGCCCGGTGCCTAGGAGTCATGGGGGGAGGGGGTGGAAGAATCTGCTTAGTCTTTTTGACTAACGGTCGGTTGTGACCATAATATTTTAGGAGTATGCGGAACAGGTGCACCAACAACATGTCTAGGAGGAACAACGATCCAGGATGATGGTGCTTAAGAAGATCGTGCAGTCACCAGAAGCAGCCGCAGATAAGTGTGATTAGTGTATTAGTTTACTTCCGCAAGCGATCTTGTAGTGAGGAATTCATGTACGGGGCATAAGCCCCTATTACAGTATTATTTGTCATACTCTATTGTATCTCATCTTGTGGAGACAACTCTTTAAATTTGTTATTTGCATAATGTGTGATGTGGACTTGAAATATTTATACTTTTATTCTTATGATTTGTTGGTTGTCCTGAATGAAAAGAATAGCCGGCAAAATCGGTGTCTTGCGGTGGCAACCTTCCTGTGAGTGGGTGTCACCGCGAGGCGGTGGTTCTGGGCGGTAAGACCCTGGAAATGAATGCAAAAAGGGGGGTCTTACACCTGGCGGGACCCACTCGAAGATTCCCTAAAAAATCATACTTGCTCGCCAAATGGGTGGGTTGGACTTTCTTTCCGAGCTTGAGACAAACTCGCAAAGAGCGGGGATTGTGTATAACCCTCATATTTATCGAGCGAGTCCATCTAGATGCGGAAGAGGCTGAGGCTACGACTGTCGTTCGACATTTTTGGGCAAGGGCGAGCAGACCATAAAAGGGTCCACTCGCCTGGTCTTTTCAATATGAGACCTATGCGGGAGGGGGGAGTGGACCAATTGGTCCACTCGCCCACCCCCAAAGCAGGGGGCGAGTGGACCAATTGGTCCACTCCCCCGCCCCCAAAGCAGGGGGGCGAGTGGATCACTTGGTCCACTAGCCCGCCCCCTAGGAGAGGGGGAGAGTGGACCATTTGGTCCACTCGCCCGCCCTTTAGGCGAGGGGGGGGGGGAGTGGACCGCTTGGTCCACTCGCCCTCCCCCAGGCAGGGGGGCGAGTGGACCCCTGGGGTCGCATTTTCCCCACCTGTTCGGCCAGGTGCGAATACATCTGAGGGACGCGCTTTCCCATCAGAAAATTGGATTTGGATCGAGGATAGTGTTTTCATGCAGCGGAGCTCGGCTATTGACAGACCTTTTTGGCTATCCGCAAACCAGTTTCAGGAAAGCAATAAATAGCCCCCCATGGACACCTTGAAGAAGCATCAGATTTTGGGTATTGGAAGAGAGAGAGAGAGAGAGTTTTACCTTCCAAGGTGCCCAACTAAGCTTTGGTTTGGGAGAGGAAGATCTTCTAGATCTTTCGGGTTAGTGGCGGGACCTCCTCGCTACAGCTCGCGGGGTCTGTTTTGTCTAAGTCCACAACAGTGATAGGTTCCTTGACTCTATGTAATCGGCCTTGCGCTCTCGCTCAAGATAAGTAAGGGCAAGCTACCTACCTATTTCGAACTATTTGATCCCGATTTTAGGGTTTCAACAAGAATGGGTCTAGAATGCCATCTCTTTTGGTAGTGGACCAATGATAGGGCGGCCGAGAAACACCACTTCAGTGGCCTGAGTGTGGAGCATTAAACACATAGTAGATCTAAGCGTCGTGAGAGTTCTAATGGTTACCATATGGGGGACTGGAGGTGTTGAACGGAGGCGCGACGACATGGTGGCGGTGCGATGCCAAAAAACCATTTCTCGCTTGTCCATCCGCCATCGACGATCTCCAAAGGTCTCTCTCATTTTGTTTGGGGCCGTAATGATGGTAAGGACCAAAATGAGACGTCATGGGGATATATAATAGGGTTTAGGGGATTTATTCCCCATGGACTTCATTTAAGAGGGTGTCGGTGGACGATTGGGCTTCTACAGCACCTCTTGGTGTTCTCAACTGGTTCCTCATTGAAGAGGGACGATTCCTCATCAATGGTGAGACTAGAGCCCACCAATTCAAGGCAAGGGAAGAGATTGAAAGGTTGGCCAAGCTCCTTGGTGTCAGATTTGACCTTTTTGTCAAATCTTGACCTTTTGCTGACAAGGCAGGGCTAATGGAGGAGTGAGATGACTGATGAGTCAAGACCAACTTGACATGAAGTTTAAATAATTCCAGCAAAGCTTAAAGGGTTTAAATGTGAGGGTTTGACCTTGGTTAACCTAGAGTTGACTTAAATGATGAGGTGGAAGTCAAAGGATGAATGTGGAAGGGGCGTGACAAGGCTTAAGTGGTCATTGCAGAGTTTGGTTAGCTAGGGAAATTCTAAGCATCAATTCAAACTTAAGTTGACCAAAACAATCATAGAGGTTGCCCTTGATTTGACTAAACCACCCTTAGGGGTTCTTATGTCATTATGAGCTAGGAAAGGTGAATTCCAAGTCACTACATGACTTGGATCCACAAATTAGTCACTAGGGTGCTCTAAAGCTTAAGACCGAGATAGGGTTGACCAAATCAACTATATGGTAGACTTGCACAATCACTAGGGAAAGTGACTCTCCATGAGGTCCCCCATGAGCTTATTGGGGCTTGAAAAGTCTCTTGAGTGAAGTGAGTCTCAAAATACAACATAGGGCTAGCCTAGAATCACTTGACAAGGGCATCAAAATTTTTAGGATCCCTAAAAAATCTGGGATGTTACATGAGTAAGGCTCTGGCTAGGGATGCAAAGATGAGAAGAAATGCTCACATGTCATGAATCGAGGGAAAGGAAAGGAATAGACTACCTGCTCAAGGTTTCCTCGACATTGTTGTCGGATCGGTTGTGGAGGCGTCATCGCGATGAAGCTCCTCACCCGCAGTATCAAGGTGCACCCTTATTTCTCTGCCGAGGTCATCAGCTTCCTCACGAAGAATGACGCTCTTTCGCTCTTTGCTGAGGGTTTGATGGGGTCGGGAGAGACTAGGCTGACAGAGTGAGGGTTTCGTGATTGGCCTTTCCTCGATTGTATTGGGTATTAGATCGGACGCCCAAAATTATTTTCATGATGGGGTCGGGAAAGTACTTTTTATAATATATATATACACACACACGAGTGACAGTGCATGGGGGCCGCCCGTGCCCCACGCGACAATAGCCTGCCTGCACCCGACGTGCTTTGCCCGCACCCGGCGTGCTTCGCCTACCCCCAGTTATATTTAATTTATTTTCCTTTTTTTTAGAAATTTTAAGAATTAAAAAACTTAGTATTTTATTTTTAAATTTTTTAAAGTATCTGTATTTTATAGAACTATATTATATATGAAAGAATATAAGGTTTGTAGTCTAAGTCACCTAGAGGGGGGTGAATAGGTCTTTTAAATTTTACTTGATTAGCTTTAGCTGTTTTCAGAGTTGGTTCAAAGAAATCAGCAAACACATAAAGCACACAATAATTTATAGTGGTTCCCAAAGACAGTGTGTCTATGGGTAGTCCACTTTCCCCCTCCACCCTTCTAACAGTGTGTTAGACAGGGCCAACTTCTCCAATCTCGGCTCAAAGAGCTTACAACACAAGTTCCTCAGAACTTCTCAGATCAAGAATGATCCAACCTCAGGACACAAGTCCCTACAACTCAGAGCTATCACCAGCTCCTACCTCAGGCACGGCTGCCCTACAAACTCAGAGGATAACACCTCCTACGGCTCAGACAATAATGTCCTACAACTCAGACCTCTCCCAGGTCCTACCAGTCAGAGGACTCCTCCTCCTACAGCTCAGACCAGCTCCTGGTCCTACCTCAGGTTGTTATGCCCTACCTCAGATCTGCTCCAGATCCTACACTCAGGCCTTCATCCCTACAACTTAGAACCCTCAGGTTCCTACAAACTCAGACCAAATGGTCTTATAGCTCAGGCAAGATGCCCTACAAATAAATGATTTAGAAATTTATTCTACAGTAGAATTACTCTCATGTAGATCCTGCACCTTTGGTGCTTCCTGTAGCTGAAGATGTCGATGTCAGCTACTAACTTGATCTTCCTGTTCGACAGAGTGATGGAAGATCACCTTGCTCCTTCTTGCAAAGGAACTAACTTTCTTTCTCTGTTTTCTTCTTCTTGTTCAGTGAGGAGGAGGAAGAAGACGAGAGCTTCAGCCGTCAATGTAACAGTTGATCTCTTTTTCACGTTTCCGAGAGAGAGTTTCAAATGTGCCCTAACTCTTCCTTTTATACATCTCTGATCTTCAACGGCTCTTAGCTGATCTGCTGAGAGGTATGGGAGAAGCTGGTGGACCCCACACAGCTTTTCTGCAACTAGTCCTAGCCGCAGGACCCGCCGCCCTACTTTTCCGTAGAGAAGGACTGCGCTCGACGAAGGTGGAACACTCTGCGTTCGACGAACCAGCTGTCCCCTTCGTTCGACGATCTTGCCAGCTCAGCGCTCGACAAACTTGCCTTGTGTATCTTCTCAGCTGTTCCGCTGAGACGGCTCCTCGTCTCAGCGTTTGTCGAACGGCGTTCAGCGTTCGACGATCTTGCCAGCTCAGCGCTCGATAAACTTGCCTTGTATGTCTTCTCAGCGGTTCCGCTGAGACGGCTCCTCGTCTCAGCGTTTGTTGAACAACGTTCAACGTTCGATGATCTTGCCAGCTCAGCGGTTTCTGCTTCGACCTTGTCTCAGCGGTTTCTGCTTCGACCTTGTCTCAGCGGTTTCTGCTTCGACCTTGTCTCAGCGGTCGACGAACGACGTACATCGTTCGATGAATGTCAAGCCCAGTTCGACGACTACGCTGATTCTCAGCGTATAATGAACTTCTCAGCGGAGGCACCTTCTTCTCAGCGGATATGCTGAGACGGCTCCTCGTCTCAGCGATTTTGCCCCCTTCGTCTCAGCGGTTCGGTTGAGAAAAACTTCATCTTTTGGAAGATGATTTCTCCACATCTAAGGGCATGTTTGGCCCTTCCTTTTGAGTCACCTGCACCTGTATATCTTACACAAGTATAGCTCATCAAATACAATATGTCCTTAGCATTGAGAGTGATGCCTCTTCAAATCAAGGTACTATTGAGGGCAATATACTCAACAATGTCCCCCTATTTGAAGAAGGTAGAACATCCACAATGCTAAGGTACATTAATAACAAAAATCATATCACAGAAAAATGATCTGTGAAGCATATGCCCTATCTCCCTCTTGCTAATATCCTAAGCATAGGTTCTTACTTAGCAATGGCTCTTTCTCCCCCTTTCTGGTTTCTTCAACTATTTATCCCATTAGGTATTGGGAGGCAACATCTATAGATCCCTTTGGATCAACTTATAGGTCAACCTATACAATCTTGGCATTTGTCATCTCCCCCTCAACCTGAGCAGGGAATTTGCTTTGATACCAGCAATTTCTGTAATAACTGAACCTGTTCAAATTGAACATCTCATTCTAGCTCCTGAATACTAAAGATAATGGTACAGAGTACATATAGCATAGCAATAGTAATAAACACAACATTATGATCAAAAGATGAAATATCATTCCAATTTAAATGTTCAGTACAGATATTTCAAACAATACAACTGATGATTGGTAAAAGAAAATATTTCAAGGCATGGTCTTCTTAGATGGACCCTGGGAAGAGCATTCTCCATCTTTGAACTTCCTCTTCCTAGCTTCAGCATCAGCCTTGATCTTCTCCTTTACTTTGAAGTATAGAAGAGGCTTGGGAAGATATCTTGTGGGAATCCTTACAGGAGTTTCCCTTCTCACCAAGTTTTCTTTGAGAATCCTTTCCCTTAAGGATTCCCTCTCAAGGTGCTTAATCCATTCAGCAGCTGAGTAGACATGGTCAATGTCCTTCATTTGATTGCCATGGCTCACCCAAGTATTGACAACAATTATGTCCAACTCCAGATTGTCATCTTCATGGAGTGGATCCTCTAATCTTTCCATTTTTTCTGGGCCATATATTCTTCAGCAGTTTGAATGCCCTCTGCCCTTCTCCTCTTTGCTGCTCTCTCATCAGCAATCAGATTTGATTGACTTTGGAAGTCAAAGTCTTCATTTATGCTTGGGTTCAAGATTGGAAGATTCAAAGCAATTCTTGTTCCTTGCAGCACTTTTAAGCTTGAGTCCCACTGATTATCAGTAACCTTTCTGACCATGGTTAGGATATTTTCTTGAATAACACTGGAAGCATTGTTGACCACTTCCACCACTTGCTTGCTGGCTTCTGCTTGATTGGAGAGTATCAGCTTGTGGGCAGACTCCATGTTGTTATACAGCTTGATGTGAGCACCCATCTTAGCATGTAGATTGGTAACCTTCTCCTCCCCCTCTTTGCCACTTTCCATTATCTTCTTCTCTATTTCAGAGTGTTGATCTATTATGGATTGGGAGAGAGTTTGAAAAGAGCTGTCCACATCATCCAAAATGTATTCCTTTGCCTTGTCAATGTGGGACTTGACTTGGCTGCTAGATGTGTTGACCACTTGTGCCATTCTAGCAACTGCATTCTCCCAGACATTTTGGTTTTTGTAAAGATGATTCTTTACATATGTGATGTCTTTGGTGGAGACCTCTTGATGATCAGCAATTTGCTTCAGTACAGTGTGCTGAGCACCAACTGTGTCTTTGGCCATTTCAAACCATCTTGTCATTTGCAGGAGGATATGATCTGATGCAGTTTTGACATCATTAACCTAGGTATTCAGCTCAGTCCTCACTGCAGCCACTCTTGACTCCATTCTTTGCTCACTGGCCTGGATCTCCTGAGTTAGTGCAGCTCTTGTTGCATACAACTCATTCCTTATCTGAGCAGAGACAACATGGACCTTTTCATCAACTATCTCTTTCATAGACAACATCTGACCCTCAATGAGTGATTTAATTGAGTTCAGCAGATCAGATGTGTCTAGCAAAGTAGCAGGCCTTTCCTGGGCCACTTCTTTCACCATTCCAGGTTTTGGTCTATGCAGATCTTCAGCACTTGGGTTGTGCTCCCCCTCACTAGCACCCCCACCAATATCACCAAAGAGAGGGCTATGCTCCCCCTCACTTGGAGCATCCCTATATGGAGAATTTTGACTAGGAGAACCTGAAAGATGATTGATGGGTTAAACACCTAGACTATACTATTGTTAGAGAGGAGAAGCCTAACTGAAATCCTACTTTACCATGCATAGGTGAATTGGGAAGTTCATCTTCAGCTTGAGGAATAACTGGATCAGTATTCATCTGAGTTGGCTCAGGATTGGGTTCAACTCTTCCTTGGGACTCCTCATCCCTACTTGTCATGGGGACATCTTCTCTTTCTTCATCTTCCATGTGCTCTTGAGGATAACCTTTCTTCTTGGAGGATTCAGCACCTCCTTCTCCACTCAGAGCTCTCTTCTTCTTCTCCTTCATCTCTGCCAACACAGAGGGTTGGCTCATGGGGAGAACCCTTGTGGATCTATCTAGAGTCTTAATATCCAACCGTTTCAGGTAATGGATATTAATACCTTTGATTAAGGAGAATTCTCCAGGATATGCCTTCAGCAGGTAGAGAGAAATGATCCTTCCTAGGTTAGGAGCCTGCATGCATTGCTTAATCCTTTGGTATAGGACATTTCCCCAGCATGTCCTTTTCTTTACAATGATCCTTACAATCAGCTCAAACATGGATTGAGAGATTGTGTCATGTGAGCCTGGCTTGCACAGGAGTGCCTTTCCCACAATGTCACATAACAACTTCCCTTTTTGATTGAAGAATTTCTTCTTCAGTGATGAGGTCTGGGGAGCACTGTATTCATACCACTTCAAGGCATGCTCCTTGTCTTCTGCAGATATTTCCTCTTCTTCCACTCTAGGAAGGTGCAGTACTTTTTCCAGTCTCTTAGGGGACAGTTTCACCCTAATTTCACCAACCATAGATGTTAAGCCATCCTTAGAAGACGACTGCTTGGCATTTGGAAAGAACTCTAGCACTTCTTGCTTGAATATCTGAGAGGGTTCAGACAGCAAGAAGTCTAGTCCCGCATCAGAAATCAACGAAATAACACTCAAAATCTCTGGTGAGGCATGGAGAAACCCATCCCTCACCAACTCACAACCTTCTTGCAATTCCTTCGCAATCTTGGGCGCCATCTTAGTCGAATGAGAAAAACGAAGACGCTGGGACGGAAGAGTAGAGGTTTCGTCTCGGCGGCTAGGGTGGTGCGAGAGAATGTGAAGGGTCATTTAATACCGTCGAGGGTTTATATAGTGGGCCAGAGTGTTGACCTATTCTACTCAGCGGTTCAGCTGAGACGGTTCAACTAATGCTTCAACCTAGGGCTAAATTTGTTGAACTGAGTTCGACATTTGTCGAACCCAGACTTTACCTAGATTTTAGGCGAATTTGAAGCTTAGCTAATGCAGATTGTGCTGGTTAATTCTATCATCCTATTTTAACACTATTATAGATAGTATTTGATGATAAATTCACAATAGGGAGGAGAGATACTTACCTTGAGGATTTAGTCCTCTACTGATGTTAACTTTATGAAGTCAACTTCCTTCCTTTCATGTGCCATGGGTACTCACTGTCCAAGTACCACTTATGTATGAGGCTGGTACTTGAACTATCCTGCAAAATAGAGTTTAATATCCCTTAGGAACCCAAGGTGACTTGGGTCCTAGGTTCTTGTTAGCATGATCAAATGATCTAACTCTAGCTGCTCCCTTTACAGGAAGACACTTCTTTGCATTAGGTACATTGGGGTTGTACCAACAATCTATGACAAAGTGTCTCACTTTACCACAACACCAACATTCATGAATGTTGTATCTTCTTTTCTGAGCATTTCTTGAGGATTGTGCAGCATAGTCCTCATGTTCAGGAATAGATACTGCAGCATTCTTCCTGTTCCTCTCATCAATTATTTGACTGAATGTCATTCTGTGAGCTGTCTTGATGCTCTTTGTCCTGATTGCATCAGCTTGCAATGACTTGGCAGCCATACAAGATTTGATGGCATCTGACACTGAGCACTCAGGCATGTTTATAGAATCGGCACCAGTCATGTTCTTGACAGATCCAACATTAGAAGGGCTTGCCTTCTCATTCTTGAATGAAGTGGCTGAAGTACCAAAAACAAATGGTCCATGTTGGGCCATTTGAATTTCCTCATGGGGAGCCTTCATGGCACTCAATCCCATTCCCTTTCTTCCACTATATGAAGAAGCATTTTCCTTCCTATAGCACCTCTCATTCTTCCAGTGACCATAAATGCTTTCATGGTCATACCTGTTGGAGGGAAGTATCACCTTTTAGAAAGGTGGGTTTAGGCTTAGCCTTCTCCTTGCTCTTAACTCCACTCCCTTCTCCTACTTCCATTTTCTTGAATCCTAGTCCTCTCCTATTGGTTTGAGAGGATAAGGTGTCAATGATAGGAAGCACAGATCTGGGCTTGGAGAATTGAGCCACCAGGCCCTTCTCCTTCTCAAGCTTTTCCTCAAGGTCCTTGATGACCTTGTTCTTCAGGGAAATAGTGCTCAATTTAGCAATAGTTAATCCCTGTAAATGGCTAATCTATCTACTCATCTGAGCCACCAGGGTGGTAGGTTCAGTATAGTTATTCTTAGTCATCTTGAGGGAAATAATTTCCTGGGCTTGCCTCTTGGCAAGCTTCTTGCTCTTCTTCAGAGCCTCCAAATGAACACCATATTTATCAATCAATTGATTGAGTTCTTCCTCAGCTTCCATGCCCCCTCCATCAATTGATGAAGGTGCAACAGATTCTGGTCTAGTCTCACAATCAGAAAATGAGGTGGAATGAGATAGTACCTGAACCTTGTCAGAAGCATTCTGACTCCCTTCCTCATCAGTGAAGGCCATAAGGCCTAGCTGAATAGTGTCTTCTTCATCCTCCTCTTCATCACTATCTGAGTGTGATAGAGGGGCCCTGATTCCAACCTTTGCAGCTGGATTTTCTTCATCCTCTTCTGTTGCATAAAGCCCAATGTTGGCTTCTTCTTCAATGTCTGAACCTGATGTTGAAGGATCAGACTCACTCCAGCTTCTTTCGTTCTTTGCTAGGAGTGACTTTTCTCCCTTCCTATCCTTGTGGTGATGATGCTTTGGTTCACCACTATCCTTTCGTTTGACTGGACAATCAGCTATGACATGTTCAGGCTTGCTGCAGCTATAATAGATTATATTATTAGTAGAATGTTTACTGGGTTTTGAATCATACCTGTCACCCTTTGGGTGCAATCTTTCAGATCTGCTGCTGTTCTTTTTGTAGTGTGAGGATGAGGAGGGCATGTTCCTCCATGGCTTCCTCTTCATCATCCTCTTGAACTGCCTAGAGAAGGCATCAAATTCTTCATCAGAGGAAGAGCTTCCTGAGGTGCTGACTTCAGGTTCAGCTCTTCTCCTTGGAGGAGACACTATCCTCCCCTTGCTTCTCTTGGAGCTGTCAACTTTGAGAGCTGCAGAATTCTCCATTGCTTTTGCCTTTGAAGAGGTGTCATCTTCCTTCCTTGCAGAAAGCTGCATTTTATAGGAAAGCAGCTTCCCAAACAGAGTGTGAGTTGGGGTCTCACCAAGCTTGGCCACTTCCCTGATGGCACATATCTTTGTGTCCCAGTCTCTTGTGAGAGATCTAAGGAACTTGTCATTCAGCTCATAGTTGGTGAAAGCCCTCTCATAGGTTCTCAGCTCATTGACTATTCTGAAGAACCTCTCATAGCACATGGATATGCTTTCCTGGCTCTGCTATCTGAAGGCTTCATACTCTTGATTTAGGAGTGACTTCCTGTCATCCCTAACTTCAGCTGTCCCTTCTATATATACTATTAGAGTATCCCACATTTCCTTGGCAGAAGTGCAGTGTACCAAATTTTGAAAGGTGGAATCATCAATAGCATTGACAATGATGTTCTAGGCCCTCTTGTCCATGGTGAACAACTCAAGTTCATCCTTGGTCAGATCTTTGAATAGCTTGGCCACTCTTCTTGTTGGATCAACAGTGGATGCAGTGTGAAAGGTGAAAGGTCCTTCTTCAACTGTAATGAAGATCCTTGGATCAGATGCTTCCATAAACAACCTGATCCTTTGCTTCCATATGCCAAAATTCTCTTTGTTGCATATGTGCAACTTCATGGACCTAATTTCCTTTTGCAATCCACTGGAGGCCATTGAGATTTGACTAGACTAAACCATTTAGGATCTGGCCAGACTGTTAAGTCCTTTTTGACCAACCTCCCTCTGATACCACTTGAAAGAATATAAGGTTTGTAGTCTAAGTCACCTAGAGGGAGAGTGAATAGGTCTTTTAAATTTTACTTGATTAGCTTTAGCTGTTTTCAGAGTTGGTTAAAGCAAATCAACAAACACATAAAGCACACAATAATTTATAGTGGTTCCCAAAGACAGTGTGTCTATGGGTAGTCCACTTTCCCCTTCCACCCTTCTAACAGTGTGTTAGACAGGGTCAACTTCTCCAATCTCGGCTCAAAGAGCTTACAGCACAAGTTCCTCAGAACTTCTCAGATCAAGAATGATCCTACCTCAGGACACAAGTCCCTACAACTCAGAGCTATCACCAGCTCCTACCTCAGGCACGGCTGCCCTACAAACTCAGAGGATAACACCTCCTACGGCTCAGACAATAATGTCCTACAACTCAGACCTCTCCCAGGTCCTACCACTCAGAGGACTCCTCCTCCTACAGCTCAGACCAGCTTCTGGTCCTACCTCAGGCTGTTAAGCCCTACCTCAGATCTGCTCCAGATCCTACACTTAGGCCTTCAGCCCTACAGCTTAGAACCCTCAAGTTCCTACAAACTCAGAACAAATGGTCTTACAGCTCAGACAAGATGCCCTACAGATAAATGATTTAGAAATTTATTCTACAGTAGAATTACTCTCCTGTAGATCCTGCACCGTCCGTGCTTCCTGTAGCTGAAGATGTCTATGCCAGCTACTAACTTGATCTTCCTGTTCGACAGAGTGATGGAAGATCACCTTGCTCCTTCTTACAAAGGAACTAACTTTCTTTCTCTGTTTTCTTCTTCTTGTTCAGTGAGCAGGAGGAAGAAGACGAGAGCTTCAGCCGTCAATGTAACAGTTGATCTCTTTTTCACGTTTCCAAGAGAGAGTTTCAAATGTGCCCTAACTCTTCCTTTTATACATCTCTGATCTTCAACGGCTCTTAGCTGATCTGCTGAGAGGTATGGGAGAAGCTTGTGGACCCCACACAGCTTTTCTGCAACTAGTCCTAGCCGCAGGACCCGCCGTCCTACTTTTCCGTAGAGAAGGACTGCGCTCGACGAACGTGGAACACTCTGCGTTCGACGAACCAGCTGTCCCCTTCATTCGACGATCTTGCCAGCTCAGCGCTCGACAAACTTGCCTTGTGTGTCTTCTCAGCGGTTCCGCTGAGACGACTCCTCGTCTTAGCATTTGTCGAACGACGTTCAGCGTTCGACGATCTTGCCAGCTCAGCGCTCGACAAACTTGCCTTGTATGTCTTCTCAGCAGTTCCGCTGAGACGGCTCCTCGTCTCAGCGTTTGTCGAACGACGTTCAGCGTTCGACGATCTTGCCAGCTCAGCGATTTCTGCTTCGACCTTGTCTCAGCGGTTTCTGCTTCGACCTTGTCTCAGCGGTCGACGAACGGCGTACAGCGTTCGACGAATGTCGAGCCCAGTTCGACGACTACGCTGATTCTCAGCGTATAATGAACTTCTCAGCGGAGGCACCTTCTACTTAGCGGATACGCTGAGACAGCTCCTCGTCTCAGCGGTTCGGCTGAGACAAAACTTCATCTTTTGGAAGATGATTTCTCCACATCTAAGGGCATGTTTGGCCCTTCCTTTTGAGTCACCTGCACCTGTATATCTTACACAAGTATAGCTCATCAAATACAATATGTCTTTAGCATTGAGAGTGATGCCTCTTCAAATCAAGGTACTATTGAGGGCAATATACCCAACAATATATTTATATACATACATATATATTAGAAAATAAATAAACTGTCGGGGACATTTCTAGTACCATTTTTATATACATACATATATTTTCTAAATGGAGCGGGACATTCAAGCGGTCTTCGCCCGCATTATTCTAAAAATTATAATTCCCTTCATATAGATAGTAATGTAAGTGCTTACAACAACTTGCCAGTTTATGTGGTGGTTATGTCTTGATTCAATATATTACAGGTTTTGGGTTCGATCTCATGCAAGCACAATTTTGCAATTATTAAATTTTAAATGAGGATAAGGACATAATCGTAATTTCACGTTGTAGGGCAGTGACTTGAAAATATAGGTATAGGACACCCTACCATAGCAGGTATAAGAGATCTAGTAAAAATAATATGTGGCTGGATTTAATTTCAGCGAGATTGAACGATTGTGATTAACTTAATGGTAAACCGTTACACCATAAGTGAATATCCTTATATAGTAGTATCCTTATATAGTAGTATATTATAAAGAAATATCACTTTTGGGTTCATGACAAAGAAAATAGGTAGACTATGGCAAAGAAATTGAGACAACAAAAGATCACAACCGTTTGATCTTAAATCAAATCAGGAAAAAAGCCTGCGAATAGCCAAATCAGAAAAAAAAGCTCTCCCTCCACTACAAGAAAAATATTAATTAGGAAGGAGCTAAATTCCTAGCTAACTATCAAATTTTGTTGCTAAATCAAATTAGCAAGAGATTTAGAAACGAAATAACTTTGTAGTTAATTTGAGCCTAGATAAATTTAGGAAGGAAATGTTTCCTTTCAATTTTGCAACAAATTTTTAGCAAGGAAAATTTTCCTTTTAAAATAGGAAGCAATTTTTAGCAAGAAAATATTTTTGCTTACTAATATTATAATATGTAGGTAAAAACTAAATTTTATAATAAAAAAGTTATCTAAAAAATATTTACTTTTTATTACAATCATTTTAACTTTTTATTTCTACTATTATGCTGTTTGTGGGAATCGAACTCCCAACCTCTCACATTGATCAAACCTTCAAACCACTCGGCCAACATTTCAACACAGTTTATACTAGCGTTGTTCAATTTATATAATAGTGTAGTTCGGAAATATAAAAATATAAATATAAAAATATATATATATATAATATATATATAATATATATCTATACTATGTAATAAAGAAGTTAGCGCTGCTACAGTGTATGTCCAAAAACTAATGTGGAAAAAGAGATGAGAGAAGAGAGAGAGAGGGGGTGGCTGGCGGATGAAAGAGAGGGAGGGGAGAGAGGAGAGAGGGAGTGGAGAGACTAGAGAGAGGCGGTGGTAATAATAATAATATATAACAGACTTTAAGTATATATCTCCTCCCCCAAAAAAACCTAGCCGCATATATCTTCTCCCACAGAAAAGGCCACCGCTGTTCTGCTCCTCGCCCCTCTTCTACGTCCGTCTCCCTCCTCGTTGTTTTTCTTCCCGGAAATCCAGGCATATACTCCGCCTCGCTCCTCTTCTACGCCTCCGGCCATCGCTCCGCCCGGTAAGTTCTCTGACTCTTTTTTCCTTTTCGATTTCGTTTTCAATTTCCTCTCTGATTTCGGTTTTGCTTTCCTATTGCCTTTTCTTTATGATTCCGTTTTCGCGTGCGCTTTTCCTTTTTGTTTCGATTTCGTTTTCTATTTCCTGTGCGATTTCCACTCTGACTTCTACGGCATCAGTATTTCAATTCGTTTCTACACCTACTGCTGCAAGTACAGCCGTCATCGGCAGCCCAAACGACGAATTCCCCGCTCGGGTGCACTTTGCTTCCTCATCCTGATCTGGATTTCTCTACTAGATCCTACTTAAGTTCTTATTGTTTGTTGCTCCTCACTTTGATTTAATTATCGTGCTTACAAACTCCTGATCAATTTTCCGTGTTTCTACTAACTGAGAAAAACATATATTTTTTGTTTACAATTTCCATTTTACAATTATCTGTTTAAATGTTTGAGGGTTTACTTCCTACACACTCCACCGGATCAACAGCAGCTGTGATCAGTAGTATTAAATATTGAAGATTAACACTTGAACATATAAATTGATTAGGAATAACCTCTGACCATATAAACGTAACAAATATTTAAGAAATACTCAGATTTTTTGCTCCAGTACCTGTCATAGAATCGAGAATGACCTATTGACCGGCTCTTCGTATTTTAAGAAAACTTCTTCAACTGATATCTATGGAACAACCCTGAATTAACTGCTTCACCTCGGGTTCTCTCTATGATTACTTTGGCACGCCCACCCCTACTTCATTTCTTATACTTCACTTATAATGACATCAGACCTGCAATGACAGCCTCCGTCGCGGCCTCCGGCCAGGTAACAATTGCAACTACAGCCGGCATCGGCAACCCCAATGACGACGACCCCGCTCGCCTGCAGTTTGATTCGTGATCTGGATTCTCCTACCAGATCCTAAGTAAGTTCCTACAATGCTTCACCTTCTCCTGTGAAAATTTCGATTTCACTTCAGTTTTCGTGATAATTTTGATTTAATTACGGTGCTTATGAAATCCTGATCAAAAACTTTGCTTAACTGACAACATATCAACTTACTGTGTCTGTGCTCTATCTACATACTGTTTGGGGCTTCTGACTGCATCAGGTTTTTCATCGCCTTACTGTGTTTCATGAGTACTATTTCCATTTCATCTACTATGTTCTGCTCATGCTTTTACAAGAAGCAAACAGTGCAAGATGTTAAAAGGTTTTACTGAAATGCAAATCAGGCTGAATAATGAAATCATGGTATGTGCGTCTATGAAGTCATTTTTGAAACGTGTTTTTATATGTTATACTGCTAAAGGATAATGCAAATACAAAAATTTTGGTAAAAAATGGTGCCCTTAGCGGATATCGTGGCACTTACACAAAGAATGTTGTCTTTAAAGAGTTACTTTCCAAAGTTGTACTTCAGGTGCACTCGCTACTCCCCCTTTCGATTGTTCTCTGCTTCCGCATATGTACTACTAATACTCTGAACTGCTCAAATGTTTTTGAACTACACAGTCTCAGCAAACTTAAGCAACTTCAATTACATTCACTGCAACGTCATCTTCGACATTTTTATTAAACTGAAAATGACAACCCCTGCTTCACTCAAACTACGTAAGGTAATGTACTTTCTTTTCGATACGTTTGCTTCATTGTAGCTATTATTATATGAGTAAATGTTGTATCAGATGTTGAACAACAAATGATTGTCGACCGTGAATATATGCTGTAAAAATGCTAAAACAAATAAATAAATACTATAGTCCTCAAAATTGCTTCCAATTAGCTAGGCATATATGCAGTTTCCCATTTTGCCCTTCCAACACCTCGACCATTAGTTATAGAATGATGTTGAAGGGCTGGCTCGATGAAAGAATTCTTTCTTCACAAAAATGGGTTGCTGAGAATGAACATACGTCAAGAAAAGTTCATTCGGAGTAGAAGAATTCTTTCTTCACAAAACTAGCGTTCATGAACGCTGGAAATACCCCCCACAACAGAAATTTGTGCCAAAACACAGTCCTGAAAGTTCCCACCGCAACTTAACGCTTTCTTTGGGATGGCAGTGGTGGTGAGAAGTTTTATTCCCAACACAACTTTACATTTGTTGATGGAGTTTTTGAAATCTGCAACATAGCAAAATGTTTGGTGGTAAAGAAATAGAATTTTTTTTTAATAATATAATATGAGAATGTTATAGATTTATGTGCTGCCAAATAGGTTCTCTCAATATCACGATCCTTAAAAGATTATGAACTGCATCTTTGCTGGATAACAAGGTAAAAATTATATTGACATTTGTAAGGCATGCTACATGACTGTAGAAAGAAGCACTTTCTAAGCTTACGCAGCTACCATGTGTAGAAGGCGCATAAATTGTTCCGCTTTAATCTAATTTAAACTTTCGAATATTATTCTCATGGTTTTTTGTAGCAATATAGTTTTTCTACCTATTCGGCATTGTTGTTGAATGTCATAGATGTCCATATGGAATGTTAATCTTCCTGTAGCTCTGAAATCAACTGCAGCCCCGAGTCGTGAGTTTCTTGCATTTCCTGCAGCTGTCATTGCAGATAGAAATATAGAGTGAGGGAGATGGATGGGTACGCATTTGCCCGAGCGGTGGATCTTTGTTGCGTTCCACACCCATGATCACTGTTAGACTGCCATTATCGACCAAATGCTGAGCTTTGACTGGCCACAGAGCGCAGGGAGGAGCAGTGTTCAAGTCAAGCGGTTGATGGTAGAATATCCGCCCCTCTTTCACTTTGTCTTCGTTTGGGTTTCAGATTTTTGCTTCCCTACAAGTGTTTCTGTGCAAACACTGCCCCATTACATTACTATTAATATGAGACAGGAATGAAATCTATTGAAAATACTCTCTCTACTGCAGTTAATACGACTCCACTTGAAATATTTGATTAAAATTTGTTCTAAATTATCTCTCCTTTTGCACGTCATTTCATTTCTATTTCTATGTTGGACGTTGGGGTGATGCGCAAGTCAAATTTAGACGGTTGTGCGTGAAAGTCAAGCTTAGTTGATTGTTGTGCCTGAACTCTTGAAATCTATACTTAATTATGGGTTGGACTACTCCTAATGGCTGCCAATTGTGATGCTACCCTACAGTATTCCTCAACTTTATTAATGGGCCAGTCCTATCATATGTTACGTAATTACAACATTCCTTCTTCACAACTGCCTGGAAACAAATTGTGGCAGTTTGTCCTCACCACATTTCCGTAGTTTATAGTATCAAAATGTGCTCTGACAAGAAGGCTGGAATTACATTGTTCTGTATAACACACAGTAATTATTGACTCACATAATTACAATTGATGACTCTATATTCATTGACTGAGATTAAAATTTCATTTCCACATGCATATATACATACGAGCATCATTGCTTCGACAGTACCCCGACAGCGACGGTGCCTCCGCCCAAACGCGCCCGCTCTAGGATGTTCAGTCAATTGACGTTCAGTCAATTGACAGTACTATACGAGCATCTTCGCACGGGCTACGCCCGTGCGTAGCCCGTGCTCGATGCTCTTCGCAGCGACAGTACACTTGCAGCGACGGTACCTTTGCCCAAAGTCGCCCCTCCTCGGGCGCTCGGTCAATTGACAGTTCGACTACAATGCTCGGGTGTGGCGAGCGGAGGGGAAACCGTTGTGCCATTTCTGTGAGCCCGAGAGAAGGTGATTGCAGGCGGAGTGCCAGCCGCAGTCATATTACTATTGTGCCCGGGGTACTGTCGTGCACGGGTGTTTGCGAGCTGCATGATTGTCGTCGCGTTGGGACACCATTGAGGCGGGGGTTCTGCCGCGCTGCTCCTGTGGGCTCCCGGTCCGTTGTCAATTGACCGAGGGCCCGAGAAGGGGTGACTTTGGGCAAAGGTACCGTCGCTGCAAGTGTACTGTCGCTGCGAAGAGCATCGAGCACGGGCGTAGCCCGTGCGAAGATGCTCGTATATATATATGCATGTATGGAAATTATATATATATTATATCATAAAATTAATATACTTCTATTATATCATTAATTCATTATGATATTAAAATATACTATGCAAAAGGAAAAAAAAACATGAAAATGTAAATTTAATTCTAAATAATAATAATAGTATAATTAGAAGTGATGAATATATAATATCAAATTAATATATTTTTATTACGTTAGAATATATAATATAAAAATAAAAATCTGAAAATATAATATTATTTATAAATAATAATAATATAAATTTTTTGATGAATAAATTTAATATATTATTTTTTACAAGCAATTTTTTTATTTATATTTATTTATATCATTATTGATACTAAAGTATTAAATTTTGTATATTATTTTATAATTTTAAATCATCACTATTTTGCTTATGTCTGAGCTTGAACATTCTAATTTTTCAAAGGTTAGACTCTTAAATTGTTAGATTTAAAAGAGATTATGTTTATTTTATAATTTGTTTATTAATAGAATTCTAATTACCTATTTTTACAAAAATTATTTTGATTGTTATATTCGTTTCTAATTAGCAACAAAAAATTAGAAAGAAATAAATTTGATTCTAATTAACAACAAATTTTTTGTCACAAAAATATTTGTTTCTAATTTAGCAACGAAAGTTTTTTGTTTCTACTTTCGTTGGAGATGTTAAAACTCACATTCCTTGCTAAATTTGTTGTTAATTACCAATAAAATTTTTTTCTTTCTAAATTTTCCTCTATGATCAACATTTTTCTTGTAGTGCTCCCTCCCAGCCTTTTCCCGTGCCCCTCCTCCGTCCCCTCCTTCCCGCCCCCTTTTGGGCTGCCGTCGGCGTGAGGCCACCGGCAGGTTCGTCGGTCTCCGGCGAACCTGCCGGTGGTACTCCGGCAGGGCCACTGCCGGCAGTGGTCCTGCCCGTGAGGCCCAGATCTGCCGGTGGCCTCATGCCGGTGGCCTCACGCCGGTGGCCTCACGCGGTGGCCTCACGCCGGTGGCCTCACGCCGGTGGCACTCCTGCGTTCGACGAACGCCGACACTCCTGCGTTCGACGAACGACGACACTCCTGCGTTCGACGAACGACGACACTCCTGCGTTCGACGAACGACGGCACTCCTGCGTTCGACGAACGACGGCAGCCCAAAAGGGGGCGGGAAGGAGGGGACAGAAGGGGGGGGGGGGCACGGGAATTTGCATAAATTTTTTTATATTTATATAATAAAATAAATAAATATATATATATAAATCATAAAATAAATAAATATATATATATAATTAGTTAATATATATACTTAGTAAATTAAAAGGGGCGGCTGCGGGGCGGGGGGGGGGGGGGGGGGGGACGGGCGAAGCCCGCCGATTGCCCTCACGTAGGGCCGGAGGCTCGTGCCGTTCGACTCGTGTATATATATCTTTAACTACTATATACAAGAAGTCGTCTTTGGTGCAACATTCAAAATTACCAAATATAACCTCATTCTTTTACTCCAATGACTTAACATATATTATGAAAAAAAAATAAAAATTCATAAAATATAATGGCTATTTGTGTAATTACACTATATCCATATAATAAAAATAATGATAAAATTCCTAAAATCCAAAAGCTTTTTAGTAGACCTCCTACACCTACTATGGTAGGTAATCATTAGACCTCATAGACCTACTTTAAAATGATTTTTTGTTAAAATTTAAATATTTTTGAAAAAAAAAACAATTATAAAATATTGATTAAATTTTGTGTGCTGTCATTTTGAGTACTCATATGTATATATTATGGGCGGAAGGGCGGGCGAAGCCCGCCGTCGCCGGCTGGGCACTATCGCGCTTGGCAGTAGAGGCGGAGCCCCGCACCTGTCACTCGTATATATGAGTGACAGGTACGGGGCTCCGCCCCTACCCCGGCGGGCCCGCCCCCGACGGGTTTCGGCCGCCCTTGCGACCACAACATATACATATGAGTACTCAAAATGACCGCAAAAAAATTTTAATTAATATTTTATAATTATTTTTTTTCAAAAATATTTATATTTTAACAAAAAATTATTTTAAATTAGGTCTAGGAGGTCTAATGATTACCTACCATAACAGGTGTAGGAGGTCTACTAAAAAGTTTTTGGATTTTATGAATCTCCATCATTACTTTATTATATGGATATAATTTAATTACACAAATAACTATTAGGCTCCGTTCGTTTCGCAGGTTTTACACGGAGGGTTTTGGTTTTGGTCAAAAACCAAAATTTTGTAGGTTTTGGTTTTGGTCCAAAACAAAAAAAAATTGTTCGTTTGCACCCATAGTTTTGCAAGAAGGTTTTGAAAAATAAAATTTGAAAAATAAATTTGCGGATAATCATTACTAGGGTCCAAAACATAATTATTACTACGGCCAAAATGATGATGATGAACTCTGGCCACAATGATGATGAACAGTGTCAAAACAATCCCAAAACCCATCTAAATAGGTAAGTTTTGGGCATAGAAGGATTTTTCAAAAAGCAAAACCCATGGTTTTGGGCCAAAACCAATCCCCTCTTTTAAAATAAGCAAACGAACACTAGAATTGGTTTTGGTCAAACACCTTTCTCCAAAACCCATAGGTTTTCTGTGAATGCCAATTCCATCCTAAAAAAATGTCAAACGAACAAAAAATTTAGTTTTGATATACCCAAAACCAAAACCTTCCTCTCAAAACTCGCGAAACGAACGGAGCCTTATATTTTATAAATTTCTATTTTTTCATAATATATGTTAAGACATTGGAGTAAAAGAATGAGGTTATATTTGGTAATTTTGAATGTTGCACCAAAGACGACTTGTATATAGTAGTTAAAGATGTAAATCGAGAGATTAATTGTTTAAATTTTAATATTTTTTTATATTTAATTGATTAAAGAAAAAATTAAACTAGTAAATTAGCGTTATTGATTTAAGAAAAAGTTGAGGGTAGTAAGCTAGCGTTGTTTCCCTTTCCCCCACCCAATTTTTTTTGGGATGTGATTGTAATGCATATTATTAAATGAGATAATTAGTCAAAGAAGGAATAACATGCGTTTGCCAACCCACTTCCGCTGCATTTGCCGGGATATATGTATGTCAAAAAATTATTCAGCATGTCAAATTTCATATTTACAGGCCATATTCAAATTAATTTTTTCTTAAATAAATCACAAGCAAAATATAGCATTCATACAAGTCAAATAAATACATTTTTGCAGTTTATTTGATCCACAATAATAGTCCAACAAAATACATTATAATCATTTTGATTCTATATATCACAAAAAAATTGTTTGTGACCATCCCTTTCAAGACTTCAATCAATAAAAGACGTAAAAATCACAAAAATAACGGGCTTTATTTATACCCAAAACACAATCCTTTAATTAAATTCAGATACATAACACGATTTACAACATTTTGGACAAGTTATAGAGGAAGAGAGAGGAGCTCGTCGGTCGGAGAAGGGAAGGAGATGGTCGGCCGGAGTCGCTGGAGGAGGGAGAAGAGATCAGCTCGTCCGACGGCTGCATAGGTCTTGGACGATGGCGGTGCGTATAAGTCTAGTTCTATGGCAGAAAAAAAAAGATACATTTTCTTAAAAAACTGTGGTCTGCATATTGCTAAAACTGGCCTACGTTTAACATCATTTTTTTAAAAACGGTGGTCTGCATATAGCCAAAACATGCCTGCGTTTAACATCGCTCTTCTTTTTTGATAATAATTGTAACATTTGTCATACCAAACATACATTTTATGACAATGACATTTTTGTCCAATCTCATTGGACTATTGGAGGAAGTAAGCCACGCGAAACGCGGAAGAAGTTGTGGCAGTTTTTCGTGGTCTTTGACACGTGTCGAATGCATACAACTGGGCCCCACTTCGGCGGGTAGAACCAACACGTGGCTCTCTAGGGGGTAAATGAATAGGTTAAGAGAAAAAAAGGGAGGAGAGATTTTAGAAAGCAGTCGTGATATGGTAATAAAAGTATTAACTATTAACACAGCTGCTCTGTTTTTACGCCATAGAGCGAGGTTTCGTGGGGGAAAACAGTTCAAAAATGGTCGCCATCACGGGGGAGGCGGTGGAAATTGAGCATTGCAGCGCCAGTAGACGAGATATTGTCACAGAAATCAACATAAAAACACATAAGAGTGGATTTTAGAGGCAGAGAGAAATGGGCGATGGGGGAGGAAGGTGAAAGAGAAGGGGAAAGAAGCTTTAAATGCCGGCACATGGGTCGGCAGGAGGAGTGCACCCAAAGACTGCGACGCTCCTTCTCCTAGATACAGAACCAGGGCATCTCCTTCACGTGTTCTCGCCGGGACTTCTCTTCTGTTTCGTTTGCTGTTTTTCTTTCCCGGGCATCGTAATCGAGAAGACAGAAAAGAAGAGGTTTTCTGGCCTCTTCTTATCCGTTTCAGGAGAGAGAGAGAGCAGTTTTTAGCTTTTTCTCCCTGTTTTTATTATTGCAACTATTCTTGTTGTAAGATGGAGGGTAAGAAATCGTCTTTCGTTGATGAGTTTTTCCCCCAAAAGGAGGCATCATCGCCCCCAAAGTCCGATATTTTGAGCTCCATCTTCCCTCCACATTCGCCGGTATTGTTCTTCGTTTTGATTTTCTTTTACCTTTTTCTGTTTGATTCCGTGTTCTGTTTGTCTTAGGATTACCATTTAGTGCTGTTATGTTTTGATTCCTTTGTACTGAGATATCATTAAAACAAAGTAACATCGATACAAACTGTTGGTTTTAGATTCAGATTTATTCCTTTCCTGCTTTATCATTATAATTTTAAAGTGTAGATTTGTTATTTTGGGTGATAGATTGTAGTGAAGGATTCGGTCGATTATGAACTCTTGCCGGTGAGGACAAGAAAGCATGTTGGCTCAACTGAGAAGATTGAACCTTCAGGTATCTTGGCTGTCCTATTTCTTCTGCTAGAGCAACTAAAGTTTAATTTTGTAGCATAATTGGAAAAAATCGGCTTAATATTGACACGCTCGAGTGTCGAATTTACTCCCCACATTGATAGGTGCAAAATATATTGGCATAAGTAGTGCCAAGTGGTTGACTCTCTGTTATAGGGTTGAAAAAGTATTTGGTTTACACTTGGTTCAACTCATTAAAAAGTGGTATCCGCTTGTTTCGATGAAATTAAGGTATTCATGTTGTTTATGGCTCTCATTGATCTTGACACATTCTATCATGGTTGAGCTAGGTTGAATAGTTAGTGACTCCTATAGTCGTATGATAGATCTAGTTGAGTTTAAGAGAGTTTTTGGTCTAGAGTATGATCGATGTGAAGGGCTCTTATATAAGAGAGAGATCATTAAGCCATGTGAGGGTATGGGGTTTTGTCCCGCCTCGAATATGAGAAAAAATTTGGTATAGAAAAACTAAAGGATTGGCCTCAAATTCAGGCTCCGTTTGGTACAGTGCTGGCGGTCATGAACGCGGTGGTAAAACTGTCATTCATGAACGCCCACCTAAGGAACTTCATCCACTTGAACATAAAAGTGGATGAAGTTCCTTAGGTGTCCGTTCATGAATGAAGGTTTTACCACCGCGTTCACGACCGCCACCGCCGTGCCAAACGGAGCCTTAATCACTAGTGTCTCAGGCCGAAATTTGGTTCCCCGTTTGGTTCCAACTCCCATTAAACATCCTTTGCAGAACTTAGGGTATGAAAGTATTCATCAATTCTACATCAACAAAATTTTATGTGTTAGTCCAAATAACCTTTATTTATCTTATTTGTAAGTCAATCTATGCCAACAACCAATTATCTTTTTTTTTTCTAGCACTTTTGGTAAATGTTTTTTCAGATACTTTTCTTTAAAAGCCCCTTTTAAATAGAGTTTTGAAATTGTTTTTTAAAGCAGCTTACCAATAATAGTGCTTATGCAAGGCATGTGCCCTCTGCTCTTGTTATAATTACTTTCCATCTATTTATATTCCATGCCATGCTAATTTACTATTGCTCCATTAAACTCTCCTGGTTTCTCAGTGCTTGAATTATATTTGACTGCTTCAGGCCAATACCCATTTGATGGTTGAAATTTATTAGACAAAATTGAGAAAAATGAAGCTGTTTGGGAATCTATTTTCAGGTGAAAGTGTTCATATTAGCCAGAATAGAAACCGAGATGGATTGAAGAAAAATACTGATCCAATTATTCCATGTGAAATAGCCGAACCTTGCCTTATGAGCTCCTCTGTGTATTATGGTTGCCGGGACGACTTTGTTCTTGAGAGTTCATCTTCCTACAAATCTGGAAGCACATACAATGTAAGAAAATTTTTAAAAGAGTTTTTGTATACCTATTTATGCATAAGATTACAAACAGTAGTGTATGGGGTTCTCCCGTTCCCGACACGACAATACATATGCCGCTTGCGTCTCCATGAAAATTTTTAGCCGAATTATAAAATTTAATAAAATTTGAGAGAATGTTACATATTTAAAAAAATAATAAAATACACAAAATAAGCACAAATTAATTTTTTTGAAAAAAATGTAATTATGAGATGATAAAATCGTAAAGATGAATGCTTCACCGAACAATATTTTTCCATTATTTAAAATGTATAGATAATATAATTCCTTTAGATCCTGTTCCTTTACAATACACACGCTTGCACTCGCAGATACACACCATACAAATGTAAATCATCCAGCAGGAAGAAGAGAAGGATCGGCAGAAGAAGAGAAGGATCGGCAGAAGAAGAATAAGAGGAGGAAGAAGAAGAAGAAGATAGGAGGAGGAGGAATAAGAAGAAGATGAAGAGGAGGAAGAAGAAGAGGAGGAGGAAGAAGAAGAACTTACGAGCAGGAAGAAGAGAAGGATCGGTAGCGGGATCGGCAGTCGGAGTGGAAGCGGCGGTGGGATTGGCAGCGGCGGCAAGATTGGCAGCGGCATTGGGATCGGCAGCAGGATCGACAGCGGCAGCGGGATCGGCAGCGACAACAGGATCGACAGCGGGTTGAAAACCTAATATCGCGATAAAAGCCTGTGTCCGCGCATATGGTACGTGTACCCGTACCGGAAATGCACCCGGTATGGGTACGAGCCTAATATTGGTGTATCCATGCTTCTTAGATTCAGAGTAACTGACATACCATTAAGTTCTATATAATTATGGCATGCCACCATAAACATCTCGTTCTTATTTATATATCAGTCTCTAGAATTGTTCACAGAGAGAGAGAGAGAGAGAGAGAGAGAGAGAGAGAGATTGTGGAGAGGAGATTGTGGAGAGTGTTATTGAATGATCTTACAAATTTAAAATTATTATGGAGTAAAAACTCTTGATGGGGTTCCACCTAAAGATTTCTGAGTCAAACCAGTAGGACTTCGACCAAAACGCTCAAGCAAGCCAACCCGACCGAGTGAGCCGCGCTCACTCGAAGGGTCCCAAAATTGACCAAAAGAGGACACAGAATGACCGCACACGCCCAAGCGAAAGCCCGCCGAGAACCCCACGAAGCGACGTAGGTGCGCGCCGCACCAAGCATGCGCGCACACGGGCACCGCACACGCATGGCCAGCGCGCGCGCGAGCATACGACCAGCACGAGCGCGCTGCACCGGCCTCCAGTCTTCGGCGCGCTGTCGGAATGCTGCTGGCACCGGCCGTCGGCGCACCGGGAAGCCGCCCCTACTTCGGCCACCACCCCCGACACCAGCTGCCGCCGCCGTCGCTCCGACCACCACCGGCTCTCTTCGGCCGCTTCCGCCGCCCAGACAGCCCGGGGTGCATGTTCGCCATTTTCGTGAAATTGGTGATCCGGATGACTGAAACCGAGCAGCGTCATTCATCAACTCCAGATTCAGCCGGGCGCAATTACCAACGCGCTCCTTTAAGAGAGCTATAAAAAGTTTCTCAGACCTTCATTTGAAGTCAAACAACAAAGGAGACAAGAGAGAGCTCTTTGGTTTTCTGGCGAGGACGTGTGACTTTGATCGTTCCTTTGCTCCGAATTCCCTCTGCTCGCTCTCAAGTATGTTTGCGCTCAACGCTCACGTGGACGCATCAGCAGACACATGAGAAGCCTTGGAAGAACGCACTCGTGGACGCTCTCGCCAAAGCTCAGTGGACCGTCATTTTTCCTCCCTTTTCTGCATTTAAAGCTTGTAAACGGAGAGGTGACATGTCACCCTCCAGAGAACTCAAACACTTGTAACCTCATGAAACATAGTGGATTTCGGCTAGACACCGTATCGGCCACGTGATTTTTTACCCTTTCTGGGTTTTCCACGCTAAAACGCCTCATGTCATTGCTGCTTGGATTACTTTTGATTGTTTGCGCACCCGGTCCAACTTGGAGCGAAGACGGTCCGATTCTCCGAACCGGGGGAAAACCGGGTGACCCGCAAAAGTTTGACGCCGTCTGTGGGAAGGTGTTCCCCCACTCTCCAACCAATTTCCGAAGACCGCGTTTGCTCTACGTAAGCGCTCCCAACCAACTGCAATGATAAGGAGAAGCGCACGTACTGCTAAGGGGCGGCTCCGGAAGAGTGCGTCGATCTAGCCCCCAACTCGCCCGCAAGCAACGCTCCGCTTCTGGTGGGAGCCGCCGCCGCCGCACCTGCAACTTTCGTGGTGGAGCGTGTACGATTGATGGAGGAGCGCCAGGTGGAGGTGCTCACACTGCTTCGAGACTTGGGAGTCCCCAATCCTCCGAACCCCACCATCGCTCATGGAGGAAGACCACCGCTCGTCCAGGGGCGCATCCCACCAGGGGACGTCGTCCGTCTCGGCGAGCTACCCGTCGATGAGCTGTCCGACGCAGCAAGCTCTTTACGCACCGCACGGCTGGCTGCGCCTCCTGGGAACGCTCGGCTCAACCCTCGCCCAGCTGAAGCAGATGCCGGACAGTACAACCGAAGGCTCACCCGCGAGGAAGTGAGGGATATGATTGAGGAGTATGCCCAGGGTAGGCACCGCCCTGCGAATGCGCGACGCCCTTTTCACCGTGGGTCTCCGCTTGCCCCCCAGGTTCTGGCCCGCCCCATCATGCACGGTTTCAAGCTGCCCCACTTCGAGACCTTTGACGGGGTGGATGACCCCCTAGAGCATGCCAACCACTTTGGGACGATCATGCGCCTCTACAACGCGCCTGACCAACTTCTGTGTCAGGTTTTCCCTGCTACATTGAAAGGACAAGTACGAACGTGCTTTCACTCTCTGAGGGAGGGGGAGATCAACAACTTCACGGAGCTCACACGTCTCTTCGTCGATCAATTCATAACAAATCCTCGGATCCTCAGAGACCCCTCTCACCTCTCCGACATCCGCCAGAGCGAGGGGGAAACGCTTAAGGAGTTCTTCCGCCGCTTCACTTCCGAAGCATGGCAAATCCCGGGAGTCGACCCCTAACTCCTTCGTGGAGTCTTCCTCGGAGGGCTCCGCCCAAGCAGATTTTACTTCGCTCTAATGCGAGAGATAGTACCAAGCTATGCAGACATAGTTCACCGGGTCGAGGCACAAATCGCGGCGGATGAAGCCATTGAAGCACATTGTCGACAATTCGAGTGGACCGTAAAGCGAAAAAGGGAGCAAGAGCCCATGCCACCGGCTCTTAGGATGAACGACGATCGCCGCAACAACCCTCACAGGGAACAGAGCTCCCGACGACACCAGTACTTCAACCCTCTAAACACCACGCGAGCGCAAGTGCTCATGTCCATCCAGGACTCTGATATGCTCCGCAGGCCCAAGCCGCTCCCCCCAAACTGGGGAGACCCAATGCTGTACTGCGAGTTTCACTGTAGGAATGGACACATCACAGAAGATTGCACCCGATTGAAGGAGGAGATAGAGCGCCTCATCCGCCAAGGACACCTACGGAGGTTCTTACAAAACCAAGTGCCGAATCGGCCTCTGCCACACCAGCTAGGATGGGAGCAGCCTCTCGTGCGCCAGGGCGCACAGGGGGGCAGGCAAGTAGTTGGGGAAGTTGAAACCATCGCTGGCTCGCCCTTCCCTATTGACCAAGTCCTCTCCATCGCTTGATTGGAAAAGGACCCGGAAGACTCAAAGGCACCGCAGGACATCGCCATCAGCTTCGGGGATGAAGGCCTAAAGGGAGTACACACGCCGCACCAGGACCCCCTTGTCATCAGCGCAGGAATCAACAACCCCTGCTTTAGGGTCAGAAGGATATTAATCGACAACGGGAGTTTGGTAGACGTCCTGTTCGCATCTACTCTTCGCAACATGAAGATCGCCCTGGAGCGCCTCATGCCAGCAACAAGGCCACTATACGGGTTCGATAATAGCCCCATCCCTGTACAGGGGACGATCACACTCCCGGTCACCTTGGGGGAATTCCCGAAACAAGTCACACTAGATGTTCAGTTTATGGTGCTCGACTCTAGCTCAGTATACAACGCCATCTTCGGTCTTCCGCTCCAGACACTCTTCGAGGCAATCCCTTCAATCCCGCACCTTGCAATGAAGTTCATTACTCCCGGAGGGATAGTCGTCGTGCTGGGAGATCAAAAGGCAGCTCGACTCTGCTACCTGCATCGGCCACGCCCCAACCAGGGCGCAATCCTTGGAGATACAAGCGAAGCTTGAGGCAGACTCATGGGGAAGGACCAAATGACCCCCCCCCCCCCCCCCCCCCCCGCTCAATCTACCACATTTTCCTTGCTTTCAAGAATAAGTCGCGAGAAGAGGCTCGCGAGTACCTGTATCTTCTTTCAACACTAATGCAACTGTTTTTGGTTCCATCCGCTGCAGTAATCTTCTGAAACAATGGACTCCGAATCCTTCTACTTAGGCGAGAACGGACAAAGGTCCTTTTGCACATCCTGAAAGAACGAACCCCGAGTCCTTCTACTTAGGTGAGAATGGACAAAGGTCCTTCTGCACCTCCTGAACGAACGGACCCCGTGTCCTTCTACTTGGGCGAGAACTGACAAAGGTCCTTCTGCACCTCCTAAAAGAACGGACCTCGTGTTCTTCTACTTAGGCGAGAACAGACAAAGGTCCTTCTGCACCTCCTGAAAGAACGGACCTCGTGTCCTTCTACTTAGGCGAGAACGGACAAAGGTCATTTGCACCTCCTGAAAGAACGAATCCCGTGTCCTTCTACTTAGGCGAGAATGACCAAAGGTCCTTCTGCACCTCCTGAAAGAACAGACCCCGAGCCCTTCTACTTAGGCGAAAACGGACAATGGTCTTTCTGCACCTCCTGAAAGAACGGACCCCGAGTCCTTCTACTTTGGCGAGAACGGACAAAGGTCCTTCTGCACCTCCTGAAAGAATCGACCCTGAGTCCGTCTACTGTTAAAGCAAGAATGGACAAAGAACCTTCTGCAGCTCCCGATAAGAACGGACCCGGAGTCCTAATTTCCCAAGGCTTAAAGTAAGCCCCGAACCCTCCTACGGGTTCCGATAGGAATGGACCCTGAGTCCTTCCGCCTCATCGGGACAAATGGGCAAACATCCATACCCGTCACGTTCAAACGTCGACTCCCGGCCTCGACACCAAATAACGACCTCTAAAATTGACGTCGGGCATCACGCACGCGCGCTCAAACACGAGGAACATAAAAGCTAAAACAAGAGAACATCTCTATAATCTCGAAAAATGCCACATGAGCTACATCACAGACAAAAGCATACAACGGTCCTAAGCCGCACTTGCGGCTACAATGGCAAAAGACAGACAAAAGATACGACGCGCAAACACGACGCAGATATAAGCAAGTCATCCCTCGATGTCAACATCAGGATCGTCACCCGAAGCATCGCCCACCCCAATGTTGGAGTGCTCCGTCATCCTTCGCGTCAAGCAAAAGCCCTTCCCCAATCCAAGGCGGAACGCAACATTGAGCTCACCCTCCAACAGTGGATCGACCTCCGTGGCCGTCATCTCTGAACGAGCCTCCTCCGCAATCCGGGACCGCTCCACTCTGAAGTCATAGGACTCCGTGTACTCAGCAATCATAGAAGCCCTCGCTGCCTCAACGCCTTGCTCTCTCCTTCAAATGCGCCAACTCGCCCTCCATTGCTAGTGGCCTCCGAGAGACTCGCCTCGGCCACATCAAGCTTCCCCCAAAGCGCCTCGTTCTCGGCCCGGGGAGCAGCAAGCTCAGACTCCGACCTGTCCAAGCGAGCGATGACCTTCCCTCTCCTCTTCCTAGTAGAAGCCAGAGACTCCTCAGATTTGGTCAGCTTCTCCCAAAGTGACAAGAGCTAGTCCTGCCATCCCACGTAGGCAAGATATCATGCAATTCAGCAGTCGGGTGAAACAAGACACCAATGCAGAATTGTAGAAAAGTACGCAGCTTCAAGGCAATCAAACAAACAGACCCCTTGTCATACTCTACGACAGGAACGAACCCCGAGTCCTTTTATCCCCCAAGACAAGGGAAAGCTCCGATCCTCCTACGGATTCCAACTAGGACGGACCCCGAATCCTTCTGCTTCGCTAGTTAAAAACGGACTCCGAGTCCATCCACGACGCCAAAGCAAGGGGGCAGATGTCCCTCCACATCACACTCAAGCAACAAGTCCCCGACACTAACGCTCGATGACAATTGCCAGAGGTAGCGCACAACGCGTAAGAAATGTGAAGCACAAGATACTTCCGAACCGTCGCAACACGCGAAGCTCAAAACAGGAGAACATCTCCATAATCCCAAAGAGCGTCGCAAGGGCCTCGCAACGAGCAAAGGCGATACACGAGTAAATCACCGTCCAACGTCAATTACGGGATCTTCATCCCATAAGGCCAACACCAAGTGGCACACTGACAATTGCAGCCGCTACCACCGGAGCCCAATCTCCTAGTGTGTTCACGTATGCACGTTGGACCAAGTCCCTGGAAACAAAAAACCTGTAGGAACGGGACCCAAGTCCTTCTACGCCTCCTTGCAAGAGCGGACACCGAGTCTTTTCACGCCTCCCAACAAGAACGGACCAAGAGTCCTTCTGCGTTCTCTGGAGGAAATGAAATCATCTCCGAGCGTCAATCCCCGGCCTTAACGCCAAGGAATGACCTCCGGAACCATCTCTGTCGACAGGCGGGCCGACCCCCGATAAAGGCTGATTAAAGTCCCATTACATCACGCCCAGACAAAATCCGAGCAACCAATTGCACGACTCACCCCCAATGTCAACTACGAGACCTTCATCCCGTGAGATTAACGCCCTGTAGCGCAGAGTGATCAACCTACATCTCCGGGCTTAACGAAAAGAATGTTTCACTCCTCAAACGAATAATAAATCGTCACACACGCATGCTAACATGTTTGGAGTCCACAACTAAAAAACAACACGGTTATATCTAAAATTTCCGGGCTCGTCGCTTCGCGGATCACGACCCGCGAAAATTTGGGGGCATTTGATGGGTTCCCTCTAAAGATTTTCGAGTCAAACCGGTAGGACTTTGACCAAAATGCTTAAGCAAGCCGACCCGACCGAGTGACCCGTGCTCGCTCAAAGGGTCTCAAAATCGCCCAAAAGAGGATACAGAATGACACCCCCACACGCCCAAGCGGAAGCCCGCCGGGAACCGCACGAAGCGACGTTACTGCGCGCCGCACCAAGCATGCGCGCGCACGGCCAGCGCGCGCGCTGCACCGGTTGCCATCGACACCGGTCGCGCCGCCGCTCTGACCGCAGGCGCACCAGGAAGCCGTATCGTCTTCAGCCACCACCATCGGCACCGGCCGCCACCTCCGCTCTGGCCACCACCGGCCGCCTCCGCCGCCCGGACAGTCCGTGGGGCATGTTCGTTATTTTCCAGAAATTGGTGATCAGGGTGACCAGAACCGAGCAGCGCCATTCGTCAACTCCAAAGTCAACCGGGCGCAATTACCATCGCGTCCTTCAAGAGAACTATAAAAAGGCCCTCAGGCCTTCATTTGAAGTCAAGCAACAAAGGAGACAAGAGAGAGCTCTGTGGTTTTCCGGCGAGGATGTGAGACTTAGATTGTTCCTTTGCTCCGAATTCCCTCTGCTCGCTCTCAAGTCTGTTCGCGCTCAACACACACGTGGACGCATCAACAGACTCATGAGAAAACTTGGAAGAACGCGCTCGTGGACGCTCTCGTCAAAGCTCGGATGACTTAGTCATTTTCCCACATTTTTCTACATTTAAAGCTTGTAAACGGAGAGGTAGCCTGTCACCCTCCAGGGAATTCAAACACTTGTAACCTCAAGGAACGTAGTGGATTTCGGCCCGACACCGTACTGGCCACGTGGTTTTTTACCCTTGTCGGGTTTTCCACGCTAAAACGCCTCGTGTCATTGCTGCTTGGATTACTTTTGACTATTTGCGCCCCCGGTCTAACTTGGAGCTAAGACGGTCTGAATCTCCGAACCGGGGGAAAACACAATTCCATCTTTGATTTATCTTTTGATCTTGAGTGACATGAAAGTTTTTTTTTTAAAATTTCACAAAAAATTACTGTTTCCTAAAGTATTAAACTAAATATTTTTTTAAGTTTAATCTCTTAGATTAACATCGACAAACTTTGTCATATCTTTGTATACTATACAACGAGGGAATTCATTTTGGTGTATTGAAATGTTTAGCGCTACTAGAAATGCCCCTACAATATCTAATATATTGCACATTTTTAGTATAATGTTGGAGATTCTCTTTTTACCCCATTATTTTTTATTTTCTTACATATTTTAAGGAGTGGTGTAGAGAAATGGAGATAAAGAAAGAGAGAGTAGGTTGTGACCACATCCACATGTATGCGTTTGCATAAGTATATATAATAATTAAATAAATTAAACATAAAGAAAATAATGAAACATAAAATAAATCAAATAAACAAACTAAAATAACATAAAATAAATTAGAAGATTATAAATGGGGGGAGGGAATATATAGTAAAATATATTTAAAATTAAGTAAAATAAGTTAGGAAATCATTCATCGGCGGAAGGAACCCATGCCCCTTGACACTGCACATTCGAGAATACTTGTGATGAACGTCCTGTTATTGCTGTGCATAAGCCACACCATTGCCATTCTAGTAGTTAGTAAGAATTTAAAGACCATAGTTTTATACAATTACAAAGAATTAAATGGTAATATATATATATATAATATTGTGATCACATAATAGTAATACCCCTACAAATTAGCATTTTTCCTGTATTGTAAATTGTTCTCATAGGATTTGCTATAAATTCATATGACCTCATTATGTGTTAAAACTGTACTTCAAATTTCAGTACAAAAATGACAATGAAGATGCTTATAACTCAGATTTGGCTAATAGAGGGGAATGGTGGCAAGGTATATTGCCCTTCTATAGAACTGATAATCTGAATAATGTTGCCCGGTTGAAATAAATTTTAAGCTAACTATTTGTGTGCTGTGTTTTCATATATGTAGGTTCCTTCTACTATTGAAGACAATATTGGTACATATATGCTCTCCATTTGTGTATGATATCCTTCCAGCTTTAGAGTAAACTTATTTATTCGCATCCTTTTCATTTGTCATAATTTTAGTTCTATTAAAAAAGAATGATTGCATTAATCTTTTGAAGAATATCAAAGATTGTAATGAAGAGCTTGCATTGCATTTATATTGTTGTGAATGGTTTTCATTATTTGTGATATTTTTAATAGACTGGTGTTATAGGCACACCAATAATGGCTATGTGCAGCCAAAATATATTTGCTGCCTAAATTCATAAATTTGCACACCGAGACACTAATGACACACCAAAAAACATTTTTTTATTTGCATAGAATATGGCTTGTTTACTTCCGCTGAACGTTGACTTATTTACTGCCGCTGAAGCTTGATTCTGTCCTAAAATTGTTGATGGATTTGTAATCTTTCAGGTCAAAACTCAATCCAACATGTAATCATACAAATACATATACATATTCATAAATGCATGCATTTATTAGTCAAAATCCAAATATATACGAAAATATGTGTGCATATACATTCCATTCCAGTATTGATCCGTTTCATTCTCGGCTCAATTCAAGCTCCATCCAAGCAATCTAATAAAACAAACGATCCAATTTACTAGATCTTTGAGCTAATCCACAAGCCCATCCAGGAGCTTCAGTGTTAGCACTTCAAGCCTCTGACCAGAAGTGAAAAAGGAAGATGAATAGTACTCAAATACATATTGTCCTCCAAAGAAAACAAGCGCTCTATTAGGGTCCTACTCGGAGGATGCCGGAGGATGACGGAAAAGTGACCGGAGGTGCGAAGGAACGATACCGTGGAGCCCTAACCGCGACTGCCTTAGCGGAGTTGCTCGTTAGAGGAGATAGCCACCAATGATCTCACACAATAGACAAGGAATAGACTTCTTACTTGCTTCATACAATCATACATATGCCTGTATATAGACTTACAACATAATAAAAGACAAACAATAATAATAACACATATTACTAGACCCGGTGCTCGAGGCCCCATACATAATGATAACATCTAGAAACAATTATAATTAATTAGATAAATGGGCACGCAACCCACCAACGATTTGACCCTACAAATGCATCTAGATTTTTGTTTACATATTTTTTCATATATTACTTTATTATTTTCAGTTATTATTTAATGAGATCGTGTACGCGACAGTTTCGGTAAATCATAGTCGTTATGTCAAAGTACTGTAATGTTGTTTTGTTATAAATAAGAGCACGAGGAGCAGCCGTCACGCATTGCAGATTTTGGAGAAAGAAGACTTCCCGGAAACCGGCGATCCTCTCACGGTGACGACTCTGTGAGCCCTAGGTGATGAATCCTGGGTAAGCCATGCATCCTTAGTTTGCTCCTCTGAATTATTAAACCCCCATCGAGAACCCTTAGTTTTGCCTCCTAGGAAAACTCACAGTACAGTCCATGTAACTTAAATATTTCCTCACAGAAACCCTCGCCTTTTATCGAAGTCTCCTGTTCCCTCCAAGATAACTCACACCAGTCCCACAGAAATCACTTGTTTCTCTCTCAGGAATCGTATCCCCTGCCTTGATCAAAATCCCATACCCTGCAGCCTTTCTGGATTCTTGCTTCCACTCAACAAGAATCCACGCGCATCACACCTCAAACCTTGATTCATGTGCGCTTCAGTGTCTTCATCGGTTACTCTCCCACCACAAAAGGGTATAAGTGTTTCCATCCTGTGACCCGAAAGACTTTTGTCTCCATGGATGTCACTTTTCATGAATCTGAGTCTTATTATGGGAGCTCACATCAGGGGGAGTCTGTTACCATGGAAGTGAGCTCTCCCTCTATTCCTCTACCTATTTCTCCTCCATATCAGCCTTCTATTCCTCCTGTTGTTCCGCTTTCGGCATTGCCTCCTCGTCCTACTCCTCCTTTGCAGGTTTATACTCGTCTACGTAGGGGCACAAACAATCAGGTTTCGCACACCATACTAGATCCACCGCCTGATTCGTCCACTGGTCTCCAAGGTAACCGTGCTTCCACTCAGCATCCCTTGTCTAATTATGTGACTTATGACTCATTGTCATCCGTGCATAGAGCCTTTTTCACTTCTCTGTCTTCCATATCCATCCCTTCCTCTTGGTAGGAAGCTCTGGGGCACCATAAGTGGAAAGAAGATATGCTTGAAGAAATGGTGGCTCTTGAGAAGAATTGCACGTGAGATCTTGTTTATCTTCCTCAAGGAAAGACCGTTGCTGGGTGTAAGTGGTTTTTTCGGTGAAACAAAACTCCCAAGGTCTTGTGGACCGTTACAAGGCTAGGCTGGTGGCCAGAGGATACACCCAGACTACATGGATTGACTATCAGGAAACCTTCGCTCCTGTTGGTAAGATGAATTCCATCCAAATTCTGCTCTCTTGTGCTACCTGCAAAGGATGGAGTCTCAGCCAGTTAGACGTAAAGAATGCCTTCCTCCATGGGGACTTGGAAGAGTAAGTATATATGTCTCTACCTCCAGGTCTTGCATCTGAGGGATCTGAGGGATCTGAGGGAAAGGTATGCAGACTTAAGAAGGCTCTATACGGCCTAAAACAATCTCCAAGGGTCTGGTTTGAAAGGTTCAAAAGAGCTATGATGACATTCCGATATACTCAGAGCAATGCCGACCATATCCTATTTGTAAAACATAGGCAAGGAAAATTGACCGCGTTGATTGTCTATGTGGATGATATTGTCATAACTGGGGATGACATGGAGAAGATCTAAAATCTGAAGACAACATTGGCTAGGGAATTCGAGGTAAAGGATCTCAGGAATCTCTTGTACTTCCTTGACATTGAAGTAGCAAGATCCAAGCACGATATCTTTATCTCTTAGAGGAAGTACGTCCATGACCTTGAGACAACGGAGATGAGTGGGTGTAGACCAGCTGACACCCCTATTCAAGCCAACCATAGATTGGGGAGGGACGGTGGAGAAGCTGTTGCAGATATCAATGGTTTTCAACGACTTGTAGGGAGGCTCATCTACATATCCCATACTCGCCCAGATATCTCTTATATTGTTGGAGGAATCAGTCAATACATGCATTCACCCAAGTCTCACCACTTAGATGCTGCCCACCGGATTATTCAATATTTCTAAACCTCACCTGGGCATGGTATCTTGTTCAGTCCCAACAAAGGATTAACCATTGAAGTTTTCACTGATGCTGATTGGGCTTGATCTGTTAATGACCATAGATCCACTTATGGATATTGTACCTTGGTTGGGGGAAATCTGGTAACCTGGAGAAGTAAAAAATAACAGGTTGTTGCCAGGTCTAGTTCTGAAGCTGAATTCAGAGCTATGACCCATGGAATATGTGAAAGAATGTGGATTCAGTCCCTTATGTTAGAATTTGGGATTCAAAGCAAGGCTCCCATCCGGCTTTATTATGATAATAATGCGGCTATTAACATCGCACACAATCCTGTTTAGTATGACCACACTAAACATGTGAAAGTCGATCGACATTTCATCAAGGAGAACATAGTGAGGGGAATTGTGAGCACTCCATTTGTCACCTCCGATCAACAGTTGGCTGATGTTCTTACTAAGGGGTTGAGTCATAGAGCATTTCGAAACATATTAGCCAAGTTGGGTTTGACAGACATCACAAGCCCAACTTGAGGGGGAGTGTTAGTGTTTCCGATTTATTATTTTTCATTTTGTGCTGTACTTTGTCACTCCTATATAAAGGAGTGACCCCTGCCCAAATATCTCTTATACTCCTATATAAGGCGGGCTATCTACTTGTTCTCTATTGAAGCGGTTCTCTAAAGAAAAGTATATAAAGTCTCATACTAGAATTTAGTGGGCCTATTTGAGACCATATAGGGCGTTATCAAAATTTTAAACATAATCATGATGAGTTGTAGATGCAAAACCTAGTGGCTAAGCCACATTGACTTTCTTTTGTAGGTTGCCATTCAGAAATGCGGTGACATCCATCTGATAAATCGTGATGTGTTGACATGCAACATTGGCTAAAGATAGTATTATAGCTTCAAGCCCGACAATAAGAGCAAATGCTTGAGGTGAACTGGCGACGGAAGTCCTCCCGGGGTAGCCAAGTGGCGTCAGAGTCCGGATGATTTGCCCAGGCGACTAGGATCTCTTCTGAGGTGGGGTCCCCTGGTACAATGCAGCGTCGATCGAGGATCTGGGCCGGGTAGTAGGGTGTCTCGCCAGAGAGATTAATATAGGCTGGGATGTGATCGGTAGTGGCATGGTCACCGACCACACGACGTAGTTGGGACACGTGGAAGACCGGATGAATGCGCCTGCCGGTGGGAAGGCGAAGGCGGTAAGCGACCGGGCCTATGCGTGCCAAAACCTCAAAGGGGCCGAAAAACCGGGGTGCATCTTCGGGCAGGGTCTGCGGGCTACAGACAGCTGGCGGTGCAGGCGAAGCTTGATGAAGACCTTCTCCCCCACGTGGAAGGAAAGGTCACGCCGCCTTCGGTTCGCAAAGGAGGCCATCTTCTGCTGGGCACGTCGGAGGTGATCCTTGAGGAGATCCAGGATCGTATCCCGGTCTTGAAGGGCGGTGGCTAAGCTCTCGACCTGACACTCTCCCGGAAGGTGGCGGATAATGGAGGCTGGAGGCCGGCCATAGACGACCTCAAAGGGAGTGGTTCCGACAGCGCTGTGGTAAGCCGTGTTGTAGGAGTACTCTGCCCAACTGAGCCATTTCTCCCAAGTGCGTGGTTGCTCCCCTACGAAGCAACGAAGGTATGCCTCCAAACAACGGTTGAGGACATCGGACTGGCCATCCGTCTGCGGGTGGTACGCACTACTCATACGGAGGCGAGTCCCCTGGAGTCGGAAAAGCGTGGTCCAGAAGGTGCTCAAGAAAAGAGGGTCCCGGTCGCTCACGATCGACCGCGGAAATCCGTGAAGGCGGACGACGCCGCTGATGAAGCTCTCTGCAACGGTGGCGGCTGTGTAGGGATGGCGCAGGGGAAGGAAGTGTCCGTATTTGGACAGGCGGTCCACCACGACCAGTATGCAATCGTACCCCTTTGAACGTGGCAGGCGATGAAGTCCATGGCCACGTCCTCCCAAACTCGATCCGGAACCGGAAGGGGTTGTAGGAGGCCTCCTGGAAAAGTCGCCCCATATTTCGCCTTCTGGCAAATGAGGCAAGCGGCCACAAAGGCCTTGACCTGCCGAAACATGTGGGGCCAATAAAGAGAAGCCGCCAGACGGCGATATGTGCGGAATGCCCCGACGTGACTGCCCGTCGGGGAAGCGTGAAACTCTGCGAGGAGGCGCGGGATGCTGGGAGACGACGGGGCGAGGACGAGGCAGCCCTTAAAGAGTAGGCGGCCCCCAACGAGGGTGTATGGTGGATGGGCGCTGGAGTCGGCGATGAGCGCCGTCCGAATCCCATTCAAGAGCAGGTCGGCCTCCACTTCCCGCTGGATGGCCGCTGCATCCTCCCACACTGGGCGAGAGATGGCCGTGAGTTCTGGAGCCTGGCTCTGACGAGAGAGAGCATCCGCTGCCCGATTCGCCCTACCGGGGCGGAACTCAATGGTGAAGTCATATCCCAAAAGTTTGGCGACCCACACATGATGTGCGGGGGTGGCGATCTTCTGCTGCAGGAGGTAGCGAAGGCTAGGGTGGTCGGTGCATACCACAAATGGGCGGCCCAGGAAGTACGGGCGTGCTGAACTGCGAGGACGAGGCCCATGAGCTCGTTCTCGTATGCGGAGCGGCTGCGGATGGTGCTGGAGAAGGCGCGACTGAAATAGGCGATCGGTCGGTCGGCCTGCATGAGAACCGCTCCCACGCCCGAGCCGGACACGTCGCACTCGACGAGGAAGGGTCGGGAGAAATCTGGCATGGCCAGCACCGGCCCACGTACAAGGGTCTGCTGAAGGGCGGCGAAAGCGGCCGCTGCGGCGGGTGGCCACTGGAATGGGCCCTCTTCGGACTTCTTCAGGAGCTGCGTGAGGGGCTTGGCCAACGCTCCATACCCCTGAATGAATCGACGGTAGTAGCCTGTGAGGCCAAGGAACCCGCGGACATCCCGCAGTGAGGATGGGGTCGGCCAGTGAAGAACCGCTGCGATCTTCTCCTCATCCATAGCGACCCCGCGGGCCGAGATGGTGTGGCCGAGGTAGCACACCTCGGGCGCCCCAAAAGAGCATTTCTTTGAGTGCAGTTTGAGCTGGTGGTGCCGGATGGTGGACATAGTATGTAGAACATGTTGAATATGATCCTGCCAAGAAGAGCTGTAGACCAAAATGTCATCGAAAAAAACAAGTACATGATGGCGGAGAACTGCCCTGAAGATGTCGTTCATCGTAGCCTGGAAGGTAGCGGGTGCGTTCGTCAGCCCGAAGGGCATGACCAAGAACTCATAGTGACCGTCATGAGTGCGGAAAGCCGTCTTGGCCACATCCTCCGGCCGCATTCGGATTTGGTGGTAGCCCGAGCGGAGGTCCAGTTTGGTGAAGAAGACGGCCCCATGCAGCTCGTCCAGGAGTTCCTGGATCACCGGGATCGGATATTTGTCGGGAACTGTGCCCTTATTGAGTTCCCGGTAGTCTACGCAGAACCGCCAGCTACCGTCCTTCTTCCGAACCAGTAGGATCGGGCTGGAAAAGGGGCTGGCACTAGGGCGGATGAGTCCCCCCATCAGCATCTCGTGTACCAACCTCTCGATCTCGTCCTTCTGTGTGTGGCCGTAGCGGTAAGGCCGTACCGAAACGGCGGCGGTGCCCGGCTGCAAGGGAATGGCATGATCGGACGTCCTGGCTGGAGGCATGCCGGTCGGGGCCTCAAAAACGTCGGCGAACTCCGTGAGAAGCTCCTGAAGGTCTGCCGGGTGAGGGGGGGGGGGGGTCCTGCGTGGCTGCGGACATGGGCCAGAGCCAAGCCGCAAAAGTCACGTCGGTCGTCCGATGGATCGCACAGAGGGAGACGGGAGAGCGGAGGAGGGCCGAGTCGCCGACGAGGCGGCACGGCTGGCCCAGGTGACAGAACTGCATGGTCATGGTGGCCCAGTTGACCCGTACGTCGCCCAGCGTGCGAAGCCATGCCACCCCCAAGATGGCGTCAATGCCGCCGAGGCTGAAGGCGTAAAAATCGGCGGTAATTGGGCAGGTGCCGACCCAAAGAGAGACGTCACGACAGCAACCCACGGTGGGTCATCGGCGTCCATCGCCCAAGCAGACCGTAAAATCTGGAGGAGGAGCGGACGGTATCTGTAGCTGCTGTACCAACTGAGAAGAGATGAAGTTGTGGCTCGCCCCGCTGTCCACCATAATCACGATGGGACGATCGCCAATCGAGCCCGAAATCTTCATGGTCTGGGGGCCCGAGATGCCCCCCACCGAGAAACATGGGAGCTCAAGATGGTGGAAGTCCCCTGTGGGAGTGTCGCCGCACCCCTCTTCCTCCGAAAGCTCGAGGGACTCGAAGTCGGCCGCGGTAATCTCCGGGTCCGAGGTGCTAAAGATGGCATGGAACTCTTTCACCGAGCACTCATGGGTCGGGGAGTAGGGTTGGCGGCACCGAAAACAGAGGCCCTTGGAGCGGCACTCGTTGTACTCGCGGTCGGAAATGCGGCGGGGTGGCGCGGTCCGCCCCTGGCGGTTTCCCCCAGGTGGAGGTCGTGTCGGCTGAGCTGGAGCAGGTGGCCGCCACGGGGGCCGAGGCGCGTGGAGAGGAGGCCCAGGAGACGGGGCCGTCCGTCGAGAGGAGAGGTCAGCCTCTACGAGGTGGGCCAAGTCCAGGGCGTCAGAAACTGTCCGGGGATGGTGTGTGCGCAACCGAGAGCGGACATGAGGTAGCAGACCCTGCATGAAGAATCCCAAGTAGTGGTCCGGTGGTAGACCCGGAACGTGGGTTACCAACGCCACAAACTCGTCGATGTAGTCATCGAGGCTGGTCGTCTGGCGGACCCCGCAGAGACGCTCTATGGCGGAAGACCCGAAGTAGCGGTCGTCGTAACGGCGAATCATTTCCTGCTTCAACTCCGACCAGGAGAGGGTGGGGTTTGACTGACGGATCCACCGAGCCCAATGGAGGGCCGAGCCGTCCAACCCCACAAGTATCGTGGACACCTTGTCGTGTTCCGGAGTGAGGTGGAGATCGAAATACTGTTTCGCCTTAGTGATCCAGCCCATCGGGTCGACGCCGACGAAGGACGAAAGGTCGAGGGAGAGGCCGAGCCGCGCGGGGGCCAAGGGGGCCGGCGGCTCGGGTGGCCGCACCGGAGGGGCTCCGAGGATGGAGGCTCCATCGGGGGCTGAGCCGGAGCCGGAAGGGGTGGTCGGCGCGTGGAGAGAATCGATCATGGAATGGAGCGCAAGGAGGGAGGCGTGCATGGTGGCGATGAGTTGGTCCTGGGCCTCGAGATGCTGGTTGACGGCCTCGGAGGTGGTATCCGCCACGGATCGCTGCTGGAGCGAAGAGTAGGAGCCATGGAGAACGCCTGGCTGGAGAGGGGGCTGCGGCGGCAGCTGCGGGACGCAGATCGCGGAAGAAGCGGGCGCAGATCACGGATGCGATAGACGGGCTGCAGCGGCAGATGCGGCAGTACGCGAGACGCAGATCGCGGAAGACGGGAACGCCGATCGCGGACGGGCGGCAGCGTGCTGGCGGAACGCAGAGCGGGCGACGCCGATCGTAGGCGGGCCGTCGATCGCTGGCAGGGCGCAGAGCGGGCGACGAATGACGGTTCTGGATGAGTGAGGGAGAATCTGCGGCTGAGAGCAAAACTCCGGCGGCTAGGTCAGCGGGCGGAGCGGCAGGTCGGACCAAATATTACGAACTAGGGGAGGAGGAATCCGGAAGAGGGAGCCGGCGAGGGAGGGAGAAGGAGGAGGGAGTTAGAGAGGAAAAACCATAGGGAGCAGCCCTAATTTCATAGATCCAAGGATAAAGCTTACAAACCCAGCCACACCCCTTTATAACTGCCGGGGTGCGTATAATCAGTCCAAAACACAACATAATCAAGACAGGAATTAACATTCCGCATCCATCATGCGTCCACCACCGTCTCGGCCCCCGTGCCCGTAGCCACGGACGTCTTCCTGCGCGTGTAAACCCGCCATGGTGTCTCCTCGGCATGCGTGTCCGTAACACATGCACAAAAATACCTCTATGGACGATTCCTCCAGGGTGGTATTTTTGTGCATGCATTTTATGAACTATAAATTTACAGGGGAGATTTTTATGATTTCAAAAGATAGAGGAGTGCAACTTATAATTTTGCTAACTCCCAGAGAAAAAATGGGTAATTAATAGTATTTGTAATGACCTTTTTCTCTTCTATTTTCAACCACACATGGAAGCTGTTCAGATTTTTAAATATCTGCCAGAAAGTCACATCTCCCATAGTTTAAGGGCACTAAAGATTCTTCAAGTAAACAAATTTATACAGAGCATGATTATGCCTTCTTTAATCTTTAAGGCCCTTCTTTACTTGCTTTAATCTTTTCTGCATAATATGCATATGATTTTATTGTCGAATTCTATGATTATGACCATATTTATGTCTTTATGCTACAGCTTTCATGGAGAGATGCTGGAAACATATGAACTTCATGTTTAGTAGGTGTCCATACTCCTCCAGTGTTACAGAGGAATTTTATCACGCTCTGTTGCTATACTGCTACCGTGAAGTTAGGTCACTTTTGTTGTAGATAGTTTGAATAATTGTTGCGGCTTATTAACTGGGAATGTCGATGCAGATATATGCATGTTTTAAACATTTAGGGTGCATGGTAGGCCTTCCAGATATATGCATGTTTTAAACATTTAAGCTGTGAATTTGTGTTATGTTATTCTCCAAAGTTGCAATATTTCAATACTAGTGTGTTATGTGATTTGTGTAAACAGCTGATGCAGTCTCACCTTAAACTCCGATGACTTCGAAGAAATTTGATATCACTTTTCCTACATTCATTCCATGCAATCAACTATTTATACATAACGGTATATGTCTTAGGCTCGTTTGGCGTGGCGTTTTTGCTCCGGTGAGTTTGGACAAAAAAACACCATCATAGAATGCATGCTTGACAAGACAATGGTTATGACCGTGTTATGGGCCAAGCCCTTAACAACGGTAGGGATGCCGGAGGATGACTGGAGGCGGAGATGACGGCGGAGGAAGATACAGTGTAGCCGGAACCGCGGCTGCCTAAGTGGGGCTTCCTCGAAAGAGAGCTTCCAAGATCTCTTTAGGGTTTATGAAATAGACTTTCTTTCATTGATGATAACATACAACATACCCATGCCTTTATATAGACTTACAACGTACTAAAAGACAAACAACAATGATAACACCTACTAAAGATAACAATAAAGATAACAATAAATAACTAGGCCCGGTGCTCGAGGCCCATAACATATCTGCCGACCTTCAAATCTATCTTGCCCTCAAGCTCAAACGAGGCTTGAATAGCTTGATTGTCTGGCTCTTTGATTTCCCTCCAGAATAACTCCCGGTATCGTGTTGCTGTAGCGGAAGTTCCATCGAGTGACATAACGTCAATGCGCTCTCTGATGGTCGAAAGGATGGTGAGGAGCAGGCGGAATGAGGGTGCCCAACAGTTGCGGATAGTTGAAGGCGACTGTAGCGCGAGCGAAAAAAGAGCTGCGGCGATCAGAAGTGGTAGTGCCGATTTGAGTACGGTTGGCAGAAGAAATGGATCCAGAGGAGTCAGCAGAGCAGGAGACTGTAGAAGAGGCGACGATGTGACCAGCGGGGTCGGTAGAGAAAAGCAACGTGCGGGAAGGGGAGCGAGGGGCTGAAGACGTCATACTGTGATAGGAGAAGCAGAAACTGCAAACACGTGTGCTGTGTCGTTTGCAGGCGTCGGGCGTTTCGGTTGTTCGATGTGGAAATGGCTTTAGATGCTTCTTCTGTTGGGCTTCACAACCCTAACTTTCTTGCCGTCGCTGGAAGCAAGCAAGTGCAGACTTTGAGAAGCTTGCGGCGCAGGTGGTTTCCTGTGAAAACTCAAGGGGTGGAGAGCAGCTACGACTTCGGTTGCGGGATGACGTTGGACGGAGTTCTGGACGGGAACAGTCGTGGGGGCCAGCGCGTGTAAACCGACTTCATTAAGCAGGGCAGCGGTCGACTTCTTCTCTGGGAATGTCGATGCAGAAGGGTTAAGGGGTCGACGAAGACGGAGTAGGGGTCATCGGCTGGATCGAAATGGCAGTGGCTTCAGAGAGCGTTGGCGGAAGAGGAACCTGACTCTGATACCAAGATGCTATGGGCCTAGCCTTTAACATCGGTAGGGATGCCGGAGGATGATCCGAGGCGGAGATGACGACGGCGGAAGATACAGTGGAGCCGAAACCGCGGCTGCCTAAGTTGGGCTTGCTCAAGAGAGATCTTCCAAGGTCTCTTTAAGGTTTAGGAAATAGACTTTCTTTCATTGATGATAACATACAACATGCCTTTATATTGGCTTACAACGTACTAAAAGAGCAACTAATAAAAGACAAACAACAATGATAACACCTAGTAAAGACAACAATAAAGATAATAATAAATAACTAGGCCCGGTGCTCGAGACCCATAACAGACCGCCACCAAGAAAAGAAAAGTAGTTTTGACCACAAAAGTGGCTGATGCTCCTTAGGCGAGGTCAGACGTTCATGAACGACGGTTCATAACCACCGAGATCACGACCGCCACCGCCGTGCCAAAGAGAGCCTTAGTCAGAAATACAATGAGGGTATGTGTCTAATTAATCATGAATACAAACTTAAAAGTGTTGTCGTTAATATTAATTAATTATACATATTCAAAATTATACTAAACCATGCGTTTTAATATGGATAGCTCAGATGGTAATCTGTGGGAGTGATAATGAGCATGATAATATGCCCCCTCTATCTCTCTCTCAAGTTGGTGAGTGGATATGTTTTTATTTTGTTTTTGTTGACAATCCCTTAGGACATCGACTACCTGATCCTTTGATGATATATATTAATGTTAGTCAATCAACTGTCTAGTTTCTCGTTTAAAATGTGCCAGTGAAGTTGTGTTTTCTTTTTGCTAATTTAGGTATGATTATGTGTGAAGGGGGGCCTTGGCGCACCGGCTAAGGTGTCGCCGCGTGACCTTCAGGTCACGGGTTCGAGTCCTGGAAGCAGCTTCTTGCAAAAATGCAAGGTAAGGTTTGCCTACATTTCACCCTTGTGGTGGGACCTTCCCCGGACCCTCGCTGCGCGGGGATGCCTTGTGCACCGGGCTGCCCTGCCCTTTTTGGGTAAGATTATGTGTGATGATGATGGTTGTTTTATTATCTAAAAAAGCTACCTAGTTCGTAATCTTTTAAGGTAATTTGCATTCAAAGTAGTTCACGTACTGAAGAGGCCATAAGCTTGGTTTCTACTATGGCACTGGATCTCAGAGTCACATTCTGACATTTTGTTAAGATCGACTCCTAAAATGGTGCATTGTCCTGAGATTGAACTCCTATGAGAACTCTTAAATAGGTTCAATGTCTCGAGGTTGATCTCCTATTAACTTGTGAGCCTGCACAATCAACATATGTTTAGTTGTTAGAGTAAGGTCTTTTCCCTTCAGAATAGAATTCTTTTATCATGTGCCAACTCGAGGTGATGGAGAATTTTTTGAATAACTTGCAAGCGTTTTTTTTTCTCTAGGTTCATGCATGAGGTTGCCATTTTGTTTAAATCTTAGGATGTTGCATTCAAAACAACAGGAGAAAGGTAGAGGGTTGGGCTTCAGGCCCCCTCAGTACAATTCAAGGAAAAAGAGTATAAGAAGACAACTCTAAGAAGTTGCACTCAGAAGTGTAAGTAGGTTCTCATTCTGTGGATGCTTAGAAGATTTGCCAGCTAGATTTGCTTGAGGTCTAGGAATGAAGTGGTGGCTGAAGAAGCAATTTATTTTGTTTGACACAGTAAGGTAAGCTGTTAGCTAATATGTTCCTTGTGTATAAATATGATTGATGGTATAGTCCAAAATAGCAGACATTCAAAATTATTTTCTTAGTGTTTGGTGGAGTCAAAAGTATTAAAGTTGAAAGATCGATACCCAATTAGAATGTTAATGTTCTGCCAAACAAAAAAAACATCCAGAAGAGCTAAAGCTTCAACTCCATTCTAGTACTAATAACATAGGAGGAGGAGAAACTAGCTACCATTGTCCCACTCTGCAGTGTAAACAACAGCCCCCACTAGTATTTCCAGGATACCTCAAGCAATGATGCACATCTTTTAGAGTAAATGCAGGGGCATAGATTCTGCATGTAGCAGGAAAAATGAGTCTTTGTTGTATGTCGAGCAGTTTTCAAAGTTTTCAAGGCATCTTTTCTTCCAGATAAACCAACCAATGTGAATGTGGTTACCATGTAAAATTAGTTTAATGATTTTGCTTGGTGTTTAGCATAAGATTGTCTTCTTCTTATTCTAGCAATACAGCTAAACTGCTATAAAGTTTCCTTTATAAACAATGTTGAAAATTTTCCCACAGTGGTTCCAGATTGTGGAAGTAAGCTCACATTTATGAATCAAATGGTTGATGTTCTGTTAACTAGGATTGAGGCATCAGCAGGAGCACTTGGAGGCAATGATGTTGAACAGTTAAAAGAGCATCCCAAGAGATCAAGATGGGATTAGTAACACCAATCCACAAAAGCTTTGTTGGGAGAAGTATATTTCGAAAGTTTTCAATGCCGACTAACCCATTTATGGTAGAAATCTAAATAAGGTTGTCTTTGAGTAGGTTTTGTTGATTAACAGTTGTTTTCTTATTAAATTCAGGTTGTTTCCTTGTTAGTAAGCTGGTAGTCTTTGAACAATTGCTTACAAGGGTTCTCAAACATCATCTATGATATATCATCAATTGGCGTTTCCTTCCTCAATAGATCGCATGTTTGGAGAGTGTTTATCATACTTACACTGCAATTCCAAGGTTTCTCAAACATGTTTGGAGAGTGTTTTTTTTTTGGGAGTTGATATTAGCAGTTCGGAATTGGCTATACGTAGTCGATCGCTATTCGTAGTCCATAAATTTTATTTGTAGTCCAAAATTATATTTGCACCCCACTCTCATCTCAAATAAGAGAAACACTAGAAGCCTAGAGAAACATCTTAAAGACTCTAAACAATTTAAAAACCTAGCAGGAAAACAAGTTAAATGACATGCATAGAGGAATCAACTCTAAACAAGTTAAAATTACATGCAAATCTTCCTCTAACTAGAAAACTGACTATTTTTTTGGGATTTTTGCCGGATAATTTCTTTTTTTTAAGAAGGTGAATCTAAGAGGGGGAAAGAAGACGCGGCCGATAGAACTACGGCTAGGCTTTAGGCAACGGGAGGAGAAATATGGAGAGGAGGTTATTCGATGAGGTGCGATTAGCGAGAATTGGACTGCAAATATAATTAGGATTTTCACAATTTTTGGGGTGCGAATAACGAGAATTGGACTGCTAATATCAACTCTCTTTTTTTTTTCGGTTATTCAGGAATCTTTTAATCAAATAGCTAGTTATCCGAAACATTGAGGCAATTGATGTAATGCTTGCTGAGATGTGTCTCACATCTGTCTTGTTTAAAAATATTAATGTGTTTTGATGATAATTATTGTCTCATGGTGTGCATGGAATGCGGGAGATTCCCCGGGGAGCATATCGCCCTACGGTGATCCAACCTATTGCCTTCTCGTAGTAGAAGACAACTAAAGTCTAAGAAAGGAGCCTATCGCCAAAGGGATTGAAGGACATCATATCGCACTAGAGTGATCCAAGCTATCGCCCTAGGGTTATCAAAGTTATCAACCTAGCGATACTTGGGATATAACATATCACCCCACGATGGTTAAAACTATTGCCACATGGTGATCGAACCTATCTCCCAGTGTAGTACCGTTGAACGCCGGGTTGGTAGGATGTGCCACATCGCCCCAAATGATACATTCACCTAAGGCGCTATGACCAGAAATAGATTTCACACACCATGCCTAATTCAGAATCATGCTTTGGATCTCTAATTCAATTATGTTGGGGAGGCAATCCCATGCCCGGGTTGTTCACAATGAACCGGGGTCCCCATAAGCCATATATTTAGAGAACTCAGGTTAAGCGATTAAAACAAAGAATAAAAAGAAATCACATTCTTATTGACCGAAAAGAGAGTAGCCATGAGATCATGAAATGAGTTAGAGCATGAATGGGTAAGCAAGCTCTAAGTGTTGCGGGAGATGGATCGTCAATCCGACTCTTGCTTCTCCGGCATCACCTTCTTCTTCTTCCTCCCAAAGCCTTCCTTCTTTCTCCCTCTTTATCATTCTAGGAGAGAATACAATATGAAAAATGGGGTTTTAGAATCCCCCAATCGGGACCTAAAATTCTCATACTCTATCCTCACCCATTGGATCAAAAATCTCACAATCCTACACCTCAAATTGGGCCAATAAAAATAGTCTCATCCCCATACACATCCAGCCACACGATCGTGTACTGGTCGTGTTCCGCCATTTGCCCCCAGGTTGTGTATAGGTTGCTTCTTCCCGAGCTGTACACGGCTTCTACATAGGGCTTGGCCAGGTAGTGTGCTGGGTCGTGTCTAGTTGGGGGTGCATATAACAAACCTGACATGACCAAGTACAAAACCTCTCCAGGTCATGTAGACATTGAGAAATGATGTTTTCATGCTTTAAGCTATAAGATCCTGTACACGGCTTGGCACACGGCTTGATGAAGCCGTGTACAGTCTTCTAGGGAGCCAAACTGCAGTGAGGCTACAGGTCTGAGTACACTGGCATGTACATGGCCATGTGCAACATCCCCCTCTTTTTGGGTACCTTAAAAGTTTGTGTCACTCCTTGGTGACCTGGTGGAGCCTAGGCTGACCCTGAGTGGGCCCCTAGATACCTAGGACTCCAGGAGATCCTAGTGCTTATGGTGACCTAGAAGTGACACCATGATTACTCTAGGGGATGTTGATGACCTACTTACCCATATCAATCTCATGTTTGGTCAACATTGACCAAGTAGGGACCACCTAAGCCAAACAGTCACATCATGCTAACCCTATGAGTCTGACTAGCACCGACTCAGCCCTAGGAGACCCCTCTTTCTCCAAGTGGTTGAGTCAAGTACATGCATATCCAAGGTGGGCTAGGGTGACCTAGGGAGGTCCACCTCACCCTGTTGTCTAGTCAAGTCAACCCTAATGTTGACTTGGTCAACTATGGCCTTAAATTGAGCTCTGGATGCCCCTAGACCCAATTGACCTAACTTTGACCTCACTTGACCTACTGGAGGTCTTATCCATCATCCCTAGCCTCCAAATCAGCATGGTGACTGGACATGATCAACACAAAATGTTGACTTAGCCAAACCTTGGGTTTGATCTCCTTTGAACTTAGATAGCAACCTTGGACCTTCTCCCACCTCCACATGACATTCCATGTCATCAAAAAGGTCAAACCCGATTTTGGTGGTCAACCATAACATATTTTATGGTGAAACTGACCACATCCATTGAATTCATTGGGCATTAATGGCTATGATGTCTTGAAATGACTAAAGTAATGAATTCCCTTCATTTTAGAGGAATATGAAGGTTTATAACCTTTTGAAGCATAACCGACCAAGGACGAGGAAGGAAACGTCGGCCAAGTTTATATATCTGCTCCCTACCTATATTATGGCCTAGAAATGGCCTAGATAAATTCATTAGCTCCTTGTAACGCCAAATGAGATGAGAAAGTTGAGGCATGTCTAGTCGGCGTTGATTTGGAGATTTCTCGACCACCACCGCTGCCGTGAGGTGGAGCTTGACCACCAGCCACCACCAGTCGCTTTCATCCTTATATTGGTGAATTTTCTAAACTCTTTCCTATGCTAGATATGGTAGAAGCTCTTAGGCACCTCTTCTGGTCACAACAAGGGTTGTTCCCGGCCAACCCAAGCACCTCAAACCACCTTTGAAGCAAGGACCACTTCAGACCTCTAGGGGCTCACTGAAGGGACTTGCATGGACGAGGAGGTGTAGGGTGTGGCAGTGATAATTCCTTCTATTACGAGTTTTCCAACAAGAGGCGGTGGCAATCGACCACCGAATTGCCCCCAGAGGACCACCGCCTTCCAGCGAGTCGATTGGGAGAAAATGCACAATGTGATATCCGTCGGAGACCAGTGGCGAGCGGTAGATATCGTTCTAGGAGACAGAATGAGTATTGTTGACTTATAGTCGTCGGTCTGAAGGTAGACAATGAAGGGATGCCGTTGGATTACCTTAAAATTCACGAGCCAATGATTGGCTGATCCCCACAACCGATTGACATTAGATCCGCTATGGGGGAAGGTCATTTAGTGTGTGGTAGGTCTTGGCGTCGTCGGATCACGCCAAGATCTATGCGACAAAATGTGTTGGTAGATTTAATGTGAATAACATAAGCCATACTTGAATGAAAAGAAGCGCATTGTGTGATAGAATAATAATTTGAATATTTAAGGCTCTTATAGTCCTTTTCAGGAGAAGTGTCGCGCATGAAAGTTGGTGGGCAATATCTCTTTCCAGATTATGGTTGCCCAGTATCTAGTGAGGAATGTAGCTCTTCAGTGTGACAAATACTTTATGGCTGATTTAATTCATAGAATATTTCTGTCATAATGAATCACATTGTGAAACTTCATAGACATGTGTCCTAGGGTCATATCTAGCTCCAAAAAAATTATGAGACTTTTTAGAGGACTTTGGTCCTATAGTTTTGTAGAAAATACATCAATTATCAAAGTGTTGATTAAATATAAATTAAGTAGGGTTTTAATTAATTTCCAGAGATCATTAGACCCTTGAATTGATTTGATTAATTTAGTGTCACACATTTGAGTATTTAAATGAAATATTTGGATGATTAACTTAGGATTTGAAATATTTCTGTCCTGTGTGCATGTTATTCTGGTCTAATTATGATGTTGGAGGGGATTGATGGTCATGATGAGTAAGTGGCCAAATTCCTATGTCCGGGTACCGGATGGTCCGGGACCAAGGAATTGCCGCCACCTAAGCCAGCCTGGCCCCACGCGCAAAAGTGTATGTCAGCTTTTTTACTGTTCGGGCATCTGAGATGTCTCCAAAAAATTCCTGAGATACACCGCTAGTACAAAATGATATCTGAAAAAAACCCGGACTGGGTCCGATACACGGACCCAAAAATTCCTCGAGTAAGTGGGCTTTATATTTTGAATTATTATCTTTTTGTGTCATTTGACTAATGAATAGCCTTAATGCTTGATGATTGAATATGATTAATATAACCCTTGCATGATTAGTTAAATTATGACATCATCCTTCCATGTTGATAACATCAGAAGTTTTTAGATGTATGATAAGTAGGGCTCTTGATGATTATTGGCTAGTCTTATTATGGATGATTATATATGTAGTCTGATTCAGTGTAAACTCGCAGTAAACATGAATAATCTCACATCCATGATTCATAGCGGTATTTGAATACTGATTTGAAATAATAATCAAGATTTTCATCAACATAGGTTAATGTCGTAGTCTTTGAACTTTTTTTTACACCAGGTCACTTGTGATCCCTAGCTTGGCGGCTTGTACTATCATACACCTGAGATCATCACAACAATAACAAACACATCAAATACAAAAGTGTTCATCTATATTATGAGGGCTTCTTCAAATCAAAAATATTATGGGCACTGTTCCCAATAGGTATTGTTCAAATAGTTCCTACATACTATAAACAAACGACAAACATGATCAAATACACAATGGAATTTATTATTCTCAAATCAAGAGATGCGAAACACGTGTTCCAACAACAACCTCATACAAAACATCACTGATCTGGTTTTACATACACGGGTTGCCTTCACACACAATGCCTAAGTCTGTAAAGGTTACCAAATTTCTAATGCATTTCATATCGGGTATGGACACAATCGACCGGGGTTCTAGCAAACCAAAGGTGGTCATGCCCTCCACTAATTAGAGTAGACTCTCCCTATGCAAACAAAACAAAATGCAATGGACAAGAATATCCTAAAGCCGAGGAGAATGATTGTTACTCATGGTACTTGCTTCGACAACATAGAAACGTTGAATAAAATGGATGGAGTTGATCTCAATGAACTCCTCCCCATGAATTTACCATGGCTCAAAATTCAAGGCTGTGGAGAACCCCCAATGGAGGATTCTTCTTCCTACCCCTTTCTCTCTTCTTTCTCAAATTTAGGTGAGATAATGAGCTAAGAGAAATGATCCTAAAATCAGCCCATTCCCAACTTAATAAGATTAGGAGAACGTCTCAGTCGTTGGATATCGAATCCTCACATCGAACAACTTGATTTTGCTACTAAAATGAGTTCACGGCCCCGATCGCACGATCATTCGGTTTACTTGTGCACGATCATGCTTGAGTAATTACCAACAAAACCAGTGAACTGAAAGCGGTCGTGCGGTTTGGGCATAGTGAAAGTTTAGTTTTTGATGAGTTATTTTGCATTTAATATTTTTTTTCTATTTTATAGTTATCGGAAATTTTGTTTAAATGAAGTCATACGTGAATATCTTGTCCATGAAAGGGTGGAAAGCGCTTTAGCTAAAGAACACGTAGTATGATAAGGTATCCCCCATCATATTCTTCACTTAAGTTTATCTTTGCTCTAAACTTTGCTCTGGAAAAGTAAAGTTTAAGTTGGGGGGGGGGGGGGGGGGGGGGGGGGGGGAGCAAAGTAAAGTTTAAGTTGGGGGGGGGGGGGGGTTGCTAACAGCAAGTAGGTTGTGTTTATTAACCTTATTTTCACCGTAAATTGCATTGAATTCCCATGCATTTTAAGGTTATAGATATGGATTTACACATTATTTTGTATTTCTCTTAAGGGGATAAGAAAGGAGCATTTTGAAGCATATGGAAGCATAATAGAGCTAAAGGAAAGATTTGTGACAAGGAGGCATAGAAAAGGAATTGGAGCATCATCTGAAAATGCATGGCCAACCACAAGAACCATGTGTTCAAACGCACGCTCACAAGCACAAATATGGCATAGGTTTTCACATGATTGCATGTTAAAATGCACGTACGTGCGTCCTCAGTACAAAATCAAATGCGCGCCCTCGTGCACTAGCATGCATGCATGTTCTTCACAGGTTCCCCACTTGTTTGGTCGTTACAACAAAGCTCATGACTTTGTGTTTATATGCAAATTGTGCATCTGTCTCTGACAGTTATCTCTACTTCCTTGCAGTTTCAGGCATTTACCTCCATTTCTTGGAAAATGCACACTTCTGCTTTTACATGCGCTCATGTGATTTTTTTCTCTTTATTATATATACTGGAAATTCTCATTTGAGAATGAGTTTTCCAAATCCTCCTGCATTGGGGCCAAATTTTTTCACACTTGCCCCTCCTCTCGTACCTTTGATTTATTGTGCAGATATTTTAGAGAGGGAGATCATTCAAGATTGAAGGAACAATATTATGAAGTCTAAATAGGAGTCTGGCTTGTGGATGTTCTGCAGGATTGACGACCGTAAATCATGAAATTCTCTTTATTTTTCTTCAATCTTTTTGTGGTTTACCCAATAATGAGAGGATAACTCTCTTGTTGGGGTAATTTTGTAGTATTATGAATTCAAATTAGAATTTCTATAAGTGAATGAATCATAATTTAAAAATTATTTTGTCTGATTAGAGTTCTATTCATGTGCATAATCTGTACACCAGCTAAGTTGCTCACTACTTTAGTTTCATGTGTAATCATTGATATCAGACCTGAATCAATTGATTTACAAATCTCATGCATGAAAAGTGTCATAGATTTAAAAACCTATGGGCCATGTGGTATTGGTTTATGCAGTAATTGCATTCCTAAATATTTGATGTAGCTAGTTTTTTTTCATAGTGAGTTAAAGCTATCACTATCATTCTAGGCATGTTTGTCCATGATCTATCATTTATTAGGGAATTATAATCGATTGGACTGGATTGATGAGTTTTGATGTGCTTAGAAAATCTCACTGTCAAATATACAATACTCTTTATCTTTACCATATATAAAGAAGTATCAAACCCATGAATTTTAAATCCGTTGAAATGATTACGGCCGTCGAATCTGGCATGATATTTCATCAGCCGTCGGATCAAACCACTCCCTCTCTCTCTACTTTTTCATAGGTCTCCTAAACCTACTAGGAGGTGACCTAAAACTACGAAGGTGCAGAGTACCCTACAATATGAAATTATGATTTTACCCCTAAATTTATTGAAAAATGAGTGTCATATTACCCATTTTTTAATCTCACAAAAATTTTCAATGGTGAGATTTGAACCCAGGTTTCCACTATGTCAAGCAAAGATAACAACCATCACACCATATGGTTTTTGTTGAACAAAATTGAATTAAGTTTTATATATACATATATAAATATAGATCGCCTCCACCGAAAGTCACCACCCCTGCTGAATGTCGCCCCCGCCGAATGTCGCCGCCCCTGCCGAATGTCGCCCCCGCCGAATGTCACCCACGCAGAATGTCGCCGCCCGCACGGGGGGCCCCCGTGCCCTGTCACTCGTAATGTTATATTATTTCACTCATCATTAATTCTAATTAATATTCATGTTATGAAACAATCACTCTAACTCTAAAATTCAATCATTTTAACCTTAAATTCAATTGCTTGCTTTTAGAATTTTAGAGACAAAATTTTGGAAATACGCACTATGCATGTATTTTTAGGAAAAATGTTCAACACGAAAGTTGTATATCTCGACGATATCTACAACTTTCGTGTTGAACACTTTTCCTAAAAATGCTTGTACAAGGCGTATTTATAAAAAATGCATAATACTTCATAAAAATGGGTTGCGGATAGCCAAAACTGGGGTGCGGTTAACAATTGCCTTATTATATCTAGAGTATTTACTATGTAGCGATCCAACGCTACATCCCCTGCCCGACCTGACTCTTCTGCACGGGATGTATTTCGAGAGGGCCCGTGAACCCTAGATCTGGCGTCCTGTTGACGAGGGAGTATCTGGGGCGACGACGTATGGATCGGCGACCTTGCAGTGGTGTTGGGAGCTGGAGACGCCGGAGCGAACGCAAGAGGTTGTTTTGAAGCCCAAGAGAAGGTCTTGCGGTGGATTTCGGGGAAGCAGAACCGTATGGGTAAGCCATCGTGCTCCTTGTTACTGTTGATTGTCGTGTCCTGTTCTCTCCTCTGGACTGATGCGATTGTGATGATTGGGTGCCTGGTTCGCTGTCATTCACAGAAGAGAGATTATTGTATTTGCCTGTATTATTGTGGATGATGACAGAGGAGTTAAGTTTGCGAGTGTCCCTATAAGGTATTAGAGATGTGCTTCCTTGATCTGTCGTTTGATGAGGTATTGAGTTCCTGAGTTCGGCCGTAGACGTTTCCATGTTTGTCTGTTCGTGTGGGGTTGAATGTTGATAGTCCATGTGATCAAAAACGGGGTTAGTATTAACATAATTAGGGATGACTTTGTGGATGACTGGGGATGAGAGTGTTGGTTCATCGCTGTGGGTTGTCAGAGTGAGCTGGGGCTGGAGGTTGTTTCCTTCCCGCAAGATGACTTCGTCCTGTGGTCGTTTTCCTGCAATTTCAACATTATCATAAGAGTTGTTAGCGGCTATTTTAGGGTTGAGAGGGGGGATGACATGAGATGTCTGTGAGTGAGGTGTCTCCCTGTTCCGTGCCGCTGATTGTGACGCCGCTGTTGTGACTTCGTGTTCCAGTCGGGTGTTGTTAGAGGTCTGTAGACAGGTGCAATCGTCTTGTAGCTGCTGCAAAGTCTGGGGGTCGAAGATGGATAGATCCTCCCAAGTGGCTTCTTCAGGAAGGTGGCCTTCCCAGTGAATGAGAGCTTGAGCAATTTCTGTGTCGTCTAAAATCTATGTTCGATAACCTAGAATGCCTATGGGTTTGTGTTTTGGATCCGGATCCCCTGGAGTTCTTAGGGGAACTCCAGGGGGTTAGGGAACTCCAGGGGTGGAGTTCGCGATTCGAGCCCGATTCGTGTTGAATCGTAAAAAGTGGTTAACACGAAAGTTGTAGATCTTCCCGAGACGAATAACTTTCATGTTGAACATTTTTTGATATGAAGTCGTTTAGGCCCCCGATTTGGACCCCGAAAAAACTGACCCCGAAAAATATTAAATTAATATTTTTCGGGGTCAGTTTTTTCGGGGTCCAAATCGGGGGCCTAAACGACTTCATATAAAAAAATGTTCAACATGAAAGTTATTCGTGTCGGGAAGATCTACAACTTTCGTGTTAACCACTTTTTACGATTCAACACGAATCGGGCTCGAATCGCGAACTCCACCCCCTGGAGTTCCCCTAAGAACTCCAGGGGATCCGGATCCCAAATTGTTGAGACTGAACAGCTGGTAGGGGCGTGTGTGAAATGACAGTGTTTTGAGTTTGAAAATATGGTTTCAAAAGGGAGACATGAAAAATTGGGTGAATTTTACACGTGGGGGGTAGGTCCAGACGGTAAGCCACGTCCCCGATGCGTTCAATTATTTTTTAAGGTCCATAATATAAAAGGCTAAATCGTTTACATTTTCTTCTATGCAGGCTGTGTTGCCGATAAGGGTGGAGGCGAAGTAGAACCAAATCGCTAATTTGAAAATGTTTTTCTTTTCGTGTTTTGTCGGCAATGGATTTCATTTTATGTTGGGATTGGTGTAAATTATGTTGTAAACGTAATAATAGTAACGATCTGTGATGTGGTGTGAGGGTGGCCGGTGAAGAAGGCATGCCACCCGTAGGTAATGGAACAAAACAAGGTGGGAGTCGGCCGAAGACTGCCTCATAAGGTGTCATTCCGGCCGACTGATGAAAAGAGGTGTTATAGTGATATTCAGCCCAACTTAGTAGTTCGGCCCAATGACGGGGATGTTGAAATGCAAGCAATCGTAAATATTGATGTATACATCAATTAACGCGTTTGGTCTGTTCATCGGATTGCGGATGGTAGGCCGAATTAAAACGGAGTTTAGTGTCGTTAGTTTTGAAATAATTCAACCAAAATTCACTTAAAAATATTGAATCTCTGTCCGAGACAATTGACTCTGGCATGCCGTGTATTTTTCCACAATAGTTCCAAAATACTTGTGCTACATGTGGTGCTGTGTGGTGCGGAGTCAAAGGGGAAAAATGTGCTCCTTTGGATAAACGATCGACCATGACCAAAATGGTTGTGAAGGATTTAGACGATGGTAGGTGTGTAACAAACCAAACCGGTGAGAATTGCGACCTTTGGCCTTTTAGCAAAGATCACAATGCTGAATGTATTCCTGGACAGATTTGTGTAGGTCAGGCCACCAAAAATATAATGATAAATGTTTAAATGTAGCGGTAATACCAGAATGCCCACATATTTTAGTACCATGCGCTTTCCTTAAGTAAAATAGAGCGAAGATGACAGTCAGGTATATATAGTTTAGATTTATAAAATAGTTTTGGCCCAATGCGCATCCGCTCGGGTATTTTTGCTGGCTGGAAATCTAAAAGGCTAAGAATCTCCTTAGCATATAAATCCTGGTGGTATAATATATCTAAATCTTGAAATAGTGTTGAAACTGAGAAAGAAATATTTTGAAATTCTAAAGTATCATTGTTTTGAAGTGAATATAACGAGCTAGGATCAGAATGTAAAGATTGTCTAGATAACCCATCAGCCGCATCAGAATGTAAAGGTTGTCTAGATAACGCATCAACTGCTCTATTGTCACGCCCGGATTTGTATGTAATGATATAATTGAAGCCCAACATTTTAGATAGGAATTTCTGCTGTTCGGGCATAGTTATAACTTCGGAGGTCAGGTTATGCAGGGTTTTATGGTCGGTTAATATTGTGAAGGATGTTCCTATCAAGTATTGTCTCCATTTGCTAATAGCGGTGGTAACTGCCAATAATTCTCGTGCATATGTTGATTTTGCTTGCTCTCTAGGAGTTAGCTTTTTACTAAAATAAGAGATGGGGTGGTTATTTTGTGATAACACTACTCCGATACCGACTCCGGACGCGTCACATTCTAAGACAAATGATATAGCAAAATTAGGTAACGAAAGGACCGGTGGTGTCATCAATAATGTTAATTTTAAGGTTCTGAAAAGTTGCGGAAGTGTTAGGGACCAGGAGAATTTTTCCTTAGCTAAGAGATCTGTGAGTGGTGCGGAAATGTTTGTGTAGTGCTGGATAAATCGTCGGTAATATCCCGCGAGGCCCCAAAAGGAGCGCTTTTGTTTAAGTTTTCTTGGCTCAGGCCATTGTTTGATGACTTCCAGTTTTTCTGGATTCAGTAATACCCCTTTTGAGGAGATAACATGACCCAAAAATTCAAGTTCCCATACGACAAAATTACATTTGGAACGTTTCAAATATAGCGAGTGTTGTGATAGAACTTGAAATATTGTTGTGAGATGTTGAATATGATCTACTAGATTAGAACTATAAATGAGAATATCATCGAAAAAAATGACCACAAACCGATGTAAATAAGGTTGGAAAATCGAGTTCATTAATGCTTGAAAAGAAGCCGGGGCATTGGATAGCCCAGACGGCATAACCAAAAATTCGTATAACCCTTGATGTGTCCTAAACACGGTTTTGTGAATATCTCCCGTGTGCATACGGATTTGATGATATCCGGAATGAAGGTATAGTTTAGAAAAAATGGTGGCTCCATACAGTTCGTCCAACAGTCCGTCAATAGTTGGCATGGGAAAACTGTCTTTAATAGTAATAGTATTGAGTACTCGATAATCGACGCAAAATCTCAAAGACCCATCTTTTTTCTTTATTAATAATACCGGGTATCTATACGGTTTTACTTTAGCAATTTGTGATTCATCAATTAATGGTATTTTATGATCAATTAGCCTAGCGGGCGGTAGCGAGGAGGGGACCGAAAATAAAGAGGCGAAATTATTTAATAGTTCAGTAATTTTGGCACTATGTTTTTGGACGCTAGAGTCATTACTAATAGGATATGGTGGTGGGTCGGCCTGAAGGCACATAAGAATCGTTTCAATAGAGTCTTGGGCTATTAGTTTATTTAACTGTGCTGGGAAATATGTTCTGAATTGAGAGTGCGCAAAACTTTAATAATGCAGTTTTTATTATTGTATTTAAATGAAATTTGTAAGGATTTATAATCTATAGTAACTGGTCCTAATGTTTCAAACCATTGAAAGCCTAGAATTATTTCTGTGCCATGGAGATCCGTTATAAACAAATATGTGAGAAAGGAAACATCCTGGATGGATAAAGAAACATTTAAACAAACTTCCTTGCAAAGCATGGTATTACCATTCCCGACAAGAATTTTAAAAGGTGTACACGAAGAAATAGGTAGTTTGTGAAAATGTGTGGCGCGTTTGGTAATGAAATTGTGTGTACTTCCATTGTCCAAAAAAGATATGAACTAAAGAGGAACCTATTGAGCCTTCTACGCGTAAGGATTTTGGAGAATAATTTTCAGTTAAAGCATTTACACTTATCTCGGATTCAATTATCAAATTTGAAGGGGATTCATCCAAAATATCAGTAAGGTCAAATTGGTCATCGGTGTCACCTTCATAAAAGTATATTGTAGATTTATATTTACGTTTATGGTCGCGGGTATACTTTTCTTCACAGGTAAAACATTATCCCTTGTCTCGGCGTGTTTGAATTTCGGCAGGAGATAATCTTTTAATACTAGATTTATCCGAACGATTTGTTTTAAAAGAGCTTATGTGTTGGGAATGTTTTGTATCCCAAGGCTTGTGTACTTTGTGTTCATCTATAAGTTGATCCTCAAAAAGTCTAGCTAAATGAAAAGTGTTATATAAAGAAGTGGGTGGTTGAACAGTAACCGATCGTTTAATATATGGTGTAAGACCTGAAATGAAATTACGACGTAAAATATGTGGTGATAACCCATCAATTTGGTAAGATAAAAGTTCAAAAGATTCTTGATAAGAAGCAACAGAACCAGTTTGCATTAATTTATTAAACTTACATAACAGATTTTCGTAATCGGTGGCTCTGAATCGATCATGAATTGTGTATTTGAACATAGGCCAATTCAGGCACATACCATCACGAAGCAGTCCTTGAAACCATGTTGCCGCGGGTATCTCTAAATGCATAGATGCCAAGAAAAGATAGTCCAAAGGAATAGTCTGAAGATAACGAAAATATAACTCCGCATTGTATAACCAATTGGTTGGGTCACCAGACGAGAAATGTGGAAAATCAAGGCGAGCCTTCGGTGGTTTGACAGAATCATGAATACGCAATGGGTTTTTTGGTTATTGTACCCACAATAATCTTGATTTGTAGGAAGTCAACTTTGAACCAAGATTGAATTGTTTGTGTATTTGATATGTTTTTCTAGTAATGTTCTTGGAGGTTCACATTGCTAAGTGTAAATCAATGTCAGGTTACAATGGGTCAATAAGCACAGTCTCATGCAATGTAATTCTTCATTGTGTGGGGTATGGGGTTGACTCATGTGTGATCTCTCAATTGGGATACACTTTATGATCAAGACTATCAAAGTTCAAAGCATGGAGGTGCAGCTGTTGTGCAAGAGGAAAAGAAAGAATTTTTCTTTAAGTGCATTTTTCGAGAACTTTAGGTATTTCTCGAGAAGTCATGAAGAGCTTTCGAGAAATCCTTGTGTTATCTCGAAAAGTCCTCTCAGCAGGTTGAGTGAGCTTCTCAGCATTTGTTCTCGAGAGGTTTATCTCAGCGGCAACTTTCGAGAAGTCCTTTCTCGCGAGAAGTTGGTTTGATCTCTCGAGAAGTCTTTGTTTCTCTCGAAAAGCTTCTAGTAAGGCTTTTTCCTAAGGGCATTTCTCGTAGATGTCAAGGAGTTCACGAGAAGTATTTTGTTCTCTCGAGAAGTCAGTTCTCCCGAGAACTCAGTCCTTTTATTTCGAAGAGTTAATCGTTATCATTTCTCGAGAAGTTCATTGTTTCTCGAGAAGTCCTTTCAAAGTATTTGAAATTCTCTTCCAAGTTCTTTTCCGAGATCTAGCAGTCATCTCTCGAGAAGTCTTGCATCTCTCGAGAAATCTGGTTCTCGCGTTTCTCGTGAGCGTTAATTCTTTTTGACGACAAGTCTTTTCCGTCTATTTGACGTGACGTCCTTCTGGGTTTAAGGTTAATCCTTTTTCATTAAGCCTTCATCTATATAAGGCTTTCTCTCTTAAGAAGGATATAAGATTGCATCATAACATTAAGAAGATAAGAGTTTTTGTTTCTCCCAAAAAGAACCTATTCTGATTCAAGAAAGTCGTCAAGTGCCGCGCACATCGCTATTGTTGGAGATCGATCTGTAGTTCTCTGTTATCGTCTCCAAGTGGAAGGAAAAGGTTCGATCGATCGTTGTCTCATCCGCTCTGTTTCTATTGGATCGATCAGTATCGTAGCAGATCAGATTTGAGTCGTTTTGATTCTTCCTCTTCTACATCAAGTCAAAGTCGTTCCTATTTCAAGAAGGAAGAGGATCCCTAATGAGTTTTCAGATCTGATTGTGATTTGATAAGTATTGTATCATTCTCTATTTTCATTTGATTGTAGGAGAGGTGTTTCTCCGAGTTGTAGGAGAGGTGTTCTCCGAGTTGTAAGAGAGGGTACTCTCTGAGTTTGTAGGAGATTGGTCTCCGAGTTGTAAGAGTTTTGACTCTGAGATTTGTAGGATCGTCCTTGATCCGAGTTTTAGTGAAGTAGTCAAGTCTAGCTGTGGTGCTAGATTGGCGAGGCCAGCAAGTGGAGTACCCAAGAACGGGGAACCACTATAAATTTCTTGCGTCGTCTGTGATTGTGATTTGCATTCTGTGTGTTCTTGATTTTCAAGATTTTCAATTCCGCAAAAGATGCAGTGATCACATATTCACCCCCCTCTAGGTGATTTTAGTTAGCAACTAGATATTACAATTGGTATCAGAGGGTCGTTGTTCTTGAAAGGTTAACACCTTGAATAAAATCTTTCCATTCTAGCTGCCAGCAAATCATGGAAAAGTGCAAGGAATCGTCTTCGTTGAAATTGCCAATATGCACTAAGGCTAATTTTCCTATGTGGAAAGAAAGAGTCAGATTCTATATGGAAGCCGCAGACCCAAGAATCTTCCAAGTCGTGGAAGAAGGACCTCATGTGCCAATGACTGCCTCAACAATCAATCCTACAGTTCAAGTGCCAAAGAAAATGATGGATTTAACAAAGGATGAGATCCCTCTCGTTGCTTTGGACAAAAAGACAAAGAACATAATTGCCAGTGCAGTGGATTATTCGATGTTGCAAAACTTAAGTCATTGTAATTCTGCTAAAGAAATGTGGACGTCTTTAATAGTCCTTATGGAAAGTACTGAAGAAGTAAGAGACGATAGAAGATCTCTTTTGAATCAAGAGTACGAGGCTTTCAAGCAGAATAAAAAGGAGTGCATTGCCAATGCATATGAAAGATTCTTTAAAATAGTAAACGGCCTAAGGAATTATGGTCGGGAATTTACTAATGGTGAACTAAACGACAAATTCCTGCGATCCCTAACGAAAGATTGGGATAGCAAGATACTTGCAATCCGAGAGTTTGAAAAGTTACCAAACCTAGACCCTCAGAATCTGTTTGGGAAACTATTATCCCATGAGCTGCAAATGAACATTCGCAAAACAGAAGAAGATGGGAATATAATTTCTAGCAAGGAAAGGACCTTGGCTATGAAGGCCGAGAGTTCCAGAAAAAGCAGAGCCTTGTCTCCAGCGAGAGAACAAGAATCTGATGATGAAAAAAAAATCTGAAGCCGGCTCCTCCAGTTCTGAAATGACTGATGGAGAGTTTTCTCTAATCTTTCGTCAGTTTAAGAAACTGCTAAGCAAAAGAAGACACATGAAGAATAAGTCTTCCTCTGAATATAGACACTCTCGACGTGATGGTGATCATCACAAAAGGGGTTCTAGCAATCATGACAGGTATAAATCTAAAACTGGTAAACATATTTCTTCTGACATAGTTTGCTATTGTTGCAATAAGCCAGGACACATGATTGCTGAATGTCCCTATAAAAAGAAAGAGGGTGGAAGAAAAGAAGAAAAGAAATTCACCCACGGGAAAAGGAAGACTGAAAAAAGTCTAGTCGCTAAAAAGACTAAAACTTTAAGCGACAGTGACTCAGAGAAATCTAGTAGTGAAGAAGAAGCCTACTTCGGGCCGATGGCTATGACTGATGAAGAAGAAGAACCTCCATATTTCGGGAAGGTAAATTCTCACACCATCTTATCTGATTCTGAATATGCCTCAGCTGAACAAAAGGATTATCCTTCAGATGATGACTCAAACCTTATGACCCAATATACTAAAATGCTTAAAAGCTTTGACAGATGCCGAAAGGTAGTCAAAATTCAGGCTAAGGAGATCATGTCTCTCAAAGAAATGGAATCCAATTTGAGAAAGGAAGTTGAACAACTTTCTTCCTTCAAAGAGGAAAACCAAATCTTGAAAGACAAGATCAAAAGCTCAGATGAGCTCCTTGATCGGAGAGAGAACTCCATCAAAGTTCTGGAAGAACAGCTAGCTGCTGAAAAGAAGCTAGTTGAAAAGTTTTCACAACCGAGAACCATTCTTCCAATCATTAATACTTTCTCTGCTAAAGCAAGTAGCAGTGGCATAGGTCATGTGGCTGGGCCAAGTAATTCTTCTAAGGGCACCCCTGCCAAGAAGAAAAATAAGAATGCTAAGAAAGCTACCGTCGAGGAAAAAGGGAAAGCCCATCTAGAACAAGTGGAATTTAAGAAAGTTCTTCTTCCCACAAATGCTTATGACATGGAAAGCTCTTATGGTCACTTGACACGACCAATTAATTTTGCACCTATCAATGACTATAAGGGGTGGGCTCATCCTCAATACCTCGATCAAAGTGCTTTCAAAGCACCTTATGAAGAAGTAAATCTGAGAGACTATGGTCCTTATGTTCATGGTCCAAGTGCTGTTAAAGCACCAATAGTAAAGACTGTTGTACCTAAGCCAAAGGAGAAAGCATTACCCTGTGTGTGTTGTACTCATGAAGCATCCTCATCTAGAAGGATTGCTCCGGCTAAAATCAACATTCAAAGAGTTAAGCAGGAAAATATTAAGAAAAGATACAACAGGTTTAATTGTTGGTGTTGCGGCAAAATATGTCACTTTGCCGTAGATTGTTGGTTCAAATCTACATATTCCAAGAGACCACAGCTTAACACTGCAAGAAAGACCACTCACAATGTTAATGTTCTTTGTGGTGCTCAACTAACAAGGGACCAAGGACCCAAATTTGTTTGGGCTCCTAAGGCAAAATAATTTATTTTTGCAGGTATGTCCAAAGGCCAACAAAAATCTTATCTGGTATTTGGACAGTGGTTGTTCTCGGCATATGACCGGAACGAGAACCCTTTTGCAAAATTTCATTCCAGTTGAGAACGGTCCAAAAGTTATTTTTGGCGGATCTGACAGAGGAATAACAAAAGGCTATGGTATGATTTCTAACGGTAATGTATCATTTTCAGATGTAGCTTATGTGGAAGGATTAGAACATAATCTGATAAGCATAAGTCAACTTTGTGATAAAGGATACATAGTTGATTTTCGTTGAGATAAGTGTTTGATAAAATCGGCTGATAATCTAGAAACGATTTTATCAGGCACTCGTTGTAGAAATATGTTCTGTTTGAATTTTCTTTATTTATCATCTTCTACACTAGTGTGTCTTTTAGCAAAAGATAGTGCATCTCTTGCTGACCAATGTCATAAGAGATTAACACATATAAATTTCAAAACTATAAATAAATTATTTTCTCAAAACTTAGTACGCAATGCGCCAAATATTAAGTGCATTAAAGATAGATCTTGTCATGCTTGTGTGAAAGGCAAGCAAACAAGAGCTACCTTTAAGAGCATAATTGGCAAAGATTCAACTAGGTGTTTATACCTACTTCATATGGATTTGTTTGGTCCTTTGCAAATCAGAAGTTTAGGAGGAAAGTCTTACACATTAGTTATTGTAGATGATTACTCACGTTTTGCATGGTATTCTTTCTTAAACACAAGTCAGATACATTTGACATTTTCACTAAGTTTGTCAAGCAAATCCAGAATGAATTTGAATGTTCGGTGGTCAAAATCAGAAGTGACCATGGAACAAAATTTGAATCTAGGGCCATGACAGATTTTTGTGAAAGTCTAGGTATCTTTCATGAGTTTTCCTCTCCTCGAACTCCACAACAAAATGAGGTAGCTGAGAGAAGAAATAGAACACTCATTGAGGCTTGCAGAACGATGTTGAGTGACACTTCTCTACCCGAATATCTTTGGGGTGAAGCTGTCAACACTGCATGCCACGTGCAAAACAGAGCACTCATAAACAAAAACCATGAAAAGACTCCTTATGAACTACTAAAAGGGAAGAGACCAACCATCTCTTATTTTAGAATCTTTGGTTGCAAATGCTTTGTACTTAATAATGGAAAGCATTATAAAACCAAGTTTAGCGAAAAGAGTTTTGAAGGTATTTTTGTAGGCTATAGCAGCCATAATAGAGCTTATAGAATATTTAATAAGAAAATCCTGGTTGTAGAAGAGTCAATCAATGTTGTATTTGATGAAACGAGCATGCTACATAACAGCTCTTCTAGTGCTTCTATTGAAGTTACATGTTCAAAGATACAAGATATAAGCTTGGATGAGCCAGTCAAAGTTGATGCTCAAACCTTCGTCAAGATCTCTTCCCCAATCACAAATGAAGAAGAAGATCATATTGATGAAGAACCAGTACAAGTGGAAGAAGACATTCAAGTAGCAGATGATGCTACAGATGTTCAAACTGATGCAAGGAACCTAGAGTTCAGACATATGAGAGACCATCCTATTGATCAAATCATAGGAGATCCTCAAGTCGGAATTAAAACAAGAAGAGGTTCTACTAACGAAAATATGCATTTAAGTTTTCTTTCACAGGTTGAACCGAAGAAGTTTCAAGAAGCAAATGAAGACCCCCACTGGATAATTGCGATGGAAGAAGAGTTAAATCAATTCAAGCGTTGCAAAGTGTGGACACTAGTTCCAAAACCCAAGGATAAAAATATTATTGGAACAAAGTAGGTCTACAGGAACAAGTTGGATGAAGATGGAACAATTATAAAGAACAAAGCCAGACTTGTAGCAAAAGGTTACAGACAGGAAGAAGGGATCGACTTCGATCAAACTTATGCTCTAGTAGCAAGACTTGAAGCGATCAGAATGTTCTTAGCCTATGCTGCATTCAAAGGCTTCACCGTATACCAAATGGACATTAAGCCAGCTTTTCTGAATGGTAACATAAAAGAAGAAGTATACGTTGAACAACCTTCAGGTTTTGTAAATTCTGAACATCCTAATTATGTTTACTTACTGCAAAAAGCTTTGTATGAGTTGAAACAAGCTCCTCGAGCTTGGTATGACACACTGTCTAACTTTCTTCTTGAGAACAAGTTCACAGGAGGAAAAATAGATAAAACATTATTTCTTAGGGAAGTAAAAGGCAAGATTTTGCTAGTGCAAATCTATGTCGATGACATTATTTTTGGCTCTACGGACGACAATCTTTGCAAAAAGTTTTCAAAACTTATGCAAGAAAAGTTTGAAATGAGCAGCATGGGAGAGCTAAAATATTTCTTAGGACTTCAAGTGAAACAATCTGAAGATGGAATTTTAATCTCACAGACAAAATTCACCAAGGAGTTGATTAAGAAATTTGGAATGGAAAGTGCAACCTCAATGAGGACTCCAATGAGCTCAGTTATATCTCTAGACAAGGATGAGAAAGGGAAACCTTTTGATGAAACCAAGTACAGAAACATAATTGGCTCTCTGCTCTACCTTACTGCTAGTAGGCCAGATATAATGTTTTCTACATGTGTATGTGCCAGATATCAAGTGAACTCTAAGGAATCTCACTACACCGCTGCAAAGCGAATTTTGAGATATCTTAAGGGTATACCAAATCTTGGCTTATGGTACCCAAGAAGTAATGATAGCGAGCTAATTGGTTATTCAGATGCAGATTTTATAGGCAGTAGAGACGACAGGAAAAGCACTTCCGGAACATGCCAATTTCTTGGAAGAAGGCTTATCTCCTGGAGCAGCAAGAAGCAGAATTGTGTTGCAATTTCAACAGCCGAATCAGAATATATTTCTGCAGGCAGTTGTTGCGCACAACTTCTTTGGATAAGAAATCAGCTTCAAGATTATAATTTGAAGATAAAGAATATTCTGATGTTTTGTGACTCCTCCAGTGCAATTGCTATAGCAAACAATCCAGTCTCACACAGTCGGACAAAGCATATCAAGTTAAGATATCATTTCATCCGAGAGCATGTGGAGAATGGAGATATCAACTTAAGCTATGTCCCTACAGACAAGCAAATTGCAGATATATTCACGAAGCAGCTGGATGAGACCAAGTTCTCTTTCTTCAAGACAGAACTTGGAATGCTCAACATGGAATAATGGTCAAGCAAAGGAGAAGAGAAGAAGATAAGTGGATTTTCTTAAGTTTTATCTTATTTTATTTTTATTTTCTAAAATGAAGCACAGGTTTATCATTGGTAAAGAAGAAGAATCTAAGAAGAAAAATCCAAGTCCTAATTAGACTTCTCGAGAAATGTAGTTGATATCTCGAGAAATGACTTGCTTTCTATGAATATGGATGAAGATAAAAGTTTTCGAAAAATTGAAAACACTTCTCGAAAAATAAGTTTATACTTCTCGAGAAATGGGTTATCCCTCGAGAAATGCTCTTTCGGAAGAAGATCGGCAGAGTTCTGGGACTTCTCGAGAAATTTAACTACCTCTCGAGAAATGTCTTATACTTTTCGAAATCTCTAATTTCAATTTTCGAGAATATGAAAAGCCAGGTACGCGTGTATTTCATTTTCTTGGTATTAATTAAAACCAAATTAATTGTCACATCGAACCAAACTATATATAGACTCTCGAAATGAATTAAAAGTTCACGCAAGGTTTATCTTTCCCCTCTCGAAAAGCGCCGACGGTTCATCTTCCTCTTTCGCAAAATCGACGTTCCAGTACGCTTCCAGACGGATCTTCTCTCGTTCCGGCTCACATTTCAAGTTCTCCTCTCGATCGATGGCTCCTTCAGGAAAACCTAAGATCGGTGTCGGCAGTGAACTTGTGCGAGAAGGTCTCCAATCGATTTCAGATGAGTTTCAAAACCTCTTTTATCTTCTAGACGCAGATGGTCTGTCTTTCCTACTAGAACATCAATGTCGAATTCTATTTAATGAGGTAGAGGATCTTTTTATCAACCTAAAAGTACATAAAAACGGCAATAGGATGAAATCTAGTGTTGGAGATTTCAAAATCAAGATAAATCCAAAATCTCTGTCCAAGTATTTGAAGGTTCCAATGGTTGAAATCGAGGATACTCTAAGTAATAATGATTGGGCTCATGCCCTAATCTTTTGTGGGTTAGATAAAGGGACATCAACTATTCGTAGACAAAAGATGAATGATGTTGGAAAATTGCTAGTGGACATAATTTCAAAAGTACTACTATGCCACACTGGCAGACTGGGTCATGTTTCTTCAGATGTTTTCAGCTTGGTAGCAGTTGTGATTTGTGGAAAAAGGTTTAGTTGGGCAGATTTTCTATTCAATAAGATTAAAGAAAGCATTATGAGCCCTAATTTTGCAAGAATTCTATCACTCTATCTGAATCAGCTTAATCCAGATGTGTTTGACATGTCCAGAGGAGCTATTATACATCATTTGAAGAAAGGTAGATGTTGTCACAATGAAAAGGTGGAACATCAGGATTACTAAGCCAACTGCAGATGCAGGTCTCCAAGGGGAACCTATTTCTTCAGCTCAATCAGTTCCTGAGTATGAAGCTCCTGCTCCTCCTCCAGATGTCTCCACAATTCCAGCTCCACCTCCAGTTCAGCAACACCGTCAAGCTCCAGATCCATCTCCATCTCCAGCTCCACAAGACACCATTCCTTCAGCAGAGCCAAGTCTTCCTCCTCCAACAGACACAGTTCTTCCTCCATCAGCTCAGGATCCATCAGAACAAGTTCTTTCTGATCAAGTTCCTTCTGACACTCCAGCCATCCCAGTTGTTTCAATTACTCCTATGGAAGAGGACTTACATTTAAAGGATGCTGACAGAGTTGATTCCACCATAACAGATGTGGTAAGTGAAATTCTAAAAGGTGCTGATGATATGCTTAGCACTAGTGACCACATGGCTGGGTCAGGTGCTGACTATGTTTTTAATCAGGAAGTAGATGATGCTTCAGTGCATGATTCATCTCCTCCCCCAGTATATGTTGAGGGTGAGCAAGAGCCTTGTCTGGAAGGCAACAAGGATGCTCTGAAAGAGCCTGTTGATGAGGAAAATGAGAGAATCAACATGTCTCCTGTTAAGCTCCAAAGTTCAGTTATTCTTGAAGATATACCAGAAGAAGTTCTGCCAGCCCCTTTTCCTCCATCTCTTTTTGATGAAAGTACAATTCTTAGTAAAGTTGAACTTATGCTTCAAAGACAGAGTGCCAAAATAGATTACTCATTCAAAGAAGTCCATGCAAGACTGTCTGATATTGAAAAGGAAATGGCTAAGAAGTTAAAAGAGTTCAAGACCAGTTCAGATCAACTGAAAGAAGTTGTTATTAAGGGATGAAAGGCCATTGATCACACCATAGAGGGTGTAGCCACAGTTCTTGCAGAGGTTATTCAGGTCAGAAAAACTCAAGAAAACATGGCTTCAAAGGCTGAGGAGAATACCTTTAAAGTTATTGATGAGGTAGGACAGTTCAAGGATTCAGTTCTCCAAACCCTATCTGTAGAAGTTAGAAAGGGGGAGGAGAAGATGACTGGGTTATTGGATCAAACTCTTTTTGATTTTCATAAACATTTAACTAATAAGTTTGAGCAGTTATCCCAAGGTGTCCAAAAGCAGGTAAATGAGATAAAAGATTTCACTTCTAATACTGCTGTTTGGCTCCACCATGAAATCTTTCCTGATTTGGGTATTGACCCTGCTCAACCTCCTCCTCACTTTGATCAAGATCAATCTGTTGTTCCTCAAATTCCTAAATTTTCTCCAAGGCCAGCAGGGCAGTCTGATGTCAATCCTTCAGAAGAGACTCACTCCTCCATGAAATATTCTAGGAAAAGGAAGTATGGTGATGGACCTTCTGCAAGTAGGTCTGTTCCTGGTTCCAGTTCAGCAGGTTCTGGAAAGGCAGTAGTAAATGAATTTGAGGTTTATCCAGAGATTTGGAGTCCAGTCTCTAAAATTATCATTCTTGACTCTCTCAAGCTTGTAGAAGAAGGAAATGTAAAAGTTTCTGAACTTTACAGCACATCTGAATGGAAGAAATATGAGACAAGCAGAACCAATAGAAGAATTCATTACAAGAATTATGGGTACAACAATCCAACAGCTCCAGAAGCTCCTCCCAAGTATCATCCAAAGCCATATGCTTACTTTGAAAGGCAAGAGATGTTGAGAAAGAGAAATGCAAATATCTGAAGTCAAGTCTTTGAAGATCTTCAAAACTTTATTTCTATATGCCTGTGTGAACATTAATTCATTAGACAATCTTAAATCTAAATATAGTTTTTGGTTTTAATGTTACAATCATTTACTCATGTTTTTATATTGTTTTTAATGTTCTCTCTAGTTTATCTTTTTGTTTTTTATATTGATACAATTCATCTTGGTAAGTAGGGTTCTGACTTCTACAAATAGGGGGAGATTGTTGGGTATTGTATCCACAATAATCTTGATTTGTAGGAAGTCAACTTTGAACCAAGATTGAATTGTTTGTGTATTTGATATGTTTTTCTAGTAATGTTCTTGCAGGTTCACATTGCTAAGTGTAAATCAATGTCAGGTTACAATGAGTCAATAAGCACAGTCTCATGCAATGTAATTCTTCATTGTGTGGGGTATGGGGTTGACTCATGTGTGATCTCTCAATTGGGATACACTTTATGATCAAGACTATCAAAGTTCAAAGCATGGAGGTGCAGCTGTTGTGCAAGAGGAAAAGAAAGAATTTTTCTTTAAGTGCATTTTTCGAGAACTTTAGGTATTTCTCGAGAAGTCATGAAGAGATTTCGAGAAATCCTTGTGTTATCTCGAAAAGTCCTCTCAGCAGGTTGAGTGAGCTTCTCAGCATTTGTTCTCGAGAAGTTTATCTAAGCGGCAACTTTCGAGAAGTCCTTTCTCGCGAGAAGTTGGTTTGATCTCTCGAGAAGTCTTTGTTTCTCTCGAAAAGCTTCTAGTAAGGCTTTTCCCCAATGGCATTTCTCGTAGATGTCAAGGAGTTCACGAGAAGTATTTTGTTCTCTCGAGAAGTCAGTTCTCCCGAGAACTCAGTCCTTTTATTTCGAAGAGTTAATCGTTATCATTTCTCGAGAAGTTCATTGTTTCTCGAGAAGTCCTTTCAAAGTATTTGAAATTCTTTTCCAAGTTCTTTTCCGATATCTAGCAGTCATCTCTCGAGAAGTCTTGCATCTCTCGAGAAATCTGATTCTCGCATTTCTCGTGAGCGTTAATTCTTTTTGACGACAAGTCTTTTTCGTCTATTTGACGTGACGTCCTTCTGGGTTTAAGGTTAATCCTTTTTCATTAAGCCTTCATCTATATAAGGCTTTCTCTCGTAAGAGATATAAGATTGCATCATAACATTAAGAAGATAAGAGTTCTTGTTTCTCCCAAGAAGAACCTATTCTGATTCAAGAAAGTCGTCAAGTGCCGCGCACATCGCTATTGTTGGAGATCGATCTGTAGTTCTCTGTTATCGTCTCCAAGTGGAAGGAAAAGGTTCGATCGATCGTTGTCTCATTCGCTCTGTTTCTATTGGATCGATTAGTATCTTAGCAGATCAGATTTGAGTCGTTTTGATTCTTCCTCTTCTACATCAAGTCAAAGTCGTTCCTATCTCAAGAAGGAAGAGGATCCCTAAAGAGTTTTCAGATCTGATTGTGATTTGATAAGTATTGTATCATTATCTACTTTCATTTGATTGTAGGAGAGGTGTTTCTCCGAGTTGTAGGAGAGGTGTTCTCCGAGTTGTAAGAGAGGGTACTCTCTGAGTTTGTAGGAGATTGGTCTCCGAGTTGTAAGAGTTTTGACTCTGAGATTTGTAGGATCGTCCTTGATCCGAGTTTTAGTGAAATAGTCAAGTTTAGCTGTGGTGCTAGATTGGCGAGGCCGACAAGTGGAGTACCCAAGAACGGAGAACCACTATAAATTTCTTGCGACGTCTGTGATTGTGATTTGCATTCTGTGTGTTCTTGATTTTCAAGATTTTCAATTCCGCAAAAGATGCAGTGATCACATATTCACCCCCCTCTAGGTGATTTTAGTTAGCAACTAGATATTACAGGGTTATCAAGGCCAGATGTTGTGGGACGGGGATTAGCAATAGCTTGGGCCGAGTATGGGGGAAATGAAAATTTAGGTTAGGGTAGTTTTGGGGTGGTGTTTGTGGGAGTTGTGGAAGTTGATATTTGGAGAAGTAGTCTTGTGGTGGCTGACTGGGAAGAGAAACAGGGCTGGTCGACGGACAGGGCTGTTAGATGCTAGAGAAAGCAAAGTCGGTGCCGATGGAAATCGTCGAAGCCAATGAAGAGAAATGGTTGTCGCCCAGCGTTCACTGACCGTGAGGAAAGGGGACCATCGGAATTGAAGACGACGACGTATGGCCAGGAGTTGTTGTTGTTGTCGGCATTTGGAATGGTGGTAAATTGCTTTTGCCGGCGGTGAACGACCGGGCGAGGCCCTGCATCTCCGAGCGAAATTCTTTGAATTCTTGGTAGAAGTAGCGATATGCGGCCGTTGTATTGTCATAATTTTGTTGAGTAAGTGCTATGGCGGCAGAAATCTTTTGAAGATCCTGAGAGAACTGATCGTGGTGAGCTTGGATTGTGGCCTGAATCGCTGTGGTTTGCTCCATGTAATGAAGATGGCGATTGTCCAGATCTTGCCATGTGACTGGACGTGAGGATGGGGATGATTGAGCGGGGGGAAGGCACGAAGACTGAGCCTCCATGGTAGAGAAAGGAGGACTCAACGAGAGCACCAATTGTTATGAAGAAGATGACTCATGGGAGGATGTCTCAGCGGATACCATATGAACGCTGAGATTGTCTCAGCGGTTACAGCTAAAGGAAACGAAAACCTTTATCAATTCCGCGTAATTACATTACTCCTAACAGTGTTATTGTATAGAGTTTAGTAAAATAAGACCGTTGGAGTACATGTCTTCTTATAAGCGCACGATACATATCACCGGCTGCTTTTATTATATCTAGAGTATTTCCTATGTAGCGTTGGATCCAACGCTACACAGAGCTTCACTCCTTTGTGGGCCAAACCGGCTCAAACCGGATTGCCGCTATGTGAATTTCTTCGAAAAACACTCATTCTCTTAGGCTTCGTTTGGTTGGGCGTTTCGCCTCCTCCGTTTGGAGCAAACGCCGTCGGATGGAGGGCAAACAAACGGGCGCCGGCGGCGTTTGCTCCGTTTGCACCCGCCGCACAGAGGAAAAGAAGTCTAAATGAAGCGTTTCCAGCCCCGCCTCCCCCCTCCGATTCCAATGCTCCGTTTAGATCCGCCGACTGATTCGGCCACTGCCGAACCAACTAAACCCCACTCATAGCATAAACTGAGAGAAAAGTGGGCTCGTGAAGGCCACAACAGAGAAAATATATAGAAATACACAAAACATGCTGTAAAGAAAGATGGGATAATGAAGTTCGTGAAGCATCCCATTGCTGTAAATTATATTAAATAATTATTCCTCAGCTGCGTAGTTCCAAACTGCACCATCTCTCTCTCTCTCTCTCTCCTCTCTCTCTCTCTCTCTCTGCTGAGCAACCCGTGAACCATTTCTTTCATAAATTCGCTCTCCACCCTTTACTTTCAGTTTCACCCATTGTTTCGGCTTTTATAGAATTATGGCTCTCTTCCTCGAAAACAAATCCTCTGTAATCCTCTTCCTCATGCTCTCGGCTCTGCTCCTGTCCGGCCAATCTCACGGCCACACGAAAGAGCTCCGGCAGCGTAAGCCGCCGGAGTTGCATTATTCCAGCAACATGACGCAGGAGCAGATGATAGAGCAGCAGTTCATGCGCTGGGTTAAGTTTGTTGGAAGCCTCCGGCACAGCCTTTTTGGTCACGTAATGAACGAACTGTTTACTTCCTACACTCTCACCGTCGACAAGAATCCGATCAAGGGAGATTTCACCACCATCCAAGCCGCCGTCGACTCCCTCCCGCTGATCAATCTGCTTAGAGTCGTCATCAAGGTCAATGCAGGGACGTACAAGTTAGTGTCTTTCTTCCATCCGATCACTTAATTTGCATCAAATTTTAGCTTTGCTTCAGCATTTGAAAGAAAGGAGAGGTTTTTGGTGCAGGGAGAAGGTTAGCATTTCGGCTTTCAAAGCATTTATAACTTTAGAGGGAGCAGGGGCGGAAAAAACAGTGGTGCAGTGGGGGGATACTGCGGACACCATTGGCGCCGGAGGGCTGCGGCTGGGAACATACAATTCCGCAACATTTGCCGTCAACTCTGCTTTCTTCATAGCTAAGAACATCACTTTCAAGGTATAATTTTTAGGAGAAACAGAGTAAACTTCAGCTGGGCATTAATGCATGTAGCCCTTTACAAGATCATCTGCTCTGTTTCAGAACACAAGCCCTGTGCCGATAGAAGGGGCTGCGGGGAAACAAGCGGTGGCGATGAGGATCTCAGGCGATACGGCGGCGTTTCTGGGGTGCAAGTTCTTAGGAGCGCAGGACACTCTGTACGATCACATTGGCCGGCATTACTATAAGGATTGTTACATTGAAGGCTCTGTAGATTTTATCTTCGGCAATGCTCTGTCCTTCTACGAGGTTTGTCCTTTCTCTTCTTCCCCCTGTTTAAAAATACTGATTTTTTATTAATAAAAGGCCGCACTGCAGTTTTCGCTATCCGCACTTTAATTGTATGAGTTATTAAGCGCCGTTTGAAAATACGCATTGTACGTGCATTTTTCGTAAAAGTGTTCAAAACGAAAGTTGTAGATCTCGTGGAGATTTAAAACTTTCGTGTCGAACATTTTTCCTAAAAATACATGCACAAGGCGTATTTTCAAAAATTCACTATAGTTACGTCCAAGTTTCGATTAGGACGGCAATACATCTTGTGCGTGCATTTTTAGGAAAAGTGTTCAACATGAAAGTTGTAGATCTCGACGTGATATACAACTTTCGTGTTGAACACTTTTCCTAAAAATGCATGTACAAGACGTATTTTCAAAATGCGCGGAACAACTCATACAAATAGAGTGCGGATAGCCATAACTGCAGTGCGGATATCAGCGCCCTAAAAAATAGGCAAGTCATAAAACACTAGTAGCACATCGGCACGCTGTCCTCATTGCCTGAGTAGCTGCCACACGCCATGTTCTAATTTGATAGTCTCGAGTGCGTTAATATTATGTGACGGGCGGTACAATGCTCTAATCGCTAAGAGAGTAAACATTTCTCTCATAATAGTTTGTTATTCGCAAATCCTGTTTGTCTATTCACATATTTTGTCTATTCGCAGTCTAAAGGAAGTCAAATTTGTTATTCGCAAATATTTTTGTTATCCACTGATTAGTTAACAAAAAAAATTTTGATCGACCTGTTTGCCTTCCTCACCACTGGGAGAGTAACCCTAGCAATCTAAGACTATGTTTGGCGCGGAGGTTGGGCGTTCATACGCGCTGCTGATTCGCAACCGCAGGAACCTTGGCGTGGATGAAATTCCAGCAGTTTTCAGCTGTGGAGCTGAAATCCGCGCCAGCCCAACCTCCAAGCCAAACGACAAAAACTGCGGTCGAGCCGCTGTCCCAAACATACCCTAAATCTTCCAAACAAACCCTAGCTATCTAAATCTTCCCAAACAGACCGAAAATCGCATGAACAACGAAGAAATTATCTTTCTTCCTCAACTCGGTCTCTATCCGCGCATTCATTTTATGAATCAAGACTCGTGCACACATTGAAGTGCTTAGAAGGTCGTCGGAGATGTTCTTTCGCTGTCGGGCCCTGCTCAGGAAACGAAGCATCGACTACTTAAGTTTAAAATTGATCTGTGAATAACAATTTGTAAACTCGAATAAAATTGGAAAAAGTTAATCTGCGGATAGACAAATACTATCGGCAAATAACAACCGACTGCTCTTTTAGGACTGACATGGTTGAACTGATATGAATGAGGTCTGTACAGCTGTTTCTTACTTTTCTTGTCCTATTATTGAATTTTTTTTTTGCGAATAAAATTTAGGCCAATGATTTTGTTACTATTAATATTCTGAGTTAAATCATTTTAGTTATTTATTAAGGCGATTGTTATCCGCACTGCAGTTTTGACTATCCGCACTCTTTTTATATGAGTTATTATGCGCCTTTTAGAAATAAGTCTTGTACATGCATTTTTAGAAAAAATGTTCAACACTAAAGTTGTAGATCTCGTCTAGATCTACAACTTTAGTGTTAAACATTTTTTCTAAAAATGCACACACAAGATGTATTGCCGCCCTGATTGAAATATGTGCGTAACTATAGCAAATTTTTGGAAATATGCCTTGTACATGCATTTTTAGGAAAAGTGTTCGTCGAGACCTACAACTTTTGTGTTGAACACTTCTTCTAAAAATGCATGTACAAGACGTATTTTCAAAAGACGTGTAATAACTCATACAAAAAGAGTGCGAATAGCCAAAACTGTAGTGCGGATAACAATTTATTAATGGTCATAATCAAGCATAATAACAAAAGGACAAATCTTTATGAATGAATACTATATATGAGCATGCGACAGTCATCTTTAAAAAAATAAAAATTCAAGATTAATATAAAAATTTATTATGAAAGTGGAAAACGGTGCACTTTCATTGTGTGCGTACACATGGACGGCACTGCAACTATAGAAATTAGAGAGATTTTTCTAGAGAGTTGATATTAGCAGTCCAATTCTTGCTATTCGCATCCCAAAATTTGTTAAAATTCTAATTATATTCGCAGTCCAATTCTCGCTAGTCGCACCCCTTCAAATAACCTCCTCCATCTCTCTCCCGTTGCCTAACCCCTAGCCCTAGTTCTATCGGTCGTCTCGTTTCCCCCCTCTTAGATTCACCTTCGAAAAAGAAGGAAATTATCCAACGAAAATCTCAAAAAAATAATTAGTTTCTGGTTACGGGAAAGTTTGCATGCCATTTAACTTGGTTTAGAATTAATTTCTCTATGCATGTCATTTAACTTGTTTCCTGCTAAGTTTTTAAATTGTTTTAGTTTTTAAGATATTTTTCTAGGCTTCTAGTACTTAATAAATCAGCAAAGTGTTTCGCTTATTTGGTTTGTGAGTGAGTTGCAAATATAATTTTGGACTACAAATAAAATTCATGGACTACGAATAGCAATAGACTGTGAATAGCCAGTTCCGGACTGCTAATATTAACTCTCATTTTTTAAGGCAAATGTTATGTGCAAATCTAATATGACTCTGTGCAAATTAAAATTGGTTTGCACACCTAATTTTCACTTGTAACATAGTATAATTTTATGGCATGAACGTAAAATTAGTTTGCACATAGCCATAATATGTTTGCACATAACATTTGTCTTTTTTAAATGACAAGATATACCAATAAATGGTCTGCCTTTTACATGCAGGCGTAGGCCAGAGAATATAATTTTTAGGTGAATGTAGAACAAATTTATTTTGTTACAAGCATCTAAAAAATTTCTCTAAAAAATAGTTCGCTTATGCAAGCCCCTATCAAATAATGTGTTGGGCTAGAGAGCACGCAAGCCCGACCAGTGCACCTGCAAATTAGTTCGAGCAAGTACCTGCACGATCGCTTAGCGGTATGCCAATACACAACTAAAACATAACACAAAATAACAACAATAAAAATGACACGCAGATATAACGTGGAAACCCAATAAGGTGAAAACCACGGGACGATTGGAGTCCAACCCGGAAAGCCGCCACTAAAAATGTGTAAAACAGATAGACAATTATAAAGCTTTCCCTCCTCGATCCACACAGTATCTTCACCAACTTCGCACCACACAATATTACACAATAAACAATAACAAAAATTGCAAGTTACCGACAGTGGCGGATGAGACGGATTACACAAATCCTCTCCAAGATGCCTCTTCGAATCCTTGTCAAAGTATGCTCCAGATCCAATCCGTGTAGGCGAAGTATTCCTCGTCAACGTCGCAGAGATGTCCGAAAGCTCCCCCAAACTAAGACGCATGCCACAAAGGCCTCACTATAAACTCTTTCAATGCTTGAGATGGGAGAGAAGTGGATATCTTACCCCTCCTTCATGCATATTGATAAGGCAAAAATCAAGGGGGTAGAGGTGGTACGTAGATGGCATGTGCATGAAGCTTCCATGAAGCTTCCTTCGGTCAAAAACACATGTCATGAAGCTTCCTCTGGACACTTTCCTAGAAGCTTCCTTCAAGGGCACATGTTGATTTCATAGTCAACGACGACTACCCGTTTTCACACTTGACATGAAACACATGCTTGAAAAGCATGGTCAAAAGGTGGCTAACCTCTTTCACACTTAGGAGAAATTTATCTCATCAAATCTCCCCCTTTTCGACTAAGTGAAGAAACTTGTCATTCTAACAATCTTCCTTCAAATCTCCAGTTTGCCTCCCACTAGGGCCTCCATCAACATGTATCGTCTTTGATCAATAGATTCAGCGCCATCAAACTCGAATCCACAGTTTTCTCCCCAAAGGACGGGAACTGTACCCAACAATTTATCCCTTTTTGCTCTTATGTGGAAGAGATCGCCAGGCCAGCGATCCTCACACAATGCTCGAACTTTCCCCTCGACATGGTCTTCGTAAGCATATCTGCTCCATTGTCATCCGTGTGCACCTTCTGCAAATCCAACTCTCCCTGCTCTAGAGTATCGAGTATCCAATGATACCGCGTGTCAATATGCTTGGATCTCGAGTGGAAGGTGAGGTTCTTCCATAAATGAAACGTGCTCTGACTGTCACTTAAGAGTGTGTATCGCTCCTGAGTGAAACCCAGCTCTTTGATGAAACGCTTCATCCAAAGAAGCTCTTTTCCTGCCTCAGTGACTACAATAAACTCTGCCTCCGTAGTCGACAGTGCAATACACTTCTACAATCTCGACTGCCATGAAACAACTCCCCCTGCAAATAGGATCAGGTACCCAGAGGTCGATCTTCTGGAGTTCAAATCTCCAGTCATATCAGCATCAGTGTAGCCCAGTAGCTCTGGCTCATTATTTCCAAACATTAACGTCAAGTTTGACGTCCCATGCAGGTACCTCAGAATCCATTTCACAGCGCTCCAATGTTCTCTCCCGGGATTGGAGAGAAACCTACTAACAGTGCCTACAACATGCGCTATATCAAGGCGGGTGCAAACCATGACATACAAGAGACTACCAACTGCAGAAGCATAAGGGACCTTCTGCATCTCCTCTTTCTCCTCAGGTGTGCTCGGGCACTGGTCAGCGGTAAGTTTGAAGTGAGCTGCAATTGACGTGCTCACCTTCTTCGCCTGATCCATACTAAATCTCTGTAGCACCTTCCTGATATATCTTTCCTGCGATAAACAAAGTAACTTGGAGCATCTGTCTCTCTGAATATGCATCCTTGGGATGGTCTTCACAACTCCCAAATTCTTCATCGCAAATGTGGAGCTCAACTGCCGCTTCAGCTCGGTAATGCGTGTAGTGCTCCTCCCGACTATCAGCATGTCGTCAACATAAATGAGTAAAATAATGAAATCCTCTGGAGCGTGCTGCTTCACAAACACGCAGTGATCAAGTGTGGTCCTCCTGAAGTCGACCTCCTCCATAAAAGCATCGAACTTCTTGTACCACTGTCGCGGGGTATGCTTCAGGCCATATAAGCTCTTCTTTAGACGACAGACTAGGCTCTCCTTCCCTTTCACCCTGAAACCTTCGAGCTGCTCCATATATAACTCCTCCTCAGATCGCCATGCAGAAAGGCGGTCTTGACATCCATCTGCTCAATCTCTAGGTCTAGCCTTGCAGCAAGTCCAAGAACAACCCGGATAGACGACATCTTCACAACAGGAGAGAAGATCTCATCAAAATCAACTCCCTGTTTCTGACTGAAACTCTTCACCACTAATCTTGCCTTGTATGTGAGTGGTGTCGAGGGGTCTCCCTGCTTTACTCTAAAAATCTATCGATTCTTCAGAGCCTTCTTGCCCTTAGGCAATCGTACCAGCTCATAAGTATGGTTCTCATGCAGAGACTGCATCTCCTCCTGCATAACAACCATCCAATCTTTCTTCTCTGAGCTCTGCACCGCTTCATCAAAGCACTCGGGCTCCCCCGCATCAGTCAACAAAATATACTCAATAGCAGAGTATCTCGAAGATGGTTGTCTGACTCGATCAAACCTCCGTGGAGCGAGCTCAGCTGCTGGTATTGGCACATCATCAATGATGTCCTCTGTAGGCTCGCCATCATTCATGTCCTCATGGCCTGGAAGTGGCTCAACGCACTGTACCGGATCAGGCTCTGCTGCCTTCTCAGTATCATCACCTCTAGTCATAAGAGACTCTTCATCAGTGCGAGAGTCAGCCTTCTCAGTCTTTTCAGGATCAAGCATAGTCTGATCCTCACAAAATATGGCGTCGCGACTGCGTACAAGCTTCTTCTCAACCGGATCAAAGAACCTGTAGCCAAACTCGCCGCTGCGTCCATATCCCAAAAATATGCACTGACGGGTCTTGGAATCTAACTTTGACCTCTCGTCCCGAGGGACGTGCACAAAGGCTTTGCAGCCGAAGACCCTCAAGTGACTGTATGAAGGGTTCTTTCCGTACCAAACCCTATCTGGAACGTCCTCCTGTAATGCATAATTGGGAGATAGGTTGATGACGTGTGCAACTGTGTATAAAGCCTCACTCCAAATCATGCCAGGTAGCTTTGACTGAGATAGCATGCACCTCACCCTCTCCATCAAGGTCTTGTTCATTCTTTCAGCCACACCATTTAGCTGCAACGTCTTGGGCGGAGTCTTTTCATGTCTGATCCCTTGCTCTTTGCAGTATTCATCAAAGGGACCAATATACTCTCCCTTGTTGTCGGACCTGATGCACTTTAGCTTCTTCCCGGATTGCCTCTCCACCTCAGCGTGAAATTTCCGGAAAGTATCGAGAACCTCATCTTTGGTCTTAATGGCATAAACCCAAAGTTTTCTCGAATAATCATTTATGAACGTCACGAAGTAAGACGCTCCTCCTCTCGTCTGGACCTTCAGTGGCCCGCAGACATCAGTATGTACGAGCTCTAGTGGCTCGGATCTTCTTGTGGAAGTGTGGCTCTGGAATGATACTCTATTCTGCTTTCCAGCCATGCAATAGTCACATCTCTCTAACTGATCCACATATAGATCAGAGATCATCTTATTTCGGGAGAGACATCCCAGACCCTTCTGGCTAATGTGACTCAGTCTCCTATGCCATAGGGATGTGGATGCCCCATCTCTAATGGTGTTGGCCTGAGCAACTTCAGGTCTCCCCTCCATATAGTATAAGCCAGTGTCTCTATAACCTCTGGCCACTACCAGCGACCCCCTGATTAACTTCCAAATGTCTCCACCAAAGACACTTAAGTGTCCTTCATCACCTAGCTTCCCAACTGAAACTAGGTTGAAGCAGATGTCAGGTACATGTCGCACATCTCTTAGGATCATCAATCCTCCAGTGCTCGTCTTCAGGTGCATATCTCCTCTTCCGATGACTCATTGCCCATCCTAAGCACCCCACAATCGTGAGTAGTGTATGCGGCAAATAACTCCCTGTTGTGGGAGACATGTGCAGAAGCACCCGAATCAACAATCCAGCTTCGGTCATCACAAGAGAGTGCAACTGTGACGTCATCTCCAATAATGATGACATCGTCCTCTGTAGATACAATAGATGCAGTGTGAATCTCCTTTCTATCATCAGTAGACACTCCTTTCTTCCTTTCGTCATTCTTTAGAGAATAACAGAACTTCTGAATATGCCCCTTCTTATGACAATAGTGGCACTCCACGTTTTGATAACGTGACTTGGACTTCCCCCTACTTTGTCCTCTCTCGCTCTTCCTTTCTCTACTCTTGCTCCTGCCTCTCCCCCTGGGCTCAGTGTAGAGGATGCCAGCTCATGAAGAAGAGCTTGATATCCCTTGAGACTTTCTTCTCACCTCTTCGTTCAGGATGCCACTCTTGACAATCTCCATAGTTATGATACCCCCGGGAGAGGAGTTGATTAGAGAAACTCTAACCATCTCCCAAGAGTCTGGAAGAAACTTCAGCAATAAGTTGATCAATAATACCTTGGAACTAATTCACATGATCCAGGATAGGGGATCCTTCCCTATATCTGAACTCACCTAGCTTCTTTAGTAGATATAGCTTGTTGATGCCAATACTCTTGGCATACAACGTCTCGAGAGTCTTCCAAAGTATTTTTGCATCAACGATACTTGCAACATGGTTATAGACGTTCGGCTCTACGAACCGTCTGATGAATCCACATAGTTTCCGGTGCTCCACCTTCCACTTATTGAGATCCATATCTTTAAGCATCTCCTCAAAGATAGGAGTATGCCATCCCTTGACGTAGATGAGATCTTCCATCAGTAAGTGTCACTGATGGTAATTTGTGCCGTTTAATTTCACCATTTGCTCGGAACTTGAACCTGAAGTAGATTTCATCGTGCTCTGTCAATTGATCGGACTGTCCTCAGTTCTCTGAGCCGATTATTTCCAAGAAGGAAATCAAAGAGGATAGGGAGAGGACCAATTGCCGTCACCTACCGCACCCGATCACCAATCCGAAATATCCGATCATCTCGTCTCGAATCTTAGACAGGTCAGCCCGATAACTGCTCTGATAATGAACTTAACTCTGATACCACTTGTTGGGCTAGAGAGCACGCAAGCCCGACCAGAGCACCTACAAATTAGTTCGAGCAAGTACCTGCATGACCGCTTAGCGGTATGTCAATACACAATCAAAACACAGCACAAAATAACAACCATAAAAGTGACACGCCGATATAACGTAGAAACCCAATAGGGTGAAAACCACGAGACGATCGGAGTCCAATCCGGAAAGCCGCCACTAAAAAGGTGTAAAACAGATATGCAATTACAAGGCTTTCCCTCTTCGATCCACACAGGATCTTCACTAACTTCGCACCACACAATATTACACAATAAACAGTAGCAAAAATTGCAAGTTACCGACAGCGGCGGATGAGACGGATTACACAAATCCTCTACAATATGCCTCTTCGAATCCTTGCCAAATTCTGCTCCAGATCCAATCCGTGTAGGCGAAGTATTCTTCGTCAACGTCGCAGAGACGTCCGAAAGATCTCCCAAACTAATTAGACGCTTGCTACAAAGGCCTCACTAGAAACTCTTTCAATGCTTGAGATGAGAGAGAAGTGGATTCCTTACCCCTCCTCCTTCATACCTATTTATACGGCCCAAATCAAGGGGGTAGAGGTGGTAGATGACATGTGCATGAAGCTTCCATAAAGCTTCCCTCGGTCAAAAGCACATGTCATGAAGCTTCCTCTGGACACTTTCCTAGAAGCTTCCTTCAAGAATACATGTTGATTTCATAGTCAACGACGGCTACCCCTTTTCACACTTGACATGAAACACATGCTTGAAAAGCATGGTCAAAAGGTGGCTAGCCTCTTTCACACTTAGGAGAAAATTATCTCATCATAATGTTCATGTTCGGATCGTTTAGCAACGATTCTGCTTCATTTTTATGGGCTGTTTGGTTCGGCAGAATTGGAATTGTGCTTGATCTTTACGACCGTTTAGCAATGACCTTGCCGGTGTCTGGGTCAGGCCCAGGTCAAGTCTAGGGATCAGACTTAGCTTGATGCTCGGCCAGGCCCCTCTAGTCCCGGCATCTGGGCAGCGCCAAGCATTAAACGTTGTGCGGTCTCCTAGCATTCTTGCTTGTCAGGTCCAAAAAGCTTATCTAAAACTCGAAAAGAAAAAAGAGGAAACACGAAGAAGAAGTGATCATGAGAAGTTAACAGAAGCCTGGTGCGTGAGTCCAAAACGTTCCAATTCAGAGGAGCAACACTCAACGGCACAACGGTCTCCTTGGTGGTGTAGGACGTAACCCTAAACGAAAGCGTCTGCTATTGCAGTGTCGCAAAAGCCTAGTACGACGCCCCAGTTATGGCTCATGGCGATCCACCCCGTCTTGCTCCCCTTCACCGACATCCCGCTCGCATCTCCTGCGCCGCCCACGTTTATCACGTACACCGGCATAATATTTAATATTATTTATTGTTCTAATATATATGTGACAAATGAGAAGCTCAAATATTGCATCAAAGAAGACTCTTCCCTTCTTATATAGATATATACATGTAGATATTATTCTTCTAATATGAGAATAAATGGGTAGGCAAATATTGCATTAAAGGGGGCTCTTCCTTTGTTATATCGTATAGAGACAAATTTGTTGATGTGTGATAAGAGAGAGGGAGACAAATTTGAACTCGAATAGGTGAAGGTGTTCGTGATCTATATAAAGTGCGCATAATTATATGAGTTTGTTGGTTTAGATAATATTCTCAACTTGTCATTTCATGTTTAGGTCTTTTATAACGCATGATCTTCTTTAGTATTGTTGTTAGTCTTACCTAACATGTTCTTGTACTATGTCAAAATATATGCGTATAACAAAAAAAAAATGATTTACGATGAAGGGCTAAAGACACATTAAGTGCACAATTGAACGCTGGCTACATCGGCTGTTATCCTGGCGGAATGAAGTCGGCAGTGCACCAGTCGAAGTAATATAAAACGATGAGTTTCCTCATCGAGTATCGAATCACGTGGAGCACGGGTGAAGATACAAGGATGCCCTAAACATTGGGCTTGCTAAGCAAAATCAAATTGGATTTTTACTAATTAAGTTTTATTTTATTTTCTTAAACTAATGAGAGTAAGAGCACATCAACACAAACACAAACACATCCCACCATTGAGAGCGACTCTAAGGGGGCAATCACATCCACAATAAAAGTGCATAGTAACAATCACCTCACAAACATGTAAGATTACAAGTTGAAAGATAAAGTTAACACAACTAAAGTATTAAGCGTGAGCTAATCCATCATAACATGCAGAAAATACAAGAGGAAAGGAGAGCGAGTCGAGATTAGCACCAGAGCTACAACGGGAATATTGAAGAGTCTTCTCCTTGGTTTCTCTAGAGAGGTGTAGATTGGTCCTCCACCCTCAATAGGTATGCCTCGGGCGCGTCCAGGATATGGGAGGCGCTAGCACCGAACTCCTAATTACCCGTCTTCTCTTCACACCGCTCCAAAACTTCATGGCCCAAGCACTAAATCCTCCAGAAGCCTTCTTCCCTATTGGATCTCCCTCAAATAAGTATTGAATGGAGTGGAGAGGTGATCCTTTCCCTAGAGACAAACCGGCGACCTGCAGGAGACATAAAATCACGGGCTAGAAATGAGACCTCTGTCAAACAGACCTAAAATCGTGTTTTATAGAAGTTCAGAAAAACACAAGCGCACACGCGTGCGCCATTAAGTGCATGTGCGTGCATGAAGTAATAAGCAGCAGAATCTAAGCGCCTGGGTCACGTACGCGCAAATGAACGCGCACACACGCGCATTTGAAAATTACGCACACGCAAATTCATATCGCTCCAAAATATGAAAAACAAAAGAAATGTCCGCGCACACACAAATGCATGCGTGCGCACCTGCGAGCGGAAAAGACACAAGCGAAATTCAGATTGACATTTGAGGAGTGGTCAAGGGAACAAGATAAACTCGCGTGTGCGCCGCAAAGCGCAGGGGCGTGCATGAGCAATTTTGGTCATATAGTCCCCGAACATGCACAAAAATCCACACATATAGAAAGACACATCCATACAGTCCCAAAATGCATATAATAAAAATGATCATTTTTCATACAATTCTAGCTAGGCCTGCAAACGAGTCGACCTCGAGTCGAGCTCTTCGAAAATAGCTGGCTCGAGCTCGAGCTCGAGCTGTTTTTTTTTGAGCTCGAGCTCGACGAGCCTATTTTCTAAGGGAAATCATACGATTTTTGGAGCATTCGAATGAGAACCCTCTTTGTGTCTCAACATCTATGGGACATAATGGAGCATGGGACTAACAACATCACCTCCAGCAGAGCAGCTATCGGGACAATCCCACCAGTGGGCAGGGAGGAGAAGATGAAGGATGCTAGATCTCTGATTTTAATTCAAAAGGAGTATCAAATGTCATATTTCCTCGCATCATGGGAGCTACCTCTGTCAAACAGTCTTGGGACCTCCTACAATAAGAATTCAAAGGATCCAAGAAGATAATAGCCATCAAATTACAAACTCGTGAAAAAAATATGAAATGCTCCAGATGAATCTCGGTGAGCGAATTCAATATTTTATTGCGTGCTCCACCACTGTCATTAACCAGATTAAATAAGGGGTACCCTCTAGAGGACAGCAAAGTGGTCCCTAAAATCCTCCGCTCACTGCAACCCACATTTGGTCCAGTTGTGACTATTATAGACGAGACCCATGATATCTCCACATTGTCTATCATTTAATTACAAGGCTCTGGAGGACTGCAAAAAAGATACATATATCCAACTGTTGAGTCCAGCGTTTCTTCACTTGATCCGTGACGCTTTGCTACTTCCTTAAGGGAAAAAAAGTAGTGGTTTTTAGAACAGTTGGGTAAGCTCTCTCTCCTACAAGTGGTATCAGAGGAGGTCACTGGTTCGAGACAGGGGGGGCGCTAATAAATCTCGAGATTTCTCTCTACTTGTGTGGGTCCGACGGGTCAGGCGGTCGCAACCATGTGGCATCCCTACCTTTGAGCCATGTGGTGCACCGCCTCTAAGCCATATGGGGCCCACCTCTGAGGTGGCGGGTCGTGCTGGATGCTGGGGGGGGGGGGGGGAGATTGTTGGGTCCAACGTTCATTCACTTAACCCGTGACGCTTTGCTACTTTTTTAAGGGAAAAAGTAGCGCCCTTTCCACAAGTCAGAACTTTTGGAACAGTTGGGTAAGCGCTCTATCCTACACCAACAATTCACAAAACTAAAAACCAGATAACAGCCAGTGCCACAAGACCGCTCACCCACCTACTAACAGAGTGAAGGAAAGAGGATGGTATTCTAGACAGAACACAGAAAAACCAATCTCTGAAGCTCTATATTGCACGCTGCGCAAACGGTCCAATCACAACTTAAAAGACTGCTTTTGGAAGTGCAAGAGATATAAACGACCAAACCATTTTGAGCTAAGACTAATAGCACAATAAAAGAAGAGGAAGCAAATTACGGTGAGAATGATACCTAAGAAGAAGAAGAGCTACTATTCTATTCATCCCTGGAACACCAACAAAAAATGAACAATTGTGGTCCATCGACGGCGGCTGTTCTAGCCACATAAGCAATTAAAAATCCCTCTTTTTCATACTCAATGAATCATACAAATCCATTGTCTACCTGGGGGATGGTCAGTCCAAAATAATTGAAGGGCAGAGGACAATGGCAGTGACAACTAATACAAAAGATTCTAAATACATTATCGATGTTCGGTGGGTTCACCAATTAGCCCAAAACCTTCTAAGCGTTGGGTAGCTGATTCAAAAAGGATACAAAGTCCAATTCCTCAATGAGGAGTGCCACATCATCGATGAAGCCTCCGACATCCTTCTCGTCTCAGCTCAAATGTCTAAAAACCAATTTTTTGCACTAAAACTGGAATCAGTTGCCATTCATCAAGCCTTCACCTGCAATCAGGACTTTGACATTGCTCTTCTTTGGCATTATAAACTTGGGAACCCTCATCAGGAGACACTAAAGTTATTGAAAGATAAAACTCTAGCATCAGGATTGGTGATGATTCCCTTTTAACACCTTTCTGTGAAAACTATGTCACTACTAAGGCCCACCATTTATCATTTCCCTCTCAAAGTTCCTGGAGAAGCTCATCCCCGCCTGAACTCATCCACAGGGAACTCTGTGGACCGTCATCAATTGGATCGTTAAGTTGAAAAAAGGTACAATTTCATGGTCTTCTCCAAATGAACAAGATTAGGGAATTCTGCAACTTCGACTGGGGAGGAAGCGTTGATGATAGAAAGAGCACCAGAGGGTACGTATTCTTCATGGGTTGCAATCCAATTTCATGGTCTTCTCGCGAGAAGCAAACCATGGCCATGTACTCCACCGAAGGAGAGTACATCTCCCTTACCAACGTAGCTTGTGAAGCAATTTGGTTGCAGCAAGCCGAATCTTTCTTAACCAAAAAGAGAAGTGAAAAGGAAGAAAAATGAAGAAACATCGGCATATAACATCTCAGGCATCACATTAGCCAACCCTGTCTTTCATAACCGAAGCAAACATATCGACCTTCGATATCACTTAATTCGAGAAGAAGTAGAGAAGGGAAGGATACGACTAGAGTATTGCTGATTAGAAGAGCAACTCGTGGATGTCCTAACCAAAAGTTTGCCGAGAGAAAGATTCCTAAAATTGAGGAATAAAATGATAGTTTTCATCCTTTCGGATGAAGCGGGAGTGATGAATCAAGTCATCTGATCCGTTCCTGCAAAAAAACTAGGAGACATGATTAAATAATGAGCCGATTAATTGTAATCATTTAGAATTACTAAGTGCAATTAAGAATGTAATCAATGTAATGTGCACTTAGAGGATAACTATGTAATCGATATGAAGTATGAATGAAATAAAAAACTTATTTTCCCTCTCGCACTTCTCCACACCGTGAGTTTGCGTGTGCGCTTGAGACTATTTTGATTAACAATCTTCACATGTAGGATCTTTGATTTCTAATACATACTTTTAAATTATGTATTGCGAGTGAATCATTGATTCATTGAGCATAACCTCAATTAGTTATAGCTGTAGTAGTGCTTGAATGATTCATTGTGATAATTCCCCTCCCCCCTCTCCCTCTTCCTCTCTCAATATTTTTACAGCTGTAGTAGTGCTTGAATGATTCATTGTGATAATGATACAAACTTTTTATTTTTGTTTTAACTTAATTCATTTTTGTGCAAGAACAGGGATGTCATGTGCATGCCATAGCAGAGAGAACCGGAGCGGTCACGGCACAGAGCAGGACGAGCATGATGGACGACACAGGCTTCTCCTTTGTGAACTGCAAGGTCACGGGTTCGGGCGCACTTTACTTGGGGAGGGCTTGGGGCGCCTTCTCTCGAGTCATATTTGCCTACACTTACATGGATGATATCATCATACCAAGTGGTTGGTTTAATTGGGGAGACCCCAACCGAGAGATGTAAGTCTCCTTTTCCATCTCATCTACTATATTCTTTCTTAAATTTACATAAAATATTTTGGTTATTTGTTTAGGGTAACAAAAATTTTAAGGTTGTGTTCGTTTGGACGACATTAGTATTCAAGAATTGATTTTGAGAATAAGAAAATCAATTCCGCTGTTCGGATGAACGATTTTAGGGCGGATTTGGCTTTTTGGTCAGAAATCATCAATATTCAAGTAAACCTAAAACCCCCTCCAGAACTGCAAACTTAGTGCTTTGCCCGGACGCGCGCGTGGTGGATTTCCTATGGAGGAAATATGTGCAGATGAAAGCCTCGGTTGGTCGCAGTCGCCTCCGCGCGAATGAAATCCACGGGAAATCCGCGGATTTTCTTGGCTGAGCGAATCCCCGCTACCCAGCCGCGGACCCACCAACGGCGCGCGGGCGTGACCAGGCGGTGTCGTCCGCACGGGTATGGTGTTTTCGTATATATTTTTCACTCAAGATGATGCCAAAAATCTTATACAGTCAAGAAAGTACCGGGGAGTGAGAATTGAATTTTTGTTTTCCTCTTGCCTTTCAAAAACATGTTTTCCCTACCTAAAAAGTCTTTGGCGTCTATTTTTCTCTCTACTCAGCATTCACGATGTCATGCATATGTTGGGATTCGCACAATCCCCGCGACAGTCAGAATAATCGCATGAGCACAAAGAAAACGAATGAGACGAAAATAAAATGCAAATATGAGAGACGAAAATACCAACTTGTTACAAGTATACCACGAATGAGACGGATTAGCTTGATCTACAGAAGGAAAAATGACTTGGACCGCAATCTTTAAAAGGACGCACAAGGTTTGCTCTGAAAACCTTCAACGCCAGAATTACGTTCAATCTCCTCTACGAACACGAATGTCACCACCTCTAGACGTAGTGCACGCACCACAATGTCTATCCCCCTTCATGCCTTCTCCGGAGTTGGCGTTGTGTTCATTTTCGGCACGTGGAAGAAGATTTGTTTGGTTGGTTCTTTAAAACTTAGAATTTACGCCTATATTGATAACAAATTTAACCCTCCTAATATAGTCACATAACATCCCACCCAACGCAACCACCTAACACAACCACCTAACATAGTCGGTCTAAAATCAAGTGGGTGGTTGATTCTTTGACCGAACTAAAGTAACAAATACCACCTTGATTCAGGTCAAACTAGAGTCTGCGCTTGGCACCTGCTTGTAGCATCACCCGTGTCAAGCAACTACGCTAAGCACCAAAATGCACCGAGCATCTGGATGAAGCACCACCTCACTGACTGAGGTGTCAACCGACCTTCTCTAGTCGACTCATTTCTGTACCGACTCATCTCGGGAAAGTCGACGCAACCGAATCGTGGATACTGACTTGTTAAACACAATTCCCAGTAAGGCAATCCACTACACCACCACGACTGTCAACCCTATTGTCAGCAAAAATCATGGCCCACCACCTCGCACATCAGTCCCCATCAGCTGATATAGCCTATCGCGTTGTACAACACGTATGAGCACGATGTGCACTCATATCTCCGTTAGAAGTCCACACTTGGCCTTCCAGTTGCAGCGCTCTGAGTCTAGTCTACCAAATGCCACCAAATTCCTACGCAGCTTGGGCACCAGATGCATCTTCTCAAGCCAATGTATCGCTTCATCCTGCAACCACAAGTCCACCGGAGTCGTCACCTAGAACGACTGACCTGGTCGTCACCTCTAAGAAACTGAACATTGACGCATCTAAGCAAACATGTTATGACGCACCCGAATCAAGCATCCAATTATCATAGTGGCCCCGACTCTTAATGATGTTATAAAAGCCGTCATCTCCTGCCAAGTCTAGTGTCACCAAGCCTGCATCTTGGATGTCACCTGAATTACCAGAACTCTCTGCACGCTGCGGACAATGTCTTTAGATGTCATCAACCTGTCTGCGGTGGAAACACGTCACCGCCTTCTTCGACATCGATCAAACTCGTGCACTGATCGATCCTTAATCAAAACTCCTCCCGCATCTATGCACTATCAAGATCTGTTCTCCCGAAGAGTGGGGTCCTTCATCATCTGGCTGGATACCACCACCAACGTGACTTATTCCAATCCTGCTGTATCCTTCTCATACAGATGCGTAGTCACCATGTGCTTGTAGGATGCCTGAATCAAGGTTAAAAGCAAGAGGGTTTTTTCTTCTTCCCCTACCTTCAACCCAACCACTTGAATTTAGGCCTCTATTTATAACAAATTTAACCCTCCTAATATAGTCACCTAACATCCCAGCCAACACAACCACCTAACACAACCACCTAACCACCCACCTAACATAGTTGCTCTAAAAATTTTCTTTAAGAAAATCAAATGCGTGGTTGATTCTTTGACCGAACTAAAGTAACAAATACCACCTTGATTCAGGTCAAACTAGAGTCTGCACTTGACACCTGCATGTAACATCACCCGCTCCAAGCAACTGCGCTAAGCACCAAAATGTAATGTGCATCTGGATGAAGCACAACCTCACTGACTGAGGTGTCAACCGACCTTCTCCAGTCGACTCATTTCTGCACTGACTCAACTCGGGAAAGTCGATGCAACCGAATCGTGGATACTGACTTGTTAAACCCAATTCCCAGTAAGGTGATCCACTACACCACCACGGTTGTCAACCCGATTGTCAGCAAAAATCATGTGCCCATCACTTCGCACCACAGTCCCCATCAGCTGAAATAGCCTCACTTTGTACAACACGTATGAGCACGGTGTCCACTCATATCACCGTTAGAAGTCCACACTTGATCTTCCAGCTGTAGTGCTTTGAGTCTAGTCTGCCCAATACCACCAAATTCCTACGCAGTTTGGGCACTATATGCACCTCCTCAAGCCAAAGTATCCCTTCATCCTGCATCCACAAGTCCACCGCTCCTATCATCGTGAACTCACAACATGAGTCGTCATCTAGAACGATCAACCTGGTTGTCACCTCTATGGAACTGAACATTGATGCATCTAAGCAAGTGTGTTATGACGCACCAGAATCAAGTATCTAGTTATCATAGTGGCCCTGACTCTTAATGATGCAATAAAAGTCGTCATCTCCTGCCAAGTCTAATGTTACCATGTTTGCATCTTGGATGTCACCTGAATTACCAGAATTCCCTGCACACCGCAGACAATATCTCTAAATGTCATCAACCTGTTTGCATTGGAAAAACATCACTACCTTCTTCGACAACGACCTAGCCCGTGCACTAATCGATCCTCTATCGAAACTCCTCCAACATCTATGCACTACCAAGATTTGTTCACCCTGATGAGTAGGTTCCTTCATCATCTGACTGGACAACACCACCAACGTGACTTATTCCAACCCTATTGCATCCTTTCCATACAGAAGATTAGTCACCATGTGCTTGTAGAATGTTAGAATCAAGGTAAGAAGCAATAAAGTCTTGTCTTTTTCCTCTACCTTCGAGCTAACCACTTGAAATTGACTCAGAATATTGTTGAACACATTGAAATGTTCCTACTTCAAAAATTTCTCTTCTTAGCAGCACTTGAACTTCCAGCTTGATCCTCTGCAACAGACTTTGCAGCAACAACAACATTTATTTCAGCAATCTCCTTCTTGTTGCTTTGTCTTTTGAAGTAAAGAAAAGGCTTTGGAATGTATCTGGATGGCATCCTTTTGGGGTTGGCTTTGTTCACTAGATTTTCTTTGAATATTCCTTCCCTTAGGGAATTTCTTTCCAGGTGCATAATCCATTTTTCTGCTGAATAAATGCTATCAATATTTTTGCATAGTTGTCCATGGTTCAGCCAAGCATTTATGATTATGTTCTTTGAGTCATCACTCCAATATTCATAATCTGGATCTCTGGCTTGATCAATCCTGTTTTTAGCCGTGAATTCCTCAGCTAGCATTACTCCTTCTCTTTTCGTTTTGGCTGCAAGCTTTGCATCCCGTGCAATCTTTGCTTGAGCATGGAAGTCAAAATCTTCTTGTCTGAAATTGTCCAGGACAGGAAGATTGAGTGCAATCCTTGTTCCTTGAAGAACTTTAAGAGCTAGCTCAGCATTGGTCACCTCTCCCTTTCTGACTTCTTCAAATATCTTTTATTCAAGAGCTTGAGAAGTTGCTGTCACAGAGCCAGATAAGGTTTGAAATGCATTTTCTAAATCTGATTTCAGATCATCTTTCATCTTCTCAGCTTCTCCTATTATAGTGGTTGTTGTGGACCACACATATTCTTCAATATGATTGACAGCTTTCTCTATCACTTCATCAGTCTTGCTGACATAGTTTTTGACATATCTCATGTCAGATTCTGCCATCTTTAGATCGTTGTCCATTGATATGAGAATAGTGCATTGAGATACAACAATGTGTTCTGCCAATTCAAACCACTTGGTCATTTGAGTGTTTAAATGGGCTGAATCTTCCTTTATAATCTTGAGTTCAACCATCACTTCATCCTTCACAGTTGAAACAGATGTATCTATATATTCCTTCATTGAAGACATATGACCATCAAGCATTGTCTTGATTGAACTTAGAAGAAGTTCATTTGAATGTGTAGAGGTTGAGGGTTGTTGTTCAACAACGATGGGTTGTGTGAAAGTTGCTGGCAAAACAACAGGTAGGCTTTTCTCTTAATTTTCTAGACCATCACACTCATCTAGAGTGGATGTCTCAGCTGCTGGGGTGGATGGAATTATTTCATCCTGAGCAGTAACCCTTGTGTGCTCCCCCTCAACTTGATCACTGATCTTTTCAGCTGACATTTCAATATCATCACTATTATCAGCATCATTATCAACATCATCATGATTATCATCAACAACATCATCAAATGACTTCTCCTGCTCCCCCTCAAATGGAGCATCTATCTTCTCTTGACTTGCTGAATCAAAGAAGTCTGGGGAATCATCAAGAATTAGATTAATTCTTCTTTCAAGATTAGAGATGATGTGATCAATCTTACTTTGTAAGTCAGTAGGAGAGTCCAATTGCTCCTCATCATTTCCTTCTGATGCAGCATGCACCTTCTGTGCATCATCAACAATTGGGAAGTCCAGAGGATTGGGAGCATCATTGTTATCTCCAACATGATCTCCTTTGTCTTGAACTTCACTGTTTACCCAGAAGACCGCTTCCCGGGCAATACCTCTCTCAGACCGGGCGGTTTGATGCATCAAGTCGCCCAACTTTAGAACTAACAGGTCTCTCGGTCCAGCTTGAACAAACCGGGCGGTCTAACAGTATCCAGACCGCCTCCCGGGATTGAAGACTGCCAAAGCACAAGTCCAAAAGGCAAGCCGCGGCCTCAGGACAGAGGTCGCCCGGGCTGCGTCATCGCCTTGATCGCCGCAGCCAGTACAAATCGGATGCTCAAGCCGCCAAGCCGCGCGGCCTGTTTCTTTTTCCTTTCTGTATTCCGTCACCCCCTGCCCGACTCTCCTGTACCCGGGCAGGCAGTTATTTTATCCCTGCCCATTTGGGCAGGCCACCGAGCCTATAAATAGGGGGCGGCGACGTTCCCAAGACACGCACTCTCGAATCCAGGAGCTCGCTTGTCTGAGCTGCGGTCTCGAAGTAACTGTCTTGCGACTTGTCTGCCCGACCGGCTTTATCTGTAACCCGCTGTAACCGTTTCACCTTAATCAAAGGAAAGCCCGTCACAAGAGTGACATTCGCTGTGAAGGGCGAATTCTGTCCTTGACCGCTGCCAGTGGTCTAATTAACTTAAATCATTAAGCCGGATAGTAACCGATAGCTTGCAACCCCTCATTTTCCCTGCCTTCCAGGCAGTGATCGTGGAGGCACATTTTCGGCCTTAACAGACACACGCGACCTTCAGATCGCAAGCTGTCGGCGAATACTCTGACAATATGTCAGACCGCCAGTTCGTCCACGAAGATCACTTCGATCGCAGTGAAGCCTCCCTATAGGAAGCACTGGAACAGTCCAGGCAGGAGGCCGAGCGGTCTCGTAAACAAACCGATCAGCGTTTAGACGCCATCGGTCAAACTTTAGCCCTTCTCACTGATCGGCTAACCGCTCAACAAACCGCGGTCAGCCCGGTTGTAACTCAGGCTCCACCACCGCCTCCCTGTACCATATCTCAAGCCGCCAACCCGCAACCTCCCCGGGACAATTTCAACTCCCGCCAGGCCTTTTATCGAGAGGCCGCCCAAGAATTCCCTACCCGGGTTCTCGAGTTCCAAGGAACGACTTCAAATGCAGCTCGCCTCCCCTATCCGGCAGCCTGCCCGCCGGAAGCCACAGCCCGTTTCGCCTATCCGGCGGCCTGCCCGGAAGTAACCGCAACTACAACGGTCTGTTACTCACTTCCTCCCCTCTATGAGGATGCCAAAGAAATCTCTCCATTCAAGAATGAAATTCGAGGAGAGCCGACCCCAGATAATTTCAGAGAACCACGTTTGCCGACATATCATGGGGAGTCCAATCCGGCAGTACATTTGCAATCCTTCGAGTCAACTATTGCACTGAAGACTCTTACAGATGCGACCAAATATAAACTTCTTGTCACGTCTTTTGACGGGCAAGCAAGAGAATGGTTTTATGGATTACACCCCCAGTCCGTCGAATGCTTTGCCGAACTCAGGAGAGAGTTCTTACTAAGGTTCTCAACTTCCAAGAAGAGAAAAGACGGCCCAGCGGCTCTTTTCGAGATCAAGCAGCGTGAAGGCGAAACATGGGGTCATTTTGTTGACCAATTTCAGAAGGAAATCATGGGAATACAGAATGTATACCCAGAACTGTACCGAGTGGCGCTGATTCATGGCCTGAGAGAAGGGTCATTAAAATTCGAAGCACAAATCAGAGAACCTAAAACTTACCAAGAAATGATCAGCCTAGCCAACATGTTTATTAGAGGCGAAAGGGGGAATCCTGGTTATATTGCTAAACTGCTTACCGATAAAGAACCATCCAGATCTTCTGCCAGTCACCAACCATACCACCATCAACCAAGACAAGATTTTGAACCCCGAGCTCAAAGGGGGAGAAATTTCAGGCATAGGCAGCCTCCGTTTAACCATCAACGGTTTCAGGAGCAGAAGCTGCCGCTGGCTATCACGCCCGCTCCTTCCGTGCCAGCCCAACAAATAATGCCGGTGTATCTGCCACAATACACTGTGCCTCCACCCCAAGTCACCTCATATGATGATTCACAGGAATCTTTTACTCCCTTGAATGTAACAATGAACGAGGTCGTTCAAATTCTGCAGAAGAGGTCTGATTTCAAGAGGCCAGCTCCTTTGAGGTCTGATATTCGAAACCGAAATCCAAACCTCTACTGTGAATATCATAAGGAGGGAGGGCATTTGACCGAGGACTGTCGGGCCCTTCGCTTGTTAGTTGAGAAACTCTTGGGGGAAGGAAAGCTTCGGGGTCTGGTTCAGAAGGAGGCGTCTGACAAACCCTCCACTTCCAAGGCAAAAGAAGTAGCTGAGGTCAGTTGGGAATGCGCGGATGTTGAAGATATCAGTCAATATGGCGACATTCATCCAACCGAAGAATGTGTAGAAGTAAATGATGATGGTCCTCTCGACCATGTTTACTGCATTCATGGGGGGAGCCGGACCTGAATCCTCTAGAAAATCAAGTGTCGCCAGAGTATTCAAGCAATAAGTGGCAGCCACTTCAACTTCCTCCCCGGAGAGATCAGTCGTCACTTTTGGTCAAGATGATCTCTCTCCAAACGCAAATCCTTTCGATGATGCCGTTGTGATCAAGGCCATCATAGAGAATTATACAGTGCATAAGATCTTGATCAACACAGGAAGCTCCGTCAACCTCCTTTTCCATCCAATTTTTGAAGCCCTGAAGACCGGAAAACATATGCTTTCTACCGAAGGGCCCCTCTACGGATTCTCAGGAGAGAAGAAAGGAGGTAGAGGGATGTGTGAAGCTTTTGGTGACATTGGGGGGTATTACGAATCTCGTCAACTTTGTAGTAATGGATGCTCAGAGCAGTTATTGCGCCATATTTGGGAGGCCAATCCTGAATACTTACCGAGCAGTGGTGTCTACTTTCCACCTGGCTATCAAGTTTGCTGTAGAGGGGAGGCAATATCGGATCCGGAGTGATCCAAAAGTGGCTCGAGAATGTTATGTCAAAACAGTCAACATGATTATAGATTCTCCACTCACCGAGTCTCTAGCTGTTACCCTTGAAGTGGCCATGCCTCCAGAAGTTGCTGAGGAGAATAAGGACCGTGAAAGGGTTCACATAGAACCTGCCCAGGAGACCCAAGAAGTCCCCATTGCTGAGGGGGAAGAGAAGAAGTTGATTATCAATGCTGAACTGCCTGAAGAGGAGAAGCTCCAGCTGGTTACTTGTCTCTTAGAAAATCTGGACATCTTTGCTTGGTCGGCAGAAGATATGCCGGGAGTAGACCCGGATATAGTCTGCCATCATCTCAACATCTCCCCCGAATTCAAGCCAGTTCAGCAAAAGAAAAGAGAAGTGACAACCAAGCTGGCAGTTCCTATCAGAGAAGAAGTTGCAAAACTTCTTAAAGCGGGTTTTATTTCTGAAATCCAGTACCCCACCCGGATGTCAAACATTGTAATGGTAAAAAAACCAGGGGAAATGGCGTATGTGTGTGGATTTCACGAAACTTAATAAAGCGTGTCCCAAAGATTGTTATCCCTTGCCTCAGATAGATATATTAGTTGATTCCGCGGTTGGATACTATTTTATGAGCTTTCTCTGGTTACCATCAAATTAAAATGCACAAACCTGATATCCCCCATACGTCTTTCATAACAAATGATGGGTGTTATTGCTATTTAGTAATGCCTTTTGGTCTTAAGAAGGCGGGTGCGACTTACCAGAGAATGATGGACACTGTCATTAAACAACAAAAAAGGAAGAATCTCGAAGTATATGTCGATGATCTCCTGTTAAAAAGTAAAACTTTTTCTACACACTTGGAAGACCTTATAGAGACGTTTGCTACTCTACGAAGGTGCAAATTGAAGTTGAATTCGTTGAAATGCGTCTTTGGAGCAAATAAGGGGAAATTTCTTGGACATCTTCTCACCCCTGATGAGCTTGCACCAAATCCTGATAAGGGTGAATGCTATCCTCAATATGACTCCTCCTCGCACACCAAAGGAAGTTCAACAATTAGGAGGAAGGTTGGCAGGCCTAAGTCGATTTATCTCTAAGTTAGGAGATAAAAGTGCTCCGTTCTTTAAAATACTTCGAGGAGGGTCCAAGTTTGAGTGGAACGAAGAATGCGACAATGCTTTCGAACATTTAAAGAAACAGTTGACGCCGACTCCTTTGCTCCAGAGCCCTCAAGAAGGGGAGACATTGTTCTTATATTTAGGGGTCGGTCCGGACGCGGTAAGCTCCGTCCTCATTCGGGAGGAAAAGAAGAAGCAGTTTCCTATCTACTATGTTAGCCATATCCTAAAAGATCCGGAAACTAGATATTCGATCTTGGAAAAGCTAGCTTTAGCTTTAGTCATGTCATCTCGCAGATTTTGCCTTATTTTCAGGCTCATCCTATTCAAGTAGTCACAGATCATCCCTTGAGAAGTATATTGGAAAAGCCAAATCATTCGGGAAGGCTGGCTAAATGGGCAATTGAGTTAAGCGAATTTGAAATATCTTACATCCCAAGAACAACAATCAAGGCACAGGCGTTGGCGGATTTCCTAGTTGATACTACATAGATTATGTTGGGTATATTGCCCTCAATAGTACCTTGATTTGAAGAGGCATCACTCTCAATACTAAGGACATATTGTATTTGATGAGCTATACTTGTGTAAGATATACATGTGCAAGTGACTCAAAAGGAAGGGCCAAACATGCCCTTAGATGTGGAGAAATCATCTCCCATAAATGAAGTTTTGTCTCAGCCGAACCGCTGAGACGAAGGGGGGCAAAACTGCTGAGACGAGGAGCCATCTCCGCGTATCCGCTGCGACGAGGAGCCATCTCCGCGTATCCGCTGAGAAGAAGGTGCCTCCGCTGAGAAGTTCATTATACGCTGAGAATCAGCGTGGTCGTCGAACTGAGCTCGACATTCGTCGATCGCCGTTCGTCAAACGCTGAGACGAGGTCGAGGCAGAAACCGCTGAGACGAGATCAAAGCTGAAGCCGCTAAGAAGACACACTAGGCAAGATTGTCGAACGTTGAACGCCGTTCGACAAACGCTGAACGCCGTTCGACAAATGTTGAACGCCGTTCGACAAACGCTGAGACGAGGAGGCGTCTCAGCGGATCCGCTGAGAAGACACACAAGACAAGTTTGTCGAGCGCTGAGCTGGCAAGATCGTCGAACGCAGGGGACAGCTGGTTCGTCAAACACAGAGTGTTCCACGTTCGTCGAGCACAGTCCTTCTCTACGGAAAAGTAGGGCGGCGGGACCTGCGGCTAGGACATGTTGCAGAAAAGCTGTGTGGGGTCCACCAGCTTCTCCCATACCTCTCAGCAGATCAGCTAAGAGCTGTTGAAGATCAGAGATGTATAAAAGGAAGTGTTAGGGCACATTTGAAAGCGCTCTCTCCGCCGATCATCCGTTGTGAATAGATCAACTGTTACATTGACGGCTGAAGTTCTCGTCTTCTTCCTCCTGCTCACTGAACAACAAGAAGAAGAAAATAGAGAAAGAAAGTTAGCTCCTCTGCAAGAAGGAACAAAGTGATCTTCCATCACTCTGTCGAAGAGGAAGATCAAGTTAGTTGCTGTAATCAACATCTTCAGTAACAGGAAGCATATACAGTGCAGGATCTACATGAGAGTATCTCTACTATAGAATAGATTTCTAAATCATTTATCTATAGGGCATCTTGCCTGAGCTGTAAGACCATTTGGTCTGAGTTTGTAGGAACCTGAGGGTTCTGAGCTGTAGGGTTGAAGGCCTGAGTGTAGGATCTGGAGCAGATCTGAGGTAGGGCTTAACATCCTGAGGTAGGACCAGGAGCTGGTCTGAGCTGTAGGAGGAGGAGTCCTCTGAGTGGTAGGACCTGGGAGAGGTCTGAGTTGTAGGACATTATTGTCTGAACTATAGGAGGTGTTATCCTCTGAGTTTGTAGGGAAGCTGTGCCTGAGGTAGGAGCTGGTGATAGCTCTGAGTTGTAGGGACTTGTGTCCTGAGGTAGGATCATTCTCGATCTGAGAAGTTCTGAAGAACTTGCGCTGTAAGCTCTTTTGAGCTGAGTTTGGAGAAGTTGGCCCTGTCTAACACACTGTTAGAAGGGTGGAGGGGGAAAGTGGACTACCCATAGACACAGTGTCTTTGGGGAACCACTATAAATTATTGTGTGCTTTCTGTGTTTGCTGATTTGCTTGAACCAACTCTGAAAACAGCTAAAGCTAATCAAGTAAAATTTAAAAGACCTATTTGTTGGAGTTACCATTGTGATCTAGAAGTGGTCAAACATGTAATGTCACTGCCAACGCGATATGAGCCTGCAGGGTCGCACATAAGAGCATGTGGAGAAGTTGGAAGATTGACTATGTTGGTAGAGGTTACCAATCACCATATAGAATGGGGGAAGTCCAGCAAATGTTGATGTCTGAATTCGTCGGGTTTACACGGATAGAATTCGTCGGATTCGTCGGGATTCGTCGGATTGTCCCGTGAAAACTCGACAAATTATTACAGAGTCCCTTTACTCGGCAAGTGTTGCCGTCTGATCGGATTCGTCGGGATTCGTCGGGTTGTTCCGTGGAATCTCGACGAATTATCACAGAGAGCATTAACTCGGCAAATGTTGCCGTCTGATGTGATTCGTCAGAATTCGTCGGATTGTCCCGTGAAAACTCGACGAATGCTGTTCCGTGGAATCCCGACGAATTGTAACAGAAGCCCCTATTCTGCTGGGTGGTCTGCGGATATCGATTCTTCTTGAAGCTGTTTATCCTTTGGGTATAAATAGGACTTCTTTAGGGTTCTCATTACTAACGACAAGTTGAGCCGACGGAAGTGTTCCGCCTCACGAACCCTAGCCGACGGAAGTGTTCCGCCGTCTCGTTCGCCTCCGCCGACCTCCTCTCCGGCGATCGTCGCCGTGATTGTTCTTCCTGGAGCGAACCTAGCAGTTCATGGAAGTGCAAGGTGCAGTCGTTCTTCTCCCGGATCGTGTGGATCACTGTAGAGACGTAGACATTATTCTACGTGAGGACTCGCATAGCCGACGACAGGAATCAACTCGTGGAGCATCTAGGTTGGATTTGATCCAATCCCGCAAAGGTAATTTCATACCTAGCATTTTGATTAACTTCTTGATTCAATATTCATGGTCGATCCGAATCTTTTGGGTTGTTTCTCTTCATTTCCGCTGCGCCTACATTTGATGTATGGTTCTAGAAAAACCCAATAGTGGTATCAGAGCTAGGTTCTGGTCATGAATGTTGTTTCAGAAGTTTGGTTATTCCAGTATGTGCAAATCTAGGTATTTAGAAGCCCCCGCCAGGGGCGCGGCCCCTTGGAACCCCGCCAGGAACGTCTGGGATTTCGTGGTTATTTCTAATTGTTAGAAATTGTTGTCTCCTTAGCAGTAACCGTCCCTCAAGTGGTTAATGAACCCTTGTATTGTTTTGGATTTTGAATCCAACAATGAGAGACGAGCTTGTCTACTGCTTTAAGTCGAGTTGTCTTTGCCTTTGTCCAATGCATGTAAATCTGAAGATTTGGAAGAGTTCTAAATGTCCAGATTTAGCCTTTTCGTCTATCAAAGGTTGATAGTCTTATGTTGTGCACATAAGGGATGCATGTGGATTTTAGAAAGCTTGTTTTTCTGTGGATGTGCACTTTGATCAAATGTTGATCATGGTTAAGTGTTAACCTATTATTAAAATTAAAATCCCTTCATCAAATATTAAGTGTTCGGATGCCTTCCGATGGATGACACTCTTCCTGCCTCGATCGATGAAGTGTGGGCTTGCCAAAGCAAGGTGCATTAGTCTATCTTGGTAAGGGTGCGAGCGGATAATTGTGATATCCCACTGTCGACATCGGGTCTAACTTAACTAGGTGACCTCAAAGGTTGAGTGCCTAGAGGCATAGGGTTGGCATGCACCATATGATGGATGCGAATAAGGAGTTATTCACCAGCCATACAAGAGTTGCATGAGGATGCAATTGGCAAGTGTTGCCTACCTAAATAACCGCATTATGAGAGGAACGCCAAAGCGGACTCGTGGTGTTGGTGAAATACGGATCTTGTCCACTAAGAGAGTAGCTCGCATGGACTCTCCGAATTGATAGTGAGGGCTATCAATTTGAATAAAATAGTGGGAGTATTTAATTGAAGTCCAAATTAAAATAAGTTGTATTTAGAAATTTTGGTAATGATTAAATTCTGCATGAATTCTTGTAGAATTCCATGACAAGTGGTTCACATTCCACCTTGTCCCTGAGAGCTATCCTTGAGAAGGACAAACTTAGTGGGACGAATTATATGGACTGGTATAGGAACCTGAGAATTGTTCTCAGGCAAGAGCGAAAGCTCTACGTCTTGGAAGAAGAAGCCCCCGAGGTGCCGACCGAGAACTCGTCCCGTGTTGATAAGGATGCTTATAAGAAGTATACCGATGACGCCTTAGACGTCAAGTGCCTTATGCTTGCCACCATGAACTCTGAGCTTCAGAAGCAACACGAGAACATGGGGTGCAAGGAGATTGACGAGCACCTAAAGAAAATGTTTCAAGGGCAAGCTCGTCAAGAGAGGTTCGATGTCACGAAGGCCTTATTTCAGTGCAAAATGGGAGCTCGAGACTCAGTTGGTACTCACGTACTCAAGATGATTGGGTATATAGAGAACCTGGAGAGACTGGGTTTTCCTCTGGGTCAAGAGTTGGCCACAGATCTTATCCTGCAATCGTTGCCGGATAGTTATGAGCAGTTTGTCTTGAACTACAACATGAATGAAATAGACAAGACACTGCCCGAGCTCCTAGGCATGTTGCGAACTGCCGAGATAAACATGAAGAAGGCCAAGCCTGCTAGTCCCATATTGATGGTACATAAAGGCAAGGGTAAGGCCAAGGGCTTCAAGAAGACGAAGGTGGGACCTAAGTCACATCTTGAGCCCAAATCTTCTGCGCTGAAAAAGAAGAGCACCGTGAAGTAAGGAAAATGCCACCACTGTGGCAAGGCTGGTCATTGGAGGAGGAATTGTCCTTCGTACATTGACGGTCTGCGGAAAATGAAGGGAGGTATGACTTCCGCTTCGAATATTTACGTTATAGAGATAAACCTTTCTGCTCCTTCATCTTGGGTATTGGATACCGGATGTGGTTCTCACATTTGTACAAATGTGCAGGAACTGGGAAGGAGGAGATTGCTGAGTAAAGGAGAGGTGGACCTGCGTGTCGGCAATGGAGCAAGAGTTGCTGCTGTAGCCGTAGGGGTTTACCGTCTTTCTTTGCCCAATGGGCTTGTAATAGAACTTGATAATTGTTATTATGTTCCGGCCATAACTAGAAACATTATATCCATTTCATGCTTAGACATGATTGGATTTTCTTTTATAATTAAGAACAATTGTTGTTCTATATTTAAGAATGATGTTTGTTATGCTGTAGCTCAATTGTTTAATGGTCTTTATGTTTTGAACCTGGACCATCCGATCTATAATGTAGATAATAATAAAATACTAAGAACAAATGACTCAAATCCTACATATCTCTGCCATTGTCGTTTGGGCCATATAAACGAGAAGCGCATATCCAAGCTCCATAAAGATGGACTATTGGACTCATTTGATTATGAATCATTCGAGCGATGCGAGTCTTGTTTGTTAGGCAAGATGACTAAAGCCCCTTTCACTGGTTATACTGAGAGGGCTGAGGATCTCTTGGGTATTGTATATAGTGATGTATGCGGACCCATGAGTTCTATGGCTAGAGGTGGGTATTTCTACTTCGTTACATTTACTGATGATTTCAGTAGATACGGATACGTGTATCTTATGAAGTGCAAATCCGAAACTTTTGAAAAGTTCAAAGAGTTTAAGAATGAAGTGGAGAACCAATTGGGTAAAAAGGTTAAAGCACTCCGATCTGATCGAGGTGGCAAATACCTGAGTCATGAGTTCCGTGATCATCTGAAAGAGTGTGGTATTATATCACAGCTCACTCCACCTAGGACACCGCATCATAATGGTGTGTCTGAGAGGAGAAATCGTACTCTGTTAGACATGGTACGGTCGATGATGAGTCATGCAGACTTGCCTGTTTCCTTTTGGGGTTTTGCTTTAGAGACTGCTGCAATAACACTGAATCACGCTCCAACGAAAACGGTTCTAAAGACACCATATGAGATATGGACTGGGAAGCGTCCTAGTATGTCATTCATTAAAATTTGGGGCTGTGAGGCATACGTACGACGTCAAATGCCTGACAAGCTGGAACCCAAATCAGATAAGTGTTATCTGGTGGGATATCCTAAGGAAACGAAAGGATATTACTTTTACCTACCGTCTGAGGGCAAAGTGTTTGTCGCAAGGACGGGTGTCTTCTTGGAGAAAGAGTTCTTGTCAAGAAAGACGCAAAAGGTAGAACTTGAAGAAGTTCCAGAACCACAAGTAGTGAATGAACCAGAGTTGGATTCTGAGCCAGGACTACAAGATGTTGTAGCTGGAGAACCTGCTCAAGAGACACAAGTCCTACGTAGATCTGGTAGACCAAGATTTGAGCCTGAGAGATATGGATTTCTCGTGTCTCAAATAGGTAATGTGTTGCTTATGGATCATGATGATGAACCAGCGACCTACCAAGAGGCTATGAATGGACCGGACTCCGACAAATGGCTTGAGGCTATGAAATCCGAAATGGACTCCATGTATACAAACCAAGTTTGGAACTTGGTGGAACCACCTGAAGGGGTACGACCAATAGGGTGCAAGTGGGTCTTCAAGAAAAAGACCGACATGGATGGGAATGTACAGACATTCAAAGGGCGACTGGTGGCTAAGGGTTTCAAGCAAATTCATGGTGTTGACTATGATGAGACCTTTTCCCCTGTTGCCATGGTAAAGTCCATTAGGATATTGCTTGCTATTGCTGCGTATTATGACTACGAGATCTGGCAGATGGATGTCAAAACGGCTTTCCTAAATGGAAACCTCCTTGAGGAAGTGTACATGACACAACCCAAGGGTTTTGTATCCCCAAATGAAGCCACTAAAATATGCAAGCTGAACAGGTCCATCTATGGATTGAAACAGGCCTCTAGAAGTTGGAATCTTCGTTTTGATGAGAAGATCAAAGAGTTTGGTTTTGTCAAGAACGAGGATGAACCGTGTGTTTACAAGCGAATCAGTGGGAGCATTGTTGTCTTCCTGATATTGTATGCAGATGACATACTGTTGATCGGGAATGACATACCTACCCTGAAAGTTGTTAAGAATAACCTAGGGAACTGTTTTTCTATGAAGGACTTGGGTGAAGCGACTTACATACTCGGTATTAAGATCTATAGAGATAGATCGAAGAAGTTGCTGGGTTTGACCCAGAGTACGTACATTGAAAAGGTGTTGAAGCGGTTCAACATGCTTGAGTCCAAGAAAGGATTTTTGCCCATGTCTCATGGTGTGAATCTCTCTAAGGACCAGTGTCCAAAATCTTGCGAAGATAAGGACCGCATGAAGTTGATTCCATATGCTTCGGCAATTGGGTCAATCATGTATGCAATGTTATGTACTCGACCCGATGTCTCTTTTGCTTTGAGCATGACTAGCAGGTATCAGTCTGATCCTGGTGAATGTCACTGGATAGCCGTAAAGAATATCCTGAAGTACTTGAGAAGGACTAAGGATGTATTCTTGGTATATGGTGGAGAGGAAGAGCTCATTGTAAGTGGTTACACGGATGCTAGCTTCCAAACTGATAGGGATGATTCGAAGTCTCAGTCAGGGTTTGTGTTTTGCCTGAATGGAGGAGCTGTGAGCTAGAAGAGTTCCAAGCAAGAGACAGTTGATGATTCTACAACTGAGGCCGAGTATATCGCTGCGGCAAACGCAGCGAAGGAGGCTGTATGGATTAGGAAATTCATCGGCGAGCTAGATGTAGTTCCTAGCATTGTTGGTCCCGTAGTTCTCTACTGTGATAACAATGGTGCAATTGCACAATCTAAGGAACCTAGATCCCATCAGCGCTCCAAGCACATACTTCGGCGGTTCCATCTTATTCGTGAGATTGTCGAACGAGGAGATGTGAACATTTGCAGAGTGCCGACTGAGGAGAATATTGCAGATCCACTGACAAAGCCTCTCGCGCAGAGAAAGCATGATGGTCATACTAGATCAATGGGTATACGATACCTGAGTGATCATCTCTAGTGGGAGTCTTGTGGGTTGCATGTAAAATATATATATTCTGTTGGCTGTTTATTATTCATATGATGAATTGTGTACCAATTATTTCCTTTTACAATTAATGGCAAGTTCTTTTATTACGATATACTGTTTCTATGTGATAGAATAAAATTCGTGATAAATACCCTTAGAATGTTCGCTTCCATAGGACATCAAGTACGTGACTTGAATGTGAGAGCCTATGATTTCGAAGCTTCATTCTTAAAAGGTCCCTGGTCGAGGTATCATCGCAGAAGCTAAGGGTGATGATGATACATTAAGATTAGCATGTGTGTTGACTGATGACCGGTTCTCATAGGTCATGATATTGTGATATCAAGTCATCACGTGGGTACTTGTTAGTGAACAAGTTGTACTGGACAGACCCAACCTGAGACTACTTTGTGGATTGTTACTTAAAAGTGTCACAAGTAGGTCTCATTTGACAATGGTGTTGTGGTCCTTTGACCTGAAGTCACAGCATTCATCGAGTGAGGAAGAGCGTGCTTTGATGTCATCTAAAGTCTTTCTTGAAGAAGGTTGATGATAAGGGTGGTCGTTGGGTACGTTACGAATCATTTGGGTGTTTGGGTGTGAGCAGATATGGGATTTGTCCTCCTATATAACAGGAGTTGCATCCATGGGCCCCTTGGTGGAATTGGACTGAGAAATGCATGGCCATGCTTGGTAGAGTCAATATGTGATATTGAGCTCACCATTCTCTGGAAGTCCATTGTAGATCAAGAAACTTGGATTGAGCTATTAAGAGGGTGACACGGTCCATACCTCTAGTTCTTTCCGGATGTAAGGGACAAAGGGACAAAGACAACGCTGGAACATTGGTCATAAAGGCTTATGAGTTATGAACTCTTATTGCTTGGGGAGCAATGATGCATTGCTAGATGCCGCTCATTGTTTGTGAGGTTTTTGTTTGATACTTTTAAGATCAAGTGGGAGACTGTTGGAGTTACCATTGTGATCTAGAAGTGGTCAAACATGTAATGTCACTGCCAACGCGATATGAGCCTGCAGGGTCGCACATAAGAGCATGTGGAGAAGTTGGAAGATTGACTATGTTGGTAAAGGTTACCAATCACCATATAGAATTGGGGAAGTCCAGCAAATGTTGCTGTCTGAATTCGTCGGGTTTACACGGATAGAATTCGTCGGATTCGTCGGGATTCGTCGGGATTCGTCGGATTGTCCCGTGAAAACTCGACGAATTATTACAGAGTCCCTTTACTCGGCAAGTGTTGCCGTCTGATCGGATTCGTCGGATTCGTCGGGATTCGTCGGGTTGTTCCGTGGAATCTCGACGAATTATCACAGAGAGCATTAACTCGGCAAATGTTGCCGTCTGATGTGATTCGTCGGAATTCGTCGGATTGTCCCGTGAAAACTCGACGAATGCTGTTCCGTGGAATCCCGACGAATTGTAACAGAAGCCCCTATTCTGCTGGGTGGTCTGCGGATAGCGATTCTTCTTGAAGCTGTTTATCCTTTGGGTATAAATAGGACTTCTTTAGGGTTCTCATTACTAACGACAAGTTGAGCCGACGGAAGTGTTCCGCCTCACGAACCCTAGCCGACGGAAGTGTTCCGCCGTCTCGTTCGCCTCCGCCGACCTCCTCTCCGGCGATCGTCGCCGTGATTGTTCTTCCTGGAGCGAACCTAGCAGTTCGTGGAAGTGCAAGGTGCAGTCGTTCTTCTCCCGGCTCGTGTGGATCACTGTAGAGACGTAGACATTATTCTACGTGAGGACTCGCATAGCCGACGACAGGAATCAACTCGTGGAGCATCTAGGTTGGATTTGATCCAATCCCGCAAAGGTAATTTCATACCTAGCATTTTGATTAACTTCTTGATTCAATATTCATGGTCGATCCGAATCTTTTGGGTTGTTTCTCTTCATTTCCGCTGCGCCTACATTTGATGTATGGTTCTAGAAAAACCCAACACTATTCACCCCCCTTTAGTAGACTTAGACTTCAAACCTTATATTCTTTCAAGTTGTATCAGAGGGAGGTTGGTCAAAAAGGACTTAACAGTCTGACCAGATCCTAAAAGGTTTAGTCTAGTCAAATCCCAATGGCCTCCAGTGGATTGCAAAAGGAAGTGAGATCCATGAAGTTGCCCATACGCAACAAAGAGAATTTTGGCATATGGAAGCAAAGGATCAGGTTGTTTATGGAAGCATCTGATCCAAGGATCTTCATTACAGTTGAAGAAGGACCTTTCACCTTTCACACTGCATCCACTATTGATCCAACAAGAAGAGTGGCCAAACTATTCAAAGATCTGACCAAGGATGAACTTGAGTTGTTCACCATGGACAAGAGGGCCCAGAACATCATTGTCAATGCTATTGATGATTCCACCTTTCAAAACTTGGTACACTGCACTTCTGCCAAGGAAATGTGGGATACTCTAATAGTATATATGGAAGGGACAGCTGAAGTTAGGGATGACAGGAAGTCACTCCTAAATCAAGAGTATGAAGCCTTCATGCAGCAGAGCCAGGAAAGCATATCCATGTGCTATGAGAGGTTCTTCAGAATAGTCAATGAGCTAAGAACCTATAAGAGGGCTTTCACCAACTATGAGCTGAATGACAAGTTCCTTAGATCTCTCACAAGAGCTGGGACACAAAGATATGTGCCATCAGGGAAGTGGCCAAGCTTGGTGAGACCCCAACTCACACTCTGTTTGGGAAGCTGCTTTCTTATGAAATGCAGTTGTCTGCAAGGAAGGAAGAGGACACCTCTTCAAAGGCAAAAGAAATGGAGAATTCTGTAGCTCTCAAAGCTGACAGCTCCAAGAGAAGCAAGGGGAGGATATTGTCTCCTCCAAGGAGAAGAGCTGAACCTGAAGTCAGCACCTTAGGAGGCTCTTCCTCTGATGAAGAATTTGCTGCCTTCTCTAGGCAGTTTAAGAGGATGATGAAGAGGAAGCCAAGGAGGAACATGCCCTCCTCATCATCACACTACAAAAAGAACAACAACAGATCTGAAAGACTGCACCCAAAGGGTGACAAATATGATTCAAAACCCAGTAAACATTCTACTAATAATATAATCTGTTATAGCTGCAGCAAGCCTGGACATGTCATAGCTGACTGTCCAGTCAAAAGAAAGGATAGTGGTGAAACAAAGCATCATCACCACAAGGATAGGAAGGGAGAAAAGTCACTCCTAACAAAGAAAGAAAGAAGCTGGAGTGAGTCTGATCCTTCAACATCAGGTTCAGACAATGAAGAAGAAGCCAACATTGGGCTATATGTAGCAGAAGAGGATGAAGACTATCCAGCTGCAATGGTTGGAATCAGGGCCCCTCTTTCACACTCAGATATTGACGAAGAGGAGGATGAAGAAGACACCATTCAACTAGGCCTTATGGCCTTCACTGATGAGGAAGGGAGTCAGAATGCTTCTGACAAGGTTCAGGTACTATCTCATTCCACTTCATTTTCTGATTATGCGGCTAGTCCAGAATCTGTTGCACCTTCATCAATTGATGGAAGGGGCATGGATTCTGAGGAAGAACTCAATCAATTGATTGATAAATATGATGTTCTTTTGGAGGCTCTGAAGAAGAGCAAGAAGCTTGCCAAGAGGCAAGCCCGGGAAATTGTTGATCTCAAAATGACTAAGGATGTCAACACTGAACCTACAACCCTGGTGGCTCAGATGAGCAGACAAATTAGTCATTTACAGGGGTTAGCTATGGTGCAAATAAGCATTATTTCCCTGAAGAACAAGGTCATCAAGGACCTTGAGGAAAAGCTTGAGAAGGAGAAGAGCCTGGTGGCTCAATTCTCCAAGCCCAGATCTGTGCTTCCTATCATTGACACCTTCTCCTCTCAAACCAATAGGAGAGGACTAGGATTCAAGAAAATAGAAGTAGGAGAAGGGAGTGGAGTTAAGAGCAAGGAGAAGGCTAAGCCTCAACCCACCTTTCGAAAGGTGATACTTCCCTCCAACAGGTATGACCATGAAAGCATTTATGGTCACTAGAAGAATGAGAGGTGCTATAAGAAGGAAAATGCTCCTTCATATAGTGGAAGAAAGGGAATGAGATTGAGTGCCATGAAGGCTCCCCATGAGGAAATTCAAATGGCCCAACATGGACCGTTTGTTTTTGGTACTTCAGCCACTTCATTCAAGAATGAGAAGGCAAGCCCTTCTAAGGTTGGATCTGTCAAGAACATGACTGGTGCCAATTCTGTAAACATGTCTGAATGCTCAATGTCAGATGCCATCAAATCTTGTATGGCTGCCAAGTCATTGCAAGCTGATGCCATCAGGACAAAGAGCATCAAGACAACTCACAGAATGAGATTCAGTCAAATAATTGATGAGAGGAACATGAAGAATGTTGTTGTATCTATTCCCGAACATAAGGACTGTGCTACACAATCCTCAAGAAATGCTCAGAAAAGAAGATACAACATTCATGAATGTTGGTGCTGTGGTAAAGTGGGACACTTTGCCATAGATTGTTGGTACAACCCCAATGTACCTAATGCAAAGAAGAGCCTTCCTGTAAAGGGAGCTGCCAGAGTCAGGTCATCTGATCATGCTAACAAGAACCTAGGACCCAAGTCACATTGGGCTCCTAAGGGATATTAAACTCTATTTTGCAGGATAGTTCAAGTACCAGCCTCATACATAAGTGGTACTTGGACAGTGAGTGCCCATGACACATATAAGGAAGAAAGTTGACTTCATAAAGTCAACATCAGTAGAGGACTAAATCCTCAAGTTGAGTATCTCTATTGTGAATTTATCATCAAATACTATCTATAATAGTGTTAAAATAGGATGATAGAATTAACTAGTGCAATCCGCTTAGCTAAGGTTTAAATTCGCCTAAAATCTAGGTAAAGTCTGGGTTCGACAAATGTCGAGCTCAGTTCGACAAATTTAGCCCGGGTTGAAGCATTAGTTGAGCCGTCTCAGCTGAACCGCTGAGTCGATTAGGTCAACACTCTAGCCCACTATATAAACCCTCGACGGGATTAAATGACCCTTCACATTCTCTCGCACCACCCTAGCCGTCGAGACGAAATCTCTACTCTTCTGTCCCAGCGTCTTCGTTTTTCTCGTTCGACTAAGATGGCGCCCAAGATTGCGAAGGAATTGCAAGAAGGTTGTGAGTTGGTGAGGGATGGGTTTCTCCATGCCTCACCAGAGATTTTGAGTGTTATTTCGCTGATTTCTGATGCGGGACTAGACTTCTTGCTGTCTGAACCCTCTCAGATATTCAAGCAAAAAGTGCTAGAGTTCTTTGCAAATGCCAAACAGTCGTCTTCTAAGGATGGCTTAACATCTAAGGTTGGTGAAATTAGGGTGAAACTGTCCCCTAAGAGACTTGAAAAAGTACCGCACCTCCTTAGAGTGGAAGAAGAGGAAATATCTGCAGAAGACAAGGAGCATGCCTTGAAGTGGTGTGAATACAGTGCAACCCAGACCTCATCACTGAAGAAGAAATTCTTCAATCAAAAAGGGAAGTTGTTATGTGACATTGTGGGAAAGGCACTCCTGTGCAAGCCAGGCTCACATGACACAATCTCTCAACCCATGTTTGAGCTGATTGTAAGGATCATTTTAAAGAAAAGGACATGCTGGGGAAATGTCCTGTACCAAAGGATTAAGCAATGCATGCATGCTCCTAACCTAGGAAGGATCATTTCTCTCTACCTACTGAAGGCATATCCTGGAGAATTCTCCTCAATCAAAGGTATCAATATCCATTACCTGAAAAGGTTGGATATTAAGACTCTAGATAGATACACAAGGGTTCTCCCCATGAGCCAACCCTCTGTTTTAGCAGAGTTGAAGGAGAAGAAGAAGAAAGATCTGATGGGTGGAGAAGGAGGTACTGAATCCTCCAAGAAGAAAGGTGATCCTCAGGAGCACATGGAAGATGGAGATGAAGAAGATGTCCCCAGGACAAGTAGGGATGAGGAGCCCCAAGGAAGAGTTGAACTCAATCCTGAGCCAACTCAGATGAATACTGATCCAGCTGCTCCTCAAGCTGAAGATGAATTTCCCAATTCACCTATCCATGGTAAATTAGGATTTCAGTTAGGCCTCTCCTCTCTAACAATAGTATAGTCTAGGTGTTTAACTCATCAATTATTTTTCAGGTGACCTTAGACAAAATTCTCCACCTATGGATGCCCCAAGTGAGGGGGAGCATAGCCCTGCCTATGAAGGTGGAGGTGGGTATGCTAGTGGGGGGGGGGGGGGGGACATCAACAGGAACCAACCCACCCAAATCTTCAAGGTACACCTAATGCCCCATCTGAGGGGGAGCAGATCTCTGATGATGGAAGGGATATTGCTCATAGTAGAGCTGAAGAGGTGGTTGAAAAGGAATTGGCCCAGGAAAGGCCAGTTGCTGTTCTGGACACATCTGACCTGCTAAACTCAATACAAACCATGATTGAGGGTCAGATGTTGTCTATGAAAGATATAGTTGCTGAAAAGGTCCATGATGTCTCTGCTCAGATATGGGATGAGTTGTATGCAACAAGAGCTGCATTGACTCAGGAGATCCAGGCCAGTGAGCAAAGAATGGAGTCAAGAGTGGCTGCAGTGAGAACTGAGCTGAATGCCCAGGTTAATGATGTCAAAACTACATCAGATCATATCCTCCTGCAATTGACAAGATGGTTTGAAATGGCCAAAGGCACAGTTGGTGCTCAGCACACTGTACTGAAGCAAATTGCTGATCATCAAGGGGTCTCCACCAAAGACATCACATATGTAAAGAATCATCTTTACAAAAACTAAAATGTCTGGGAAAATGCAGTTGTCAGAATGGCACAAGTGGTCAACACATCAAGCAGCCAAGTCAAGTCCCACATTGACAAGGCAAAGGAATACATTTTGGATGATGTGGACAGCTCTTTTCAAACTCTCTCCCAATCCATAATAGATCAACACTCTGGAATAGAGAATAAGATAATGGAAAGTTGCAAAGAGGGGGAGGAGAAGGTTACCAATCTACATGCTAAGATGAAGGGTGCTCACATCAAGCTGTATAACAACATGGAGTCTGCCCACAAGCTGATACTCTCCAATCAAGCAGAAGCCAGCAAGCAAGTGATGGAAGTGGTCAACAACGCTTCCAGTGCTATTCAAGAAAATATCCTTACCATGGTCAGAAAGGTTACTGATAATCAGTGGGACTCAAGCTTAAAAGTGCTGCAAGGAACAAGAATTGCTTTGAATCTTCCAATCTTGAACCCTAGCAGAAATGAAGACTTTGACTTCCAAAGTCAATCAAATCTGATTGCTGATGAGAGAGCAGCAAAGAGGAGAAGGGCAGAGGGCATTCAAACTGCTGAAGAATATATGGCCCAGAAAAGAATGGAAAGATTAGAGGATCCACTCCATGAAGATGATAATCTGGAGTTGGACACAATTGTTATCAATACTTGGGTGATCCATGACAATCAAATGAAGGACATTGACCATGTCTACTCAGCTGCTGAATGGATTAAGCACCTTGAGAGGGAATCCTTAAGGGAAAGGATTCTCAAAGAAAACTTGGTGAGAAGGGAAACTCCTGTAAGGATTCCCACAAGATATCTTCACAAGCCTCTTCTATACTTCAAAGTAAAGGAGAAGATCAAGGCTGCTGCTGAAGCTAGGAAGAGAAAGCCCAAAGATGGAGAATGCTCTTCCCAGGGTCCATCTAAGAAGACCACGCCTTGAAATATTTTTGTAATCATCAGTTGTATTGTTTGAAATATCTGTACTGAACATTTAAATTGAAATGATATTTCATCTTTTGATCATAATGTTGTGTTTGTTACTATTGCTATATGTACTCTGTACCTCTATCTTTAGTATTCAGGAGCTAGAATGAGATGTTCAATTTGAACAGGTTCAGTTATTACAGAAATTGCTCACCAATTAAGGGGGAGCAAATTCCCTGCTCAGGTTGAGGGGGAGATGGCAAATGCCAAGTTTGTATAGGTTGACCTATAAGTTGATCCAAAGGGATCTATAGATGTTGCCTCTCAATCCCTAATGGGATAATTAGTTGAAGAAACCAGAAAGGGGGAGAAAGATCCATTGCTAAGTAAGAACCTATGCTTAGGATATTAGCAAGAGGGAGATAGGGCCTATGCTTCACAGATCATTTTTCTGTGATATGATTTTTATTGTTAATGTACCTTAGCATTGGGGATGTTCTACCTTCTTCAAATATGGGGAGATTGTTGGGTATATTGCCCTCAATAGTACCTTGATTTGAAGAGGCATCACTCTCAATACTAAGGACATATTGTATTTGATGAGCTATACTTGTGTAAGATATACAGGTGCAGGTGACTCAAAAGGAAGGGCCAAACATGCCCTTAGATGTGGAGAAATCATCTCCCATAAATGAAGTTTTGTCTCAGCCGAACCGCTGAGACGAAGGGGGGCAAAACCACTGAGACGAGGAGCCGTCTCAGCGTATCCGCTGAGAAGAAGGTGCCTCCGCTTAGTAGTTCATTATACGCTGAGAATCAGCGTGGTCGTCGAACTGGGCTCGACATTTGTCGATCGCCGTTCGTTAAACGCTGAGACGAGGTTGAGGCAGAAACCGCTGAGACGAGATCAAAGCTGAAGCTGCTGAGAAGACACACTAGGCAAGATTGTCGAACGCTGAACGCCGTTCGACAAACGTTGAACGCCGTTCGACAAACGCTGAACGCCGTTCGACAAACGCTGAGACGAGGAGGCGTCTCAGCGGATCCGCCGAGAAGACACACAAGGCAAGTTTGTCGAGCGCTGAGCTGGCAAGATCGTCGAACGCAGGGGACAGCTGGTTCGTCGAACGTAGAGTGTTCCACGTTCGTCGAGCGCAGTCCTTCTCTATGGAAAAGTAGGGCGGCGGAACCCGCGGCTAGGACATGTTGCAGAAAAGCTGTGTGGGGTCCACCAGCTTCTCCCATACCTCTCAGCAGATCAACTAAGAGCCGTTGAAGATCAGAGATGCATAAAAGGAAGTGTTAGGGCACATTTGAAAGCGCTCTCTCCGCCGATCATCCGTTGTGAACAGATCAACTGTTACATTGACGGCTGAAGTTCTCGTATTCTTCCTCCTGCTCACTGAACAAGAAGAAGAAGAAAACAGAGAAAGAAAGTTAGCTCCTCTGCAAGAAAGAGCAAGGTGATCTTCCATCACTCTGACGAAGAGGAAGATCAAGTTAGTTGCTGTAATCAACATCTTCAGCAACAGGAAGCGTAGACAATGCAGGATCTACAGGAGAGTACCTCTACTGTAGAATATATTTCTAAATCATTTATCTATAGGGCATCTTGCCTGAGCTGTAAGACCATTTGGTCTGAGTTTGTAGGAACCTGAGGGTTCTGAGCTGTAGGGCTGAAGGCCTGAGTGTAGGATCTGGAGCAGATCTGAGGTAGGGCTTAACAGCCTGAGGTAGGACCAGGAGCTGGTCTGAGATGTAGGAGGAGGAGTCCTCTGAGTGGTAGGACCTGGGAGAGGTCTGAGTTGTAGGACATTATTGTCTGAGCTGTAGGAGGTGTTATCCTCTGAGTTTGTAGGGCAGCTGTGCCTGAGGTAGGAGCTGGTGATAGCTCTGAGTTGTAGGGACTTGTGTCCTGAGGTAGGATCATTCTTAATCTGAGAAGTTCTGAGGAACTTGTGCTGTAAGATCTTTTGAGCCGAGTTTGGAGAAGTTGGCCCTGTCTAACACACTGTTAGAAGGGTGGAGGGGGAAAGTGGACTACCCATAGACACACTGTCTTTGGGGAACCACTATAAATTATTGCGTGCTTTCTGTGTTTGCTGATTTGCTTGAACCAACTCTAAAAACAGCTAAAGCTAATCAAGTAAAATATAAAAGACCTATTCACCCCCCCTAGGAGACTTAGACTTCAAACCTTATATTATTTCAGATTAGTCCAGAAAAAGCAGAAAGATCTCCATTATCATGGATAATATATGTGGATGGGGCTTCGGGCAGAAACTCTGCGGGAGCAGGAGTTGTCTTAATCAACCCGAATGGCATTAAGCTGGAACAAGCTATCAAGTTATTATTTCCGGTTACGAACAATCAAGCAGAATATGAAGCACTCTTGGCTGGATTGAGGCTCGTGAAAGAATTGGGCATAAAATATGTGCACATAAAGACAGATTCTCTAGTAATGGCTTCACAAGTGCTGGGAAATTTTGAAACTAGGGAGCCGATATTAAAGAAGTATTTAATACTCGTAAAAGAGGAGATTGGAAGATTCAAATCATTTATTATCGAACATATCCCAAGTTCCCAGAATGAGGAAGCAGACGAGCTGTCAAAGTTTGGACTCCCATCAGGGGGAGTAACATCAGAGCTGTTTCGTCCGGCAATAGAAGAATGGGAGGTAATGCAAATTGATCAGCAGCCTTCCTGGAAGGACCTGTTTGAGTTATTCTTGTCCAAAGGAGAATATCATACATCGGTCAAAGACAAAAGAAGATTCAAAAGAAAAGTGGCCCATTACTATCTTATAGCAAGAATTCTTTACAGAAGGACATTCATCTCTCCTTTAGCAAGATGCGTTTCAGAAGAAGAAGTTCCCACCATACTCTAGGAAGTTCATTCAGGGGAATGCGGGATTCATTCCGGTGCGAAGACTCTAGAGAAAAGAATCCTAAGACAGGGATACTTTTGGCCGACAATGAGGAAAGACGCAGAAGCTTTTGCTAAGCGATGCGTCCAGTGCCAGAAATTTGCCCCGCTTCAGCTCTGTCCAGCCCAGGCACTCAGGTCAATAACTGCACCATGGCCGTTTGCGGTTTGGGGAATGGATCTCATTGGACCCTTTCCCACTGCTAGCGGTCAACGTCGCTTCATAATTGTGATGATAGATTATTTCAGCAAGTGGATTGAGGCAAAAGCATTGGCCAAAACTACTACACAGATCATCAGGAATTTCATCTGGGGGGAGATCGTTTGCCGACATGAGATTCCGTTAGCAATTGTCACTGATAATGGCCCGCAGTTCAACAATTCAGAAATGATTAATTTCTGTGACCAGGTTGGGATTGATCTTTGATTCTTATCTGTTCATCATCCCAGGAGTAATGGGCAAGTGGATGCTGCTAATAAACAAATTCAATATCTTCTGATGAAAAGAGTTCTCAATCATAAAGGGAACTGGGTTGAACAACTTCCATCCATTCTTTGGACTCTACGGACCACGCCATCTTCGGCCATAGGGAAAACTACGTTCAAACTATCTCATGGTTCAGAGGCAGTTGTTCCAATAGAGTTCGAGGTGGTCAGTCCCAGGGTAATGTATGCACATCAAGGTGGCGAAGCATGGATGGAGGCTAATGATGAAGGAATAAAGTACAGTTTGGACTTTATTGAAGAACTCCAGGATGAAGCAGTAATTAGACAAGCAGATGTGAAAAGGAGGATGGCACAGTATTTTGATAAACACGTCAGAATCAAGCAATTCATGGTGGGAGACCTCGTGTTGAAAAAAGTGGATGCTGCAGCCAGGTCCGGTGCTGTGGGAAAGCTAAATCCAAACTGGGCAGGTCCATTCATCATCAAGGAGGTACTCAAAAGTGGAGCTTATCGTCTTCAAACAAGTAATGGATAAGACATCCCGCATACTTGGAGCGACGACGACCTAAAACGGTTCTATCCTTAAAAATTATTTTTCTTTCGTTCATTAGAACTTTCATGATTGATTGAATGGGGGAACATCATACTGACACTTTTCCTTGTCTGGTGACTTATTTGTTTTCATTACTCATTATCAAACTCACTGAACCGCAGAGACATCGCCAAGTTCTGCTTACACCCCCTCGGATTGTAGTCATTAGCATAATACTACGATGACCACGTGTAGCAGGGAGATTTCGCACATGTGCAGTGGAAGCTTGCCAATTCCCGTGCGGTGGTCTTCAGAACTTTGGATCCCGGCCAACATCTAACACACCTCTGCATCAAGGGAGGTCCAGGTGACTGTTAGCTCTGACGTGCCCCGAAAGGGATATGGTTACAGTTTTGATGATCTTTCTGAGGAAAGCAATGTTCGCCGCCTAGGCCCACCTGCCCAACTGATCATCTTAGCCTGTGACTAGCGAACACTCCTAGGTACTCTCAAGCGATGCCTAAGTGGGACCCACAACTGAGTTGATCTCTCTAAGGAAAGCAATGTTCGCCGCTTAGGCCCACCTGCCCAATTGATCAACTCGGCTTGCAACCCTAAGCAAGAGAGTAGTTGAGTCGTTTGCAGCCGTTATGACCACTTGAGGAAAGCAATGTTCGCCGCCTAGGCCCACCTGCCCACTTGGACATCTGGGTCTGTACTTACTTTTCTCCTTCTTTCTTTATCCCTACAGCTCTTATGACCACTTAAGGAAAGCAATGTTCGCCGCCTAGGCCCACCTGCCCACTTGGTCATCTGAGCCTGTAGCCACTTCTTACTTTGTTACATGAAATTATCTCATCTCATATGGTCCTTCTGGACCATTTGGGAGAAAACAAGATTTAACAGATATACAATAGACCGGGCGGTTTGACCTATTAAACCGACCGGCTTGGGATAAACAAGTACATCACCGTAATATATCAGGCGGTTTGAAATCTTTAAACCGATTGGCTTAATATACTAACCGATTGGTTGGAATTATCCTAGCCGTAAAAGCTAGAATGGGTTATCATAAAATGCCACAAGACAAGGATTAGGGTTCCAAGTATAACCATGGCCGATCGGTTTTTTCATTCGGTCTATGATTCTATCATCCTTATGGGTATCTGTTTTATTCGCTCGGGAGAAATCAAGCCGCCCATGGGGTTTAAGTGTTATTCTTGCAAAGTTGAATATTATTCGAAGTATAAATTACTGGTCGCACGGATTGCATACAGATCGCGCGGGTTTACCAATTATTGCTTATACCTGCAAGGATAATTACTACAGGTATCCAAATTATTAGTCGCCCGAATTGAATACTTACCGCGCGACTTGTTGATTATTCTTTCATGACTGGATATTTATTATTCTGTGAAGTAACCGCGCGAATCGAAGAATAATCACCCGACTTGATGTTTCAATCTCAATCTCTGGAATATTAGCTACTAATCGTACAAGATAAACTCAAGTCGCACGATTCGTGATCGAGATTCATTTATTGTGACTAGCCGCTTAAGAGTTATGAACGGCTTCCGATTAACTGTTTTATTCGTACGAACTTATCAATTGATGCTTATGCTCACAAGGATAGGTCTTACAGAAATCCAAATTACAGGTCGTTCGAATTAAATACTAACTGCGCGACCTGTTGGTTATTCACTTATGACTTGTGAATATTCATTATTCTGTGAAGTAATTATGCAAAGCCGGATAATAATCGCGCGGCTTGATTTCAAATATATGGAGCTATTAATCGCACAAGATACATTCAAATCGCACAATTCGTGATCAGGATTTAATTATTATAGCGGCTTAAAGTTGCGTTCGGCTTCTGATTGACCCGAGACATTCATATTGAGATCCTTCAAAGCTTGAATTTCTATCCGCTCGATTATATATTATAACCGCATCAATTATTTGTCAAGATCTATTATGACTGACGTTTTTCCGGGTTATACCAAATTCGTCGAGTCAGGATCGAAGAGATAAACCGCCCGAACAGTCTTTTCGAGTGGCTATCTAATTGGTATTCAAATCGTCTGGGTTGATATTAAACCGCACGACCTGATCAAAGGGACTTGTAGTTTTAAGAGAAAAGAGATCACAACAATCACAAGTAAGTCGCAAGGAATAGACAACCAAACAGGTAAAAACTTTTCATTCATTATCAAAATGTCTTTACATCATTTTTTAACCGACCGGCTAAAAACTCAAGGCGTCGGTTATGCAAAATAAAACAAGTACAAGAAAAATAACAATCTCGACTACTCGTCCGACTTGAGTTTTTGGGTGCATGAGAGTTCGAGTCCTCGCTCCCATCAATATTAACTTCAGGTGAGTAGCCTTCACTACCCGATGACGAGCTTGATGAACCACTGCTTGAGCTGCCCGAGCCGCCCGACTTCCGACGCTTAGACCGCCCGACTTCTTCTCCGGAATCGCTGGACTCCGAGCCTGAGCTGCTTTACTTCTCGTTGTCAGCAGCGGCCTCTTGCTCTGCAGCAGTCCCGTCAACCGCGGTGTTTTCTCTACTCGCGGCGGTCTCATCATCTCCATCTTCAGTCTCTTCCGAGCTACTAGAATCGGCCTTATCTTTTACTTTGGCCTTACGGTTCATCTCATCAAATTGGCCCTTCAGGTCGGGAAAGATGTCCGAGAAGGTGGACTCCTCGAAACTCACAGCCAGGCCGTCACGGTCTCTCAGGCGGTTAAGGGTGGCATCAATCCCCTTGGCAACATGGGGAAAGACCTCGTCCTGAAAGGCCGGGTTGTCCATATCATACTGATGCTGTAAAAAAGGGGGGGGGGGGTCAGATCGCGCGGTTCGAAGAAAACAGATCGCACAAGTATTTGTCAGGACTTACCGCCACAATGTCCTTTAACCGGGTGATGTCATCGGCTTGCTCGGCACTTTTCTTTTCCAAGTACGTATGGGCCGAGACTAACCTCTTATATGACAAAGCCATAAAATGGTTAGCCGCAAAGCCCCACGCACCGGCTTGCGCGGCTGCTCGGGAAAGATCCTCCTCTGGAATCTTCGTTAACTTCTTCAAAGTCTTTCACCCATACATAGCAGCTCCGGCGGCTAGGGCATGACGACTAACCTTTTCTCTCCCCCAGAACGGGAGCGCAGTTGAAACTTGCATACAATCCCCGTCCTGATGCCAGAGGATTGTCGGTTTGCCCTTCAAGTCGTGCAGGTTGCTGCAGGAGAGAAGGAGCTCAAACTCGCCTGAAGAGGCCGAGCTTTCCTCCTCAGATGATTGCGGTTTGGTCTTCCTCTTCCGCTTCTCCCTCTAGGTCAAAACCGGGCCAGCCGGGCTGACCGGTTTGTTCTGCGGAACAATGGTGGCGGCTGCAAAGCAAGGTTAAAAGTTTAACAAAAGAGTCCGGGCGGTTACAAAGCAGCGAGTTGCGAGAAACTTACTATCTTCGGGTCGGACATCCTCCAACTCTGCGAATAGCGGGATGTAGTGGTTCACATCAAGCCGCTCGTTCTCCAAGAATTCGAAGATCTCTAACTCGGCCTCTGCGATCTTGACTGTCTGGAAGGCCGCCTCGCTCCGAACCTGCGGGTTGACCTGCAACAACCCGAGGTGGCCTTCAAACATCAGATAGCGCTCCGACTAGCTCGTCACCTTGTTAGCAAGATTGACGACCTTCATCCACCGGCAACCGAAGTAAAGATGCCCTCGAAAGATTGAAGTTCCGGCGTCTGGGATAGACCGCGTGGAAAAGAATTTCCTGAACAAGTCAATCAAAAATTTGATCCGTTCAGACCGCAGATATGAGATGAAATTGTAGATGGAGGCGATGGAGTTCGGCGGGAGTTTTCCGGGCACAACCCCGTAGTGGTCAAAGATTGAAATAACTTCAAGGGGCGGGGGAAACTTGAAGCCGTAGTCGAAATGATCGATTGGGAGTGCGATCTGATTTGGGGTGGAAGAGTTTATCCGCTCATCGCGGAGTGGAAGCCGCGCGAGTAAGGAACTCCCTGCCATGTGCTTCTCGACGAACTCGTCTAACTCAACCTTAGTCAGACGGCACTCCTTGTGATCAGCAGGGTGAAAGGTGGAGGCCGCATCAGTTCGCACGGCCTTAACCTTCTCAGTCCGCTTCGATTTGCTCTTAGCTCGCGCCATTTTTGAAGTGTAATGAACCTCCGGGATGGCTACTACTTATAAGAACCAATGATCTGCAAATAGTAAAATCGTGCGGCGGATATGTGGTCTAACAGCGCGGTTAGAAACCTGCATGATTAGTTTCACGAAGAAGTATTACGGACTATACATACAAGTCATCGGCATGAAGACCAGAAATATTCACAAATATCTCACAAGGATCAATGGTTTGCGTATAGCCAAGTCAGACCGCGACTAAAGCAACACAAGCCGCGCGGTCAGCAACCTGCATCATCATATTAATTAAGTTCAACAAAAAAACTTCAAGCATATATCACAGGTCGCACGACCTGTCAAGCAGTTTGGATAATATTTGAAAGATTCAAAAGCAGACAGCAAATATTCAAAAACAATCCGCACGGATTACGCGAGCATTAAAAGGCAGCAAACGATAGTATTATCAAACAAATATTCAACAAACAGATTATCCGAAGTATCCCATAAATAATATTACACACGTATTTAAGCCAAAAGCCGCTCACGGCTGACGATTTCCAGGAGAGGAATTTTCGCGATGAAGTCGCGCGACCTGGTCGCTGGTTTGATTAAGAAGGTTGTATATCGGGCTTGTATGATCATGGAGATGATTGATGGTGCTATGAAGCCGCCCGACATCCCTCTCTACCCGCGCAGCTAGAACTGTGCGAGCAGGAATCCCGACGGCCTCATCGATCATAGGATTGGTTGCCCTCTCCCCGACAGCCGGGCGGCTCGATATCCTCATCCTGTCATCATTAACAGGTCGCCGGCTTCCGCCGGCTTCCCTGGTCAAGCGCAGATATTTTTCTTGGTAGTATTTAGAATCCTCCTCAAACTTCGAGGTCGCCTTCTTCTCCCTTTCAAACCGCGCGGTTAGAATGGCAATCTGCCCCGTCTGCGCCTTCTCCTTATTCAATCGCATCTTCTTTTAGGCCTCCAGCGCAGCTCGAGCGGCTTCCAGATGAGTCTCCAGTGCCTTCTCTCTTTCCGTCCGTGCCTTTTTCTCGGCCTCCAGCGCAGCTCGGGCGGCCTTCAGCTGGGCTCCAAGCATCTGTTGCTCCTCTTGCCGCGCCTTCTTCTCTACCTCCAGAGCAACCCGGGCGGCTTCTTCCCGGACTTCAATTTCCCTCACCTTCCCTTACAAGTCGCCCAGAATGTGTTGAAGGTTGACCAACTCCTCCTGCCCAGAATTTGAGCTCTGTGCAAGTCTCGGCGCCTGAGACAGCAGAGGCAGGCTAGATATGAGGTCGTCCGGCCTCACTGCTTCTTCCGATTTGTCTGCAGAAAAAAGAGAGAGTGCGGTTATCACAACCGAAGGTGAATAATACGACAGAATATTACAAGATAAAATGCCTGGATGCAAAGGCCGTCGCGACTATTCAGGGTCCATCCTACGACGTTGCTCCTTCCAAAACCGCTCATTCTGCCTTCTCCTGATAGTAGAAATTTGGATCGCAGATGGAAAATAACCTGGAAGCGGGTTCATCAACGAAGCGTTCTTTCGAGGTCGCGGAATGAAGAAGAGGACAGGGTTACAACCCGCATCGCGCTTACCTGGTGCGAAAGGATTTGGTGGCTGCGGATTGTCCAGAGCCTGTCTCCTCTCCTCCGCTTTCACTTGCATCAAGCGCAGACTGGTCATCGTCGGGTCATCTTCTTTTGGCGTGGACTCTTCGGGTTTACCCGCATCCTCGTCAGGAGGGTCTGCACGATTTGAGGTCACAGGGATGTCAAGAAGTTTGTCCCTCCTCTGGAGGTCATCAATATTGTTAAAAATATCGCTAAGGGTCATACTATCCAGAGAATCCGGAGTTAAACCGTCCGGTTTGACAGAAGAGATGATCGACTCTTCAATCTCTTTCTTCATACACGGGTTGGTCTGGAGGCAGGCCTCTGCCGGTTCCTTGTAAAGTTCTTTACTTTTTGCCCTCATCTTCCGAACCTTCTTCGCTATCCGCTCCGCCGCCGTCTTGGCTCTCTTCCTTTTCTTCTTGCCCGTCTCCGGTTTCGCTTGAGGAGAGGGGCTGGAGTTGTCATCCACCACTACCAAAGGAGTGGTCAACCCGTCCGGTTTGGGAGAGTTGACCACCCCTTCTTCTCCCTTATGTATCATAAGAAGAGGGTTCCCAGAAGGGGTAATCTCAATACCAAAGGACGCGGCTTCTCCGGCCTTCAGTGCTACATTGCTTGAGTCCGCCTTATCAGAAGGGGCGGACTCCCCGGTCTTTGGCGGAATGGCGTCCGAATCCATCTTATCAGAAGGGGCGGATTCCCCGGTCTTTGGCGGAATTGCGTCCAAAACCATCTTATCGGAGGGTGCTGGTGGATCGTTCAGTGGTTTAGAACTACCAGTTTCGGGCTCTTCGGGCGCCTTCGGGGTCGTCAGGTCCACACAGGGTTTCGGGCTAACGTTGGGGTTTTCCAGACCGTTGGCTTTTCTTTCGGTCTCTCCTTTTTCAGTCCTCTTCCTGCTTCCGGTCTCCACTCTTGTCCACGCGGACTTGGAGATGGTCAAGGAAGTTCATTTCTGATCAAAGGATTGCCGGCTTGAAAAGCCTAACCGTAGTCGGCGAGTAGCTCCCCGTAATTTCAAAGAAAGTATGCAGAATGAAGGGCCCTCAGGGTTTTTTATAAGCTTCAGAACAAACCGGGCGCGGTCTACGGCTAGAACTAATATTTTCGAAATTCTCTCGAGATTTGAAAATATGCGGGGATTATGTTTACCCAGAAGACCGCTTCCCGGTCAATACCTCTCTTAGACCAGGCGGTTTGATGCATCAAGTCGCCCAACTATAGAACTAACAGGTCTCTCGGTCCAACTTGAACAAACCGGGCGGTCTAACAGTATCCAGACCGCCTCCCGGGATTGAAGACTGCCAAAGCACAAGTCCAGAAGGCAAGCCGCGGCCTCAGGACAGAGGTCGCCCAGGCTGCGTCATCGCCTTGATCGCTGCGGCCATTACAGATCGGATGCTCAAGCCGCCAAGCCGCGCGGCCTGTTTCTTTTTCCTTTCTGTATCCCGTCACCCCCTGCCCGACTCTCCTATACCCGGGCAGGCGGTTATTTTATCCCTGCCCGTTTGGGCAGGCCCTCGAGCCTATAAATAGGGGGCAGCGACGTTCCCAAGACACGCACTCTCGAGTCCAGGAGCTCGCTTGTCTGAGTTGCGGTCTCGAAGTAACTGTCTTGCGACTTGTCTGCTCGGCCGGCTTTATCTGTAACCCGCTGTAACCGTTTCACCTTAATCAAAGGAAAGCCCGTCACAAGAGTGGCATTAGCCGTGACGGGCGAATTCTGGCCTTGACCGCTGCTAGCGGTCTAATCAACTTAAATCATTAAGTCGGATAGTAACCGATAGCTTGCAACCCCTCATTTTCCCTGCCTTCCAGGCAGTGATCGTGGATGCACATTTTCGGCCTCAACATTCACCTTCTCCATCATTCTCTCATTTATCTGGAATGCTGTCTGATCCTACATAATTATTAGCAGCAACATTTTCTGCTGGGATTTCAGAATCTGATTCAGAACAGACTATCCCAGGCTTTCTTGTTCCTTTGATTAACCTTTTCTTCTTATCTTTTGCCTCAGAGGGTTGACTCATGAGGAGCCCCCTTGTGAATCTATCCAAAGTTTTGATATCCATCCACTTTAGATAATGGATATTTGAACTTTTTGAGTTATCAAACAAGTCAGGGTAGGAATTGAAGAGGTAAAGAGAAAGTAATATTCCCAAAATTAGGGGCCTGGAGGCATTCTTTAATTCTTTGAAAGATTACATGAGCCCAAGATGTCTTTTTCTTCAGGACAATCCTTGTTATCAATTCAAACATATATTTGGAGATTGTGTCATGGGATCATGGCTTGCAGAGAATAGCTTTTCCAACAATATCAGCTAACAGCTTTCCTTTCTGGTTGAAATTCTTCCGTTTTAGTGAGCTAGTCTTAACATCACTATATTCACACCACTTCAGAGTTTTATCTTTGTCATCCTCAGAGACTTCATCTTCATCATTGTGGAATGATGGCAGATGTAATGCCTTTTCAAGTTTCCTTGGGGTTATTTTGATCTTATCACTTCCAATCTTTGATTTCAGAGAGGTTTTGGAAGGAGATAACTTAATATTGCTATAGAATTCTAGAACCTCAGTTCTCAGAATCGTCACCGGTTCTGACAACATGAATTCCAACCCTTGAGCTTCCAGTATTTGAATCACTTCCTTTATTTCTGGTGGAGCATGTTGAAATCCATTCCTTACTATTTCATAGCTTTCCAGAAGTTCCTTTGCAGACTTTGGCGCCATTTTGTCAAAAAGAAGAATCGTTGAGACGAGGGGGAAAGAGAGTTCGTCTCGCCGACTGGGGTTTAGGGTTTGTAAACTTATTATTATTACTCTATTTATAGAGATTTAGTTTAAGTTTAGGTTTAAGTTTACCCTTGTGAGAAATATTGATTTATCTTATCAATTTAGTTGATTTAATACCTCTGGATTCTTAATTAAGATTTGATTTAATTGAAATAGCCCGTCTCAGCGGATCCGCTGAGACGGAGTGATAAACTGCTAGGACAAGGTATTATCAACTGCTGAAACCATTTAGCTCTCTCACCAGTTCCGCTGAGACCAGATACTTGCCTTAGCGGTTCAACTGAAACTTTCTCAACTGTTTCAGCTGAACACACTGCCTAGCAGTGAACATTATAAATTCCAGTTAAGGAATAACAATACCATATGAATAATCAAATGAAATGTAAAGGACTAATCAACACTTAACATTCCTAACTCAATTTTAAATGAATTAAACTTAGCCCCATCCAATGGCTTAGTAAAAATATCAACCACTTGATTGTCTGTGGAGATATATTTAAGGCAGATGTCTTCACTTTCTACATGCTCTCTAATAAACTGATATCTAATTTCTATATGCTTAGTCCTTCTATGTGATATAGGATTCTTAGCAACATAAATTGCACTAGATGAGTCACAATACAGTGGAAAATGACTTACTTTGAGATTGTAGTCCTCTAGTTGGTGTTGTATCCACAGAATCTGTGCAAATCAGCTCCCTGCAACAATATATTCAAACTCAGCAGTGGATATAGCCACACTGGTCTACTTCTTGCTGCTCCATGAAATCAATATCCTGCCTAGGAATTGACAAGTCTCATTGTACTCTTCCCATCTACTTTGCAGCCTGCAAAGCCAGCATCTAAAAATACAATTAGTTCAAAATCATTGTTTCTAGGGTACCAAATACCAATAGTTTAGTTGCCCTTAAGGCATCTCAAAATCCTCTTTGCAGCTAAGTAATGAGATAGGAAGCTCAACTTGAGATGGGAAGCTCATGAATAGAGCTTCATTGAGAGCACTGCTTTTGGTGATCACACCTTGGTTCTCATCTCCAATGATCAGGTTCCTTGGATGATCCCTCAGATGTTTGGTTGCTGCAGGCAATCTGTCAGCATCCTGTTGTACTTCTTCTGCAGCAGTAACTTCTTCAGCAGTCTGATCGTCTTCATCTTGAATAGTCTCAATCTCTGAATTAATTCTGTTGGAGCTGGGTCTGGCTTGTATAGACAACTCTTGCATCTTCTGATCATTTTCTGTCAACACAGGAGAACTGGACCAGCCCTTATAAAGTAGGCTAGTCTCATCAAAAACAACATGCATAGATTCCTCAACTACATGAGTCTACTTGTTGAATACTCTATAGGCTCTACTATGTGAGCTATATCCAACAAGAATACCAACATTGCATTTTTCAGCAAACTTTGTAAGTTTGGATTTTCCATTATTTAAAATGCAGTATTTGCAACCAAAGATTCTAAAATATAAAATTGTTGGTTGTTTTCCTTTCAGAATTTCATAGGGGTTTTCCCTTGGGCCTTATTAATGGATGCTCTATTCAGAACATAACAAACTGTATTGATTGCCTCATCCCAGAAATATTCTGGGAGTGAGGAGTCACTAAATAATGTTCTGCCAGCCTCTATTAAGGTCATATTTCTTCTCTCAGCCACTCCATTATTTGTTGTTGAGTTCTGGGAGGGGACAATTCTTGGGTGATACCAAGTTCTTGACAAAACTTTGTCATTGCACTAGATTGAAACTCTGTGTCATGGTCAGTTCTAGTTTTGACCACAGTACATTGTAGTTCATTCTGAATTGCCTTGACATAATTTATAAAGATATCTAAAGTATCAGATTTCTTCTTATGGAAGAATACTCATGTATACTTTGAGTGATCATCAACAATCACTAAAGTATACAACTTCTCACTTAGGCTCTGAATATGTAAAGGACCAAACAAGTCCATATGCAACAGATATAGACATTTTTAGTGTCTTTGGAGCCACTTATTATTGTGAAATTCAATGACATAACCCAAGTCATATAGTTGACTTATGCTTACAAGGTTGTGATGCAACCCTTCAACATAAGCTACCCTTTTTATCGAAACTATGTCATTGGTAATCATACTATAGCCTCTTATGACGCCTTTGTTAGATCCTCCGAAGATCACCTTTGGTTCATTCTTTATTGGTATGTATTCTTTGAGTAAGCTTCTTGTTCCAGTCATGTGTCTGGAACATCCACTGTCCAAGTACCATATCTGATTTAAATGGGTACTTGAACTAACCTGCAAGATAGATTTTACTTAGCCTTAGGTGCCCAATTAATTTTGGGCCCTAGGTCCTTGTTAGCACAATAAGAAACACTTCTACTTACTGCAGCTCTTGCAGGAAGGCTCTTCTTTGCATTAGGCACATTAGGGTTGTGCCAGCAATCAATGGCAAATTGTCTCACTTTATCACCACACCAACATTCATGGATGTTGTACCTTCTTTTCTGAACATTTCTTGAGGTGGAAGAAGCATCAAAATGCTTATGTTCAGTAGAGAAGACATCAACATTCTTCCTATCTCTCTCAGCTAAGGGCTGACTGGATGCTCTATTATAATCATTCCATCTTGATTTTATCTGCTTGACAACAACAAATGTCAGCTTGGTAGCTGACATGGTGTTGATGGCATCAGATATGATCAAGTGAGAATTGATTGTAGCATTGCCACCAGCTTGCTTCTTTACTAGAAAGGATTGGGAAGATGTTGCTTCCTTACCCTTGAATGTGGGGGCTGGAGTACCAAACACAAATGGTCCATGATGAGCCATTTGGATTTCCTTATGGGGAGATTTCAAAGCACTCATTCCCATGCCCATTCTCCCACCATAGTTAGGAGTATTCCCATTACTATAGGAGCTTCCATTCTTCCAGTGACCATATATACCATCCTGGTCATACCCGTGGGAAGGAAGCAAAACCTTTTGAAAGGTGGTTTGAGGCTTGGCTTTAGCCTTGCTCTTTCCTCCATTCCCAACATCTGCTTCCCATCCATTGAAACCCAATCCCCTCCTGTTTGTTTGGGAGGTGAAAGTGTAAATGATGGGCTGAACAGATTTAGGCTTGGAGAATTGAGCCACTAAGCTTTTCTCCTTGAGAAGTTTCTCTTCAAGATCCTTGATGATCTTGTTCTTCTGGCTTATGGTGCTCAGTTGGATAATTGTAATTCCCTTCAGCTGGCTAATTTCTCTACTCATCTAAGCTAGCTGGGTAGCAGACTCAGAGCATTCAAGTTTTGCCTGTATAAGGGAAGCAATCTCCATAGCTTACCTTTTGGATAGCTTCTTGCTCCTTTTCAGAGCTTCCAAGAGGGCACCATACTTATCAATCAATTTATTGACATCCTCCTCAGAATCTGAATCATTATCATCACTACATGAAGATGTTTCAGATTCTGGACTTGTCTCATAATCAGTAGAAGAAATTATGTGAATTAATACCTTCTCAGAGTCATCTGACTTTCTTCTCCTTCAGATATGGCCATCAAGACACACCATCCACTGACATCTTCATCCTCCTCATTGTCACTATCTGAATGTGATAGAGGGGCCCTGATGTCTATCCTTGCAGCTGGGTAATCTTCATCCTCAGCAACAACAAACAACCCTATGAAGGCTTCTTCATCTTCATTAGAGTCTGAAGATGTTGAGTCTGATTGACTCTAGCTCTTTCATTTCTTAGCCAATAAGAACTTCTCACCTTTCCTGCTCTTGTGGTGATGATATTTCTTCTCACCTTTCTCCTTTCTCTTGACTGGAAAGTCAACTAAGACATGTTCAGGCTTGCTGCAGCAATAACAAATAATATTATTTGAAATATGTTTATTGGGTTTAGATTCATGCATTTCTCCCTTGGAGTGGTTCTTCCCAGCCTTGCTATACTCCTTATTGGGATGTGAAGAGGATGAAGGTCTATTCTTCCAATGTTTCCACTTCATCAACTTCTTGAAATGCCTTGAGAAGGCATCAAACTCCCCATCAGATAGGGTGTTGCCAGATGTGCTGGACTCAGAACTTTCTGAGTCAGCTTGCCTTCTAGGAGGAGAGGGAACTCTCTCCTTGTTCTTCTTGGAGTCCTCAGCTTTGAGAGTCATGGATCTCTCCTTGACTTGATTCCTGTTGGTGGTCTCCTCCTCCTTCCTTGCAGATAGCTGCATCTCATATGAGAGCAGCTTTCCAAATAGAGTATGAGGAGGAGTATCAGTAAGCTTGGATCCTTCCCTGATTGCACAGATCTTTGTGTCGCAGTCTCTAGTTAGAGATCATAGGAACTTGTCATTCAACTCATAATTGCTGAAGACTCTCCCATAAGTCTTCAGCTCATTGACCACCCTGAAGAACCTTTCATAGCAAAGATCTATGCTTTCCAGGCTGTGATGCCTGAAGGCTTCATACTCTTGGTTGAGAAGGGATTTCCTATCATCCCTCACTTCAACAGTACCTTCCATGTACACTATAAGTGTATCCCACATTTCCTTGGCTATCTCACAGTGCACCAAGTTTTGGAAGGTGGAATCATCAATTGCACTTACAATTATATTTTGAGCTCTTTTATCCATTGTGGCAAGTGCAATCTCATCCTTAGTCATTTCAGCATAAGTCTTGGGCACTTGATGAGTTGGATCTATGTTGGAGGCCTTTAGGAAGACAAAAGGACCATCCTTCATAGTGATTTAGATCCTAGGGTTTGAGACTTCCATAAATAGCCTCACCATTTGCTTCCATATGCCAAAGGATTCCTTCCTGCATATGGGCAGCTTTATGGAGCCCATCTCCTTATGAACTCCAGGGGCAGCCATGAAGCTGTAGTAGACTACTCATAGTAGGATCTGGTCAGACTATTAAGTCCTTTTTGACCGACCTCCCTCTAATACCACTTGATAGTTTACTTTGGTAGTAGTCTAACTCACCTAGAGGGGGGGGGGGGGGGGGAGTGAATAGGTTTCTTGATCTCTTCTTTTATTAATTAGTTATTTAGACGATTGTACTTAAGTAGAAGCAAACACACAGAAAACACACAATGATTTATAGTGGTTCCCCAAGGTCTGGGTACATCCACTTTCCCTCTACACCTCTCTTACAGAGTGTTAGACAAGACAAACTCCTCCAACTTAGCTCAATGAGCTTACAACACAGATCCCTCAGGATCTCCTAGGTTTTCTCCAAAACCCTACCTCAGGCCAACAACCCTACAACTCAGAGTATATTTACTCCTACAGCTCAGTGACCCCCCAAGTCACCTACCTCAGGCCTATCAAGAAGCCTTACACTCAGGCTGGGAGTACATCCCTACAACTCAGAGTATATCTACTCCTACATCTCAGTGACCACCCAAGTCACCTACCTCAGGCCTATCAAGAAGCCTTACACTCAGGCTGAGAGTACAACCCTACAACTCAGAGTATATCTACTCCTACAACTCAGTGACCTCCACAAGTCACCTACCTCAGGCCTATCAAGAAGCCCTACAAACTCAGGCACATATGTCCTACTGCTCAGAACAAAGAAGTTCTTTCAGTAATGACAGATAATTTTTCTACAACAGAAGATAATATATAAACCTTCAGCTTTTGGTCTTCTGATGTTGTACCACAACAGATGCTGTCTTGAGCAGAGTTTGATAAAGCTTCAGTACTGCTCCACTTGATCTTCATCTTCAGTTAAAGGAAAAGATCCACTTGTTCTTCTGAACGTGATCTAGCAAGAACAGCAGTTTGAGTTTGCTCTTTATCGCCGTCAATCATGAGATATCAGTTGTGCAAGCATCCTATTTTATTGACCTAACACTCACTTGTTATACCTCCTGCAATCTGCAACGGCTCTAAGAAATGCCTAGTCACAGTATGGACAAGAATAGAAAAGATTATCTTGCTTTCTTGTCATTTGCGCCAAAAAAGGATCCCGCCTATTTAACATTCATATTTGAATGTCTCAGTGGATGGGATGAGACAAGCTTCACTCTCAGCGGCAGAAATAACTTGCGTCTCAGCGGATCCGCCGAGACAGTTAGCCTTCTCAGCTATTTCCTCTATATGCAGCTCAGCTGAGACAGACTTCTTCTCAGCGGCTATACAACTGCGTCTCAGCGGTTCAGCTGAAACCAGACTGTTATCTCAGCTAATCATGACAGAGAATTTGTCAACAGTTAATATGTAATTAAGCCTGTATAATCATGAGATAAAATGACTTATCAAATACAATATGCACTTAGGATTGTATGTGATGCATCTTCAAATCTAGAGAACATTAAAGGGCAATATTCCACACCCGCTCCGCCTATGAAAATAGGTTGATGGCGCTCGTTTTGGTAGTTCAACACTGGTGCCCTTAATTATTGGGGCGACATTTCATTGTGTGTACAAATCATCACAAATTACAATACCAACTCAGCTAGAAGATGACCACCCATCTTAGCAGGTTTGGGTGGCAAAGATGTTGGGCTATGACTTTCCGTCGAGTTATGCTCAGGCAAGTCAAACATGATGACAAATGATTTATCTCACCAAACAACTTCAGCCAAACTGATGGCCATCTAGCTCGGTTTGCTAGAAGGTAGTCACCATACAGAGTGTGATGGAGGCCGACCCGACAGAGTGAGGTTAAGGCCGACCCGACTCTCCCGCCTATCATGGACTGTTGGAGTTACCATTGTGATCTAGAAGTGGTCAAACATGTAATCTCACTGCCAACGCGATATGAGCCTGCAGGGTCGCACATAAGAGCATGTGGAGAAGTTGGTAGATTGACTGTGTTGGTAAATGTTACCAATCACCATATATAGAATGGGGAAATCCAGCAGGTTGTTGCTGTCTGAATTCGTCGGGTTTACACGGATAGAATTCGTCGGATTCGTCGGGATTCGTCGGATTGTCCCGTGAACACTCGACGAATTATTACAGAAACCCTTCAGTCGGCAAAATGTTGTCGTCTGTCTGGATTCGTCGGGATTCGTCGGGTTGTCCCGTGAACACTCGACGAATTGTTACAGAGATCATTTTCTCGGCAAATGTTGCCGTCTGATCTGATTCGTCGGATTCGTCGGATTCGTCGGATTGTCCCGTGAAATCTCGACGAATGATGTTCCGTGGAATTCCGACGAATTGTAACAGAAGCCCCTATTCTGCTGTGTGGTCTGCGGATAGCGATTCTTCTTGAAGCTGTTTATCCTTTGGGTATAAATAGGACTTCTTTTAGGGTTCTCATAACTAACGAAATAGAAGCCGACGGAAGGAGTTCCGCTCTCGCCTCACGAGCCCTAGCCGACGGAAGTGTTCCGCCGTCTCTGAATCGCGTCCGCTGACCTCCTCTCCGGCGATCGTCGCCGTGTGTGTTCTTCCTGGAGCGAACCTAGCAGTTCGTGGAAGTTCAAGGTGCAGTCATTCTTCTCCCGGCTCGTGTGGATCACTGTAGAGACGTAGACATTATTCTACGTGAGGACTCGCATAGCAGACGACAGGAATCAACTCGGGGAGCATCGAGGTTGGATTTGATCCAATCCCGCAAAGGTAATTTCATACCTAGCATTTTGTTAACTTCTTGATTCAACATTCATGGCCGATCCAAAGTCTTTTTGGGTTGTTTCTCTTCATTTCCGCTGCGCCTACATTTGATGTATGGTTCAAGAAAAACCCAACAGTGGTATCAGAGGGAGGTTCTGGTATGTAGGGTATTCTTTAGTCTGGGATTTCGTGGTAATTTCTAATTGTTGGAAATTGTTGTCTCCTTAGCAGTAACCGTCCCTCAAGTGGTTAATGAACCCTTGTATTGTTTTGGATTTTGAATCCAACAATGAGAGACGAGCTTGTCTACTGCTTTAAGTCGAGTTGTCTTTGCCTTTGTCCAATGCATGTAAATCTGAAGATTTGGAAGAGTTCTAAATGTCCAGATTTAGCCCTTTCGTCTATCAAAGGTTGATAGTCTTATGTAGTGCACATAAGGGATGCATGAGGATTTTAGAAAGCTTGTTTTTCTGTGGATGTGCACTTTGATCAAATGTTGATCATGGTTAAGTGTTAACCTATTATTAAAATTAAAATCCCTTCATCAAATATTAAGTGTTCGGATGCCTTCCGATGGATGACACTCTTCCTGCCTCGATCGATGAAGTGTGGGCTTGCCAAAGCAAGGTGCATTAATCTATCTTGGTAAGGGTGCGAGCGGATAATTGTGATATCCCACTGTCGACATCGGGTCTAACTTAACTAGGTGACCTCAAAGGTTGAGTGCCTAGAGGCATAGGGTTGGCATGCTCCATATGATGGATGCGAATAAAGAGTTATTCACCAACCATACAAGAGTTGCATAGTGATGCAATTGGCAAGCGTTGCCTACCTAAATAACCGCATTATGAGAGGAACGCCAAAGCGGACTCGTGGTGTTGGTGAAATACGGATCTTGTCCACTAAGAGAGTAGCTCGCATGGACTCTCCGAATTGATAGTGAGGGCTATCAATTTGAATAAAATAGTGGGAGTATTTAATTGAAGTCCAAATTAAAATTAGTTGTATTTTGAAATTTTGGTACTGATTAAATTCTGCATGAATTCTTGTAGAATTCCATGGCAAGTGGTTCACATTCCACCTTGTCCCTCAGAGCTATCCTTGAGAAGGACAAGCTTAGTGGGACGAACTATATGGACTGGTATAGGAACCTGAGAATTGTTCTCAGGCAAGAGCAAAAGCTCTACGTCTTGGAAGAAGAAGCCCCCGAGGTGCCGACCGGGAACTCGTCCCGTGTTGATAAGGATGCTTATAAGAAGTATACCGATGACGCCTTAGACGTCGAATGCCTTATGCTTGCCACCATGAACTCTGAGCTTCAGAAGCAACACGAGAACATGGGGTGCAAGGAGATTGACGAGCACCTAAAGAAAATGTTTCAAGGGCAAGCTCGTCAAGAGAGGTTCGATGTCACGAAGGCCTTATTTCAGTGCAAAATGGGAGCTCGAGACTCAGCTGGTACTCACGTACTCAAGATGATTGGGTATATAGAGAACCTGGAAAGACTGGGTTTTCCTCTGGGTCAAGAGTTGGCCACAGATCTTATCCTGCAATCGTTGCCGGATAATTATGAGCAGTTCGTCTTGAACTATAACATGAATGAAATAGACAAGACACTGCCCGATCTCCTAGGCATGTTGCGAACTGCCGAAATAAACATGAAGAAGGCCAAGCCTGCTAGTCCCATATTGATGGTACATAAAGGCAAGGGTAAGGCCAAGGGCTTCAAGAAGACGAAGGTGGGACCTAAGTCACATCTTGAGCCCAAATCTTCTGCGCTGAAAAAGAAGAGCACTGTGAAGGAAGGGAAATGCCACCACTGTGGCAAGGCTGGTCATTGGAGGAGGAATTGTCCTTCGTACATTGACGGTCTGCGGAAAATGAAGGGAGGTATGACTTCCGCTTCGAATATTTACGTTATAGAGATAAACCTTTCTGCTCCTTCATCTTGGGTATTGGATACCGGATGTGGTTCTCACATTTGTACAAATGTGCAGGAACTAGGAAGGAGGAGATTGCTGAGTAAAGGAGAGGTGGACCTGCGTGTCGGCAATGGAGCAAGAGTTGCTGCTGTAGCCGTAGGGGTTTACCGTCTTTCTTTGCCCAGTGGGCTTGTAATAGAACTTGATAATTGTTATTATGTTCCGGCCATAACTAGAAACATTATATCCATTTCATGCCTTGACATGATTGGATTTTCTTTTATAATTAAGAACAATTGTTGTTCTATATTTAAGAATGATGTTTGTTATGCTGTAGCTCAATTGTTTAATGGTCTTTATGTTTTGAACCTGGACCATCCGATCTATAATGTAGATAATAATAAAAGACTAAGAACAAATGACTCAAATCCTACATATCTCTGGCATTGTCGTTTGGGCCATATAAACGAGAAGCGCATATCCAAGCTCCATAAAGATGGACTATTGGACTCATTTGATTATGAATCATTGAGCGATGCGAGTCTTGTTTATTAGGCAAGATGACTAAACCCCCTTTCACTGGTTATACTGAGAGGGCTGAGGATCTCTTGGGTGTTGTACATAGTGATGTATGCGGGCCCATGAGTTCTATGGCTAGAGGTTGGTATTTCTACTTCGTTACATTTACTGATGATTTCAGTAGATACGAATACATGTATCTTATGAAGTGCAAATCCGAAACCTTTGAAAAGTTCAAAGAGTTTAAGAATGAAGTGGAGAATCAATTGGGTAAAAAGGTTAAAGCACTCTGATCTGATCGAGGTGGCGAATACCTGAGTCATGAGTTCCGTGATCATCTGAAAGAGTGTGGTATTGTATCACAGCTCACTCCACCTAGGACACCGCAGCATAATGGTGTGTCTGAGAGGAGAAATCGTACTCTGTTAGACATGGTACGGTCGATGATGAGTCATGCAGACTTGCCTGTTTCCTTTTGGGGTTTTGCTTTAGAGACTGCTGCAATGACACTGAATCGCGCTCCGACGAAAACGGTTCTAAAGACACCATATGAGATATGGACTGGGAAGCGTCCTAGTATGTCGTTCATTAAAATTTGGGGCTGTGAGGCATACGTACGACGTCAAATGCCTGACAAGCTGGAACCCAAATCAGATAAGTGTTATCTGGTGGGATATCCTAAGGAAACGAAAGGATATTACTTTTACCTACCGTCTGAGGGCAAAGTGTTTGTCGCAAGGACGGGTGTCTTCTTGGAGAAAGAGTTCTTATCAAGAAAGACGCAAAAGGTAGAACTTGAAGAGGTTCAAGAACCACAAGTAGTGAATGAACCAGAGTTGGATTCTGAGCCAGGACTACAAGATGTTGTAGCTAGAGAACCTGCTCACGAAACACAAGTCCTACGTAGATCTGGTAGACCAAGATTTGAGCCTGAGAGATATGGATTTCTCGTGTCTCAAATAGGTAATGTGTTGCTCATGGATCATGATGATGAACCAGCGACCTACCAAGAGGCTATGAATGGACCGGACTCCGACAAATGGCTTGAGGCTATGAAATCCGAAATGGACTCCATGTATACAAACCAAGTTTGGAACTTGGTGGAACCACCTGAAGGGGTACGACCCATAGGGTGCAAGTGGGCCTTCAAGAAGAAGACCGACATGGATGGGAATGTACAGACATTCAAAGGGCGACTGGTGGCTAAGGGTTTCAAGCAAATTCATGGTGTTGACTATGATGAGACCTTTTCCCCTGTTGCCATGGTAAAGTCCATTAGGATATTGCTTGCTATTGCTGCGTATTATGACTACGAGATCTGGCAGATGGATGTCAAAACGGCTTTCCTAAATGGAAACCTCCTTGAGGAAGTGTACATGACACAACCCGAGGGTTTTGTATCCCCAAATGAAGCCACTAAAATATGCAAGCTGAATAAGTCAATCTATGGATTGAAACAAGCCTCTAGAAGTTGGAATCTTCGTTTTGATGAGAAGATCAAAGAGTTTGGTTTTGTCAAGAATGAAGATGAACCGTGTGTTTACAAACGAATCAGTGGGAGCATTGTTGTCTTCCTGATATTGTATGTAGATGACATACTGTTGATCGGGAATGACATACCTACCCTGAAAGTTGTTAAGAACAACCTAGGGAACTGCTTTTCTATGAAGGACTTGGGTGAAGCGACTTACATACTCGGTATTAAGATCTATAGAGATAGATCGAAGAAGTTGCTGGGTTTGACCCAGAGTACGTACATTGACAAGGTGTTGAAGCGGTTCAACATGCTTGAGTCCAAGAAAGGATTTTTGCCCATGTCTCATGGTGTAAATCTCTCTAAGGACCAGTGTCTAAAATCTTGCGAAGATAAGGACCGCATGAAGTCGATTCCATATGCTTCGGCAATTGGGTCAATCATGTGTGCAATATTATGTACTCGACCCGATGTCTCTTTTGCTTTGAGCATGACTAGCAGGTATCAGTCTGATCCCGGTGAATGTCACTGGATAGCCGTAAAGAATATCCTGAAGTACTTGAGAAGGACTAAGGATGTATTCTTGGTGTATGGTGGAAAGGAAGAGCTCGTTGTAAGTGGTTACACGGATGCCAGCTTCCAAACTGATAGGGATGATTCAAAGTCTCAGTCAGGGTTTGTGTTTTGCCTGAATGGAGGAGCTGTGAGCTGGAAGAGTTCCAAGCAAGAGACAGTTGCTGATTCTACAACTGAGGCCGAGTATATCGCTGCAGCTAATGCAGCGAAGGAGGCTGTATGGATTAGGAAATTCATCGGCGAGCTAGATGTAGTTCCTAGCATTGTTGGTCCCGTAGTTCTCTACTGTGATAACAATGGTGCAATTGCACAATCTAAGGAACCTAGATCCCATCAGCGCTCCAAGCACATACTTCGGCGGTTCCATCTTATTCGTGAGATTGTCGAACGAGGAGATGTGAACATTTGCAGAGTGCCGACTGAGGAGAATATTGCAGATCCACTGACAAAGCCTCTCGCGCAGAGAAAGCATGATGGTCATACTAGATCAATGGGTATACGATACCTGAGTGATCAACTCTAGTGGGAGTCTTGTGGGTTGCATGTAAAATAAATATTCTGTTGGCTGTTTATTATTTATTCATATGATGAATTGTGTACCTATTATTTCCTTTTACAATTAATGGCAAGTTCTTTTATTACGATATACTGTTTCTATATGATAGAATAAAGTTCGTGATAAATACCCTTAGAATGTTCGCTTCCATAGGACATCAAGTACGTGACTTGAATGTGAGAGCCTATGATTTCGAAGCTTCATTCTTAAAAGGTCCCTGGTCGAGGTATCATCGTAGAAGCTAAGGGTGATGATGATACATTAAGACTAGCATGTGTGTTGACTGATGACCGGTTCTCACAGGTCATGATATTGTGATATCAAGTCATCACGTGGGTACTTGTTAGTGAACAAGTTGTACTGGACAGACCCAACCTGAGACTACTTTGTGGATTGTTACTTAAAAGTGTCACAAGTAGGTCTCATTTGACAATGGTGTTGTGGTCCTTTGACCTGAAGTCACAACATTCATCGAGTGAGGAAGAGCGTGCTTTGATGTCATCTAAAGTCTTCCTTGAAGAAGGTTGATGATAAGGGTGGTCGTTGGGTACGTTACGAATCATTTGGGTGTTTGGGTGTGAGCAGATATGGGATTTCTCCTCCTATATAACAGGAGTTGCATCCATGGGCCCCTTGATGGAATTGGACTGAGAAATGCATGGCCATGCTTGGTAGAGTCAATATGTGATATTGAGCTCACCATTCTCTGGAAGTCCGTTCTAGATCAAGAAACTTGGATTGAGCTATTATGAGGGTGACACGGTCCATGCCTCTAGTTCTTTCCGGATGTAAGGGACAAAGGGACAAAGACAACGCTGGAACATTGGTCATAAAGGCTTATGAGTTATGAACTCTTATTGCTTGGGGAGCAATGATGCATTGCTAGATGCCGCTCATTGTTTGTGAGGTTTTTGGTTTGATACTTTCAAGATCAAGTGTGAGACTGTTGGAGTTACCATTGTGATCTAGAAGTGGTCAAACATGTAATCTCACTGCCAACGCGATATGAGCCTGCAGGGTCGCACATAAGAGCATGTGGAGAAGTTGGTAGATTGACTGTGTTGGTAAATGTTAACAATCACCATATATAGAATGGGGAAATCCAGCAGGTTGTTGCTGTCTGAATTCGTCGGGTTTACACGGATAGAATTCGTCGGATTCGTCGGGATTCGTCGGATTGTCCCGTGAACACTCGACAAATTATTACAGAAACCCTTCAGTCGGCAAAATGTTGTCGTCTGTCTGGATTCGTCGGGATTCGTCGGGTTGTCCCGTGAACACTCGACGAATTGTTACAGGGATCATTTTCTCGGCAAATGTTGCCGTCTGATCTGATTCGTCGGATTCGTCGGATTGTCCCGTGAAATCTCGACGAATGATGTTCCGTGGAATTCCGACGAATTGTAACAGAAGCCCCTATTCTGCTGTGTGGTCTGCGGATAGCGATTCTTCTTGAAGCTGTTTATCCTTTGGGTATAAATAGGACTTCTTTTAGGGTTCTCATAACTAACGAAATAGAAGCCGACGGAAGGAGTTCCGCTCTCGCCTCACGAACCCTAGCCGACGGAAGTGTTCCGCCGTCTCTGAATCGTGTCCGCTGACCTCCTCTCCGGCGATCGTCGCCGTGTGTGTTCTTCCTGGAGCGAGCCTAGCAGTTCGTGGAAGTTCAAGGTGCAGTCATTCTTCTCCCGGCTCGTGTGGATCACTGTAGAGACGTAGACATTATTCTACGTGAGGACTCGCATAGCCGACGACAGGAATCAACTCGGGGAGCATCGAGGTTGGATTTGATCCAATCCCGCAAAGGTAATTTCATACCTAGCATTTTATTAACTTCTTGATTCAACATTCATGGCCGATCCAAAGTCTTTTTGGGTTGTTTCTCTTCATTTCCGCTGCGCCTACATTTGATGTATGGTTCAAGAAAAACCCAACATGGACAACGTACGAGCAGATGCCCCCGCATGTCCCTCGTACACCCTTTTTAGTGGTTGATTGTTCTATCAGAGCCGATTGGTCATTTCTTCCTCATCAACCAACATTTTGCGGCTCCTCACTTTATTGGTGAGGGATGATGCGACATGTGGAGGAATGTCTCGCAGACTGCCTGGTGTGCCGATATTTTAAATATGAGGCCACTTTTCCCGGGGGTCTTTTGCAACTCTTACTCGTGCCCAATCTCATTTGAGATAAGCTGACCATGGACATTATTACACACCTTCCGCTCTCTTCTGGATACGACTACGTCTTTGTCGTGGTGGACAGTCTGGCCAAGTAAGGTCATTTTATTCCCTTGCGGCATCCTTTCACGACCCCAGTGGTGGCCGCTGCATTCATCTCCGACATGATCCGATTGCACATGATCCCCCGTTCGATCGTCAGCGATCGAGACACAATTTTTATGAGTATTTTATGACAAGAGTTGTTCAAAATCCCTAAGATGTTGTTACAGATGAGCTTTGGCTACCATCTCCTGACGATGGGCAATCCGAGCAACTGAGCAAACGTTCACCATTCCAAGCCATTTACATCCGGTCCCCACCCACCGCGAGCCAGCATTTTCTAGGGGAATGTCATGTGGCACATTGCGCTAGCAGCTCTTGGATAGAGATGAGATATTGAGGGACTTGAAGATCCATCTTCACAGTGCACAACACAAGATGCTTTACCAATCGAATAAACGACGCCGAGACGTCCAGTTCCAGGTGGGGGGACGCGGTGTTTGTCAAGGTCCACCCATACTGGCAAACTTTGGTGGCGAATCGTTCCCATCCCAAACTGCTGCCAGCTTCTACGGCCCATTTACGGTGATTGATCGCATCGACGAAGTGGCCTAGCTCCTTTGCCTTCCTCTCCACAATTAGATTCTTCTTGTCTTCCACGTCTCCCAGCTCAAACTGGTGGTGGGCAATCACCCCATTGAGGATACCTTGCCGCTAAACATCACATCGAACGGCTAGAGGAGACCTTCCAGAAGACATTTTGGACTGCAAAAAGTCACAGTGAACGATCGAGTTCTAGAGCAGGTGTCGGTGGCATGGAGGGATCTCCCTCATTCCAACGCGACTTGGTGGGATCGCGACGACTTCCGCCACCAGTTCCCAGAGTTTTCCTTGAGGACAAGACAATCTTTTCAGATGGGGTATTGTTACGGACATAGACGGCGACACGAAGCTAAAAGGGCATTGACTGTGTGACGAGTCTACTCTAGGACGAAGAGGCATGCGGAGGAGACACCAATGTGATCTATGAAGACCCAGACGAGATGTCATCTTGTAAGTTTTCTTATCTAAATATTTACTCTCTTGTATGAAGTTCTGTTTTGAGATTTGGATGAAAAGATTGAAGCCTAGGGCTGACCAATAGTTCTCCTTTGATTTTCTATCTTCCCCCTCGTCCTTCCCGACCTGAAGCGTTGAAACCCGAAGAGGTAACATTAGGTCTCCTCATTATTTTATGCAAAGATGACTGAAAATTTATACATTAGCATATGAGGATGAAATTTATTGTATTAAATCACATGAAAACTAGATGATCAGTAAAATAAGGCGATTGTTATCCGCACTACAATTTTGGCTATCTGCACTCTTTTTGTATGATTTATTACGCGTCTTTTGAAAATACGTCTTATACATGCATTTTTATGAAAAGTGTTCAACACGAAAATTGTACATCTCGACAAGATCTACAATTTTCGTGCTGAACACTTTTCCTAAAAATACACTCACAAGATGTATTGCCCCCTGATTGAAACATGAGCGTAACTATAACGAATTTTTGGAAATACGCCTTGTACATGCATTTTTAGGAAAAGTGTTCAACACAAAATTTGTAGATCTCGACGAGATCTGCAACTTTCGTGCTGAAACTTTTCCTAAAAATGCATGTACAAGACGTATTTCCAAAATGCCCGTAATAAGTCATACAAAAAGAGTGCGGATAGCGAAAACTGTAGTGCGGATAACAATCGCCTAAAATAAATGGAGTGAACTTCAATTACCCTCTACCCTACATAATAGATGATCATAAAAATAGGGTGCTGTTATAAGCAAACCCTTTTTGGTTGCTAGCAAACCAATTTCTATGAGTTATTACGCGCCTTTTGAAAATACGCCTTGTACATGCATTTTTAGGAAAAGTGTTCAACACGAAAATTGTAGATCTTGTCGAGATCTACAACTTTCGTGTTGAACACTTTTTCTAAAAATGCATGGACAAGGCGTCTTTTCTTGTTATTTTCAAAAATTCACTATAGTTACAATCAGGGCGATTTTAGGACCTTGTGCGATTGTTATCCGCACTACAGTTTTGACTATCTGCACTCTTTTTGTATGATTTATTACGCGCCTTTTGAAAATACGTCTTATACATGCATTTTTATGAAAAGTGTTCAACACGAAAGTTGTAGATCTCGACAAGATCTACAACTTTCGTGTTGAACACTTTTTCTAAAAATGCACGCACAAGATGTATTGCCCCCCTGATTAAAACGTGAGCATAACTATAACGATTTTTTGAAAAGTGTTCAACATTTTGATGTGCTGATATTGCTTTCAGGACTGTATTCTACGGGCAGTACAAATGCAGTGGAGCAGGAGCCAACTATATAGGTAGAGTTCCATGGTCGAGAGAGCTCACTGACCAAGAAGCAAAGCCTTTCATCTCCTTGAGCTTCATTGATGGAACAGAGTGGATCAAATTATGAACTCAAAATTCCTTATTATTTGGGAAATAAATAACATTTTAAGTAGCTAATTCCAATAAAGCCATCTCGATCGCCGCCCCTATTTCTTCGTGTTTTGAGACGGCTGATGTTGATGAGAAAACTGCTGTCAGAATGTAGTTGTCAGAAAAATGCTGATTAGAAGGCTATAGATTGTTTAAATGCTGATCAAATAGAGCTTTTCGATTTAAACTGTTCGGTAGAACAACTATTGAAAAAATATTTTATTTTGTAATATAAACATTGCTATGTGTTTTATAACAAAAATATTGTTGTTGGAAAGCGTTTGCCCGAGCGAAAATGTAAGCCCGACCGAAAATGTGCGTCCGGCTATCAATGCTCCATGGAGAAAAACACTTGTCCGGTCGAAAAATGCGCGTCTTGCAAAAATGCGTGCCTAGCGAAAAACGAGCGCCCGACGAAAAACGCTTGCCCGGCCGAAAACGCGCGACAGACTAAAACGCGCGCCTGGCGATAAACACGTGCGCAACTGAAAATGCGTCTGGGCGAAAATGCACGTCCGGCCGAAAATGCGCGCCCGACCGAAAACACGCGTCTGAGCGAAAAACGTGTGCTTTGGTGAAAAGGCGTGCCGGCCTAAAATGCACGCCCGACAGAAAACACGTGCCCGACCGAAAACGCACGCCCTTCAGGAAATGTGCTCTCAGGCAAAAACGAGCACGCGGGGGGGGGGGGGGGGGGGGGGGGGGGGGGGGGGAAAGCAAGCCCGGGGGAATACGCCCTCCTGAGGGAAAACACACGCCCGGGGAAAAAGGCGCGTCTGGCCGAAAACGCGCGTTCGATCGAAAATGAGCTTTTAGATTTAAACACTTCGGTAGAACTGTTATTGAAAAACTATTTTATAACATAAATACTGCTATGTATTTTATAACAAAAACATTTTGTTGGAAAACGTTTGCCCGAGCGAAATCGTAAACCCAATCGAAAATGCACGCCTGGTAAAAATGCGCGTCCGACGATAAATGCGCACATGGAGAAAAATTCGTGCCTGATAAAAAAATGCATGTCTGGCAAAAATGCGTGCCTGACAAAAAATGCGCGCCTGGCGAAAAACGCTTGCCCGGCCGAGAACGCGCGACTGACTAAAACGTGCGCCTGACGATATGCACGCCCGATCGAAAATGCACGTCCGACGAAAATGCATGCCCAACCGAAAATGCTCGCCCGACCGAAATCGTGCGCTTGAGCGAAAAACGCGTGCCCGGGAGAAAAGGCGTGAACGGAAAAATGCGTGCATGGAGAAAATGCGCGCCATGGCTGAAATGCGCACCAATCTAAAACGCGCGCACATCGAAAATGCGCTCATAGTGAAAACTTATGCCCGACGAAAAACGTGCGCCCGACGAATAACCCGCGCCAGGCGAAAACGCGTGCCCGCAAAAACTCCCGCCCTCGCAAAATCCCGAGCGAGGGTGTCACCGCAATGCGGCGGTTCTTGGCATAAGACCCGGTTTTGTAGCGAAAAAATGAGGTCTTACATCCCGCCAAACACCCAAAAGATTTTAGAGAGCTTCCCCTCTCAAACCAATGCTCAACTGGGCACCTTGGAGGGCAATACGAGCCAACCAAAACTAAATAGGAGAGAGCCAAAAAGATCTGGGGTCTCCTCCAAGGTGCCCATAAGGGTCTATTTATAGATTTTCTAGTCTAGTCTCTGCAAATAGCGTAAATCCGCCTTTTAGTTTTACTAATCGCACCCCAAATTGGTCTGCTAACAGCCTAACTCCGTTGTTCTGAAGGGCTGTTGGCAACCCACAAGGGGTATTTAGGTCATTCCCTCACTAAATCCCTCCGAGCGAGTAGCCCGTGAAGGCATCACTCGCCAGACCTCTCACACGCTAGATTCCACCGGGCGTGTGGTCCGTAGGGGCACCACTCGCCTGATACCTGGCTCGTTTGGCGAGTGGGGTTCTGCCCTTACTCACCTGGCCTACCGCGCATTTGCACTCCTAAGCGAGCGAGTGTTTAGCGGATGAGGCTCGCACTCGCCCTGAGGCTCCCCTACCTCTCCTAACCTGGGCGAGTGCTCTTCTTGACCTACCTTGCATGACTTTTGAACCCTTAGGGACCTGAGGACCCACTCGATGAATACGGGGTTGTACAGTACATTGTGGGACTAGGGTGGTAATGTGTCACTTACTTAGAAGTGGAGTTAGTCTGATCCACTGTTATCGTCTTGCCACTACGATAAGGCATGTGAGGCTCGCTACCCACTTAATAATTGAACTAAGTTTATGTCGACATAAAAGGGGTGTATGGTTTTACACATATATCATGCTTTAATAACATTGCATTTCCCGCATTCCTTACATTTTAAGATCCTTATCATACAAGTCTGAATGAGCATTGAGTTAATTTTATGTTAATATAAGACCCTTAACTTATAAGTGTGCATGAGCAGTTTTATAAATTATGTTATTTATGTACCTTGACAATGTTGCATATTAATATTATATTGTATGCCCTCATTCCTATCACTTGCTTTTATTATACTGCTATTTGTAGCCTCGTTGTCCTTCCTTCTGCCTGGTGCTCTAGGATGCATCGGGGGAGCAAGGGAAACCACTTAGTTAATTGACTAATGGTTTAGTTCTACCTCTCTTTAGGATCATCCGCAGCAGCAGCAACAACAACAACCCTTTCGGTAGGGCAACCATGATTTTGAGACAAAGACTCTGATTGCTATAACCCCGACTTCGATTCTAGTGGATACATAGAGAGATATGAGGCCTTACTTTTGTACGGCTGATATTTTTAGGGTATGTTTTAGCCATAGTTCTTCTTTATATCTACACTCTTGTCAATTATATTATATGAATGTGATTGTGACTTCAGGTTTTGTTCTTTTAGTACTCTCTTTATAGGTTGGTAAATGTGATATGATAATGTCTTGCCTTGCAGGGTAGGCGTCATGTGGCAGGGGTTAGCCATTTTACTAATACCACCGCAAGATGGCTACTCTGGGCATAAGAATTTCAATCGGCTTATTTTATTTTCGGGAGAGGTTCTGACATGCATGACCTCGGGGGCCCTCAGAAGGGAGGTCGCGCTAACTCCATATAAGAGTCTGCCTGACTGTTGGGTGTCCTCAGAAGGGATGTCGAGCGAACTTCGGATGAGAGTCCGTGTAACCCTCGGGTGTCCTCAGAAGGAGGTCGCGCGGACTCCGGATGAGAGTTTGTGTGGCCTTTAGGGGACTCTCTTGGTGGGGAATTTGTACCTATTGGTGGGTGTTCGCCCAACCAACATGTGGAGAAAACTCTGAGGAAATTAATGGATGTATTCTATCTGCACGAGCTCACCAAGGGAAACCGCCCAAGCTGACGAGGGCACCTTGATTGATCGTCTTGGAGGTGGTCGTGGAATTTCGGGTAGGAAGTGTGATTTTCTATAACTATTCAAATATAAGATATCATTTACCAGATTTTGCGATGGGATGTTGTTTTATGCAGGGAAGGGGTAAAATATTTAATCATGCCCATTCTTCACTATGTAGCGTCATAGAATAGGTATTTGGTGTTTGGAAGAAGAAGTGTATTATACTTTGGGATAAGTCACAATATAGGTTAACAAAACAACACAACATTTTGATAGAAAGAATGACTTTGTATATATAGCTATACTCGTAGGCATTCATCTTGCTAAGACGTTGATTTCAGGGCTATTAATGATGAGGAGCATTTGAATTACCATGAGACACATTATAGATGGCGAGGCCAAAGTCAAACCCCTACTAATGTTAGATCAAATGCATATCATGTTAGAGGGGTGCGAGTATGTGTTAATATGATGAGTGTGATGCGTGACTCCATTGTCGAACAATTCTACAGAGCTTTTATGTAGTATGCATGTTTTGAAAATCTTCGAGCTTATGTATGTATGTTTTTATAGAATTGAAATAATGAGAAAATATTCAAATAAATTATCATGTTATTCAGTAAGTTTTTAAGCAATTTTTTTTAACATAAACATTACATTGTTGTTTTGCCAAACAGCTCAAAAAAAAAATTCTGTTCTGAATAGCTCTGCAAATAGAGATCATATAAACTGATCTCCATTTGCAACATCCAGATTCCTATAGCTCCATTTGCAACCCTCCATTTATCACTACTCATTTCCCACCTCTACTGCTCTCCCAAATATACGTACCCTTAGTGGAAACAAGACAAATTACACATAACCGATAGCATCTCAGAGAAGCCAAATAAGTGGGGTTCTTTATGAGCGATGTGTGGTGCGAGCGAGATCCTTGGTATAAGAGGAGAAAAGATTGAGAAGAGAGAAGAACATGAAGGGAGAAAGGTGAGGGGAGAGAAAACGAGAAAGGATAATCGACCACATAACTCGACGAAAACGGTTTCGAGATGGACGGTTGAACGATCGAGATAAATATCTTGTTTTGAGTGTCGAGTGAATCATCATGTCATGACAGGGCGTCCCAAGGAGGTTTTCTCGACAAGCAACACATGTCGTGGAGCAATGGATAATATGAGGGAAGTGGTGAGAAGGTGTGCGGCGTTCATGCCATCAGTTAGGTGGAGAGTAATAGTTGGCTAGTTGGCCATGGGGCTGGGTAAGTAGGTTTTAACAGACCAATAATAGGTCATCGTGTCATTCTGGGTCAGACTTAGTGTTTAGAGATTCGTGTAAATACTCGATGGCGATGTGTGAGGTGATGAGACGAAGATCTGGATAATTAATTATCAAATTCACTTATGACCCACACGCTTCATTTCCAACCTCCACCACCCACCAAAAGAGTCCCTAATTCTCTAGAATTAATGTATACATAAATAAGGATATGCATAAAGAAAGTATTAAGATTTAATCAAAACCGTTGGCATAAAGTTAAATAAATATGTATAAAAATCAATATAGTCACCAATGATATTAAAATGCATCTTAATCAAATTGTAATAACAATTATTAATTATATATCATTGCATATTATAATATATAATAATAATTGTTGCGGGTCACTCGACGCTCCGGTAGATCGTTCGAATTGAGCCACCTTAACTCAAGAGCGAGCTAGCGCACAAACAGTCAATAAGAGAGTTAACAATTAACAAGGATACTTTTTATCGTGAAAACCCGGAAATGATGAAAAACCACGCGGTCGGGAGCTGTGCCGACCAAATTTAGCTATCTTCTGGTTTTTTACAATTAGAATTTGAGAACTCGAGCACGACAGACTGCTGCTCGTTATAATGGTGGAGAGAGAGAACCTCGAGGGTGACAGACCACCTCTAGAGAGACTAAGTACTTTTCTAGGAACGGAGGTGAGATTCTCAAGTCGCCTTTCGTAGCTCGAAGGAAGATCTATGATGGAACGAAGGAGATCTTCGAAGTTCGAAGGAGTTCTTCGAGCGCCGAAGGAGAATTCCAAGGAAATCTTCGAAAGAGCTCTCTCGGGCGTAGAAGACAAGGTTTCTTGAAATAAAGGTCATGTGCTCCTTTTATAGCCTTGAGCGGGGGTAGCCTAGTAATTTTGCCGTCGTAACCACCGTAACCACCTCACGAACGAATCACGCTGGTCGATTTGGAGCACACAGATCGCCATTTTTTTGGATATTTCCGTCTTGCCCCCCAGGCAGTTTGGTCAGCTTGGACAGTTCGGACAGCTTCGTTGACGGCGTTGAGCGAAGTAAACTGGACCTGAAATTTGGAAAATTATGAAAGGTTAACTGTCGCGCCCGTTGAGAACATGAAGGTGTTCTGAGCGCGCGATGAACGCGGAAGCGTTCTGAGCGCGCAACGAACACGGGAGTGCTCTGAGCGCACAATGAAAGTGTTTTGGGTGCGAAACAAACATGGAAGCGTGTGGAGACGCTTCGCTCGCTTTGCAGACCGAAAGTCGGAAAAGTGGCAGAGTGCCCGACGGAGGGGCGTGCTTGCAAGAGCAAGGGCGTGCCTATTGAAGACCGCGCCCCCCCAATACGGGGAGTCGCGCCCGGCCTTGAGAAAGGGGGAGTGTCGAGGCTCTTACTGTGTTGTCGAGGGGGCGTTAGACTTGTTGTGCCCCCTACGGGGAGTCGGCTTAGTCAGTCCCCCATAGGGGGTGCGACACTGCCCCCCCCCCCCCCAATGAGGGGCGAGGCCTTGGTCGCACCCCATAGGGGGCGCGGCTTGGGTCGCACCTCCTATGGGGGGTGTGACTTGGCCTCACCCCATTTGGGGTGTATCCTCGACCGCACCCCGCTTAGGGGTGGCGGCGGCTTTGGCCGCACCCCGCTAAGTGGGGTGCGACCCGCACCCTCTTTGCGGGATGCGCGTCTGACTGCCCCCCTTAATGGGGTGCGGTGATGGGCTTCGACTGGGCTTGGCGTCGCACGACGGTTATGGAGGTTTTTCTATTACCCCACTCCCTTTGTCATGAGACTTGGCATGTCTCCACTATCCCCACTCACTCATGGTGGAGCTTTGGCTAAATGCACCCCTTGGTTCTGCGAATTAGTGCTTATCAATTACCCCCCAAACCTTCAAAATCCATATTGTTGCTTGAAGGAGTTTGGAGGTTTCATCGCCTTCTTCGCGGTGACTTGGAGTCGTTGTTGAAGTACGATTGTGAAGTCTCTTCCTAGAGGGCCATCCAGAAGATTCTCTGTCCTACGGAGAGGAAGTTAGGGGTTTCCCGGAGGAGGATCGTCATGATGTTGTCGAGAGTTGATCTTTGCCTTTGTCGTGCTTTCCTTTTCAGCTTTGTAGTATCGTTTTGTTTTGTAGAACGTTGTAGTGATGGCCTGGTATCTTGTGACTCCATTATTCCATATGGCATTTATTCTGACGTATATGGTTAGAGGGGGAATTGGCCCCGAAGTTGACGGTGGATAGCGTTGGTCTTCAAATCGAGGATGACCATACGAGAGACAGGCTTTTACAGTTATAGGGGAACATGTCCCAAAGTCGACGGTGAAGAGCTTTAGTTTTCAAGCTGAGGATGACCGCACGAGGGATAGACCATTACAGCTATAAGGGGAACAGGTCCTGAAGTCGACGGTGAAGAGTGTTAGTCTTCAAAACGAGGATGACCGCACGAGGGACATGCCCTTATGGTATAGGGGGAACAGGTCCCGAAGTCATCGGTGAATAGCATTTGTATTCAAACTGAGGATGACCGCACAAGGGACGGGCCCTTACGGCTATAGGGGGAGCAGGTCCCAAAGTCGACGGTGAAGAGAGTTAGTCTTCAAACCCAGGATGACCGCATAAGGGACGGGTCCTTACGGCTATAAGGGAATAGGTCCCAAAGTCGACGGTGAAGAGCATTAGTCTTCAAACCGAGGATGACCGCACGGGGGACAGGCCCTTATGGCTATGGGGGGAGCTTGTCCCGAAGTTGATGGTGAATAGTGTTGGATCTTGAGGCGCCCTTAAAGGAGGGGGGGGGGGGGTTGAATAAGGGTTTTAAAAACTTTAAACTTTAATAGAAAACTTTTGATATTTTGGTAGAAGTAAGTTAAATCAAAAGTAAAGAGATAATAAAATTAGAAATGAAATCAATTTTATTAAACAAGAAAAGACATGATTATCATTTATAAAATTGATTACAAAATCTGATTTCTATGACGCTAGAAATCGAAGGCGAAATATGAAATATTCTTTTCGTTTTCTATACCGACTTGTATCCCCACGAACCGGTTGACTTTAGCCGATCTCTCCCCAGATACGGCCTCAAGCCGCTCTAGCCTTCCTATCCCCAGAAAGGCCTCGAGCACCCCCTAGATCTACTCCCTAGTCCTAGTCGCCAACACAAGGCGAATTACTCCCTAAGTCCTACCAGACCTAGTCGCTAACACGAGGCGAATTCACGAACCGATTACAAAGATTAAAATAAAAGGCAAATACAAAAGACAAATATAAAACTCCCTATGAGGTAATCTGAAGGAGACGCCGAAGAATCGCAGAAGATTGTTGAAGTCCAAGCGTGTGTTCTTCGCGTTGAGTTAGCGTGTTGATCCAAGCCTCCTTCGATTCCTCCTTTTGAAATTGTGTGGGAGATGATGATCTAGAATAATACTGCCCTCAAGGAGTTTCTGAAGTGCTGGAATAGGGCTCTTAGCAATCAGTGGTTGGAGAAGACGAAATCCACCTTTGTATAGGACTTGAAGCTAACGCCGGCGTTAAGAGTTAACTTCAGGCGTTGACTCAATATATAAATAACTTGATGGCTCGGATCTTGAAAATAGGAAGGAGATTTTGCATCTTTGGAAACTTTCATTTTAGGCAACCTTAACGCAAGCGTTGACTCTAATACCGGGCGTTAAGTCAAATCATTCCCAAAATGCTCCAGCAATCACGGCAGTTTCCCTCCATTCATTTTGCATCTTGGCGGGAACAAAAGTTAACGCCGACGTTAAGAGTTAACGTCGGGCGTTGAGTCAAATCATTCCTGAATTGCTCCTTCAATTATGGCTGCATTCCTCCTTGCCATAATCGTCGATCGTTAATGCCGACATTAAGTACTAACGCCTGGCGTTGAGTTTATTTCTCTTTTTATTCAGTCGGCAAGCCATCCCTTCGATCGACATCCCATCCCGTCGATCGGCAGACCATCCCGTCAATCGCTAACGCCCAACGTTAAGACCTAACGCCTGGCGTTAGACATCTTTCAATCTTTCTGCTTGTGAATAGTACTCGACCAATATTGCAGCAACCTGGTGTCAAATCTGTTTAAACCTGCATGTTAAAAACACAATGGCAAACAAGATCAAATACAAGTAGGATTTGTTATTCTCAAATCAAAGGGATGCGGAAAACCATGTTCCAATAAATAGCGTTTGTATTCAAACCGAGGATGACCGTACGAGGTGTTTGCTCGGAATTCCCGCGACCTCTTTTCTAGTCAGAAAGGACCCTTCCCAGCGGTCTCATGTTTTGGAGACCGCCCAGATTGCCAGTTGCCCTCTCCCGGATTTCGTCCAAGTCCCAGCGGTCAGGCATCGGAGATCGCCGAGACCGGGTGGTCTGCTTCATTTTCCTCTTATCTCTACCCTGGTTCTCTTGTACCCCAGACAACCCATAATTTTTGGATCTGCCCATTTGGGAAGCCTGAAAAGGGACTTTTGCTTCGATCCTCCAGCTTACAACCTGTTAAGCGGTCTCATTTTTTGTCACTTTGCTACTTCTCCCCCTGGCCAGTTTTTGACCCCCCTTTGTAATCCTTTTTTGAGATCAATCAAAGAAGTTTCTCTCAGAGTTCCCTTTTCTGACATCCTTCGTCCTAAGTAACCTATACTCCACAGTTCCTTTCTCTCTTCTTTTAAGTGTGAGTCTTGGAGGTACATTTTTTGTACCAACAGAACGAACGTGACCTTCAGATCGGAGTGGTTAGACGAAGTCAGCGGACCTTCAAGATGTCAGATCGCAGGCATCGTTCTCGCCGGTCTTCAAGCGGTCTCCCCTAGAACAATCCGACCTCCATAGAAGATTTGGAACGTCGTTTTGAGCTTCGCTTCGAGCAAGCTCTTCGAGAAGCCGCCCTAGCTCTCCAGGAGACCGCCCGAGCTCAGCAAGAGTCTGCGAGACATTTTGAAGTCTTGAGTCAGACTCTAGCTGCGATCTCCCAAAAGCTCCTCCCCCAATCGAGTCAGGTCGCCACCCCAGATCGTTTGGCTGGCGGTCACCCCATCGATCAGGCGACCTTCCATCCTGTAGCTCCTGCGCGACCTCAAGCTGAAGAGTTTGCAGCTCATCAAAATTTCTTTAGGGAAGCAACTCAGGGACCTCCTGCTTAGGCCCTGAATTTCTAGGAGGATTATGCTTATCCTCCAGCTCCTGCTTTGGCCTTTCCTGCTTCTTTTGACATTGTTTAAGCAGAGGAGCCTTCTCCTTTCACTGATAGAGTTCATTGGGAGTCAATTCCCATTGGCTTCAGAGAGCCCCGTTTACCCATGTTTACATGGGAAAGTGACCCAGTTTCTCACCTTCAAGCTTTCGAGTCCGTTGTTGCTCTAAGGACTCTCTCAGATGCCATGAAGTGCAAATTGTTGATCACTTCTTTCGACGGGCAAGCCGGAGAGTAGTTTTATAAGCTACCTTCCCGATCCATCCCGAGTTTTGCCGTCTTAAGGCATGAGCTTCTTCTGAGGTTCGCAACCTCTAAGAAGAGGAAGAGTGGCCCTGCGGCCCTCTTCAAAATCAAGCAGGAGGAAGGAGAGACTTTGGCTGGTTTTATTTATCGATTTCAGAAGGAAATTCTTGGAATAAGGGATGTAGATCCCTCCCTCTATATGGTAGCACTGACCAATGGTTTGCAAGAAGGACCTCTCAAGTTCGAGGTCACAACTAGGGAGCCCAGCTCATATCAAGAGCTGATTAGTATTGCAAACTGTCACATAGAGGGGGAGATCAATAACCCCGTCTATGTCTCCAACCTGACAAGTAAAGCCATCCAAAAAGGTTCGGCAGGTTTCTATCCAGCCTCGACATCCTCCAAACCACCTCGTCAAGAGTTTCAGCCCTCTTATCAAAAGGGGAAGAACTCACGTCACTATCGCTCTCAGCAAGGGAATCAGCAATTCCAGCCTGAAGGGTCTTCTCTGCCAATCCCAGCTGCCCCAGTTCAGCAATCCACCCCAGTTCACCAGATTCAGTACTCTCAGCCATCCTTGCCAACTCTTCAGCCACTCTTCAATGATTCCCAAGAATCCTTCACAAACCTTGGTATCTCCATGAGTGAAGTGGTTTAGGTTCTTCAGAATCAGCCTTTCTACAAAAGGCCTGCCCTGATGAACTCCGATCCAAGAATCATGAATCAGGCTCTTTACTGTGAACACCACAGGGAAAGAGGTCATATGACTGAGAATTGTAGAGCTCTCCGCTTGCTGGTGGAGAAGCTCTTAAAGGAGGGCAAATTCAAAGATTTATTCCAGAAGGAAGATCCCTCCAAAGCCTTGACCTCCAAAAGTAAGGAGGTAGCAGTTCTCTGGGAGTGTGAAGAGGTGGATGATGTTGGTCTTCTAGGCAATATCAGATACCCAGGTGAATGCATAGATGCGAACGACGAAGGTACGTTAGGTAATCTTTTTTGCATTCATGGAGGTGCAGGACTTGAATCTTCTCAGAAAGCTAGCCTCGCAAGAGTCTATCAATCCGAGGTTGCAGCTACTTTCTCCTCAGCTCCAATTAGGGGAACAGTCACCTTCGGGTAGGAAGATTTTTCCCCGACCGCCAATCTTTTTAACGACGTAGTCGTTATCAAAGCGCTGATAGAAAATTATATTGTTGATAAAATCTTGGTAGATATAGGAAGCTCAGTTAATGTCCTTTTCAAACCTGCCTTCGAGGCATTGAAAATCGGAAAAGTTCTCCTCTCAACTGAAGGGCCGCTTTATGGTTTCTCAGGGGAGAAGAAAGAGGTAGAAGGAGTCGTCACCCTTTCAGTGACATTAGCCGGAATAGTTAAGCTTGAAAAATTTATAGTCATTGAAGCTCCTAGCAGTTACAACGCAATCTTTGGAAGGCCGGTCTTGAATGAATACCAAGCGGTAATCTCGACATATCATCAAGTCGTGAAGTTTGCCTTGAATGGTAAACAATATTGGATTAGAAGCGATCCAACGAAGGCCATAGAATGCTACGTGAGGACAATTAATATGATCAAATCACCTCCTCATCAGAATCTTCTACAAGGTGATTATTCTGGGTCTTATTCTCTTCCTCAGGATATAACTACTTAATACCGGTAGCAAGATGGATCATCTGATTTTTTGGAGGCTTGTCCTATCCAGTCTTATGATCCAAGGACACGAGAATTCAAAAGCTTCCCAGAAAGATATACTTGAACTTGCTAAGCCCCTGAGAGAGACTCTTGAAAGTTCTTCATGATTTCTTCTCAGCAGGGAATAGATGAAATAAAATGTCATTCATTTTCTGTTTTATGCATCTCCCATTTGTTTGGAGTTTCCTGCATCTTTTTCTTTTTAGCTTCATTTGTAATAGTTAAAAAAGAATGACTGAGTACTTCGATAGAACATCAGAGTCAAAGAATTTATTGTTGACAATTTAGTCTTCAAAAGACGGATGCAGCAACAGGATTTGACAGTTGAAAAGCAAGAATCATAGTTGGACAGGGTCATTTATTCTGAAAAATATTAAGGATGACATCATCTCCAGGCTTATGAAGGAAAGTGGCTATCTCGCACTTGAAGTGGAGATAGCTTCAAGCTTTTCTTTTCTTGAAGCTTGTATCTTTTCCTGTCTTTCTTTTTGGAAAAATATTGTGATAATGTGGATATAAATTCTTGCCTCATACATATTAGAAAGAAAGTCTTGAGCTATATTGTTTTAGCTTTTGAAGGATAAGATCCTACCAAGGGAGGTATCGACGGATCCTACTTCATTCCCCCTCGACTTGAAGCTCGAGTTGTAAATTTGCAAGGACCACAGGTAGCGGGGAGATTTCGCATCTGTGTAGCAGTAGCTCGCCAAGCTCGTGCGGAGGAGCTTTAGGATGTCGGGTCCTGCTGATATCAGACACACCTCTGCATCAAGGAAAGTCTGGGTGAATGTTCAGCTCTGTCATGCATTATAGGACATCGTTACAGTCCTGATGATCTTTTCGGGCAAAGCAATGCCGGTGTAACCCCCGCGGTATGACCGCACTTGCCCGATGGATCATCTAGTTCTGTGACCCTCGAATGCTCATTGGTGTGAGGATAGTCAAGAGGATGTTGGTTGTATGATTTTGAAAGATCTTTCATGGAAAGAAATGTCAATATAGCCTCCGCGACATAATCACACCTGCCTTTTTGATCATTTTTGAGATATTATTCTCCATATCTCTTTGAAAGTGCTGGTGTACAACCCTCATTCTCCGAGGCTGGACCCACTCAAGGTCACGTAGACAGAAGTCAAAGGTCAAAGGGTCAACACAGAGACCAGCAGTCCAAGGCAGAAGCAGAAAAGACCCTGGTGAGTATGCAGTTGATACTCGCCAGATAGGCGAGTATTGACCAGAGGAGTTCGTCGAGCGCAGGAAAGCAGCAGAAGACCTAGGCGAGTATTGGCCCGGCGTGTGCGAGCAGCACCCAATACTCGCCAGATGGGCGACTATGGCATAAGTACTCGCCGAGTATCTCATAGTCGCCGGATTGGGGGTTGGGCTATAAAAAGCCCCCTACCCTTTGGTTTTCCTATAAATAGGACCCCAGGGGTACTTGGATTGGCACCTGGACTTGAGCTTTTGGACCCCGATTTCTGAACTCTCGAGCCCGTCACCCTTGCTTTTAGCCAAGTCGGTGCCTTCCCTGTACCAAGCTCGGCCACTTTGGTTTTGGAGGGGAAGACTCTCTTGAGCTTCTGGGTACGTGGTGGGACCTCCCTTCCACAGCACCCGGGGTCCTGTTTGTTGCTCTTCTAGCTTCTTCGTCATTTCCAGCCAAGTCATCTCGTTGGACTGCTGGGCGAGTAGCCTCCGGCTGCATCGGTCCGAATTTTGAGGTCGGGATTTTCCTGGCGTCAACACTTTGGTGCGGTGAGCGTGGACCATAGTCAGAGAAGGAAAGTTTAGTAAGAAGGCGAGATGGTCATAGTTGGCGACCATGAGGAGGTAGTCGGCAACTCGTCCGCGAGCGGCGAGTTCGTGACGTTGGCAGTTTTCGAGGCCTTCGCGCAGCGCATGGAAGGGACCATGCGGGCAGCGCTTCAGCCGCGCGTCGAGGTCACGGCGACCTCGCCGCATCGTCCGGTTCTGACCGAGGGAAGGAGTCCCCCTCGGCGAGCAGGAAAGGAGCATGTAGAGGAGGAGACCGAGCGACCAAGGAGGTCGCAGTTCTACCAGCCGACCTCGCAAGGGATCCGTTTCTGCGAGACAGCGGAGCAGGCGAGGTATCAGGATACTCGCCCATATGGCGAGTATGGTGGTGATACTCGCCCCTATGGAGAGTATGATCGTCGCCGGGCAGGAGGGAGGAGCCCCTTCTGCGAGTAAATCCTTGTCGCGCCCGTGCCAGAAGGGTTCAGGGACCTCGTGCTGAATTATTATTCAGGGAGGGATGACCCTGTCCGGCACATCCAGTGGTTCGAGGATATAGTCTCTATCCGAACTATGTCGGATGCCTTTAAGTGCAGACTGTTTGCCATCACCTTCCGGGCAAAGGCCTGGGACTGGTTCCACCAGTTGCCCGTCGGCTCGATTTATTGCTTTGAAGACCTGTGTCGTGGAGTGACGACTCGGTTTGACGCAGCCCGAAAGCTGAAGAAGGAAGCAACGGCCCTATTCCATCTGGTACAAAGGCCGGATGAAGCGTTGGGAGCCTACGTCGAGCGCTTTCAAGAGGAGGTGCTGCAAATCTAGGAGGTGGATAGCAACATCCTGTTGCTGGCCTTGACGTTCGGTATAAGGCAAGGCCTCTTCAAGTTGGAGCTCAGTAGGAATCCTCCCTATTCCTATGACAACCTCATTCAGAGGGCCAACAAGTTTGTCCGAGGAGAGGCGTCCAACCCTGAATTCTTGGCCAGGCTTGCTAGGGTGACCGTAGGTGAGGGAGAAGAGAGGGATAGGATCTCTGAGAAGAGGAAGAGAGAAGAGCCCCGGAGGGAGGAAAGGAAGAGGCTGGAGCGGCGCGAAGAAAGGAGAGGAGAAGAGAAGAAAAGGGAGGAGCCCCGGAGGCAGGAAGCCAGGAGAAGCGATGAGAGGAGGCCCATCGTGACCCCGGAGCGTCAGGAGGAGGAAAGGCGCTATCAGGTCCCCGTCAACCGGCCACCTTAGAGTCCGGCTGGACGACACCAGCGTCGGGATCAAAGGGGAGGATCCCCGGAGATAAGACCCTTTCGCCAGTCGGAGAGGCGTCAGGAGAGGAGGAGAGACGAAGCGATGGCGGTAGCCGGGCGTGGCCGCCGTCAAGGAAGCAAGAAGTAGCGGCAGAGAAGGCATCAGGCAGAAGAGGTTCCCCTCTACTGTGACTTCCACCAGGCAGAAGGGCATGCGATGATGGCTTGCCCAGACTTTTTGGAAGCCAGGAGGAGGCTAGCAGCAGGAGAAGGTGGAGGGGAGCAGCGAAGAATCGAAGCCCCTGTCGAGCCGCCGGCAGTACAAGCCGTCGCTCGAAGGAGGAATGAAGACTGGGTCGACCAGGGAGGCCGAGGAGACCTGGTTCAGGGAGGCAGAGTCGGAGTGATCCACGGGGGAGCAGGGCTGGAAGCTTCCCGCAAGGGGAGCCTCCATCAGATCTATCGCAGGAGCGTCGCCTCAACCTCGCAAGCACCGCCTCCGATGGAGGAGATCACCTTCTCTGAGGAGGACATGTTAGGGAATGAGAATCCCTTCCATGATGCCTTCGTGATCCAAGCCGCAGTAGAAGACTTCACCGTTGATCGGATTCTGATCGATAACGATAGCTCCGTAAACGTCATTTTTAAGGGGACGTTTGACGGACTGGGAATCAGAGCAGCAAGGGTTCGGGCAGCCGATGGTCCCATCTTCGGCTTCTCCGGAGAGAAGAAAGAGGTGGAAGGAGGAGCAGATCTCCTTGTAACGCTCAGTGGAACCTCCATCAGGTGTCGATTTGTCATCGTCAACGCCCCGAGCTGTTACAGGGCTATCTTCGGGAGGCCACTTCTCAATGCCTTCAAGGCCGTCCCATCCTCCTACCATCAGTGCTTGAAGTATTGTAAGGGAGATGTCTAGGTGAGGATCAGGATCGATCCAAGAGCCGCTCGGGAGTGCTATCTCAGCGCCGTCAGTACCATCAGCTGGATGGCTGACGCGGAAGAGTTCGGAAGGGTGTTGGAGAGCCCGGCCAGGCTGGAGGTGGCCGAAGAAATTGAAGAAATCGAGGTACTCTCCGCAGCAGGAGTACCTGGGTTGCTGAAGATCGGCGGGTCGCTGAAGATGGAGGAAAAGATCGAGATGGTGGCGTGTCTACAAAAGAACGTCAACATCTTTGCTTGGAGTGCCGCTGAGATGCCAGGAATCGATCCTGAGGTTGCATGCCATCGCCTCAACTTGGATCCCACGGTCCAGCCCGTCCGCCAGAAGAAGAGGAGGAACGCCACCATCTTGGCCAAGATGATCTGGGAGGAGGTGAAGAAGCTGCTCGATGCAGGCTTTGTATCGGAGATCCAGTACCCAGGCTGGGTCTCCAATGTTGTAATGGTGAAGAAAGCGGGGGGTAGCTGGAGGATGTGTGTTGATTTCTCTTTGATGAATAAAAGCTGCCCTAAGGATTGTTATCCCCTGCCTCGAATCGACGCGCTGGTTGATTCAGCCGTCGGTTTTTCTGTGATGAGTTTCCTTGATGCGTTTTCAGGATACCACCAGATCCGGATGCATCCCCCCGATTGCCGTGATGTCTCCTTCATCACCGATGATGGCTGCTACAGCTACAAAATAATTCCCTTCGGGTTGAAGAATGCGGGAGCTACCTACCAGCGGATGATGGACCACATCTTCAAGGAGCAGAAGGGGAGGAACCTGGAAGTGTATGTGTACGACCTCTTGATTAAAAGCAAGAGCGTCCAGGAACACGTAGCTGATCTAGTGGAGACCTTCGCGGCGCTGAGGAAATTCAAGATGAGAATTAATCCGGCGAAGTGCGTCTTTGGAGCTGGAAGAGGAAAGTTCATGGGGCATCTCCTTGCCCCGGAGGGAGTAGAGCCTAACCCCGACAAGGCTAGGGCGATCCTGGAGATACCGTCCCCAAAGACAATGAAGGAAGTTTAAAGGTTGACAGGAAGGCTGGCGGGTCTTAGCCGCTTCCTATCGAAGGCCGGGGAGAAGTGCTCTCCATTCTTCAAGACACTCCGCAAAACTGAAAGTTTCGAGTGGTCCGAAGGATGTGAGAAGGCGTTCGCAAGACTGAAGGAGCAGTTGACTCAGACACCTCTCCTTCAGAGCCCGAAGGAAGGCAAAGACCTGCTTATCTACCTGGGAGTAGGAGCAGAGGCAGTAAGTTCTGTGTTGATCTGAGAAGAAGGAAGGAAGCAGCTGCCCATCTACTATGTCAGTCGGGTGTTGAAGAAGGCGGAATTGAAATATCCGATCCTGGAGAAGCTTGCTTTCACCCTGGTGGTGTCGGCACGGAAGCTCCGGCCTTACTTTCAAGCTCACTGCATCCGGGTTGTGACTGATCATCCTCTCCGAAATGTCCTAGAGGGAGTGGAGCATTCAGGGAGGTTAGCAAAATGGTCGGTAGAACTCAGCGAGTTCGACATTTCCTTCTCACCCCGGGTGGCGATCAAGGCCCAGGCGGTAGCAGACTTCTTGGCTGACTTCTCGGTGGAAATGGAGCCAGGGGAAGCAGCTCTCAATCCAATTCCATGGAAGATGTTCGTGGACGGAGCTTCGGGCAGAAGTTCTGTGGGAGTGGGCATCGTGCTCGTCAGCCCACAGGGAACAAGGAACGAGCAAGCCGTCGAGATCCTCTTACCCGTCATAAACAACCAAGCAGAGTACGAGGCCATAGTGGCAGGCTTGCGCCTTGCCAAGGAGTTAGGGATCCGTGATGTCCAGGCTTTCACAGATCGATGGTGGTTGCGTCGCAGATTCGAGGAGAGTTCGAGGTGCGCGACACCATCTTGCAGAAGTACTTAGTAAAGGTTAAAGGGTTGATTGGAGGCTTCCAGTCCTTCTTCATCGAGCATGTGCCAAGAGAGGAGAACTCGGCAGCAGATCACTTAGCCAAGTATGGGCCGAAGGCTGGAGGAACCATTACCGAGCTATTCCGCCCATCCATTGAAGAGGGAGAGATTATGGAAATCGAGCAGCGCCCTTCATGGATGGATCCCTTTGTGGCCTTCCTGGTCAGCAGCCAGCTCCTAGTGGGCGAAGGGGATCAAAGAAGATTTCGATACAAGGTGACATACTATTTACTGCAAAGCGGAGAGCTGTACCGCAAAACCATCTCAGGCCCCCTGCCCAGATGTGTCTCAGAAGATGAAGTACCCCGAGTGTTGGAAGAGATCCACTCGGGAGAGTGTGGAAGCCATTCTGGTACTCGCACTTTAGAGCAAAGGATCCTGAGGCAAGGTTACTTCTGGCCTACTATCCGAAAGGATGCTGAGACCTTCTCGAAGAAGTGTCAGAAGTGCCAACTCTTCGCCCCCCTTCAGTTGCAGCCAGCCCAGCAGCTCCGATCGATCACTGCCCCATGGTCGTTCGCCATCTGGGGGATGGACTTGATCGGCCTTTTCCCTCAAGCAAGTGGCCAAAGGAAGTTCGTTCTCGTCATGACCGACTACTTCTCCAAGTGGATCGAGGCCAAAGCTTTGGCCAAGACCACCTCTCAAGTCGTGAAGAACTTCATCTGGGGGGAGATCGTCTGCAGATTTGGAATCCCTCTCGCCATCGTCACCGACAACGGTCCCCAGTTTGTCAGCTTAGAATTGGATGATTTTTGCAGGCAGCTGGGAACTGATCTTCGATTCGCCTCCGTACACCATCCCAAGAGCAATGGTCAAGTGGAGGCCGCCAACAAGCTGATCATCAATCTGCTAAAAAAGAAAGTGGAGAACTTGAGAGGTAGTTGGGCGGACCAGCTCCCCTCGGTCCTATGGGCTTTGAGGACCACTCCTAGCTCAGCCACCGGGGAGACACCGTTCAAGCTCTCTCACGGGTCGGAAGCTCTCATTCCAGTAGAGTTTGAAGTCAGAAGCCCAAGGGTGGTAGCCGCCGAAGACGGGAACGAAGAATGGCGATTAGAGAATGAAGAAGCGCAGAAACTATCCCTCGACTACATAGAAGAGCTGCGGGACCTGGCCTCAGCTAGGCAAGAAGAGATCAAGCGCCGAATGGCAAGACATTTAGACAAAAATGTCCCCCTCAAGCACTTCCAAGCAGGTGACCTGGTCCTAAAAAAGGTGGACGCGGCAGGAAGGTCAGCAGCCGTCGGGAAGCTTAACCCAAACTGGGAAGGACCCTTCATCATCCAGGAAGCACTCCTAACAGGAGGGTAGCGCTTGCAGAACCAGGAAGGCGAGCTGCTGGGGAACACTTGGAGCGGCGATGACCTGAAAAGGTTTTATCCCAAAAAGGGAATGTACATGCCCCCCTTGTAAGTTCATTTATGTATAAATAGAAACTTACATCTCCCTGAAATATGGGATGAGGCAGTCCTTCCTATCCCAGAGAAGTCTTTTAAGAAAGGAGGCCAGTGAAGTCGATCTCCACGCTAGGTTGGGAAATGAGCCTCTGACTTAACCCTCGTAAAAACTCAGAACGGATGATGGGACAGTGCCTCGGGTGTGCGTTCCCTTAAGTCCAAGCCTTTGCAATGGCGGCCGAGATCAGCTCCCCCCCGCACGTTGGTCGCGGTTCCCACCGACCGCACGTTTCGTCTGACTGAAGAGATTACTAGGAAAAAGTCTGGACGCCGACCTCCCGATTCGGCGAAGAGATGATCGATTTAACTAGCTCGGGGGACCCTTAAGTAAAGGTGTCGTGTACCCTCGAGAGCTGAAGCTCACAACAAAGCAATCCATTTCCTAAATTATTTTGTCCGATCATGCGAGTTGGTGTGCTTAAGTGTGCTTAACTCCCTGCTAAATTATTGAGCAATAGGAAGCAGGTTTGATCCACATCCAGCATCCAAGTAGGATGGAGGCCTCGGGATGGTGTGTCCTCTTGGAACTCCCCGACTGCCACTCCCTGCTTGACGTCGTCCTGCATCAACATTCGATGCCGCAAGTTGGAAAACGAGCCTCCGATTTAACCCACGTAAAAACTCAGAACGAATGATAGGACAGTGCCTCGGGTGTGCTTTCCCTTAAGTCCAAACCTCTGCAATGACGGCCGAGGTCAACTCCCCCCTTGCACGTTGTCCGCGGTTCCCACCGACCGCACTTCTCGTTCGACTAGAGAGATTACCAGGGGGAAGTATGGAAGCCGACATTCCAACTTGGGAAAGGGCAAGACCGATTCGACCGACCAAAGAATGGAGACATTCTGGCATCCAAGTAGGATGGAGACCTCGGGACGGTGTGTGCCCTTGGACCTCCCCGATCTCCATTCCCTACTTGACGTCATTTTTCGTCGACATCCGGCATCCAAGTAGGATGGATGCCTCAGGATGATATGTCCCTCCAGACCTCCCCGACTGCCATTCCCTATCTCTTTTCCCTTAAAAACCTCATTATTATTAAGTGATCCTAATGAACTCTTCACCAGGTACAAGGCAAGGCCTTGAGAACATGAGTCCCTCGGGACCCTCCAAGTGCCCCTCACAGCTCGACTTTATCAAAAGGTACCCTTGAAAAAAGGCGAGTATGCAGGTGCGAGTACTTAGGCGAGTATACACGAGCGAGCATGTAGGCGCAGGTATGCATAAGCGAGTATCCACATGCGAGCAGTAACAAAAAACGAGCACTCAACCTCGCCTCGATCCTAAGAGCCTAGCGAGCACTCAATCTCACCTCGAGCCTAGGAGCCTAAGCAACATTCAAGAAAGTAAGCAAATACAGAAGAAACAAACGAGCAAAAAACCTTGTCCTTTCATTTATATGTTTGGTATAAAATACAAAAAATCTTCAAAAGGGTTTACAAAAGGTCGCCGGGCGAGCAAAAAAGGTGCCCAGGCGATTAGGCGTCATCCTCGCCATCAATATCTGCATCTGGATCATCGTCACCATCATCATCATCCTCGTCCTCAGAATCATCATCCTCGGAGTCACTAGACAGCTGGGGAGATACTCGCAAGGAGAGACATCTCCAGTTAGTCGCCCGATTGAAGATGAAGAACGAGTATAACGAATATTCGCGCGGTAGGTTACCTTCGCCCAGGAACACCTCAGCGAGTTCGTCTACTCGCCTCCTCCAGAACACCACGTCAAGGCGGCGATTCTTGAAGGACTCGAGCAGTTTCTCACCATTCTCACTTATGAGAGAAGCCCCGAAGACGCTCTCCGGCAGCTGGAAGGACTTGTCAGGAATGGCCTGGAAGTCGCCATTTATGACGACTAATCGCTCTCCCCAGCGATGATTCTTCTTCGCCGTGCCGACCAGCGTGCAGACATGGCTGCACAGGAAGACGACGCCCTCGCTAGTCGCCATGAAGTGTAATACCTGTCAGAAGACGGAGAGGTCGAAGGCGATCCCCTGGTCGCGCAAATAGCAGAGGAACCCCACGATCATCGCCACTCCATTGGGGTTGATCTGGGCAGGGACTATCCCAAAGTAGCGGAGTATCTGGCAGAACTCCGTCCACAATGGTAGTCGCAAGCCCACCTCAAATTGGCGAGTAGGGAACACCTTCTCAGTGGTTAAGACGGTGTTTAGTCGCTCGCCCTGGCGAGGAAGTCGAGCGACAAACCCCGGCGGGATGTACTTCGCCGAGAATATCTCCAAATCTTTCTCGGTTGTGATCGATTTCTTGAAGGTGGTCATCGCGAAGTTCTTGGCGTGATTGGCACGCCGAATGGTCGTCTCTTCAGTCATCTTCGAGGAAAGAAGGAAAGAAGGGCGAGTCTCAGAGAATGCGAGAAGAAGACAAGAGGATGGAGGATACTCGCGTGTGAGCTAGAAGATCGCCGAAAGCGTAATTAATACTCACCCACCCCCTATTTATAGTAGTCGGGTAGCTTGGCTTATCAAGCACGACGGCGTGATTAAGAATAAGGGGGTGGCAAGTATTAAGTTAAGGTCGCCGACTCAGCAGCGCGCGTCAGAAGGGTGCCAACTTCCAAAGCGCGAAGACCTACAAGAAGAAGCATGAAAAAGTTCTCCAGGTGCAGGCGACATTCAGATATTACTCGCCAAATTAAAGAAGATAGAAAAAATCTGACAAAAACCATCACAGAAAAAAAAAGCAAAGCAAGTAATAGAGGGCGAGTTTCCAATACTCGCCAAAGTAATATTACATCAGTAAATAATGGTTCAGAGCTACAGGAATGCTCGCCCAAAGGCGATCAAGCGACTACAAAGAAAAAAGAGGAAAAAGACAGCAGCTAGGAAGGCCCCTGGAGATTCGCCTGAGGATCCTGAGGCTGAGGATGTCGCCCGACCCAGCCCAACTGCGAGCTCGCTTGAAATGCTCGAAGGCTACGGTCATCGCGTCCTCGGCCTGCCGCAGCTGGTCTTCAATCCTCGCCAGCCAACCAACCGAGCCCATACTCACGCGCATCCCTACCATCTCGTCATGGTGCAGCTGCTGGCGATGTTCGAGCCTCGCAACTCGACGTTCCAATTCGCTGACAGTATGAAGGCGAGATTCTGCACTAGACATGCGAGTATCAAACTCTTCCAGCCATGATACTCGCACCTCCAACTCAGTCAAGCGACGATGAGCGTCACTGCTCGCCAGGCGCTCAACCCGCGACTCCATCTCAGTCATGCGGCGATGAGGCTCACTGACCGCCAGGCGCTCTAACTTCGCCTCCAAATCCAGGATCGCGCGAGTAGCCCTCTCCTGGTACTCGCGAGAAGGAAGCCCAACAGCGTCGATCAAGGCTCCTATGGGAGTACGAGCGCGAGATGCAAAAAAAGGTAAGAACGTCAGAGCTTTGACGACGAAAGGAACAAAGTAAAGACAGTGGCGACTATCGAAGATAGCGACCAAGTACCTAGCCGAGGACTGCGAGAGTGATGGCGAGGAGAGCCCCTTCCTCGCTGAGGAGACACGCTGCGGTGGTGATCACCTCGCCGAGCAGAATGGGACCCAGCGATCTGACCCTGGCTAGGAGGCGCGTTCCCTAGACCAGCGACTATCAGACGTTCGCCCTCCCCCCCTCGGGAGAAAGAAGCCCGAAGGGCCCTCAGTCCCGCCACGACGCGAGGATTCGCCCTGGTAGGTTGAGGGAGCAGTAGAAGTCGAAGGACGCTGCTCGCCCTGAGTAGTCGCAGAAGGAGGAAAAGGAGGAGGTGGCAGAAGCCCACCCACGGGCAGCTGCGAACTACTCGCCAGCCCCAAGGATTGAAGAGGCGGTGGTGGCGGAAGCACGCTGCCCGCCAGAGGAGCCTGTTGCTCGCTCATCGGCCTCTTCTTCAGCAAAGAGTTGTGGAGAACTCGCGTCGAACGCCCACCACCCCTAGGCGAGATCATGGGAGACGATCTCAGAGGAGGTACGGCCAGAGGATCCTGAGCACCGATGGTAGATGAATCTGCGAGCATAAAAGAGGCATTTAGCATTACAAGCCAAGTTGAGACTAATCAAGGAGGTGGCGAGTGAGTAGCTCCCACCTCGCGCAGGAGCGAGATTCTCTGGTTGATTCTGGGCCGAGGTTCCAGGCATGCTCGCCACCTCGGCGACATTTGGAGCAGGAAGATCAGCGGCCGGCGAGTTGCCCTCGTTAGAAAGCCCCATCTCGTCCAGCAGCTGCTGGTGTTGGTTGCCCAAAGGGGCGGTGACATCCTCTCCAACGGCTTTCTCCTTCTCCTGCTTCTTCTTCTTCTTCTTCGCAAGCCTCTTCCTCTTCTTGGTAGCGAGGAAGTCATCAACCTCGGGACCTAGGCGTGGAGGGATAGAGGGAACATCGAACATGCCCACAAGACCAGCCATGGTACCCTTAGCTTCTGCAGCATAGTCGCGCGCCATCTTGAGCGAGTTCAGAAAAGTCGTGCCACCAGAGACCCCTGCCCCTCTATTTATAGAGTTCGAGTGTCGGCCAGCAAGATGACGAGTATAATCCAATAGTCGCAAATAGGGAATCTCGTCGAAGGAAGGTTGGATGATTCTTTCTGAGCAACTACATGACTCGCAAAGAGCGGGGATTGTGTACAACCCTCATTCTCCGAGTGTGGACCCACCCAAGGCCACGTAGACAGAAGTCAAAGGTCAAAGGGTCAACACAGAGACCAGCAGTCCAAGGCAGAAGCAGAAAAGACCCTGGCGAGTATGCAGTTGATACTCGCCAGATAGGCGAGTATTGACCAGAGGAGTTCGTCGAGCGCAGGAAAGCAGCAGAAGACCTAGGTGAGTATTGGCCCAGCGTGTGCGAGCAGCACCCAATACTCGCCAGATGGGCGACTATGGCATAAGTACTCGCCGAGTATCCCATAGTCGCCGGATTGGGGGCTGGGCTATAAAAATCCCCCCTACCCTTTGGTTTTCCTATAAATAGGACCCCAGGGGTACTTGGATTGGCACCTGGACTTGAGCTTTTGGACCCCGATTTCCGAACTCTCGAGCCCATCACCCTTGCTTTTATCCAAGTCGGTGCCTTCCCTGTACCAAGCTTGGCCACTTTGGTTTTGGAGGGGAAGACTCTCTTGAGCTTCTGGGTACGTGGTGGGACCTCCCTGCCGCAGCACCCGGGGTCCTGTTTGTTGCTCTTCTAGCTTCTTCGTCATTGCCAACCAAGTCATCTCGTTGGACTGCTGGGCGAGTAGCCTCCGGCTGCATCGGTCCGAATTTTGAGGTCGGGATTTTTCTAGCGTCAACACCTGGAATTAAAATGGTCTATTGAGGAAAGCAATGCTGGCATGGCCGCACCTGCCCTTTAGATCATCCAAATTATATCTATCAAGCTCTTATTATAAAATGGTGGTCCGAGGTTATTGAAAACCGCTAGTTTTTCTATATTGGATTGTCGAGCATCGGGTGGTCTGATGTTTTTGAAGATCGTCAGTTTTCTGTATTGGATTGTTGCATGGGGCGGTCTGAAGTAACTGAGACTGCCATCTAAAAGTCTTCAAGATCTTAACTTTCAAATGGTCAAATTTTACAGCGTGTTTGTGCTTCCAAGCCAAGGAAGGGACAGTCTGAATCATTGGAAGATCGCCGTTCTCGCTCTCATTAAAGGCTATTCAGGGATCGCATGGATTATGACTTTTTATCTCTAAAAATCTTGCAGATTCAAGATTGCCAGTTTTAAGGGCAGCCTGTGAAACTTTGAAGATCACATTCTATATTTATTCTGTTGGAACCTTAGCTTTTGATTTGAGTTAGGATCCATCCCTTTTGTTAATAATTCATCTAATAACTTAGATCAATTAAGAAAACATAAATTAAATATGATGCGATCGAATCGGAGAATATACATAAGCAAATAATATAAGCTCTCTGCGTTCGACAAATGTCGAACAACGCTCGACAAATTCAAGACAGACAGCGCTCGACAAATTCTAGTCAGCCAGCGCTCGACAAATTTCCATCAGAACAGCGTTCGACAAATGGCGAACAGCGCTCGACGAATTCAATCAGAATAACCTCAGCGGCCAGGAATTCTCTGAACGGCGCTCGACAAACTCAAGCCAGCGGTCGACAAATCTATTTCAGAACAGCGCTCGACGAAAACGTTATCAACAACATTATTAAATCAATTTATACTGCTCGACTAACATTATTATATTATTATTCATGCTTTTCTGATGTAGCCGTTGCAGGCAATAAAGATTATACTCGTTTGCTGAAGAGTCAAAGACGGCAACACCTTTTCCCAAGGAATCAAATTAAAGAGACTTTATCTCTTTCCATATTCCCTAGCAAGAATTCAAAAAGGACTTCTCAGATTATATATATATAAGAGAAGAGCAGAAATAGATATATATAGAGAGACACAAAAATACAGAAGTAGATTAAGTTTTGTTTCACATCTTCTTTCTGTCTAACTCTTTCTTTGCAGATCATCAATACCCTGAGACACCAATCTAGATCAATTGCTCAGGGATCTAAACTGCAAGAAGAAAAGAGGAGAATCACAATCTAGAGAAGAAGCTCAATCCACAAGCTGTCAACAACTTCAATCAGACAGGGGGAGCCTTCTTCAACATCATATTCAGATCCATTCAACTTCAAATCAGGATCTTCAAGAGTCTTCTTATACAGAGAAGAGCATTACAATATCTGTTTTTCATTTTACTTCCTTACCCCATCCTGTACAGGGTTATAACTCTCTTCAAAAGTTAATCCCGGTGACAGGGCACCTTAGCAAAAACCTGCATCTTGGTTAGAGCACCTTATCAACAGTTCACTTGGTGTGTGGACACATTATCAAAAACCCCTTGGTGTGAGGGCACCTTATCAACAACCTCCTAGTGGATTCCTACCCGTGGGTAGAAGAGTAGACGTACCCAGTTGAGGGGAACTACTATATATTTTGTGTCATCTGTTGATTGTTTGTTTTATCTTTTTGTTTTACTTCCTGCGTTGTGCACTTTAACTGTTTGGTTTTATTACTCATACAGAAATCAGCAAACTCACTTATATATAAATAGATATATACTTTGAAAGTAAACTTAAACAAGATCTTTTAATAAGATAAATAAGAACTAAACCTCCACTTTCAATTGGTATCAGAGGGGTGTTGATTCTTTACAGGCTAACACCTGAATCACAAAGATTAATTAGTTCTTATGTTTTAATTCATGGCACAAGCAGATTATTTAATCACTAGTCCACCTATTTGCAACTTGGATATATTTTCTTTATGGCAAGTTAGAATTAAGCTATATATGAATGCCATAGATGAAGAAATTTACAAATCTATTTTGACAGGACCTCCTCTCATATCATCAAAGGCAGTTACACATGCATTACCTAGTTCCACGGGTCTCAAGTCCCCTTCGAGAGCAATGAAAGGGCATGTCTATGTTGGCGCTGATATATCTTCTTCAAAGAAAACTACCAAAATAAAACGTGACAACAAAGAGACTGATGTCACTGCCCGTGTTTGCAAAATGAAGCCAAATAAATTCAAAGATGGTGTTGATGATGGGCAGACTGATAAATATAAAAGACCTTCCCCATCTACAGAACCTTCCCCATCTTCAGACTACTCAATAGATGTAGATACAAAAGTTATGCAGATTTTAACTCAATCAGTGTCAAAAGACATTCTTCAAAGAGTTGAAGATTGCACTTCTGCAAGAGGAATCTGGAACTCCCTCTCTAGGATGGTAAATGAACCCTCTTCTTCCATTACTTTAACTAAATGTATTTATGATCCAGAACCATCAATAAATCTGAGTGAAGAAGAAAAAGAAAAGGAGCACAGAGCTAGAGCTTTCTGCATGATGGCCATAAATGGATAATACCAAAATCCAAATACAGAAGCAGAATTAGGAAAGGTAAATGAGGTAATAACACATCATAACTCTACCTCTAAAACTATTTTTAAAATAACAATTACAGATTTAGTAAAATCGAACAAAGAAATTAAAAAGAAGTTAACAAACATAAATTATTTAACTTCTGAAAATAATAAACCTAAAGAAAATACAAAAGCACAAAATAAATCAATTAAGACTAATTTACTTAATGATTATCAAGAAAACTTTAAAATAGTTTCAAACATATATTTTAATGACTACAAAAGAAAACTTTCAATTAGTATCAAAAATCAGATTTTAAAGTTCTTAAGACATATATTTCTAAAAGAACTTTCAAATGGTATTAAAAAGTTTTTTCACCATTAAACTCCATTCCTAATTAAATAAGCAAGCATAAAACTCATTTGAATATTAATGTCAGATAACTTCAATATTCTTACAGACCTTCTCCAAATTATGTTGAGCATTCTACTGTAGTTGCATTGATTAGAAATAATCAGAAGCACTGAGTGTGAGTCTCTTCTGATAAGGGGATTCTTAAGAAGGAAGGTATCAGACAAAGATTCCTTAGAATCCATTAAAGGTTGCTGCAATTGAAAATTTTAATTCAGATCCTTAGAAATCAAAGTCTAGGAAAGCAGAGTTTAAGAATATTAAAACTCAAGTGAGAGAGAAAAGGAGAAAATAAAAATTTAAAACTGTCGGCATCCTAAACTAAATAGGGGGAGACCACCAGGCCACTAGTTTTAATTTGATCCCAACTCAAATAGGGGGAGATTGTTGGAACCTTAGCTTTTGATTTGAGTTAGGATCCATCCCTTTTGTTAATAATTCATCTAATAACTTAGATCAATTAAGAAAACATAAATTAAATATGATGCGATCGAATCGGAGAATATACATAAGCAAATAATATAAGCTCTCTGCATTCGACGAATGTCGAACGGCGCTCGACAAATTCAAGACAGACAGCACTCGACAAATTCCAGCCAGCCAGCGCTCGACAAATTTCTATCAGAACAACGTTCGACAAATGGCGAACAGCGCTCGACGAATTCATTCAGAATAACCTCAGCGGCCAGGAATTCTCTGAACGGCGCTCGACAAACTCAAGCCAGCGGTCGACAAATCTATTTCAGAACAGCGCTCGACGAAAACATTATCAGCAACATTATTAAATCATTTTATACTGCTTGACTAACATTATTATATTATTATTCATGCTTTTCTGATGTAGCCGTTGCAGGCAATAAAGATTATAGCCGTTTGCTGAAGAGTCAAAGACGGCAACACCTTTTCCCAAGGAATCAAATTAAAGAGACTTTATCTCTTTCCATATTCCCCAGCAAGAATTCAAAAAGGACTTCTCAGATTATATATATATATATATAAGAGAAGAGAAGAAATATAGATATATAGAGAGACACAAAAATACAGAAGAAGTAGATCAAGTTTTGTTTCACATCTTCTTTCTGTCTAACTCTTTCTTTGCAGATCATCAATACCCTGAAACACCAATCTAGATCAATTGCTCAGGGATCTAAACTGCAAGAAAAAAAGAGGAGAATCACAATCTAGAGAAGAAGCTCAATCCACAAGCTGTCAACAACTTCAATCAGACAGGGGGAGCCTTCTTCAACATCATATTCAGATCCATTCAACTTCAAATCAGGATCTTCAAGGGTCTTCTTATACAGAGAAGAACATTACAATTTCTGTTTTTCATTTTACTTCCTTACCCCATCCTGTACAGGGTTATAACTCCCTTCAAAAGTTAATCCCGGTGACAGCGCACCTTAGCAAAAACCTGCATCTTGGTTAGAGCACATTATCAACAGCTCACTTGGTGTGTGGACACCTTATCAAAAACCCCTTGGTGTGAGGGCACCTTATCAACAACCTCCTATTGGATTCCTACCAGTGGGTAGAAGAGTAGACGTACCCAGTTGAGGGGAACTACTATATATTTTGTGTCATCTGTGGATTGCTTGTTTTATCTTTTTGTTTTACTTCCTGTGTTGTGCACTTTAACTGTTTGGTTTTATTACTCATACAGAAATCAGCAAACTCACTTATATATAAATAGATATATCACTTACTTTGAAAGTAAACTTAAACAAGATCTTTTAATAAGATAAATAAGAACTAAACCTCCACTTTCATATTCATTTGAGAATTGGCGTCAACGAATTCACTCTCTATCTTAACAAGTGCTTAAAATCAGAGATCGCAAAAGTGATAAATGGCCTCGTGAAGAGATCAGGGATTCAACTTATTTATCTTATATGGGGGACTGCTGGTTATTACGAAAGATTCTTTTCTAAATATCTAAGGAATGACCTGAAGAGTTAAAGATCACCGACTATCTATTAAAGGGATGTATTTTTCAAGAAGCGGTCTCAATCGCGGAAGATCATCTCATGTTCCCGTTCGAAACTATTAAGGATTAACATCTATGAATTGACATTCTTATGAGATCTTAAAAGTCGTAGACCGCAAATATGATAAACGGTCTCATATAGGTATATTATATCTAGTAAGAGATCGTGTCCATCCTTAGCTCGCAATTCCATTCTATCTTGATTAGAACCAATACTTCACCGTCCGGTAATGCGATCTGAAAGACATGAGATCGCCGATATTGAATCGTTCAGTATGAAATATGCAGAGTAATTATCCTGAGTTGGGTAACATCTGGGGCATTGAGATCGAATGCCAGATCTATTTTATTACAACAAGATCGCAAATAATACAATCAATATTTGAAAGAAAGGTACGAAAAGCCATTCATTCACATAGAAGATAGGTATACCAAACTTCTACTCTTCTATTTTCAATAATTCATACATCAGTTCGCGCGGTCATAAAATTCGCAGACGCAAAAGTTAAAAATTACAAGTGGATCTACTGGCTTTTTGATCTTTTGGGAGATCGCTCGTCATCTGAAGAAGAGCCGGTCTCATCTGAGGATTCTTCTAAATCTCTGGCAGGAACTTTAGATCCCGAGCTTGAGTCCGCAGCAGAGCTTGTGTCATTACCAGCAACATACTAGCTTCCACTCATTTCATCAGTATTTCCTTCAATATCAACATTTGCTTCCTTTTCTTCTAGTTTAACGGAGGCCTCATCAGTCGTGATCGACTGTTCGTCTATTATCCTCGCAGCATCGGGGAAAAGATCGGCAAATTTGATATCTTTGAACTCTTCAGTAAGACCGCCGCGGTCGCGAAGTTCTGAAATCACTTGCTCGGCGGTCTCTTTTATATGATGCATCAAAGCGCTCTGGAATTCAGGATTATCTGGATCATATGCCGCTTCTTTTGATTGCTGCAGAGGAAAATTATTAGATCACACGGTCACGAAAAAGAAGCTAGATATCTTAAGTAAAAGTTCTTACTTTTCGCTCCTCATGCAATATTTTGATATCTTTCAGGGCCCTTCGCAAAGACCGCCCCATATGATGATTTAAGACCGTGCTCCTAGCGGTCGCTTGAGCGCAGGCGTCAGGAAGCAACTCGGTCTCTTATAGGCATCTTCAAGATTTTTCTTTCCATATAAAGTCGAGGTGACCGCAAAGGCATGGAGAGATAGTTTTCCGCTCCAAAGTGGGAGATCGGTGGACACCTTCATGGCTTTCCCTTTTGTGCTCCACCTAAGAAGGGGTTTTCCCTTGATATCTTTTTGCTTCTTCATAAACCGGCCAAGGGGAACTGATCGCTGGCGGTCTCAGACGCATCGCCAACCCCAGCGGTCTTGTGTTCTTCTTCCCTTCTCTTTCTTTTTTCTCTCTGAGTGAGCACCTCTTTAGCTGGTGCCACCGGGTCGGCAATAGGGATCGTGAAGGTCGCTGGAAAAGGAAAAAGTTAAAAAAATCAAGAATTTATAAAAGGACGGATGAGACCGCAGAAGAGACACTCACTTTCTGCCGGAGAAATCTCAGCGATCTCGGGCCAGATCACTAGATAGAGGATAAGGTCTAGCCGCTTGCCCGCCAGAAAAGCCAGAATGTCGAGCTCTTCTTTTGAGATCATCTTACTCTTCCTATAAGACGCCTTCAGCTCTGGGAGATGGTCGATTGTTCAGACCGCCTAGGTCGCCTTCGAAGACAAGGAACCTTTTCGTCCAGAAAGGAGCCTTATTCGGAAGATTCAAAACTTTTACTCCTTCGCACGAAAAATACATTAACCCCTTAAATTCTTCTTTCTTTTGTCCCTCTTTTAATATCTTTGCAGTAAAGGTCGCGCGGAAAAGTGCCACAGTGAACTTAATTCTTTCTGACCGCAAGTAATTAATAAAGATGTTGATGAGACCGATTGAGTTCGGAGGCAGCTGGGTGAGCACAAACCCGTAGTACTCCATTACTTCAAGAATTTCCCAAGGAAGGGGAAGTTTCAGCCCATAATCAAAGTGATCGAAGGGGATCACAATTTTGTTTTCCTCCCCAAAATTTAACCCTTCCTCCTTCTTAGGCAGTCTCACCACGATATGGTTTTGAACCATTTGCTTTGCTAAGAAAGACAAGTATTCATCCTTGGATAGACGGCTGGGTTTGTGAACCGCCCCCAAGAAGACTTCAGCAGAGGAAGTTCGCGCGGACACCATTATTACAGTTCGCTGAGATCGGTGCTTACGGTGCATTCGAAGAGTGAAAAGAAAATTTTCCATGGCCAGCTATTTATAAAAATCCGGAGATATTTTTGTAATGATGACTTCTCCAGAGACCGCCCAGTAAAATTGTTCAGACCGATGGAATACCTGCATAAGGTCAAAAATGTCGTTATATCTTTGGTCTCATCAAAGCGATACCACAGAGCCCCATAAGCATTACAAGCATAAAAACAGAAGCAAAATAAGTAGCACGCGATAATAAGAGATCGACATCATATCCCAAAGATCGCACAAATAAAAATTACCGTCAATATTCATATTACAACACATTCAACTTGTCCAGGTTTTTAGAAATTTAAGACCGCGTGAAGAAATCATCTATCTTCTATTCGGACGCTTCCTTCCTACAAAAGCTGCAACATCCTGCATTTCATTCACAGTGGCCAGAACGGACGCCAGCTATGATTGGCAGACATTGCAGCTCGATGAATTTTAGACATTTCTCTGTCCACCTGCTCCATAGGGATGACCATTATTTCTGAAGCCGGTCTCTCCTCCACGTGATCGCCAGAAGTCCCCGGCCTCATTGACATTTTTGAACGACCACCTCTCAAGATGGCGACCTCAGCGGACAGTGCTGCAGATTTTCCTTTGTAGTATTTATCATCCTTCTCTACTTTCCGAAGTGCCTGAACGAGCTCAGCATTCTTCTGACCGCACTCCTCGCGGACTCGTTTCTCATTAGCTCGCAACCTTTCTTCAAAATCGACAGTCTGGGCCCGAAGCTGATCGTCCCGAGCACGGAGTTGATCATTTTATGATCTCTCTCAAATTAGCATGGAGCGGACATCCTCAAACATTGGTTTAAGAATGTCAGCAAACTGAGCTAGAACCATCATCTCTTGCGGAAGGAGCTCTCCTTCCTCCGGAACCTCCGCGACCTCATCACCTGCGACCAGAAAAATTTCCAACAGTTAACTCAACTACAAACAGTTCAAAATAGAAGGGTTCGCTTAAAGAGAATACTTGGAAAGAAATCGAGACCGCAGTAATGCAAGGTACTTTCGATATCTTTTGTGACCGCGGGTTCTGCGGTCAGCAAAAGGCGGTCTGATCCCCTTAAGCACTCAAGGTCCATTCTTTCCAATTCCCTCTTTTGTGATTTCTCTCCTTCTTTTCTCCTCCTTTTTAACCCCGCATTGGTAACAAGAATATCATCTGTTTCAATAATGACGATCTCACGCCTTCTCTCTGAAGATCTAGGTCGAACAGCAGGCAGGGAAAGAAATTCCAACGATTTTGTAACCATCGTTTCCTTACCAGTTCGCAAGGTAGAGACCGCCGATGCTCGATCTGTCGCCGCTTTGCTTACTTTATCAACCTAAACATCGGAGGGGTTCGCCAGACTGCCAGAAAGAGCAGCTTTCTTTTCTTCCTCCCTCTTCTTCTCTGTAGCGAGCAGAGCAACGGTCTTCTTCTCCTCTTCCTTCTTCTTCTCCTCTTCCTTCTTCTTCTCTTCTTTCTTCCTCTCTGCAGTGAGCAGAGCAGCGATCTTCTTCTCCTCTTCTTTCTTCTCTTCTTCTTTCTTCTTCACTGCCGCGAGCAGAGCAGCTTTCTTCTTCTCTTCTTCTTTCTTCTTTGTGGCAAGCAAAGCAGCCTTTTCCCTCTCTTCCTTCTCATCTTTTGCCTTTAATCTGGCCGTCTCTGCGGTGATCTCCTTCTCCTTTTTGGCGACCTCCTTCTCTGCAGCAGCCACCTGAAGACGTTCAGATTCAAAAGGGTCTAGCACCTGCAAGATCGAACAAGAGAGGTCGTTAGAAGAATCTTCATCAATATAGACAATCAGCTCGGAGTCTGTTTCTCTTGAAAATGCTGAGAACGCAGAAGGGAGATAGAGACTGGCCTCACTACTTGTCTTCCCAGAAGCATTCTCGAGATTCTTAAGACCGCTGTTTTCAGGAAGAGTGATCGCCTCAGGAGCTATCACGCCTTTGCTTTCTTCATTCTTCTTTTTCTTGGCGAGTTTAACAGAGGAACTTAAGCTTTTTCTCTTTTTCGCCTTCGCAGCTTCTTCAGAATCAGCGATCTTCTGCTTAATTTTCTCAGCTTCAGCCTTCTTCTCACACATACCAGATATAATGGCTTCGGTTGAAGCGGTCTCGCCAAACGGGACAGCGGTCTGATCAAGAACCTCAGCAATTTTCTGGCAATATCGAAAGAAATAGAAAGGTCAGGAAAGTTTAGAACGGGAGGACCCAAAGAACTACTCGACAGATCGACAACGGCAGAGACCGGCAAGACTGTGTCCTCCTGCAAGTCGGGCTTTTTCTTTGGAGTTTGAGTGGTCTCCTTTGATGAGCCTGCCTCAGCAGGAATCTGAGCTGCTTTTTACGTTTTCTTCTGGCTGGCGGTCTCCTTTTTCTTCGTAGAAGCCGTTCCAGATGATTTCTTGCCCAGCCGAGATAGCACAGACACCATTGCGAAGATTGTTTTTGTGGAATTTTTGGTGATTGCTTGAAGTTCAAGCTCGATGTTCTTTTCAAAAAATTATGACTTCTGAAGTTCTAAAGTCGTATTTATAGAGCCCAGCGCATTTATAGTAGTTGCGGTCTCAGCGGTCAAAGAACATTTTCGAAGTTCCAGAGCAACTTAAAAATGTGTGGGGATAATATTTGCCCGGAATTCCCACGACCTCTTTTCTAGTCAGAAAGGACCCTTCCCAGCGATCTCATGTTTTGGAGACCGCCCAGATCGCCAGTTGCCCTCTCCCAGATTTTGTCCAAGTCCCAGGGGTCAGGCATCGAAGATCACCGAGACTGGGCGGTCTGCTTCATTTTCCTCTTATCTCTTCCCTAGTTCTCATGTATCTCAGGCAGCCCGTAATTTTTGGATCTGCCCGTTTGGGCAGCCTCCGCGTATATAAATAGAGGGGTAGGGGTACCTGAAAAGGGACTTTTGCTTCGAGCCTCCAGCTTACAACCTGTGTAAGCGGTTTCAATTTTTGTCACTTTTCTACCTCTCCCCTGACCAGTTTTTGACCCCCCTTTGTAATCTTTTTTTGAGATCAATCAAAGAAGTTTTTCTCAGAGTTCCCTTTTCTGACATCATTCGTCCTAAGTAACCTACACTCCACAGTTCTTTTCTCTCTTCTTTTAAGTGTGAGTCTTGGAGGTACATTTTTTGTACCAACACGAGGGACAGGCCCTTACGGCTATAGGGGGAACAGGTCCCGAAGTCGACGGTGAAGAGCGCTAGTTTTCAAACCGAGGATGACTGCACGAGGGACAGGCCCTTACGGCTATAGGGGGAACAGGTCCCGAAGTCGACGATGAATAGCATCTGTATTCAAACTGAGGATAACCATACGAGGAACAGGACCCTACGGTTATATGTCTTATTATGGCGGTTAAAAAAACATGTAACATCATTTTTGTTTAAACACAGGTGTTAGTACTAAAACATAGTTTTCATCGCATAAAGATAGTTTGCGCGCGTGAAAGCTCGCGGTTTTCTACATAACAAGAAATATAAGTTTACTGATAAAAATGACGCAAAGTTTTGCGCGTTCCACGTGCGTGGCGGGGTCTTTCCTTTTTCCATTCTGAGCTTGTACGTCCTGGGTTTCACGACTGTCGTAACAATATATGGTCCTTCCCAAGTTGGCGAGAGCTTGTCTCTTTGTGGGCCTTTACCAGACTCTTCGATGCTTCGTATGACGAGATCTTCGACATTGATTGGCCTGGGATTTACCTTACGATCGTAGAGTCGGGCTACGTGCCTTTGGTAGACAGCGATGTGTTGGGCCGCCGTGTCCCTGACTTCGGTGACTAAGTCAAGGTTTTCACGGAGCAGTTTGAAAGATATGGGTTGTCTATAATCTACACCTAGAGGGGGGTGATTAGGTGTTGTCAATATTCTTTGCTACTTTAAAGTTTATCTATTACAGCACAAGAGCAACACAGAAAGCACGCAAAATTTATAGTGGTTCCCTACAAGACAGTGTGTCTAGAAGTAGTCCACTGTCCCTCCCACCTATCTAGCAGTGTGCTAGACTAGCCAACTTCTCCAAAACTCAGATCCTTTCCACTATACAACAGATCTTACAACTCAGATTACAAAGGATCCTACCTCAGCCCTTCACACAGAAAGGCTCACACTCAGGTTATACCAACCTTACAATAATTTTCTCAGACTTTACAAGTCCTACCAAGCACTCAGATCTGTACCAAGATCCTACCAAAACTCAGGCTAACACAGAGCCCTACAAAGCTCAGGCTCACAAAAAACCCTACCAATCTCAGGCTCACACAGAATCCTACCAACTCAGATCTGTTACAAGATCCTACAAGCTCAGGCTCACAAAGAACCATACAGAATAATACAGAAAGGTTTGCTGTTGTAGAAGAAAAGACTTCAAGATGAAATCTTTGAAATGGCACGTCTTCTTCTTCTTCTTGCAATAGTAAGCTCAGAGATCTTGTGAATCACTGAACCTTTGTTTAGAATCTTCTTTAGACCTACACAGCACAGCAGTGAAGTCTTCTTCTTATTGACTCTTTTCCTTCTCTTCTGGAAGTATATGTGAGAATAAACTTGAGATAGAATACTTGAGCAAGCGTGTCCTGTAGATAAAAACAATGTCTCCTTTTATATTACTCTGCAATTTTGCATAAAATCCCTTATTGATTATTCAGTAATTAATTTTCCCGTTTGAAACGTTTGACAAACTTCGTATAATATTTCATCATAAATGACTTGCCGATCTTGAAACCTGCAGAATATATAAGTAATAATATTCTTCCTTAAATACTGTGCAACGGCTATATTCTGTAGAGAATATATCATTTATTACTCCTTGATTGGTGTGCAAGATAGGCGGCGTGCACATTCCCTGAATATCAATTTCCAAGAACGTCTGCGCATTAAATGCGGCTCTGTAACTGTCAAGGCGATAATATTCCTTCAAGACGATATCGTCTTGATCAATGTAAACGACAGATATTCTTTACGACGATATCGTGGACATACTTCCTTCTTCAAGACTATACTTGATATCTCAACGATATTGCTTCTTCTAGATGATATCGTCGAGATGTTTCTTTTTATAAGACTTAGACTTATTCATCAGGCTGACAGACTTTCTTCAAGACGATATCGTCTTGATCTTCTAGACGATATAAGGTCTTCAAACCGATGTCTGTCTACATGAACCTTTCTTCATGACTTAATGAGTTATGTCTTTAATCTTTAAGGCTATACCTCTTCTTCAAGACGACATCGTGGATACATCTTAGCTTTATCCACGATAAACTTTCTTCAACTTTCAGGACTATACATTTTCTTAAGGACGATATCGTCGAGACATCTGAACTTAGCTTTATCCACGATAAGCTTTCTTCAACCTTCAAGACTATACATCTTCTTCAAGACGATATCGTGGAGATATCTGAACTTAGCTTTATCAATGATAAGCTTTCTTTAAGACGGTATCGTCGGAACTTCCTCGACGATATGCTATCTTTCTCAACGATTCATCTGTTGTGTCTTGAGACAATATTTTACTTAGTTAGTTTTCATTACTTTTACAGTCTTGATACTAATGATGTAGTTTTGATATTATCTCAACGATATATCCAGTCCTTGATGATTTTGGACTTAGAAAATTACTGGTCATATGGTTTATCTTCTTCAGTCATGAATAAAATATACCATCAAATACATAGTGCATTTATCATTGATCTGAGCACTTCTTCAAATCAGGAATATTACTGGGCACAGTTCCCAACACAGTTCCTCGTTCTTTCGGGGTTGAAGTTCATTACCCGTATACTGGGGATGCCGATGTCTAAGGGAATGATTGCCACTGCGTCGTAACAGAGGTTGTACGGGGTTTCTCTGGTCGGAGTCCTTTCTGTGGTGCGGTAGGCCAATAGTATATTTGGAACCGCGTCTACCCACTGCCCCCTGCTTCCTGCAGGCGAGTCTTGAGCCCCTTAAGGTTGGTGTGGTTCGTTGCTTCTATCTGCCCGTTTGTTTGTGGGTGAGCTACAGTCATATGGCGGAGGTTGATTTTCAGGTCCTCGCACATCCTTTTGAATGAATTTCCCGTGAATTGGGTGCCATTGTCGGTGATGATCACTGCAGGAATTACAAAGCGACAAACAATGTTTTTCCACACAAATTGTTTGGCATTTTCTTCTATGATTTTGACGAGAGGCTCTGCTTCTACCCACTTGGTGAGATAATCAATAGCTATGATGATGAACTTCCTCTAGACATATGTCATAGGGAGGGTATCAAGTAGGTTGATGCCCCATTGAGCAAATGGTCAGGCGCCTTGGAGTGTTGTGAGGGAAACTGGAGGTTGATGAGGGATGTTTGCATGGAGCTGACAACTCTTACACCTTTGGATGAATTCAACTGCATCCTTTTTATTGCAGCCAGTAGAAACCCTGACGCATGATTTTTTGAACTAGAGCCCTTGCGCCCAAGTGCTCCCCGCAGATGTTGCCGTGAACTTCCTTCAAGGTGTACTCTGCTTCTACTGCTGGGAGGCATTTCAGGTAGGGCCCAGAGAAGGCCCGCCTGTAGAGCTACCCTTCTATGATGATGAAGGAAGCGACTCACATTCATAGTCGTCGTGCCTCTATGCGATCGTCGGGCAGGTCTCCACATTTAAGGTAAGCTCGAAGGGGGTCATCCAAGATACTTCCCCTTAGCTGATTTTGGAGATCTCCCACGTCCCCTAAATGCTAGGGGTCATTATGACTTCAATGCACCGCCGCCGAGATTGATAGTTAGAAGGAGAGGTCGCAATTTTGGAGAGTGCGTCGGCTCTTGAGTTCTGCTCCCCATGGATGTGTTAGACTTGGTACGTGGGTATTTTTTGGAGGAGAGACTTTACGAATGTGAGTTATTGCGCCATCTGGTCACTCCTTGCCTCATAGTCCCCCTCAATTTGCGAGACCACCAGCTGTGAATCGGTGTAGATGGTCAAATTATCTGCTCTAAGGTCGATGGCAAGCCGGAGGCCGGCGATCACGACCTCGTATTCGACGATGTTGTTAGTTGCAGGGAACTTCAGCCTGAGGCCGTACTCCAAAGTGATATCTTCTAGACTGACTAGGAGCAACGCTGCTCCTGCTCCTTCAGTCGTAGAGGCCCCGTTAACGTAGAGAGTTCATCGAGCGGCGGAGGTGTCTTTGATGGGGACGACCTTTGGCGGGAGGGTGTTTTCCATGATGATGTCAGCGAGTACTTGAGATTTGATGTTTGACCGAGGTAGGAATTGGATATCAAACTCTCCTAGCTCGACCGCCCACTTTACCAACCTTCCAGTTACTTCCGGCTTTTGGAGGATGGCTCGTAACGGCAATTGGTTCAACACCTTTATCGTGTTGGCCTAGAAGTAAGGTCGAAGTTTTCTTGCGGAAAAGACAAGAGCGAAGGCCATTTTGTCAGCCGCCGAATATCTGGTTTCAGTGTCAGTTAGGACTTTACTGAGGTAGTAGATGTGTCGTTGGACTCCTCCTTCATCTTTAACCAACACGAAGCTGACGGTAGTTGAGGATATTGCCAGGTAGAGGTACAAGACTTCTCCCGGGATTGGCTTTGACAGGAGTGGTGGTGAGGCCAGATATTGTTTGAGAATTTTGAAAGATGTCTGGCACTCGTCCGTCCACTAGAATCCGAAATGACATGCCCCTCGAAGAATTTTGAAGAATGAGAGATATTTATCTCCCGTCCGTGCTAAGAACTACGAGAGAGTAGTTATCCTTTCGTTCAACCATTGTACTTCCTTGATGCAACGGGGTGGCGACATGTCCCCCAGCGCCTAGATTTTTTCTGTGTTTTCTTTGATTCCCCGATGGGTTACCATGAAACCTAGGAACTTCCCTGGCATTACACCAAATTCTCATTTGCTAGGATTGAGCCGCATTTGGAAGCGCCGAAGGAGCTGGAAGCTTATTTCCAGATCTTCCAAGTGGTTGCGGCGGTGGACACTTTTTACCAGCATGTCGTCCATGTATACCTTCATCGTCTTGCCGATGAGGTCCTTGAATACTTTATTCATCAATCTCTGATAAGTTGCTCTAGCATTTTTGAGGCCGAACGACATGACTTTGTAGCAGTAGACTCCTTTATCTGTCCAAAATACGTTGTGCTCCTCATTTGCTAGGTTCATCCGAATCTGATTGTAGCCCAAGTAAGCATCCATGAAGTTGAGGAGTTCATGCTTGGTCGTTGCATCGACAAGCTGGTCGATTCTCGGAAGGGGAAAGCTTTCTTTCGGGCATGCTTGATTCAGATTACTGTAGTCGACGCACATTCGCCAATTCCCAGAAACCTTCTTTACCACGACCACATTGGCAAGCCATGGGGGATATTTTGCTTCGCGGATGAACTGTGCTTCCAAGAGCCTCTCTACTTCCTCCTCGATGGCCTTGAGCCGCTCTGGAGCGAAATTCTGTTTCTTCTGTATTACTGGCCTATAGGCAAGGTTAATATTCAGAGAGTGGAAGATGACATGCAGGTCTACCCCAGGCATCTCTTCCGGACTCCATGCGAAGATATCCTCATCGGTGCGGAGGAAGAGAGCGTATTCCTCCCGCTCTTATTTGGATAAGAGGGATCTGACCTGAATGGTCTGATTCGGATCCTACTAAGAGAGTGTCACTTCTATGAGCCCTTCAACAAGCGCTTCGCACTGCAAAGTGGTCTCGTCCCGTAGGTCAAAATTGACGAGGTTGAGAGCGGTTGCTTCTGCTGGTCGAGCTTGTTTCAGATAACATGTCTGTCCCGCCTCTTGGTTTCCTCGAGCGACCCATATTCCTACGGCGGTCGGGAACTTCATGGTTAGGTGTGGGATGGACTGAATTGCTCCAAAGATGGATTGAAGCAGTCTTCCAAAAATGGCATTGTAGGCGGAGGAGGATTCCACAACCACGAACTGGATGTCGTGTGTTGCTTGTCTTGGAAATTCACCCAACGTGACAGGGAGGGTGATCCTGACCTGAACTGGAATGGGTTGGTTGTCAAAGCCGTAGACAGGTTCTGTCGTGGGTCAGAGCTGCAACTTCGTAGGCTTCATATTCTGTAGAGTGGACTGAGCTTCCATTGTAGACCAATATTCTCCTGACGCTGAAGCAAGGGTCCACGATCCCCGCGCTGATTATGAGTAGATCTTGATGCGGTAGCCGCACCCCTTGTAGATCCTTATCTCCGAAAGTGATCGTGATGTCTTTTCTGAACTTCTTATCTTCTTGGTCTCTTGGAGGTTTGGCGATTGAGAGGACCTGCGCGGCGAGCGTTGGGGATCCGGCGACGGTCACAATCTCCCCAACCATTGGCCTTCCTCCTGCCACTTCCCGGGGAGAGGGAGGTTGCCCCATTACCTCTCTAAGCGACTGTGGCTGGTTGGGTACTTGACCCTGCAGGAACCTTCCGAGGAGTCCCTAGGGAACAAGACGCTCAATTTCATCCTTGAGCCTAGAACATTCTTCGGTGGTTTGCTCAGTTCCTCTGTGGAACTCGCAGTACTTTGATTGGTCGCTTCTTAGATTCGGGATAGGTACCCTTGGTCTATGAAGTTCTGGGCTATTATGGATAACGTAGAGCACGTTGGTTCTACTGGTGTTCAATGGGATGTAAACTCTGGGCGGTCGCGGATCCGGATCTCTACGGAGGTTGCGACGATGCTCGTCAATGCGACGTTCTTCACTATGCTGCTCTTCCTATCTTAAGGGGGCTTGCTTCAACCCCCTTTTCCTTCTTTGTCTTCCTTTGAACTGTTGTCGGTGCGCCTCGATAGCCTCATCTGAGCTTCTACCCGATGAACGAGATCAGAATAACTTGGCATCGTTTCCCTCATCAAGGTTGAGTAAAATCCACTTGGACGGAGACCCCCGAGGAAAATGCCCCGTAGGAGCTCAGGATCGACCCATGGGATTTGTCTGACCTCTGTAGTGAAGCGGTGAAAGAAATCCTTAAGAGTTTCTCCGTCTTTCTGGCGGATCCTGAGGGGTCTCGAACAATCCTGCAATTGGCGATGAACTGGTTGATGAACTATCACGCCATCTCTACGAAGCTGTCTATGGCTCCCTCTCACTGAGAGTGGAACTAAGTGCTTGCTTGGACTTTCAAGGTTACTGGAAACACCTGACAAAGGAGTTGATCTGGAGCGTTGTAAATTCTCATGATGGTAGTGAAATGGTTGACATGCTTTAGTGGGTTGTCCGTCCCATCGAACGTTTCTATGTTGTGGAGCTTGAAGCCATGAGGAACTGGGTGAGCTAGAACGTGAGGTGATAACGGGGAGCTGTTGTGCAGGGGATGACAAGCGAAAGCAGCACGCCGCTCGACCTGACCGTACTTCTTTGCTATTACATAGCGTATTTCTTCTCGAGTGTTCCTCCCTATTGCTTGTCTATTGCCGATTCTTCCTTGGCGTTGGTGACGATGGTCGCCTTCTGGTCCCCTAGCCGGACGAGCGAGATGAGCGGAGCTTGCTACATCCGAAAGTTCTTCTGAGACATTATCCTCCGGAACCACTGCCTCGATCAGAGCATGATTCAGGGCTGTAGGGAGCGGAACATTCGACATTGGAGGTGGAGTGGGAGCTCGAGGAACCTCGATATTTCTCAATAGAGTTAGCACATCAGTTTGATGCTCCTCCATTTGAAGCATGCGCTCTTCCAGCGCTACAATGGGAGCACTTCCTGGGTCTTCTGCGGGAGGCGCACTTATGAGTGAATGTGAGGGAGTTGGATCGACGCGCCCCTATGGGATTGATCTTTCGCTGGTTCTGGCACTTCTTCTGGTTATTTCTATCAGTTGCGAGTATTGCTGCGAAGTGAATTCTGACTTCGAAAAGTCTTCGCAGAGTTTTGGGAAGACATTTCCCACAGACGACGTCAAACTGTTGCGGGTAACTCAACGCTCCGGTAGATCGGTCGAATTGAACCACCTTAGCTCAAGAGCGAGCTGAGCGCACAAACAGTCAATAAGAGAGTTAACAATTAACAAGGAGACTTTTTATCATGGAAAACCCAGAAAAGGTGAAAAAAACGCGCGGTCGAAGCTGTGTCGACCAAATTCCGTTATCTTCTGGTTTGTTACAATTAGAATCTGAGAACTCGAGCGCGACAGGCCACTGCTCGTTACAATGGTGGAGAGAGAGAACCTCTAGGGTGACATGCCACCTCTCGAGACTATGTACTTTTCTAGAAACAGAAGTGAGATTCTCGAGTCGTCTTTCATAGCTCGAAGGAAGATCTCTGATGGCACGAAGGATATCTTCGAAGGCTCGAAGAAGATCTTCGAAGTTTCGATGGAGATCTTCGAAGTTCGAAGGAGATCTTCGAGCGCCGAAGGAGAATTCCATGAAAATCTTTGAAGGAGCTCTCTCGGGCATAGAAGACAAGGTCTCTTGAAATGAAGACCCTGGCTCCTTTTATAGCCTTGGGCGGGGGTAGCCTGGTGATTTCACCGTCGTAATCACCATAACCACCTCACGAATGAATCACGTTGGTCGATTTGGAGCACACGGGTCATCATTTTTTGGATATTCCCATCTTGCCCCTCGGGCAGTTCAGTTAACTTGGGCAGTTCGGGCAGCTTCGTTGACGGCGTTGAGTGAAGTGAATTGGACCTAAAATGTGGAAAATTAGGAAATGTTAACTACCGCGCGCGTTGAGAAAACGAAGGTGTTCTGAGCGTGCGATGATCGCGAAAGCGTTCTGACCGCGCAACAACCACGAGAGCACTCTGAGCGATCAATGGAAGCGTTCTGGGAGCACAACGAATATGAAAGCGTGTGGAGACGCTTCGTTCGCATTGTGGACCGAAAGTCAGAAATGTGGCCGAGTGCCGACTGAGGGGCGTGCTTGCAAGAGCAAGGGCGTGCCTATTGAAGACCGCGCCCCAATACAGGGAGCCGCGCCCGGCCTTAAGAAAGGGGGAGTGTCCCTCATGAGGGGTGCAACCCGCCCTCTTGAGGTGCGGATTTGGCCGCACCCCGCTGAGGGGGGTGCGACCCGCACCCTCTTTGCAGGGTGCACGTCTGACAGACCCTCTTAGTGGGGTGCGGTGACGGGGTTCCGCTGGGCATGACGTCGCATGGCGGTTGTGACGGTTTTTCCATTATCCAGCTCCCTTTGTCATGAAACTTGGCATGTCTCCACTATTCCTACTCACTCATGGTGGAACTTTGGCTAAATGCAGCACTTGGTTCTGCGAATGAGTGCATATAAGTGATAATAAAATACGTGTCGAAATCAAAATCACATTACTAAGTCAAAATTTAAATTATGCAGACAATTGAAATGAAAATGAGATTAACTGGTCAATCCAACTCGAATTGCACGAAGGAAAATAACAATAACAAAAAAAACATTTTATAACATGTTTGTAAATAAATCTAAGAATTAGAATTCAAAATATACAAAAAGAGAATAATTTGAATTCTTAAATTATGCATATTTTCGAATATAAAATAAATCCAATCATAATAACTAACTAATTCGCAATTTTTATTCAACATCTTAAAATTTTGGGAAAGAAAATATAATGTTAACTCCACCCCAAAAAAGATGCATTTTAATTAAATTTAAAACTAAAACTCAACTTACAAATATTTAAATATGCAAGAAAAACAATAGTTGAAATTTAAAAATAAGCATATTTTCGTATATATAAAATAAAATAAATTCAAACATAATACCTTACCATTTCATAATATAAGTTTCTAAGTGTAGTCTAGATCTAGAAATAATATAAAAGAGTAATTAAAAATATATTTTTTGAATGAAAGGGTATAAATTTGTTTTCTAAAATAGAAAATTGGGATTTTATTTGAATGAAATACAAGTAAATGTTTTAAAAATAGTATAGATTTTATTTTTAGTAATATATGTAACACGTTGTTTGATTTAGAAACGAAAAAATTTCATATTTATCAGCGATATTCGGGGTTGGAGGTTTTTTGGATATTCCCATCTTGCCGCTCGGGCAATTCGGTCAACTTGGGCAGTTCGGGCAGCTTCGTTGACGGCGTTGAGCCAAGTGAATTGGACATGAAATCTGGAAAATTAGGAAAGGTTAAGTGCCGCGCGCGTTGAGAACACGAAGGTGTTCTGAGCGTGCGATGATCGCGACAGCGTTCTGACCGCGCAACAACCATGAGAGCGCTCTGAGCGCGCAATGAAAGCGTGCTGGGAGCACAACGAACATGGAAGCGTGTGGAAATGCTTCGCTCGCTTTGCGGACCAAAAGTCGGAAATGTGGCCGAGTGCCGACGGAGGGGCGTGCTTGCAAGAGCAAGGGCGTGCGTATTGAAGACCGCGCCCCAATACAGGGAGTTGCTCCCGACCTTGAGAAAGGGGGAGTGTCCCTCATGAGGGGTGCAACCCCCTCTTGGGGTGCTGCTTTGGACGCACCCCGCTAAGGGGGGTGCGACCCGCACCCTCTTCGCAGGGTGCACGTCTGACGGCCCCTCTTAGTGGGGTGCGGTGACGGGGTTCGGCTGGGCATGGCGTCGCATGGCAGTTGTAACGGTTTTTCCATTACCCCGCTCCTTTTGTCATGAAACTTGGCATGTCTCCACTATTCCCACTCACTCATGGTGGAACTTTGGCTAAGTGCAGGACTTAGTTCTGCGAATGAGTACATATAAGTAATAATAAAATACTTGTCGAAATCAAAATCACATTACTAAGTCAAAATTAAATTATGCAGACAATTGAAATAAAATTGAGATAACTGGTCAATCCAACTCGAATTGCACGAACGAAAATAACAATAACAAAAAAAACATTTTATAACATGTTTTTAAATAAATCTAAAAATTAGAATTCAAAATATACAAAAAGAGAATAATTTGAATTCTTAAAATATGCATATTTTCGAATATAAAATAAATTCAATCATAATAACTAACTATTTCGCAATTTTTATTCAACATCTTAAAATTTTGGAAAAGAAAATATAACGTTAACTCCACCCCAAAAAAGGTGCATTTTAATTAAATTTAAAACTAAAACTCAACTTACAAATATTTAAATATGCAAAAAAAAAATAGTTGAAATTTAAAAATAAGCATCTTTTCGTATATATAAAATAAAATAAATTCAAACATAATACCTTACCATTTCATAATATAAGTTTCCAAGTGTAGTCTAGATCTAGAAATAATATAAAAGAGTAAATAAAAATATATTTTTTGAAAGGAAGGGTATAAACAAGCTTTTCAGAACCGGACCGGACATTGAACCGGTCTTGGGAGAGGTTCAAGGTTTAACCGGTTTGACCTGTTGAACCGGGGTTGAACCGTGGTTGAACCGTTTTGTCATTAGTGACTAGAATATACAAATTAAACATATAATATATAAAGTGTTGAACACTAATATAAGTAACAAATAGTAAAATGTGATATATGAAGTTTTTAACCTTAACCTAAACTCATAAAAATGATAAGTCTTACAAAACATATCAATTTAAAACATGTTGTCAAGTTGATTTGTTAATACTTCATAAATTTTAAAAAGTCATCAACCATAAAGTTTGCAAAGTGAAATCATTGTATATCAATATATTATATATCATCAAAATCATATCCAGTAAAAGCATCCCCTCCAAAGGCTTCAAGATCTGCATCATCAAGAGTATTCTGAGCACACTCCTCATCTACAAAAAATAATAATTACATCATAGTATATTAGTACCATACATATTAATTCGTAATTATTAACACAAATTAGTAACATACATACAAACTTACCATTTATTTGTTCATTTTGATGAGAAATTGGTTGAGCTTCTCCATCAACAGGTATAGCATATTCCTCATACATTTCATTTTCTAATTCATTATAATTAAGTTCCGGGGATGGCTCTTCCTCAACTACCCAGAAATCCATTGAATCAATACTGGTATAATCAAGAGGATCATATTTTTTTCCTTGAAGTACACCCTACATGAAAATGAGTAATGCATTAATCAAGTCATCAAATAAAACATTAGGAAGTACAACAAAGTCAAAATGTTAAAATTGAACTTTGTCAAATAATGATTAAATATTCATACTGATCCCTCATATTTAGATTGTAACGAACATAAACCAGATCATTGAGTCTTTGATGCTCTAGTTGATTCCTTCAGTTTGTATGGATTTGCTCAAAGACGCTCCAGTTTCTTTCACAGCCAGATGACGATGAAGTTTGACTAAGAATGCGAATAGCCAATTTTTGTAGTTGAGGAGCACTTGAACCAAACATTCTCCACCATTCATCTTGGAGATGAAAAAAAAGTTAAAACTTATGACTTATAAATTGAAACTTAAAATGCATATTAACTTTGTACTTATACTCACCAGGTTGCATTTCTTTTGCCATTTTGATTGCGAGGGGCTTTCCAAAGCTTTCTAATTGGTCCCGATATACCCTTACTTCATTCATCGCAATTGATGATTTACTGTTAATTTCTTTGTTTCCAATAAGCTCAATTAAGCCTTTCACAACTTCAGGCTTATGACAATAATTAACTTGTTCATATTGGAATGTCGGGTTCAAAAAGTACGCTGCAGAATGAAGTCTTTGATGAAGTTGGCGATCCCACCTATCTTTGATAATAATTGTATATGCCTTATACAATCTTTTGACATTTTTGAATATGTATTTAATTGCTTTTCTTGCTCGATACATGTCATCATAGACATAGCCAAGTGATGGTTTCTCATCAGAATCAACAATTCGTAATAATCTTATTAGTGGGCCTGCGACCTTTGTCATTACCAAACACATATTCCAGAATTGATTATCTAAAATGATATTCACAGCCTCTTTTCCTTTGCTTGATTTTGCAATCTTTGAATCAGTATAATACTTGCTAGTTACTAAAGCTTGCAAATCATGTTTGTGCTCATATATACTCTTCAAAGTAATAAATGTAGTAGCAAACCGTGTCATTCCAGGACGAATAATTTCCTTCCAGTCTTCCCTTTTCCTCAACCAAGATAAAACAAAGATATGATTATAAACAGAAATTGTTACTTTTGAAGCCTTTTTGGTAATTTCACTAACATGACTCAAGTTCCCAAGATCCTTTAAAATTAAATCTAAACAATGGGTTGCACATGGAGACCAATAAATGTTGCCATATTTTTCATGCAGTAACTCTCCTGCCTTCTTGTAGTTCGCAGTGTTATCAGTAACAATTTGCACAACACTTGATAGACCTATCAATTCAACTACTTCTGAAAATAACATGCAAAGAGTTATAGCATCTTTTGTAACATTAGATGCATCCACTGACTTGTAAAATGAGACACCGTGTGGTGAATAAACTAAGAAATTAATCAAAGTTCTGCTCCTTTTATCCGTCCAACCATCTGCCATTAATGTACATCTGGTTCCTTTCCAACTCTCTCTATAAGAGTCTATAAGAAGCCGACATTCCTCCTTGCAATCTCTCAATAGATTAGTTCTTATCATATGATATGAAGGAAGCTTATAACCAGGACCAATTGCAGTTATTGCATCAATTGCTTTTTGTGCAAAAACGGAATTTAATGCATTAAAAGGTATACAACTATCATAGAACCATCTAGCTATAGTCATGTCAGCACGGTGTACCATCTCTTTTGAGGCCAAGACGCTCTTTATAGATGGTTGTGAGCCTGCAGATGTTCTAGGAGCGAAGAAATTATCAACTTGATCAAGCTTTCTTTTTCTTTTTACTTGTGTTCCAGAATGTTGTGACTTAGGGAAAGAAGATGTTCGATCATCGCTCACATGATCACCATATGGATTTACACTATCTAGTGATTCTTCTGCTACTTGCTTCTTGGTACTAATCACTTTTAGGTTCTCTTGCATTTGATTTCTAATGTCATGAGAAATCTTCTTACAAGCAGCAATATTTCCCTTCACTCCATCTAGATGTTGTTTCATTCTATTAATTCCTCCTCCCTTATAAACCATGTCGCAATGTAAACATCTATAGTGCTTCACTTTTTTTTCCATCGGAACTCTGGATGAGAGTAAAATGATTCCAAGCAGGATCATTTTTCTCACGAACAGCTTGTAAAGAGACATTAGAATCAGATGGCTCGGAAGGAGCTTCCATTTTCTGATATAAAATAAATATGAAATATAAGTGCGAAGTTCTTTGAAATAGACATTCTGAAAATAAAGAGGAAAGGGAGACAAATAGAAGTCATTCACTTTTCCCATCTAGGGTTTGTGTTCCCCTTCCGAGATGTCATCTATAACACAGTAAATTTTGGAGCAAAACTTGAAAAAACTTGGGAATTGACAACCATATAAAGTCATAACTTAGTGCAAGGCATAATGAGATCAACAAAGTAGAGCCTAGGATTTCCTAAATCAGCAAGCATGCTGGATTTGGACACCATATGTCATATGAAGTCCCCAAAGACACCAAAAATCCACCAAACTAAAGCCAACATATAAGGCCCAATTTATCACATATTAATATTATAGCCTAAAAGATCCTCTGGAGATCAAATTTGATCTCCTGGAGATCATATTCTGATCTCAAAATTATGATCTCTAGGAGATCAAATATGATGGGAGATCAAATATGATCTCCTCTGGAGATCAAATTTGATCTCCTGGAGATTACAAAAACCGCATGATTTTTGGGTCCGGAGTCCGGACTCCGGGTAATCTCCAGGAGATCAAATTTGATCTCCAGAGGAGATCATATTAGGACAACCGCTATAAGAAATTCAAGAAAGCAGAAACAGTATGCCTAAGAAAGTAGAAACAGTATGCATGTTATGTGAGGAAGAATACCTGCTCGAGGATGAGAATGTATAGCCGTCTCCGTCGCAAGGAAGAGGAACAGAATGCCTGCTAGTCCTGCTCGCCGTCGCGCGAGGATGCACCGTCGCCGTCGTCGTGAGGATAGCGCTATCGCCGTGAGGATAGGGCTCGCCGTTGCCGTCGCAAGGAACAGACGGCCTTCGGTTCCAGTGACAGTTTGGGGGAAGATGAGTTACAGCCGCATGTAACTTACGATTAGGTTAAAATGCCAAAGAAAAAGAATCTCTAGTATGCCTGCACCGTCCGATCATGGATCAAAGATTGATTTTTAAGCCGCCCGATTGTTCAATAACCGCTCGGTTCGCCGGTTCCTACCCGGTTCTCGGCGGAGCCGGTGTTAACATACTGCCCGGACCGCCCGGAGGACCGGTCGGCGGTCCGACCGGTTGAACCGGCCGGTCCGGTCTGGTTCTGAAAAGCTTGGGTATGAATTTGTTTTCTAAAATAGAAAATTGGGATTTTATTCGATGAAATACAAGTAAATGTTTTAAAAATAGTATAGATTTTATTTTTGGTAATATATGTAACACGTTGTTTGATTTAGAAACGAAAAAATTTCATATTTATCGGCGATATTTGGGGTTGGAGGTTTTTTGGATATTCCCATCTTGCCCCTCGGGCAATTCGGTCAACTTGGGCAGTTCGGGCAGCTTCGTTGACGGCGTTGAGCGAAGTAAATTGGACCTGAAATCTGGAAAATTAGAAAAGGTTAAGTGTCGCGCGCGTTGAGAACACGAAGGTGTTCTGAGCGTGCGATGATCGCGACAACGTTCTGACCGCGCAACAACCACGAGAGCGCTCTGAGCGCGCAATGGAAGCGTTCTGGGAGCACAACGAACATGGAAGCATGTGGAAACGCTTCGCTCGCTTTGCGGACCGAAAGTCGGAAATGTGGCCGAGTGCCGACAGAGGGGTGTGCTTGCAAGAGCAAGGGCGTGCCTATTGAAGACCGCGCCCCAATACAGGGAGCTGCGCCCAGCCTTGAGAAAGGGGGAGTGTCCCTCATGAGGGGTGCAACCCCCCTCTTGGTGTGCTGCTTTGGCCGCACCCCGCTAAGGGGGGTGCGACCCGCACCCTCTTTGCAGGGTGCACGTCTGACGACCCATCTTAGTGGGGTGCGGTGACGGGGTTCGGCTGGGCATGGCGTCGCATGGCGGTTGTGACAGTTTTTTCATTACCCCGCTCCCTTTGACATGAAACTTGGCATGTCTCCACTATTCCCACTCACTCATGGTGGAACTTTGGCTAAATGCAGGACTTAGTTCTGCGAATGAGTACATATAAGTAATAATAAAATACGTGTCGAAATCAAAATCACATTACTAAGTCAAAATTAAATTATGCAGACAATTGAAATAAAATTGAGATAACTGGTCAATCCAACTCGAATTGCACGAACGAAAATAACAATAACAAAAAAAAACATTTTATAACATGTTTTTAAATAAATCTAAAAATTAGAATTCAAAATATACAAAAAAGAGAATAATTTGAATTCTTAAAATATGCATATTTTCGAATATAAAATAAATTCAATTATAATAACTAACTATTTCGCAATTTTTATTCAACATCTTAAAATTTTGGGAAAGAAAATATAACGTTAACTCCACCCCAAAAAAGATGCATTTTAATTAAATTTAAAACTAAAGCTCAACTTACAAATATTTAAATATGAAAAAAAAATAATAGTTGAAATTTAAAAATAAGCATCTTTTCGTATATATAAAATAAAATAACTACAAACATAATAACTTACCATTTCATAATATAAGTTTCTAAGTGTAGTCTAGATCTAGAAATAATATAAAAGAGTAAATAAAAATATATTTTACGAAAGGAAGGGTATAAATTTGTTTTCTAAAATAGAAAATTAGGATTTTATTCGAATGAAATACAAGTAAAAGTTGTAAAAATAGTATAGATTTTATTTTTGGTAATATATGTAACACGTTGTTTGATTTAGAAATGAAAAAATTTCATATTTATCGGCGATATTCGGGGTTGGAGGTTTTTTGGATATTCCCATCTTGCCCTATCGGGCAATTCGGTCAACTTGGGCAGTTCGGGCAGCTTCGTTGACGGCGTTGAGCGAAGTGAATTGGACCTGAAATCTGGAAAATTAGGAAAGGTTAAGTGACGCGCGCGTTGAGAACACGAAGGTGTTCTGAGCGTGCGATGATCGCGACAACGTTCTGACCGCGCAACAACCACGAGAGCGCTCTGAGCGCGCAATGGAAGCGTTCTGGGAGCACAAGGAACATGGAAGCGTGTGGAAACGCTTTGCTCGCTTTGCGGACCGAAAGTCGGAAATGTGGCCGAGTGGCGACGGAGGGGCGTGCTTGCAAGAGCAAGGCCGTGCCTATTGAAGACCGCGCCCCAATACAGGGAGCTGCGCCCGGCCTTGAGAAAGGGGGAGTGTCCCTCATGAGGGGTGCAACCCCCCCTCTTGGGGTGCTGCTTTGGCCGCACCCCGCTAAGGGGGGTGCGACCCGCACCCTCTTTGCAGGGTGCACGTCTGACGGCCCCCTCTTAGTGGGGTGCGGTGACGGGGTTCGGCTGGGCATGGCGTCACATGGAGGTTGTGACGGTTTTTCCATTACCCCGCTCCTTTTGTCATGAAACTTGGCATGTCTCCACTATTCCCACTCACTCATGGTGGAACTTTGGCTAAGTGCAGGACTTAGTTCTGCGAATGAGTACATATAAGTAATAATAAAATACTTGTCGAAATCAAAATCACATTACTAAGTCAAAATTAAATTATGCAGACAATTGAAATAAAATTGAGATAACTGGTCAATCCAACTCGAATTGCACGAATGAAAATAACAATAACAAAAAAAACATTTTATAACATGTTTTTAAATAAATCTAAAAATTAGAATTCAAAATATACAAAAAGAGAATAATTTGAATTCTTAAAATATGCATATTTTCGAATATAAAATAAATTCAATCATAATAACTAACTATTTCGCAATTTTTATTCAACATCTTAAAATTTTGGAAAAGAAAATATAACGTTAACTCCACCCCAAAAAAGGTGCATTTTAATTAAATTTAAAACTAAAACTCAACTTACAAATATTTAAATATGCAAAAAAAAAATAGTTGAAATTTAAAAATAAGCATCTTTTCGTATATATAAAATAAAATAAATTCAAACATAATACCTTACCATTTCATAATATAAGTTTCCAAGTGTAGTCTAGATCTAGAAATAATATAAAAGAGTAAATAAAAATATATTTTTTGAAAGGAAGGGTATAAATTTGTTTTCGAAAATAGAAAATTGGGATTTTATTCGAATGAAATACAAGTAACAGTTTTAAAAATAGTATAGATTTTATTTTTGGTAATATATGTAAAACGTTGTTAGATTTAGAAACGAAAAAAATTTCATATTTATCGGCGATATTCGGGGTTGGAGGTTTTTTGGATATTCCCATCTTACCCCTCGGGCAATTCGGTCAACTTGGGCAGTTCAGGCATCTTCGTTAAAGGCGTTGAGCGAAGTGAATTGGACCTGAAATCTGGAACATTTGGAAAGGTTAAGTGTCGCGCGCGTTGAGAACACGAAGGTGTTCTGAGCGTGCGATGATCGCGACAGCGTTCTGACTGCGCAACAACCACGAGAGCGCTCTGAGCGCGCAATGGAAGCGTTCTGGGAGCACAACGAACATGGAAGCATGTGGAAACGATTCGCTCGCTTTGCGGACCGAAAGTCGGAAATGTGGCCGAGTGCCGACGGAGGGGCGTGCTTGCAAGAGCAAGGGCGTGCCTATTGAAGACCGCACCTCAATACCGGGAGCTGCGCCCGGCCTTGAGAAAGGGGGAGTGTCCCTCATGAGGGGTGCAATCCCCCTCTTGGGGTGCTGCTTTGGCCGCACCCCGCTAAGGGGGGTGCGACCCGCACCCTCTTTGCAGGGTGCACGTCTGACGTCCCCTCTTAGTGGGGTGCGATGACGGGGTTCGGCTGGGCATGGCGTCGCATGGCGGTTGTGACGGTTTTTCCATTAATTACCCCGCTCCCTTTGACATGAAACTTGGCATGTCTCCACTATTCCCACTCACTCATGGTGGAACTTTGGCTAAATGCAGGACTTAGTTCTGCGAATGAGTGCATATAAGTAATAATAAAATACGTGTCGAAATCAAAATCACATTACTAAGTCAAAATTAAATTATGCAGACAATTGAAATAAAATTGAGATAACTGGTCAATCCAACTCGAATTGCACGAACGAAAATAACAATAACAAAAAAAACATTTTAAAACATGTTTTTAAATAAATCTAAAAATTAGAATTCAAAATATACAAAAAGAGAATAATTTGAATTATTAAAATATGCATATTTTTTAATATAAAATAAATTCAATCATAATAACTAACTATTTCGCAATTTTTATTCAACATCTTAAAATTTTGGGAAAACAAAAATCGGATAAGGCAATTCTACTGCATATAGTCCGATAATGATTTTTATATAGCTGCAACAATTTATATTCGGATAGCTACAATAACCGAATAAGGCATTAAGTGACACCTTCATCAGATCCATCCCAAAGGGACCTCCAAGAGAATGCAAGTTCAAACTGAAGCCCCAGAAAAGCAAACAAAAATCATGCATGCTCTCCCAACCGCGCTAACCTAATACAGCAATACTGATGGAGCCCTAATTAAGTTGACATTCGAAGTTCTAGTTCAACTGAAATTTGTTAAAAAAAAAGGCTGCAATCACCCAAAACAATCCGTCGACTAAAGCAATCTCCCATCACGAAATAAAAAACCAAAAGTGATCAACTGAATCCAGAAAGGCCGGTAATTTTCTTCTACACTGGCGCAAGAAACTCATAAGTCAGTCATCAATTTGGGCAAAATTTTCCCTGCGCTGATCGCAGGAAGCCATGCTGCGATAATAAATAGCCTCAAAAATTGCTGGAGCCCACTTCTTCTCTCCCTTTCGTCTCAGCGGAAAATCCCGAAAGCCTCTAACCCTCGCGCTGTGAAACCCTACCTCCCAGGCGCGGTGCCCCCCCATCTCCGGCGCAACCCTCAAGCTCCGCCATTAATCGGAAGATCGCTGGACTGTGCGCAGGCGGTCATCCCTGTCCAGTACGCCGGAGAGAACTAGCGTTTATAGCTCGGAATCCTTGGCAAAATACACAAATTAACCTCTCCTCTTAAACTTTCACTGAAGAAGGGGATTTTTCCAGTGATTAGGAGGAACACAAGGTAAATCGTATGCTGTCATGGGGATTTATCCAGTGATTAGGGGATGTTTTGTGGCTGTCATGTTTATTTTTTCTGCTACTTAACTTAGGTAATTTCGTTTTCTTGTTACAGGGTTCAAGTTGATTAGGAAAAACACAAGGTAAATCGCATTTCATTGATAATTTATTTGTGGTTACAGTTGTATCTTTAGTTGTCGTTACAGTTGTATCTTTAGTTGTCGTTACAGTTGTATCCTCTCATTTCGTTGATTATTTATTTGTGGTTACAGTTGTATCTTTAGTTGTCGTTACAGTTGTATCCTTATTTCATTCTCAACAAGCTGTAAAGTCTTAGCCCCAAAAGCAATTGAGTGAAGCAACAAGTAAAAAACAAAACCTGCTTGGTTGGAATGGCAGATCAAGTGCATGGCTTGCCCCTTTAATTCCCAACAGTTTATGAAATTATTTCTTCTTTATTGGCTCTTTTATTTATTAGTTTTGCTGTACGTAATATTTGATTAGTTCTAACTTTTGATTCGCATATTTATTTACCCATTTTCGAAACCTATTGCAGAACTGCAAGCGGAGTAAATTCAAAAATGCCAAAATATTTCTAAGTCACATAACAGAGGAGAACGTTAAATCCTCTGAGATTATTTTAATGCCATGTCACTTTGACTGTCATTGGGCTTTGTTAGTATGCAAACTCAAAGAGGGGCACTGGGAGTATTACGACTCTCTGCTTACAAGTCGTCATCGAGCAGCGTTACCGGCTTTGGTATACTTACTCTGTCAATTATAGTACCTATAATTGTGTTATTCATTTTTCATTGTTGCAATCTTTGTAGATGTAAATTTTCATTGTTGTAGGTCCATACATTTTATGAGGATGTTAGTGAAGTCTTGCCAGTCAGTTTTTTGGATTGGCCAATACTTGATGTTCCGGACTTACCGATGTAGGAGAATGACAACGACTGCGGAGTTTTCATTATCAAGTACATGGAGGATGTTATATCAAATCAAAGAAGACCATTGGATAGTTGGAGGACTTGGCAGTCCGAAATGCCCAAATTTCGGGCTGAAATAGACACCGACATTTTTAAAACATGTACAACGTTAATATCGGCTAACATTTTTTTAAAACATGTACAACGTTAATATCGGCTAACATTTCTTAGACTAGATTGAAACATTAATGTGGGCCGTTTAATTATGTTCGGCGTTAATTAGATGTTCCGTAAAGACATTACTACTGTGAGCCGTTTTATTATGTTCGGTTTTTTTTTGCACGTATGAAGCTGGAAAAACTGCTCCATGTTTATCTTTCTACATGTTAAATTATGTTCGCTGCAATGTCAACTGCTATGTTTAATTATGTTCATTGCAAAAGTGAAGATTACATCAAGGAAACAGTTAATTTGTTTGCTTTCTAGATGTATACTGCAAGAGTGAAGATTATATCAAGTAGACATTACAATCATAGCTAAACTTGTTTGCTGCTACATGGCAAGCATCAACATTACATCATTTAATAAATTTGTTTGCTGCAACATGGCTAGCATCAACATTGCATCAAGGTTTGAATACGCCGGGTATACTGGAGAAATTAAATGACATATCGAAATTAAAATCGCCACTTAAATCAAAAGCAGTTGGAGTTTCCGGTTCATAAGACTGATGATCGTTTGTTGAAGAACTTATGAAGTTGAACTCCTTTGTAATGGGCGACGAATCTTCTATAAGAACGGTGGCGAAGTTTAAATTATTCGCCTGTGCTGTTGAATCTTCGACGACCGCGACCGCAGCAGTTTTTTTCTTATCCATTTTCTTTCCTGTAAAAATTCATAAAGTTTAACAATATAAGTCTAGCAAAATAGCAAATGTTTGTAAAACATAATTATTGTAAACATTTACGTGACTTCGTAGTTCCTCTCTCCCAGTGATCCTTCATACGAGCATTAGAGGCACCTTTAGGCCTCTTGACCGGGGGATCTTGGACACATGTACTACTCTTGTCAAAATACAGTTGAATACAGTTGGATTTAGAAAAAATATACAACCATAATACAGTATAACACATATTCAATGCAAGGAATACAATCTTATTTTATATTAATAAGACAGTCCAAATACAGTTGGATTTACAAATAAAAATACAGTTAAAATTGTAAAAAAATATACAGTCAAAATACAGTTGAATTTAGAAATAAAAATACAACCATAATACAGTATAACACATATTCAATGAAAGAAATACAGTCTTATTTTACATTAATAACACAGACAAAATACAGTTGGATTTACAAATAAACATACAGTCAAACTAATGTGCTTACAAGGGTAGAAAACAATGGAATTCACAACATATGATTCGAAGGACTTACAATGTCAGCATTATCATCTACTTTCTCAGACGACATCATACGTGATTATGCAAAGCTCTCCGTGGACAGTCAAAAAACTACGAAGGGAGCAAGATAAATACATTTCAGTGCTTACAACCAAATATGGTGCTAGATAATCTGAGAGGGAGCTAAGGCAATCTCTTACATTGCAATAAAACGATCAGCTGGACTTGGACGAAGCTCGGGTCACCGGCAGCTGGGTATGGTTTGCAGCTTGGAGTTGGCGGAAGCAGCTGGACTTGGAGGAAGCTCGGGTCACCGGCAGCTGGGTAGGGTTTGCAGCTTGGAGTTGGCGGAAGCTCGAACCGAGAAATAAAAGAGCATTACGAGTCGTTGCCCTGCGCTAATCGCCGGAGGTGTAGAGTTTTGCCGGATGGGAAGGGTTTTGCCGAAGAGGGCGGGTTTCGCACCCTTTCTGTGTTTCAACAAGAAAATGTGGGGGGAAGAGGCGAAGGGCAAAAAGAAGTGGGCCCCACTTTTGTGAGGCTATTTATTATCGCAGCATGGCTTCCTGCGATCAGCCCAGGGAAAATTTTGCCATCAAAGACACTGTATCTTCCAGATATCCGGAGGACAAACCACCATGGGAATCCCAATCAAACTAGCCGAGATCCACAAAAGGAAGAAAATAAAATCAATTCCACAAAATAACAACATAGAAAGAAACCCAAATATATATCTATATATATGCCTAGAGTCAGTGGCGGATCCAGAAAATTATAAATGGGGGTGCACAAAAAATTTCAAAACACAAATGCTAGCAGGGTGAGTAGGAGGGTCGTGAGTCACATGTTGAAAATTAATTTTGGGGGTGCACATAGCTGAACTTGGTCTGCGAATAGCCAAATTTGGTCTGCGAATAGCCACTTTGGTCAGCAAATAGCCAACTTTGGTCCGCGAATAGCCAATATTTGTCCCAAAACAAACTAGTTACGTGACGTGATAACGCTTCCATCTTATCGGAACCGTTTCTTCCTCATCTGGCCACCGTTTTTGACATATAAGTAGTCAAAATTCATTGTCTCGACAAGAGGAATCCAAATCCACTGACAATTTTGAAAAATAATGGGGGTGCACGTGTCCCTCGGGCCCCCCTCTGGATCCGCCCCTGCCAAGAGTTAAATGACCAAAATAAAAAGGCGATTGTTAAGGCGATTGTTAAGGGCAACTCGATTTTGGCTTGTGGGCAACTCAGAAATTTGAATATTCTTAATCGCAACCTGATATTTGGCTTGCCGTACCTTGAATTTTAATATGAAGAATAAGATTATTATTGGGATTTTTATTGCTAACTTAATATGTATAATGTGATTTCTACATAGCCGGCTACATAAAAGGAGAGAAATCTCATTCTACATAGCGAGGGCTAGAGTTTTAAGATCCTGGTTGCGGTTAAACAAAAAAAATATGTTTTTTTTTTTATTTTGAGGTGAGGATAGCCAAATACGGATTGCGGTTAACAATCGCCTATAAAAATCATTATTTTATATCCATTTCCTTATAAAAAAATGCTGCATATGGTCTGAAATAAAAAATACTAGAGATTAATATTGTCACATATAGTCCGATAATGATTTTTATATAGATGCAATAATTTATATTCGAATAACAGCAATTAACCGTCCATAAATAGTTTTTTTTTCATTTGCAATTGTAGTCAAATCCACGTAGGCGCTTCGTCATCACAACCATAGTTGATTCCGTTAAAGATGAGGATGAAAAGGTTAAATGAGACCAATTTAAAAAAAGTTGCAAACGTTAAAGACTGATTTCAAAGAATCAAAATTTTAGGGACCAATTGAGATTCTGCCCTAAACGTTGGGAACTGATTTAGCAATTTTGCTTAATATAAAAGAGTAAATAAAAATATATTTTTTGAAAGGAAGGGTATCAGTTTGTTTTCTAAAATAGAAAATTGGGATTTTAATTTTATTCGAATGAAATATAAGTAAATGTTTTAAAAATAGTATAGATTTTATTTTTGGTAATATACTTAACATGTTATTTGATTTAGAAACGAATTTTTTTTAGCCATTTTAATATTATATTCGGGGTTGGAGGTTTTAGCCATTTTACTCGAAGGAAGAAAAAGTGGGGGAAGAGCAATCGTTTCAGAGAGGAGAGAGCCGTTCGATTTACTGCGATCAAGATCGCTGTCCCCGTCGCCGGAGAAGAAGAAGAAGAAGAAGACGGAACGCTGTGCAAGAACTGCGCTCCTGTCATCCTCCTCCTCCTCCTTTTCCTCTCCGCCTCAGCACATTCCGAGGAGGATAGGCGGGATTGTAGCTGGTCCCCATGCGCTTGCCTTATTCCAGGTAATGCTCCGTTGCCGTCTTCGTCTTCTTCTCTGTATTTGGCTTTCGTTACAGGAATGAATCGAAGAAATCCCGATTATGCTGCTTCGAAACTACTTTTGCAGGGTTGGAATTGGAGTGAACTGTTTTGGGTTTTTACTCATTGATCCGGCGACATTACACTTTGTCCTTTCACGTGGCTCCCCGGATACTTCGGATACGGGCACTGAAATAGAGGGTTTGGGGCGCCGGGATACAAATGCCGGCGGGTCGGAGGAAACTCGCGGACAAGAATAAGCCCCATTCGAATCAACCTAAGAGAAGCAGGAAGGTCGCCCCCGTTTCGCGGGCATTGGAATCGAAACCTGTGAGAACAATCTGCTTTCTGTACGACGATCCGGACGCGACTGAATCATCCAGCGATGAGGAGAATGGGTTTCGAAATGTTTGCCGCAAAAACCGCATCGTCGTTCCTCTTTATCCCGATCCTGTGCATAATACCGCAAGCGGCGTGCCCGCTATCCGCCGAAGATTCAATACGCAGAAGAACCGGCGCATTGCGTGCACCGCAGGGTTCAGAGGAGTTCGACAGCGGCCATGGGGGAAATGGGTGGCGGAGATCCGAGACCCGCTCCGCGGGGTTCGCAAATGGCTCGGTACATTCGACAGTGCTGAGGCGGCCGCCAACGCGTACCAGGAAGCATTCCTACGGATTCAGGAAGAAAGGCAAGGTCTGAAGTTGCCTTCTACAGCTGTGCCGCCGTCTTCTTCCTCGTCACCCCCCGCTAAACGCAGCGTCTTCCCTCCTTCCCCGCATTCGGTCCTTGACATCTCAACTCCCGCAGTTTCCCCTGGAAAGGCGAACCCGACGCCGGCGAAGGTGGTGGGTATGCCTCCCGTGGTTGAGAAATTTGATGCTTCTGAATGGCATGCTATAACAGAGCTTTTCGGGGAGCAGCACCATCTTCTAGGGCTGCCGGAGATAGTTGCCGGCGAATCCTATCCGTACCTCGTTAATGATGTGGACGAGGATTTCAGCAGTCTGAATGATCTTCCTCTCTGGATTCCGGAGTTCGACGGCGGCGATTTATCGTTCCTTGACTAGAGTTACTGCCCAACCTCAATTTTGAATTTTAATCATATATATATATATATATATATATTCTTGCAATTTCCATTCTTTTTAACCATAGAAAATAGTCCTAAAAATAATCTAGTGAGTACCTTCTCAGGCTGCTCTATGTTTAGATTTTTTAGGTGCAAAGAAGGAAAAGAAAAAAAAATTTGTCCCTAGCCAGTGGAAAAGGCTTTTTCACGAGACTTTGCATCTCCCGTTTGTTTTTGTTTGACATTTTGTATCTCGAAATTTTAAATATGACATTTTGCACGTCTCTATTTGTGCATATTTTGGCACTTTGCATCCTAGGGCATTATAATGAGGGATATTTTTGTCCAACTTTCTTACCGATAGATATATATGTCTGATTCCTTCTCAGTACCCCTAAATCCTTCAGGTATAGTGTAACATCCCAGTTTTTCCCAACTGTAGAAAGCATGACAATCTAGTAGCAGAAGCTAACGTTGGGGGTTAGTGCTAATGCCGACGGTGGCATTCGACCAGAGAATCGTTGAGGTCTAGCCGAATAGCATAATTCGCGCTAATGTTAAGTGGAATTCTAACGCTAGACTTTAGTGCTAACGCTGGGCGTTAGCATCCTACCAAAGTCGACTAAATGTCAAGGAATTCGACTAGATGAATTCAACTAGATGTCAAGGAATTCGACAAGATGGTTAAGGCGATAGGCTAGATGGTCAAGTCAATTGGCTAGATGAAGGTGAAGCGAATTCGACTAGATATCAAGTCGAAATTGACGAGACGGCTAACGCCGAGCGGTAGAACTACCGCTAGCGGAAGCTATTCGACTTGAAACTCTAGCATGTCGTCGTTAAGCTCCGTTGTCTCGTCGAGAGGTCTCGACGACAAAACATCGACTAGACGCTAACGTCGGGCGCTAGTGCTAATGCCGGCGGTAGGTCGTCTAGCCGAATTGTTAAGCGGTGTTGGGAATTGTATCCACAATTACCTTGATTTGAAGAAGTCCCCTTGCACTAGGATGAATTGAGTTTGTATTTGATATGATCTTTTAGTTGTGTTTGTAGGACATTAATTGCTAAGTATAAACCAATGTCAGGTTTCAATGAGTTATAAACACATGTCTATGCAATGTAATCCCTCATTGTGTAGACAAAGGCGTTGATTCATGTGAAATCTCTCTATTGGGGTGTACTTTATATTCAAACACTATGAAGAAGTCAAGATGAAGTAGTTGCTGTGTTCAGGACTGGAAGAAAAATTTATTCAAGTCAATTCGTCGAGTACACTCGAGAAGACTCGACAAATTCGTCGAGACATTTCGAGTGGACTAGACGAATTCGTCGAGATTACTCGATAGGTCTCGAGTAATGTCTTAAGTATTTTTCATCGAGTAATAAAGTGTTCACTCGAGAACACTCGGTGAATTCATCAAGTGGTCTGCTAGTTTCTCGAGAACACTCGACGAATTCGTTGAGTGGTCTGCTGGTTTCTCGTGAACACTCGACGAATTCATCGAGTGCTCTCGACGAATTTCTCGAGTGATCTTAGTTATTGTTTCCTCCCGTCTCAACTTTCAGCTAAGTTCTTTTCATCGAGTCTTCAAGATGTTTTCATCGAGTGATGAAGTGAATTCGTCGAGTAATCAAATACTTCACGAGTTCACTCGACGAATGAAGACAGTGCGCTTTCGTTTTCAAATTCGCAGACGGCTTTCCTTTTAGGTCTTCACCATATACAATACACGTAGAGATCCCTCCTTAATTTTTGTTTATAGCTGTTTGAGAAGGATCCCTATATATACTTAAGGGTTATTTCATCTAACCCTAATCGTGCTCAAATCTAGAAATTGTGAATTGTCTGTAGGCTTCTTCTGTTTCGCAAAAGGTCCTTTTTGCTGCCGACAACTGTCTTGCACGATCCTTTTCTAAGAAAAGATTCAACTAGATCTCTGATTTCCTAAAGTTCTTTTCAGATCTAGTTGACTCCTAAGTTTTCAGATCCAGTTCTACAAAGATAAGATTTCTTTCTTCTTCCTCTTTCAAGTTCAAGGCTTTCATTTCAAGCAAGGAAGAAGAAGGCAAATTTCAGATCTGAAGAAAGATCTCCTAGAGATCTAAGAAGATTGTTGTCAATCTATTTGTGTATTGTAAATACCTTTTACATTTTTTTTGTAAAAAATTGTTCTTCTGAGTTTTGTAGATCCTAGTTTAGAGGATCGAGTGTAGGAGAGTTTGTTCTCCGAGTTTTTGTAGGAGAGTTTGTTCTCCGAGTTTGTAGGAAGTTTTACTTCCGAGTGTAGGAGTTGAGGCTCCGAGTTTGTAGGGGATGTGGTCTCCGAGTTTGTAGGAGTTGCTGACTCCGAGTTGTAAGATTGTTTCAATCTGAGATTAGTGAAGTAGCCTAGTCTAGCCGGGAGTGCTAGATAGGTGAGGCGGGAAAGTGCACGTACCCATTCCGGAGAACCACTATAAATCTTTGTGTTTGTGTGTGCTCTTTATTTCTGTGTACTTTTCCTTAAAGTTTTTAATTCCGCATAAAAGCCATAGAATTCACCTATTCACCCTCCTCTATGTGATTTAGGTAGCTACTAGATACTTTCAATTAGTATCTGAGGTAGGTTGTTCGTTAAGAGGTTAACATCTTGAAAAAGTCCTCTATCTAGTTGTTCAAAGACACCATGTCTGGAATGGACAGAAACAAGGATTCTTTCATGAAGTTGTTGGTGTGCACAAAAGAGAACTTTCTCATGTTGAAGGAAAGAGTAAGGTTTTACATGGAAGTCGTCGATCCAAGAATATTTCAGATTGTTGAAGAAGGTCCTCATGTTCCTATGACGACATCTACCGTAAATCCAAACGTGCAAGTTCCTAAGAAGATGTTGTACTTAACAAAGAACAAGATTGCTATTGTAGGCTTGGACAAGAAGGCAAAGAACATCATTGTCACTACAGTGGATGACTCCATGTTGCAAAATCTTTTTTACTGCAAGTCTGCCAAAGAGATATGGGATTCTCTTGTTGTCTTGATGGAAGGTACAAAAGAAGTCAGAGATGATCGTAGATCTCTGCTAAATCAAGAGTACGAGGCCTTCAAGCAAGACCCAAGAGATAACATATCAGATACTTATGAGAAGTTCTTCAAGATCATCAACGGTCTAAGAAATTATGACTGTGAATTTACTGTTGGAGAATTGAATAATAAGTTCTTGAGATCCCTGGCGAAAGAATGGGATACCAAGGCAATAATTATAAGGGAGTTTGGCAAGCTGGCTACAATGGAGCCTCAGATTTTGTTCAGGAAGCTTCTTTCCCATGAACTGAAACTCAGCATCAGGAAAGCTGAGGAAGAGGGGAGCAAGACTTCTGGAAGGGAGAAGTCCGTAGCACTGAAGGCGGAAGGGGTCAAGGAAAGGTAAGATTGTGTCACCATTAAGGACACAATCGTCAGATGAAGATGACGAGTCAGTGGCTTGCTCCTCAAGCTCAGACATGTCCGATGGAGATCTCCTTACTCTCCAAGCAATTCAAGAGATTGCTTAACAAAAGGATACACGATAATTCTATACTATTTCAACGATATGTCTATACTTTCTCAATGATATGTCTATACTCTGCAATCATCCATAAGATATGACATCAAATACATAGTATTTTTATCAATGACCTGAGCACTTCTTCAAATCAGGAATATTGTTGGCCATTGTTCCCAACAATCTCCCCATATTTGGAGAAGTCATAACTCACTTTAATGATAAATGTCAAATAACCAGCAGGATTAAAATTAAAGAGAATTAAGTCATAGAAGAATTCAACCCCCAACATTATATAAATAAAAGATGATGTCTTATACAAAATTTATAAAGTCATTTGCCCTAGTTATTCTTAAGACAATCATCATCTTTAGAGATTTGATTCTTATAGCTCCTGCTGGCAATGCCCTTTCCTTTCCTCATCTGTCTTTCATAAAAGCTTATTGGCTTAGGGATCCTCTTAGGAGAAGGAGGACTACCATGGGAAAAAGCTAATTTGTGATTTCTTCTCTTCTCCTCCTGTCTGAAATGAAGTTGCAAATCAGCAGAATAGTAAACTCTTTCAAAGCCATCCTTAGGATATCCAAATTAATCCAAGTTTCAGAGATTAAAGTTCTAGAATTAGGGCTCCATCTACTGAATTGAGGATCTTGCTCAACTTCCCTTAGCCTTCTAAACATGTACTGTCTGCTCTCTGTTCTTTTCCTTTTTCCTGGATGTTGAGGACTCTCCAACTTCAACATCATCTCCTTCTGAGGCAGTGCTCTGTGAGGGTTCTTCCATAACAAACATAGAGGATGGCTTTTGCAAGGTTTGTTGAACTTGATTGACTATCCATATTGCTTTATTGGAGCTGGCATTAATATAGCCTTCTCCCCCTTTAGGATTTCTTCAGCCATGTGATCATGCAGGTCAACTTGCACCGTGTTAATCCTTTCATACAGATTTTGTTCAGCCTCATCTAGATTATTTCTTATTTGAAGCAGATGACCATCTAGCACTTGAGAATTAAAGTCCATTCTCCAAACTATATGCTCTCTGTCTTCACCCATGAAATTTGTGACCACTTGAAAGGCATCTTGCAGATTTTTTGATGTGGCTATTTGATTTTGGATAACCTGGAGGGTTGACTGATGAGATACATGCATCTGTTCAGAAATTGTCTCCATAGCTGGAGCTGCCAGGTGTAGAAAAAGAGTTTGTTGAGTGTTGAGATGATGTATGTCATCTTTTACAACATGCAGGTCATCTTTCAGCTACTTCCTCGCTAACTTCTTTCAGAACAAAATCCTCCATCTTTTTCTTTGCACATCTAGAAGTGTTGACAGTATGTGAAACGTGGATCCTGACTGGGCATTGGATGGCCCAGCAGTAGTATCTTCAGGGGCAAAGAAGCTCCTGGAGACACTTTCAGGATTACTTTAACCAAACTAAAAGCTAGGAGAATCTACTTGCATTTGTTGTCCATCTGACACAACTGCCTTGCCTTTGAACAACACTAGGTCAAGTCCAATCTTGGATCCTGCACCTTTATCCTTCTCTGACTTATTGCTTGTATCCTTTTCAGCTTCTTTTTCAGTTCTTTCTTCAGCTCCTACTTCAATAGAAATTCTAACCTCTTCTGCAGCAACACTTTCAACTTGTTCATCCAGGGCAAAGCACCCCAGATGGGTCTCCCCCACAACAGCTTCAGTGTTTTGGGTTGAGCTCCCTAGTAGAGACTCCTCCTCAACTAGATTTGCTACCTGGTCAAGGCTCCTTGGTAAGTACTCCCCCTCAACAAGCACTCCTCCTTCCTGGCTCCTCTTCCTTTTATACATTATTGGGATGTCACCCAGAGGTGCTCTCCTTTTCACAAGAACCACTATAGGAAGTAGGTTCAACAACAACCTCTAGATCCACCTGCACATCAAATCCCTCCCCCTCTGTCAGAGCAGGGTTTGGGACAGATGGGGTTGCCTCCTCTTCAGAACTTCTTGATGAACTTTCCTCTCCAACATCATCAGCCTGCATAGCCTTCTTCTTTCCCTTTAGAACTGCTTGACTGGCTGTAAGGGATTTTGAAATCAGCCTATACCATCTCTCCAACATCTTGGAGTCCAACTTCTTAGAGTAATGAAGATGTACTCCCATTTTTCCTTTTCTGGACCTCCCCAAGAGAGTTTAGAAGGAAGAGAGACAGAATTCTTCCAAAACTAGCAGTCTTCCGGTTCCCCTTGATCCTTTGAAACAACAGATCTCTCCAGTCAGTCTTCTTGGAGAGGATGATTCTGCACATTATCTCAAACATTTCCTTTGAGATCCTATCATGAGAACCTGGCGTACACATCATTACCTTCCCCACTACATCAGCTAGTAGCTTTCCTTTCTAATTGAATTCTACCATCTTAATTGACCCGTAGGTCTTGCCAATGTGACCACACCCAGTATAACCTGCAGTGTAGTCTTCCCCAGTCAGGTTTTCCTCTTGTTATCCTGCCTACAGCCTAGGCAGTCTCAAAGCCTTCACCAGGCTCTTGGCAGAAACCTTTACCTTCCTTTCGGCCACCATCAATTTTATTGAGGTCTCAGAATGATTTACCCTTGCTCCTTCATAAAATTCTATCAGCTCTTTGTGCATCAGAATGCACAGTACGCTGAGCAAGTACTCCAACCCGGCCGCTTCTAGAAACCATATTACTGACCTGATTTCCTTTGAGCAGAAATTGAAGCCTCCTCGCAGAAGCTCACATCTAGAGATCACGTAAGCCTCTTCCTTTTCCTTGTCTTTCTTTGGAGCCATTGAATCAGTTTGGCGTGAACGAGTGAATGTCCGAAATGGAACGGGAGATTATCACAGAGATGACTTAGGGCAAACGACAGTGTAATTTTGTCCTAAGTATTCATCTTATTTATAATGGAGGTAGATGAAGGGGCGTGCACCTATTTGTAATGTTGATTTGATTAATTAATCATCAGATGGCTTAGATTGAAAGATCCAATATTGCAATAAATAGTGAGGTTGCGTTGCAGCGCCAAGCATCCTTCCACTGACTTTATAGGTCTTTCTCATTTTTTCCAAATGAATCTTTGTGTCATTGAGATACGTGCATTGTCATCGGGAGATCCAACTATGTTGTTGAGACATTTAACTATGTCGTTGAGATAGTTCACAGATACTTTTTGACTTAGTGAATTTCCATCACTTCTTGTGGGGTACCTGCAACACTCAGCATACATGTTAGCAGTGACTATAAATAGATGATAACAAATTGAAATTGAGTTAGAATTTATTCCAAGTTCAAAAACCCCAATTGGAACTTGAAGAAGTTAAACTTAGCTTCATCTAGGGGCTTTATGAATATATCAGCCACTTATTTATCTATAGGGACAAACTCAAGTAAGATATCTTCATTATCCACATGCTCCCTAATGAAGTAATACTTGATCTCAATATGCTTAGTCCTACTATGTGAGACAGGGTTCTTAGCAATTGAGATAGCACTAGATGAATCACAAAATAAGGGTATTTTGGTCATCTTCAGATTGTAGTCTTGAAGCTGATGTTGAATCTACAGTAACTGAGCACAACATCTCCCTGCAGATATATATTCTGATTCTGCAGTAGAGATTACCACACTTATTTTCTTCTTGCTGCTCTAAGAAATATGTCTTCCTCCCAGGAATTGGCAAATCCTTGGAGTGATTTTCCTATGTTCCTTGCACTCTGCATAGTTTGCATTTGAATAACTAGTTAGCTCACAATCATTGTTCTTAGGGTACCATAGACCAAGATTGGGTGTGCCCTTGAGGTATCTTAAGATCCTCTTGATCGAGGAGTGATGAGATTCATTGGGGTTCACCTGATATCTAGCACAAACACATGTGGCAAATATTATGTCAGGCCTACTAGTAGTTAGGTGGAGCAAAGATCCAATCATGCATCTGTACTTGGTTTCATCAAAGGGTATTCCCTTTTCATCCTTGTCCAGTCACATTAGATCTCATGGGAATCTTTATGGAAGAAGCACTCTTCAATCCAAATTTCTTGACTATCTCTCTACTGAACTTAGTCTGTGAAATGAATATACCATTTTCAGATTGTTTCACATGGAGACTGATACAAATAATTTGTAAGCAGCTATAAAATACTTGATGTGCAAAATATAACTACAAACGATAAACAGCAAGTGTATCGTATCGAGTGAAGTATAGGATCTCGCTAGATCAAGGTCATATTAGACTCGGGTTATGTTGAGTACTCCTACTTCGAGTGAAATTCTATTATTTTATCGATGATTAATGGATATGGTTTTGAATAACAGAAGAGCAAAAGATAGCAAGAAATACTAATATTTGAAATAAAATAACTCTTAAGGAGAATCAAAATTAAAGAGTTAATTCGGAAAGCGAAAAGGATATACTTGGCCGTGGAGATTCTCAAAGCATGAACGCACCTCTCTCGAGGAATACGCCCAACTAAGATTAAGGATATCGACTTGAACTCTCGTTCGAGAAAAAATACCTTAAAGCTTGCTTTAGCGCGGTGAATCCCATTATAGGCTTTTACTCCTATTCGGAAGAATCTCGCCGCCCTTTCTCAAGGGTTGCGATCAACTCCTTTTATTCTCGGCAATCGATCTGTATGCATGAGCCTCTCGGCTAACTAGAATACAATCAATATGGTTGCTAAGAATAAATCAAAGAATAAACTTAAGCCTCTGAAAATAAAGAAAAGAGAATTCACAACTCCTAAAAGAGTTTTCTCCGATCAAATGTTAGTGCGAGACTAACTAAACAAGATTCGGATTAAGAATAATGAGAAGAAATAATATTGAATAAAAGAGGAACTATTTTTATTATATTAAAGAAATAAAAGTACATGTGCATGAAGATAGAATTCTAAGCTAAAAATTGAAATTAAAACATTTGAATAGAAATCACAAATCTAGGAGTTGAAATTACAGGACTTTGGAATTGAAATCTAAATTAACGATTGAAATTGCAGTGAAATGAAAACACATAAAAAAATAAAAAATAAACTAAAATTTGTCCACAAGTAGCTGGTAGTGGCCTCCTCCAACAGTCCCAAAGCTATCTTTTTATAAGTTGCAAAAATCAATGTTTTTCCGGGCTGGAATTGTAACGACTGTATTTGATTTTCGTCATAATTGCTGAGCGGGAATCATTGATGGCGAGGAGGCGGGTTTGGATAATGAAATGATCGGATTTGCTGACGTGGCTGGGCGGAGTTGGTGGAGGCGTTGGCGGCGGATCGCTGACGTGGTTGGGCGGAGTTGGCGGAGGCGGGTTTGGAGGATGAAACGACTAGATTGCTGACGTGGCTGGGCGGAGTTGGCGGAGCAGTTTTGGCGGGGATGCAAATATATGTAACGTATATATATATATATGTATATATATATATATAGACACACACACACACACACACGATGCATACATATATTTATATATAAATTTATATATTTATATATGCATATACATAAATTCCTAGCATCATGCATGGGTGGCCGAGCACCCCCTTGCATGCAAAGGTGGTGGAGTTCGATGGTGGCGCGGCATGATCACGGGGCGTGACAGGGCGTGTCAAAATAATCCGACATGGCTGGGCTTCTGGATGAATATGTGGAGGTCACGGGTCGTGTGCGTGGTCACGCCCCCTGGTCACGGGCGTGACCAGGGCGTGTCAAACATGAATTTTGCAGTTTTTCTCCATTTGATCTCCAGATCCTGCTGGTTTGAGTCTTTCTGTTATTTGCAGCCCAGTTCCTCCTGGAAACACAAAATAAAGCAAATTAGCATATTCTGAAATCGAAATTAATGAATTTAGAATTAAATTCGAGTAAGAAATATAATAAAAATAAAAATAAATTTAGGTCTATCAGAGACCTAGGAAGTATTTGAGCTCTCCCATAATGCTCATTTCAAACTTTCCCTGCATCAAGTTGGCCAACTTTTTGCAGAGAAGAACATATGTACAGCCAAATATTATACAATCCACATAGATTTGCACTAGCAAGATCTTTTCCTTTAGTTCCCTTAGGAAAAATGTCTTGTCAATCTTCCCCTTTTGAACTTGTTCTCAATAAGAAAGCTTGACAAGGTGTCATACCAAGATCTAGGAGCCTGTTTCAATTCATACAAAGCTTTTCTAAGAAATTAAACATAATCAGGGTGTTCAGAACCAACAAAACCTAAGGGTTACACTTCTTCATTTAGATCACCATTTAGAAAGGATGACTTGACATCCATATGGTAGACCTTCAATCCTGTGTAGGTTGCATAGGCCAGAAATAACCTAATGGCTTCCAATCTTGCAACAGGGGCAATGGTCTGATCAAAGTCTATGCCCTCCTCTTATCTATATCCTTTTGTAACTAGTCTGGCCTTGTTCTTTGTAATTACTCCATTTTCATCCAACTTGTTCATGTAGACCCATTTGATTTCTATGATATTGTGTCTTTGGGGTCTAGGAACTAGTTTCCATACTCTGCATCTCTTGAATTGGTTTAATTCTTCCTGCATGGCTGCAATACAGAATAGATATGAATTTGCTTCCTCATATTTCTTGGGTTCAGTTTGAGAAAGAAAGCTCAAATATAAGGCTTCATTCAAGGTACTGCTTCTTGTCAGAACTCCTTAACTGACATCTCCTATGATTTTCTCCTGTGGATGATGCCTGATGTGTCTATATGCAGCTGGCAGTCTTCTGAAGATTTCTCATGTGACTAGTTCTACAAGTTGTTCTTCTTCTATTATATCCAAACCTTCCACAGCATCTTCCTCCAAGTATAGTGCAACTGAGAAATCTTTGACTTTCATTGGAGTTTCAAATTTATCTTTAATGGATAGGTTTTCCACTTTCTCAGCTATACTTGCATCCACTAGAGAATAGACCAGCCTTTGTGAATAAGGCTGGTCTCATCAAATACAATATGCGTAGATTCTTCTACTGCTTGAGTATTAATGTTTTACACCCTATAAGCTTTGCTATAGGAGTTGTAGCCAACAAAAATATCTTCACTGTTTTCTCTGCAAACTTAGTTAGCTTGGTTTGCTCATTATTAAGTATATAACATTTGCTACCAAAGATTCTAAAGTAGGATAAGGTAGGTTTTCTGCCCTTCATAAGCTCATATGGAGTTTTCTTGTGGTCTTTGATGATGGAAGACTTATTGATCACATGACAAGTTGTATTGACAGCCTCTTCCCAGAAGGATTCTGGTAGGGAGGAGTCACTCAGCATTGTCCCGGTGTCCATTATTAAGGTTCTATTTTTCCTCTCTGCCACTCCATTTTGTTAAAGAGTTCTAGGTGAGGAAAATTCTTGGGAGATACCCAACTCTTGGCAAAATTCTGTCATGGTTCCTGACAGAAATTCTATACCATGGTCACTTCTGAATTTGACAATAATACAGCTCATTTCATTCTGAATTTGCGTGACAAAGTTCTTCAAGTTGTCTAAGGTATCTTGCTTCTTTTTAAGGAAGAACGTCCAAGTGAACCTCGAATAATCATCAACCACTACAAGACTGTAAGACTTCCCTCCTAAGCTATGAACTGATATAGGACCAAACAAATCCATGTGCAACATATAGAGGCACCTAGAAGAGTCTTTGTTAGTAATGCCCTTAAAGCTGGTCCTAGTTTGCTTGCCAAGTTGGCATGCATGACATGGACCTTCTTTAATGCACTTAATATTGGGTCCATTTCTATCTAGGTCTTGATAGAAAAGCTTATTAATGGTTTTATAGTTAATATGAGCAAATCTCTTGTGTCATTGAACACAAAGAACCACTTTCTCATTAGTTATAAAGCACACTGGCTTAGAAGAGTTAGAGTGAAAAAAATTAAGGCAATAAATGTTTTCACTCCCAGTGTCTGTTAAGGTAGCCTCAGAATTCAAGGATCTCTTAACTAAAAATTTATCCTTGTAAAAAACTATACCAAAACCTAAAACACAAAGTTGACTTATGCTTATGAGATTGTGATTCAATCCCTCCACATAAGATACCTTTGTGATGGAGACTAAACCATTGGAAATGTTACCATATCCTCTAGTCACCCCTTTTTCTGAACCTCCAAATATCACTGTTGGTCCATCTTTCCATTGGGGTGTAGTCCCTCAAGTAGACATTTACTCTAGTCATATGTCTAGAGCAACCACTGTCCAAGTACCAAATAGGAGATTGGTTGGCCTTTGGACATACCTGTAAAAGGAATTGTTATATCTTAGGTACCCAAACAAATTTGGGTACTTGGTTCCTGTTAGGAAGATAACTTGGTAGATTAGACATTTGAGTGGTCTGCACCTTTCTTGCTCTAGGCACTGTTGGGTTGAACCAACAGTCCAAGACAAAGTGTCAAACATTACCACAACACCAACATTCATACCTATTGTATCTTCTCTTCTGCCTCACTATCTGGGTGGGATGGCAGTGTTGGTGGGCAGGAGAGAAGACTGTGGGCCTAATAGGACTTTGGTGAACCTCACAAGTGTGAGTGTTTTGCGGAGCTGGTCTCATCACTTTTTGGTTCACCTTTTTAGGGGCAGGCTTGGCAGAAGCTGCCTTCATCCATTTCTTGGGTGTTGTTACTGCAGGTCCATGGACAAAAGGACCCGGATTCTTCATTTGAATCTCTTCATGGGGTGCTTTAAAAGCACTCATCCCAAAGCCTGCTCTTTGGCTTGTGGTAGATGTCTTGCTGCCATTGGTAGAGTAGACATTGGTCAGATGACCATATGTAGAATCCTGATCAAAGGGATTAGATGTCAGCTGCACATTCTTAAAAGAGGATTGGGCTACAGAAGCCTTTCCCTTGAATGTCTCTTCAGTAAATCCTACACCACCTCTTTATGATGCAGAAAAACTGTCAATGATTGGCAGGACTATCTTGGGCTTGGAATAGCTGTCAACTATCCTCTTTTCAGCTAATAGCATTTCTTCAATGTCCTTAATGACCTTATTCTTCTGCACTAATTCAGAATTTTTATGTTTTGTGGCTTCCTTGAATTTATCCACTTCTTTGCCCATAACAGCCAGCTTTTCAGCTGTCTCCCGGAACTCAGAATGGGTAATTTTTAGGGATGCTAACTTCTTAGATTGTACTTTAAGGAGCTCCTTGCTTTTCTTGAAATCTTCCACAAAGCTTCATACTGCCGCATTAGTTCAAACTCATCATTATGTGGGGACCTTGAGGATGTGCTATTATGAGCAAACTCATAGTCATCAACATGCATAGAATCTGCCACTAATTCAAAATCAGAGGCAGACAAAAGGGCTCTGATAGGAACCTTCCCTAGAGAGGTGTTCTCATCCTGGATGTCTTCATTTATGGCCATGAGGCCAATGAGAGCTTGCTCCTCAGATTATAAGGAGCTTGAATCAGGATCACTTAAGGTTCTAATCTTCTTTGCAATGAATCATTTTTCTGTTTTCTTCTTGTCCTTTGGATTTCTTCCATCTTCATACTTCTTTGATTCCCTCTTTTTAGAGGTGCAGCCAGCTATCATGTGACATATTTTCTTGCAGCAATAACACACTGTATTAGCTAAATCAAATTTATTGGGTTTAGATTTATACCTGTCATCCCTTGATGATTTAGATCTGTCATGATGACCAGATATCCTAGAGCTAGATGAGGATGACCTATGACTGTCTCTTCTCCTTCTTGACATCATCTTTTTAAATTGCTTGGAGAAGAGGGCCAGTTCTTTATCATTGTTTTCTGATTCTGATGCGCTGACATCAGAAGCCTCACTGCTTTCAGATTCATCCTGAAATACAGGAGTCTTGTCTTTGGTTCTCCTTAAGCTCTCAGCCCTAAAAGCCACAGACCTTTCTCTGGTGCTCCCCCTTGAGCTTTCCTCTTCAAATTTTCTTGTGTTAAGTTGAAACTCATGGAAAAATAGCTTTCCATACAAATTCTTGGGCACCATGATGCCCAGATGTCCGATTTCTCTGATAGCACATATCTTGATGTCATATTCCTTAGTAAGGGATCTAAGGAATCTGTCATTGAGATCAGAGTTTGTGAACTCCCATCCATAATTTCTTAGGCCATTCACAATTTTGAAAAACCTCTCATAGCAGTTAGAGATGGTTTCATTTTTGCCTTGTTTGAATGCATCATACTCCTGTTCAGAAGGGAATTCCTGTCATCCCTTACCTCTTTTGTTCCCTCTATGTATACAATCAAGGAGTCCCACATCTCCTTGGCAGATTTGCAGTGAATGATATTTGGAGGGTGGAGTCATCAATTGCACTTACTGTGATATTTTGTGCCCTTTTATCAAGGGTCACCAAGGCCGATTCATCCTTACTCATGTCAAAGTACTTCTTTGGTACTTGCTTGGTAGGATCTATGGTGGAGGCTGTCATAGGTATTTGGGGTCCCTCTTGAACAACAACAAACATTTTGGGATCTGTAGCTTCCATAAACAATCTGACCTTTTCTTTCCAGATAGGGAAATTTTCTTTAAAGCACACTAGAAGTTTCATAGACCTCTCTCTTTATTCTGATCACCTCCAGTCATTAGGAATAGTTTTACATATCTATATCTGACTATTAAGTCTCTTTTGATCAACATCCCTCTGATACCACTTATTTTTTATGGAACTATCACATAGAGGGGGGGGGGTGGGGGGGGGGGGGGGGGGGGGGGGGGGAATATGTGATGTGGCTGTTTTGAAATTTAAACACAGATGCATATAAAGTAAATCACAGCACAGATCACAGTCACATAACACAACAAACAAAGACATCATATTTATAGTGGTTCCCCAAGACAATGTGTCTTGAGTACTCTACTATCCCTTTACGCTTATCTAGCAGTGTGCTAGAGTCAACAAACTCCACAAAAAACTCATATCTCCTCCACAGATCTTACAGCTCAGGTACTGCAGGCCTTACATCTCAAATCCTTCTAGAATCCTATCTCAGGTTCCTGGAATCCTACAACTCAGGTACAACATGCCTTACAACTCAAATCTACAATAGATCCTACCTCAGGTTCTCACAGAATCCTACAGCTCAGACTCAAAGGAGTCCTACAGAGAAAGTATTATGTTTACAAAAATGAAGAACACTTCACAGAATAGGGAATAGAAATGTCCTAAATAGTCTTCTTAGGCCTGAATTAGATGGCCTCTGTATCTGAAGAGAAATTCTTGAAAAGCAATTCACTGATGCACATAAGGTTTTCTTTTATCCTCTTCTTTAATCTAGAATAATCTTATCAGTCGATGATGCCTGACTGAACCTTGGAGAACTGAGAGGAATGTTCTCGAAAATCCTTCTTCTGAAAGTCGTTACACAGATTCAATTTATCCTCTTTCTCTTTTTGTATTCACTATCTGATTTTAGGGCAAACAAATTATCCTTATATACGACAGGAAAGTCTAACGGTTTATTCTGAGGTCTCTGAAATGTCAGAAGCTCATTCCTAAACAACATCCACTGATTAGACCCTTAGACGGCGGCATTAAATAAAGACGTGTTTCAAAAAATATCGGTATGTCTCGACGATAACCATCTCGATGACAGAACTTGTTGTCTCAGCGATCCAACTTAAACAACTCTTCAAGTCTTCTGAGATCTTCCCCTCGAATAGATAACTCAACGATATGAAAACTATCTCGACGACAGAACTTCCCGTCTCAGCAACATGTTCAATTTCGATAAAATAAGGTCTTCTCGTCGATGTCGTTGTGATCTTTTTGACGATATGGAACTTCTCAACTACATTCTCTGTCTCCCCGATGTCTAACAGCCTTCAGGACGACATAGCTCCTTCGCAATGATATTTGAATGATATATCTATACTTTCTCAATGATATGTCTATACTCTGCAATCATCCATAAGATATGACATCAAATACATAGTCTTTTATCATTGACCTGAATACTTCTTCAAATCAAGAATATTGTTAAGCACTGTTCCCAACAACAGAAATAAATGAATTAACCACTAAAAATTCAATCCTAAAAGAAGAGCTTGCAAAGGCAAAAACCTTTGAAGACTCACTCAATGGGAGAAGTCAAAAGCTCAAAGATATCACACAAAATCTCTCTATGAGATCTAGATATCTTGGTCTAGGAGCAGATTTATTAACTAGCACAACAATCTCTAGCAAACCAGCCTGGAAAAATCCAGTAATATTTGTTAGACCTAGTGATTATCAAATAAAGGAAAACAATCCAGTGTGTAAAAAGCAAAATAACCACCCTAATAAAATTATTATATTTAATAGAGTGAATTCTAATAGTGAGAAGAAAACTCTAGGCAAGAACAATTCAGAGAAAATAATGAAACAAAATCAAAAGGCTAAAATCAAAAGAAAAATTATTAGGCATTCTATAGACTTACTATATCAAGATACATTCTATGCAAATTTCCAGCACCAAGGTAACAAATCCAGGTTTGATAAACCTATCTTCTGCCATCCAAAAGGGTATAATGAAAGACCACTCTACCATTTCATATCACCTTATAATGGTAAAATCAAAGGGCCCGGGGCAACCTAGGTACCCTATAATATTTGAATTACATGTGCAGGAAAACATAGGGTCCCTTCCTCAGAGATAATGTAGAGAAAGGGAGAACTAAATATTCAATGTGAAACTAGAAATAATCAAAGGGGGTGATCTCTTCTCTAAACTGCTATGATGCTTTCTAATTTACACATATTTTCTTATAAATGATATTTTTATTAAAAAATTATTGCTGGGAAAAACAGCAAAATTCTTTGAAGAAAATACAAATTCTAATTCAGAGCTGCGTCTATTGAGTTCGACGCACCATTGAGTTCTACTCGACGCTAGCTTCGAAAGCTGCCTGAGATAGTTAATTTGAATAGCACTCGACACAGCGTCAAATTCATATCGACTCAGACATCGACTTAATAGTTGATGCATGAACTCGAAGTCACGTCGATTACCACTCGACGTAACATCGACATGTCAAGCGCGCGCCATTTTGCTTCTAAAAGCTACATCAACTTATTTTAGCGCACTGCATCTGTTTCCATTCGACGTTGCTTCGATTAAAACCCTAAGCTATGACGAATCGTATTCTTTTAAGCAACTCAGACGTTAGATCATCTTACGCTTTCGAATTTTCTCTCTCTTGCTTTCTTGCATTCTTGCTCCCATTTTCTTTCTGGTCTTGTTTCTGCAAGTACAGCCATAAAAATCAATGGCCCCTCCAAAAGTAAATTCTTGATTTGATGTCGACATCGACTCATTCAATCCAGCAACAAAAAATTTCAAGGGAATCTTGAACTTGTTTGAAATTGCAGGACTCACCAAATTAATTTCTACAATGGGAAAGTTATATGATGTTAAATTAGCCGAGCTGAAAGGCAAAATCCATATTGGAGAGGATGCGTCTCTCCATGGAAGAATTTTTGGAACTGACATTCACATCACTGAGGAGATGTTGAGTCTCACCATCGATCTACCAGTGGGTGATGACTCATCTGAACTGACACCAACAGAAACCCATCAAGCACTGTAGATTATGAATTTCAACAAAGAAAAGAAAATCAACCTAAAGAAGAACAACATTTCAGAAGAATACAGATTCTTGGCAGACATAGTAGGCAAAGTTCTACTATGTAAAATTTTTGCACATGATGCAATTCCCAAATAACAACTGCAGATAATGGGAATATTGGTTCTGAATAAGAGAATCCACTAGGGGAGGTGCCTCCTGAAATTGATTGGTCATAAGTATGCCCACAAGGAAAATGCATACATGAGAATAATGAGTCAAGTCTTAAGCCACCATTATCCAATGGTGTGCAGATCCAAAGGAGTTTCCATCCATCCTAAAAAGAATAAACATAGGGATCTTCTCCAAATGGACCAGACAGATTCTGAAGCCTGGTCAAGTTCCACCCTCTCCTCCTTCATCTCCAGTTCCTCAAGACCATGAAGCAGTCATAACAGATACCATAGCCAAACATCCAGCCCAAGAACAGGAGACAAACATACCAGATATAACAGTAAAACATCCAACACAGATCTCCTCTCTACAGCAACCACAATCTACCACAACCCCAGAAGACAATCTCACAGTCCACATTTCTGCTTCTCTAGACCATCCTCAATCAATAACCCCTCCTATTAACATATCAATACCTCATATCGATACACCTTCTACCTCCCATCCTATACCTCCATTTGACATTGATCAAGCCATCTATAAAGTAGTGGGACTTGCCACTGAGACTTCTGCTGACCTACTACAGACTTAATCAAGGAAATTTCACAGAAAATACTCTCAGATGGAGACATAATTGAAAGAATCACAGGAATCAATCCAGGCAATCAAGACATTGATCTCCTCCTCACAAATCACAAGATCTTTCTTAACCTTCCTTGTCAGCAAGGTTCAAAAGGGGGAGAATGTTTAAGAGGAGGAGATGTCTGTCCAAGAAGAGGAGATTGGTCAGGAAAAGGAAGTACTTGTTAAAGAAGGGGGGATTGCTCAAGACCAAGAAATGATTGCTCAAGAGGAGGAGATTGCTGCTGATCAGGAGACGCCAACACAAATTCAGGGGGAGTTGCCTGTATCAATCCAGGGGGATCTCCTCACAGCTGATGAGCAGATCATAAAAGATGACACAATAATTGCTCAAGAAGCTGCCCATATAGCTGAAGATGTTGCATCACTTCAGGGGGAGCTTCACAAAGAGGATGACAAAATTGCTGAAAATGAGAGAGAGAAGTATGGTGTCATGGCTGCTGAAGAGGAGGATGAGCTTCTTATATTTCCACCAAGAAATGTGCCAGCACAGGTCTTCTTCAGAAAAAGAAATGCTTCTCCAAAAGATCAAGGAAATTTAGGTGAAAAGAAAATGAACATTTACTCTTCTTTATTTGAGATACAACTATGGTATACAATCATATCTATTACAATTACAAGTTTTCATATCATTCTAGTTTATGTCTTTATGGAATGATATAATACATTTTTATATACTCTTTATTATCTTACAACATGATTGAAATCACTTAAAATATTTGTAAAATTTGTTAAGATAAATAGGGGGAGATTATCGGAAAAACAACCTCTGGATTTATCTTAAAAGTGATTTCATCAGCTATGATTCATTAACCATGATGTATAGTGAAGGTAATATATATGGTCATTAGATGTCCTAGGATGTCACACTCATATTAAGGTGTCAAAGACCAGTCCAAAGGAGTACAAAATTCAGTTGAGTTAATTCTGCGTCGAATAGAAGTCGATGCAGCTTCGACTTCAAGTCGAAATAACTTCGAATATAAGTAAGAATAACTCAGATTAGTAGTCGATGTATCAATTGAAGTCAACACAATGTCGAAAGGTATTTGACGCAGAAGGTAGAGTCAATCAAAGCAACATTTGAAGTCGGCGCAACTTCAAATTATATTCGACGCAGAAGTCAGAGCTCAAAGTCTAGTCTTCATCTCGATGGATACATCGATAAGGACTCGACGCAATGTCCATATCAGAGTTCATTTCAGAGCTGAGGAAGATGTCGAAGCAGCTTCTATTAGAACTCAAAGGTGTGTCGATAAGAAGGAAAAGCTATTCGACGCAACGTCGAATATAGACACAGATTTAGAATACTTCCTGGATTCAATTCTGAAGCTTATTCAGAAGTTATAAATAGAAGTTATTTGAATTCTAACGGGTCGTCCATAATCAATAAGGGAAATAAGAACTCAGAGATACAATAAAGATATATTTGGAAGTTATTCAAAAAGATTTGGATGGGCTGCCAACAGAAATAGAAAGAGAGTAATACTATCTCTTGGACATTCCTACTAGGGAAACAAGAGAAGAGGAAAGTAATTTATCATTATTCGATAGAAGAATAAGTCTAGTATACTGTAGAGAATAATGAAGAATTATCAGACTGCAATCTTTCTACAATTCTCTGCTCCAGCTTTCTCTCAGACAAAAAAGAAAGAACAGATCTCTATAATGAATCATATACACAATGCTTCTTCTTATTCTTCTCACAGCAAGAAGCATATAGAGATACACAGATCATCATCAGGATCTGGACTTACACAATCCTTGCATCTCTCTCTCTCAAGTAAGGATTCATTCTCTGAAGAAAAGATCCAGAAAAACACTAAGTGCCTGAATCCTCATTGACTGCTGCAGGAGGATTCATTCAGAAGAATCATCTTCAATTTCTTCTTCTTCTTTACTCTTTCTTTCACTTCTGTAAAACTGAGTAAAGAGTCCTTAGATTCTCTCTTCAAAGGATTCAGTGGTTCAAGATCTCCTTAACAAAAGATCTAGCACCGGTTTAAGATCTCCTTATCAAAAGATCTAGATTTGGTTCAAGATCTCCCTATCAAAAGATCTAACTTGGTTCTAAGAGTCTCCATAACAAAAGACTCAGACCCTTGTTCTAAGAATCTCTTTATCAAAAGACTCAGGCACTGAATAATGTATTCTTACCAAGGTGATAGAAGAGTGGAGTACCCATATTTTGGGAAACCACTATAGATCTTGTGTCATCTGCTCTGTGAATTTTTTGTGTTGTCCCTTTTCTTTATTTCTATTATTCTGTGCTTATTTTATTCTGGTTGGATTTCTGAATGCATAGTAATTATAATTATTTTAATGTTTTGCAGATTTTATAGAAAAGTTTTTAAGACTCTATTCACCCCCTCTAAAGAATACTCAGAGGACTCACTATGCACTTTCAATTTTCCTGATCGTACTTCTCATTATTTTACCTATAAGACCTGCATACTATAAATACAAGCAAATTAGATTAAATATAAATCAGGATATGTTATTTTAAAACCAAGAGATGCAGAACTCATGTTTCAACAAACTCCCTCTTTTGATAATAACAAATCCTATGAATGAAAAAACAATCATTTATATAAGTGATTTGTTTATGAGATTGTGCAGCAAATGAGAATCATAAAAACATGTTTTAGAATGGTGTATGCACGTACATTAGTACACTAAAATTTTCTAAGTCTGTGCTCCCCCTAATATGTGCTCCCCCTAAGTTCAATGGTTTATAGTTTTTCCCCTATATTTCTCAATTTATTCTCCCAGTTTTGATATTATCAAAATATGTGGTGATGCAATATTTCATGAGTTAGTGAACTATTTGTAAAAAATAATCATGATTGAGCAAAGAGTGCATACAATAGAAGAAATATCATGAAATAATATCTATCGAGGAAAATGCACATGAGATAATCATTAAATCATAAGAGCACAACTTTATATAAAGATAATCGTGATATATTGTATATCATAAAAGATTAGTGTTATAAATCATAAATCATACAAGATTAGCATTATAATCATTATGCTTCAAGAGAAAGTGATTTTTGTAGGATAATCGTTATAGTTCATATTGAGTATGACAAGCATGTAAAATATAGCCATAAAGGGATTTAACAAAATAATGTTATATGATTTGAGATTCAAGCTTTATAGATATTGTAAGGTTTGTGCTTAGTCATCTAGTACATATACTCAATTATGTATAAATGTGTTTTCGTACTTAAAGTCCAATTCTCATGAGTGCAAGGATTGTAAAAGACAATGATGTATACAATTTGATAAAGTATATAAAGATAATAATCAAGACTCGTACAAAATCTAATGAATGTACATAATATAATCAACATGCAAAGTAAAATTACTTTCACAACTTCTAAGTACAATACATTACAACTATCAAGGTGCTTCAGTCACACAATGTTCATTAAGACTTATCATGGATATGAAGTACTGCTTGGTGGATCATATAACATTACTTTTATTTTATAATGGGTGATCCATGGTACCAAATGAAGTAAAAAATATGGTGTTTTTATTGTTAAGTTTGCACAATACACTTTACAATTCTACCCAAGATACTTAACCTCACAATGCTCATTAAGACTTATCAAGAGAAGTAATGATTGAGGGAGTTATCTTTGTCATTCATTTATTTTATTTTATTTTATTTGAATGACCAAAAGATCCTAATTCACTTGTTAGCAAACATGCATGTGTAAACCACAATTCTCTTATGTTAGTGCGGGAAAATCCATGAATCACATGAGGGCAATTCGATGGAGTGTATGTAATTTAGTCGTGTTATTAACTAGTCATGATGTAACACCCTGCCAGTACGAATAGTATAACAGTAGGTCCGGCCGGGACCCCACGCCATACAAACCACACTAGCTAGGAGTTAAGAGGTGATAAACAGAAAGAACTACAACAGAGTAAACTAAACACTAGCGGAAGTATAATTATTTAACATTTCATTTAGAACTGTCCACTATCATAGGAATGAAACCATAAAATAGAGTTACGGCCTTAAGGCCTTACATTCACGAATGTACAAAACTCATAACATACTTCGGCACGCAGGCCGGCAATACATGAGAAAGCAGAAAAGGGAGGCTGGCCTTCAAGGGCCAACTGAGCAAAAGGGCCACCGCCCGCTATTTCCCTCGGCCCGTAAGGGTTTCGCACGACGCGGGTATGGCTTCACCTCGGCCCGTAAGGGTTTAGCACTTTCAAGTGCTACACAAATTATATGCTACGCACATAACCCCTTCGCAAGGATCTAGGCTTCACAAATACTCAACAAGGGAGGTACAATACGCTCCGCATCAATTTCGTGGTGAAGGTTTGCCTTCATCCAATCTCAAAGCATGGGGCTTTCGTTAGGATCTTCACAAGACGCCTACACTTAAATCCCGCAATACTATCGCATATATCACGGAGTCATTCTCCGGCACGCATTCTAGGCTTAACCTAAATGCAACGTCGCAAATCAAGCATCACCGACTCGGGCTCACGACCACGAATAGGCTTCACACACAATGCCTAAATCCGCACGACTACCGGATTTTCTACATGCAATATGCCGGGGACGGACACAATCTACCCGGAGTTCCGAAGAACTTGAGGAAATCCTACACTTCACCCATTTGGTGAAAGGGATTCCTCATGCAAGCATAGAGAAATGAAAGAGAGGACAATTGACAAGTCTAAATATCGGGAGGAAGAATCGTTACCCTAGAAGCGTTCTTCTTAGCCATGGATCTGAGATTTTACACGGAGGGATAGGACCGCACCGGGCTGCACTCTCCAGATCTGGAAATGGCTCGCGAAACGGAGCTCCAGAGCTCCGTCAATGGCGGGATCTCCTCTTCTTCTTCCTTGCCTCCTTCTTCTTTCTCTAGCCTAGGAGAGAGAAGAGCCTTGATATTATGAGGATAGAACCCCTCTCAAAAGCCCTAATACCCTCCAGCCATTCATCACAGCCGTTGGATCAAATTCCAAGAATTTTGAACGGCCGGATCATCTTCTCCGTTCATTTTCGCGGAGCAGAATAAACAGTGCGCACGTTCACAGGCGCACGGTCACTAGTCATGCGCGAAGAACCTCTGGTCGTGCGCGTAGCTTTGCAGCCGACCATATTTCCTCTCAATTAACGCACGATCATGCGCATGATCACTGGTCGTGCGCGAAGAAGAGGCCACTGGTCGTGCGCGAGGAGCAGGTAGGAAAAATTCAGCCTACTTCGAGCGCCGCACTACCATTCCGCCTACTTCGACAAACTACGATTTTTGGGGTGTTACAACTCCACCCCCCTTAAAAGAATTTCGTCCCGAAATTTCGAAAACCGTAGTAAGTAAAAACAGCTAAAATTACCTGAGGGGAATAGATCGGGGTACTCCGCGAGCATCGCTTGCTCTCTTTCCCAAGAGAGTTCCTCTCTTCCGCAATTATTCCAACGGACTTTCACCATCTGTATGGACTTGTTCCGCAACTGCTTCACTTTAGTGTCTTCAATACAAATGGGCTTGACTTTCGTCGTTAGCCCACCATCTACCGACACTTCGTTGACAGCAACAACCACATTAGGCTCTTTAACAGCCTTCCTCAACACAGAGATGTGGAATACATCATGCAGTCCGCTCAACTCCAAAGATAGAGCAAGCCGGTAAGCAGCTTCACTGATGCGCTCCAAGATCTCGAACGGTCCTAAGTACCTCGGACTTAGCTTTCTCAAGCGTCGGATCCTTGATACTCCTTTGAACAGTTTGATCTTGAGATAGACCCAGTCGCCAACGGAAAACTCGACGTTTCGGTGATTTGCGTTGTAATATTTTGCCTGCCGATCCTGGGCAATGAGCAAGCGCTCCCGAATAGCCCGGATCGATGTATTCGCCTCATCCACGTCTTTGTGTTTTAACAACTTAGTGTCGCCCGTTTCAGCCCAAGACAACGGTGTGCGACATTTCCTACCATAAAGAGCCTCGAAAGGGGTCATCTTTATACTCGCTTGGTAGTTGTTGTTGTAAGCAAATTCGATCATAAAGAGATGGTCCTCCCATCTCTTTCCGAAATCCAGGGCGCACATCCTCAACATGTCTTCCATCGTCCTATTGGTCCTTTCGGTCTGTCCATCCGTTTGCGGGTGGAAGGCCGTGCTAAACTTCAGCTTGGTACCCAATAGTTGATGAATCAGCTTCCAATCATTCGATGTGAACCGCCCATCACGATCACTGACGATGCTACGGGGAATCCCGTGCAACCGTACGATGTTATCCACGTACAACTTTGCCAGTTTTTCTACAGAATCATCCTTTCGGTTCGGAATGAAGTGTGATACCTTTGTCAGTCTGTCCACGATCACCCAGATGGCGTCGTTTCCATGTTTTGATCTCGGCAATCCGTGCACGAAATCCATCGAAATATCATCAAACTTCCATTCCGGAATCGGCAAGGACTTCAAAAATCCACTGGGACGTTGACATTCCGCCTTCACCAACGCGCAAGTATTACACTTGGCCACGTAGAGGGCAATGCCCTTCTTCATACCCGGCCACCAGAAAAGTTTCTTCATGTCCATGTACATTTTCGTGCTCCCCGGGTGGATCGAGTACTTGGTATGATGAGCCTCGTACATCAACTCCACCCGTAGAGTACCAATGTTTGGGACGCACAATCTGCCCTCTTTCCACATAAGGCCATCTTCGAAGGAGAAATCAGCGTTTAACCCATCCACGGTTTCTGCTTTATAGCGTTTCATGCTCTCATCCAGCTCCAATGCTTGTCGAACTCGGTCGGCAAGGTCGTATTGAACCTCCGTCCAGTTCAAGCATGCTGAAGTAGACGCTCTTCTATCAACGCAAATGATCTCCATTTCTTCCAGTTCGCGGATTAGACGCTCATCGTGCATCAAAATCCAATTTGCTTGAGCGGGAGCCCGACGACTCAACGCGTCCGCAACTACATTTCCCTTTCCAGGAGTATATTTGATGTCGAAGGTGTAGTCCCCCAGGAACTCCATCCACCTCCTCTGACGCATATTCAACTCCCTTTGATCCAGCAGGTACTTGAGGCTCTTGTGGTCGGTAAAGATGTCGATCTTCACGCCATACAAATAATGCCTCCAAAGTTTGAGAGCAAATACCACTGCCGCTAGCTCCAAATCATGGACCGGGTAATTCCTCTCATGAACCTTCAATTGTCGGGAGCCGTAGGCAATTACCTTTCTGAACTGCACTAGGACACAACCCAAGCCACTCCCCAAGGCGTCGCTATAAATTTCGTAGCCTTCCGTACCACATGGCGAGCATAGAATGGGCACCGTGGTCAGACGGCTCTTCAGCTCTTCAAAAGCTCGTGCGCACTCGGGCGACCAAATGAACTTATGATCTTTCCTAGTCAGTTTAGTGAGAGGGAGTGCAATCCTCGAGAAGTTCTCCACAAAGCGCCTATAATAACCGGCAAGTCCTAAGAAACTTCGGACTTCCGCTACGTTTTTCAACAAAGGCCACGCTCGGATCGCTTCTATCTTCGACGGATCAACTGCAATTCCTTCTCCACTAACAACATGACAAAGGAATGCTACAGACGGTAGCCAAAACTCGCACTTGGAGAACTTGGCATATAGTTGACTCCTCCTCAAGGTGCTCAGAATTGCGTGCAGATGCCCAACATGCTCCTCTTTCGACTGAGAGTATACCAAAATATCGTCGATGAAGACGATCACAAATTGATCCAAATACTCTCGAAACGTCCTGTTCATTAAGTCCATGAATACCGACGGTGCATTAGACAGACCGAACGGCATCACCGTGAACTCATAGTGCCCAAAGCGGGTACTGAACGCTGTCTTTGGAATATCATATTCCCTTATCCGCAGTTGGTAATAACCGGACCTTAGGTCCAGTTTGGAGTATACCGTCGACCCAACCAGTTGGTCGAATAAATCATCGATTCTTGGAATCGGATATCGGTTCTTCTCGGTCAACTTGTTTAGCTCTCGATAATCGATACATAGACGCAAGCTCCCGTCCTTCTTTTTCACAAAGAGGACCGGCACACTCCAAGGCGATGAACTTGGACGTACGTAGCCTTGCTCTAGCAGCTCTTGCAATTGGACCTTCAGCTCTGCCAATTCCTTTGGCGCTATCCGGTACGGTGAGCGGGCCACAGGTTTGGCACCTGGCACCAACTCGATACAGAAATCAATCTCTCGCTGAGGCGGAGCCCCAGGGAGTTCGTTAGGAAACACATCGGCATACTCCGCTACAACTGGGACATCACACAACCTGGGTTTTGGTTCCGAAGCCTCCAACAAAGTGAAGAACAACTCGGCGCCTTTTCTCACCGCCTTAACCACTTGGAGAGCAGACATCAGCGTCTTGCTCGCTCCTCGCATACCGGCGAACGTGGTTTCGTCTTCGGTGTTCTTTCCTAGAGTGATCTCCTTTGAATTGCAATCTATGCATGCTCGCTGCTCCGAGAGCCAGTCCATGCCGAAGATCACATCAAATTCCGCTAACGGTAATAACGACGCTTCCAAGTTGAAATCCTGACTTCCGATCCGCACCTTCACACGACTTTTCCTATCCGCACTCATGCGAGATCCATTGGGTAGAACTACTTCCAATCTATCCTCTACCAAGGTAGACGGCACTCCGATTCGCACCACGAAGTCCTCGGACAGAAAAGAGTGCGATGCACCCGTATCAAATAGAGCTCTCGCCGGATAGTTGAAAATTAGGACGAAACCTAATTGTACACAAATAAAGCATATAGTCGTACAACAGTATGAATTATCTATATAGCTATAAAAGTTAGCTTCTAATTCGTACCTGTGATGACATCAGTCTGTCGTATAGCTTCTTGCTGGCGAAGCGAATAGACTCTTGGCTGAGTCGGAATAATGTGCTGGGAAGCCGAAGACTCCGCGGCTTTACCCTTTTCTGCAGCACGAGCATAGTCCAACGCTCGGTTCTCTGCCTTCGGGGGACCACTTCGACACACCGCGGCCTTGTGTCCCACCTTCCCGCAGGTGAAACACGTGATAGGACCCCGCACAGTCGTTGCTCCCGAAACATTTGAGCGAGATTGCTCCGCCGGTTTGAACGTCCTTTTGTTCTTTCTGAACTCTGACTTGGACTGAGAGGCCGGCGCATGAAACTAAGGTTTCTTTGCCACGGTTTTTGCTTGTACCCTCTTCATGTCCAACTCTAGGGATCTGGCAGTTTGGACCATCACATGGAAACCTAACGTCATTGGGCCTGCAAGGAGCAGCCTCAACTCGTCCCGAAGACCTTCATAGAACTTGTTCGTCTTTGTCTCTTCATTTCCATCATAGGCCCCGCATAACGACCCAGTTTAGTGAACTCGTGCAAGTACTCATCCACCGAGCTGTCGCCTTGAGTTAACTTCAGAAACTGGTTCTGCAACGCAATGCGTTGGGCAGAAGGAATATACCTTTGAAGAAATGACTTTGAGAACTCCGCTATCGTGATCTCGGTAATCTCCTTGCCTCCAAACTTGTGCACTTCTTGTTCGGCCCACCAACGCTCTGCCTCTCCGTTAAGGAGGAAGGTGGCTAAAGTGACCATCATAGCTTCTTCTGTTGCTGTCGCCTTTAGAGTTTTTCTAACCGTTGACAGCCAGTCCTCCGCCTCCATTGGGGATCCGGTCCCCGAGAAAGTTGGAGGGTGGAAGCTTAGAAAGTGTTGCAGTTGTTGATCACGCGCTCGCGCAACGGCTACACGCTCTACAGGATGCTCCACCCTTTGCACCACCGCAGGTTCCACTGCAGCCACTGGCACAGGGGTCTCAACCCTCGGTTCCACCGCAGGTTCCACTGCAGGTTCGATCACCGGGTCCGCATCTGTATTAGGCGTAGCAGGTTGTGCAAGCCTTTGCGGTTGAGCATTGATCATCGCGAAGACAGCTTCTGCGATTAACCTGATCATCTCAGCAGGAGGAGTGGTCGCTGGCACTTCAGTCGACCCACTACTTTCAGCAGCGTTACGGGGTTGAGACGGCCCCGCACCACTCCTAGTCACCTATAATCGTGTAAGACACAATTTAGTGACTGAAAACATAGCAAACAACAATCGTGGAACGCTCAGGTTCCGCAAACAAGTATGTTTTTCCATTCCTAAGTGGACATTCTTATTAGTTTTTGTCGTTTTAGGTGAATGCACATCCCGTGCACACCACCCCTTAAAAGGAATTCGTCCCAAATTCGCTAAACTACGGATCGACGCCTTAAATCTGATACCAAATTGTAACACCCTGCCAGTACGAATAGTATAACAGTAGGTCCGACCGGGACCCCACGCCATACAAACTACACTAGCTAGGAGTTAAAAGGTGATAAACAGAAAGAACTACAACAGAGTAAACTAAACACTAGTGGAAGCATAATGATTTAACATTTCATTTAGAACTGTCCACTATCATAGGAATGAAACCATAAAATAGAGTTACGGCCTTAAGGCCTTACATTCACGAATGTACAAAACTCATAACATACTTCGGCACGCAGGCCGGCAATACATGAGAAAGCAGAAAAGGGAGGCTGGCCTTCAAGGGCCAACTGAGCAAAAGGGCCACCGCCCGCTATTTCCCACTAGGCTCACCTACACCTGCATAAGAACATTCCACCAAGCGGTGGCAAAAAAAGTAACGGTCAGCACAGCTGACCAAATTATAACGACCCCACCCCTTTCCCGTGGTGGCGGAGCTTCTACCCTGCAAGCAAGCCATACTAGCACAAGTACTAATATAAAGAAATGCAACTACACAAGGTGAGGTTTCAAGCACAATCAATCTTCTAGGTTGAGCATCAAAAAGGAGGGAACCTAGGTATGCACATGATGTTGGTTGGGTTCACCCGAAGGTTCCCCACAACCGCCTAAACAACCGCATGAGGCTAACAACATCAATTCCACAAAACACTCCACCGTAAGGGCCATCGCCTTAGGTGGGGAAAAGAGCTTTTGGTCGGTCTAGGTAAATCACCTTCCACGACCTCTCCCATGATCACACGGCTTCCATGAGGTATGGACCTCTTACCGATCTGCATGGAAACGGGTTCGGTTTAGCTTTGCCCGTGCTCTAATCGTCGCGATCTATCGCACGACGCGGGTACGGCTTCACCTCGGCCCGTAAGGGTTTAGCACTTTCAAGTGCTACACAAATTATATGCTACGCACCTAACCCCTTCGCAAGGATCTAAGCTTCACAAATACTCAACAAGGGAGGTACAATACGCTTCGCATCAATTTCGTGGTGAAGGTTTGCCTTCATCCAATCTCAAAGCATGGGGCTTTTGTTAGGATCTTCACAAGATGCCTACACTTAAATCCCGCAATACTATCGCATATATCACGGAGTCATTCTCCGGCACGCATTCTAGGCTTAACCTAAATGCAACGTCGCAAATCAAGCATCACCGACTCGGGCTCACGACCACGAATAGGCTTCACACACAATGCCTAAATCCGCACGACTACCGGATTTTCTACATGCAATATGCCGGGGACGGACACAATCTACCCGGAGTTCCGAAGAACTTGAGGAAATCCTACACTTCACCCATTTGGTGAAAGGGATTCCTCATGCAAGCATAGAGAAATGAAAGAGAGGACAATTGACAAGTCCAAATATCGGGAGGAAGAATTGTTACCCTAGAAGCGTTCTTCTTAGCCATGGATCTGAGATTTTACACGGAGGGATAGGACCGCACCGGGCTGCACTCTCCAGATCTGGAAACGGCTCGCGAAACGGAGCTCCGGAGCTCCATCAATGGCGGGATCTCCACTTCTTCTTCCTTGCCTCCTTCTTTCTCTAGCCTAGGAGAGAGAAGAGCCTTGATATTATGAGGATAGAACCCCTCTCAAAAGCCCTAATACCCTCCAGCCATTCATCACAGCCGTTGGATCAAATTCCAAGAATTTTGAACGGCCGGATCATCTTCTCCGTTCATTTTCGCGGAGCAGAATAAACAGTGCGCACGTTTACAGGCGCACAGTCACTGGTCGTGCGCGAAGAACCTCTGGTCGTGCGCGTAGCTTTGCAGCCGACCATATTTCCTCTCAATTAACGCACGATCATGCGCACGATCATTGGTCGTGCGCGAAGAAGAGGCCACTGGTCGTGCGCGAGGAGCGGGTAGGGAAAATTCAGCCTACTTCGAGCGCCGCACTACCATTCCGCATACTTCGACAAACTATAATTTTTGGGGTGTTACACATGACACTACACTACGCAAGCACGCATAATCAAGATTATAAACAAATGCAGGAATCAAAATGAGTGAATGTGTGAATCATTGTCTAACATAAAACATCATTCATACTAAAGACATACATAAGCATTTAGATATAAGTTTCTAACATATGTTTTTCATTATAGATATATGATAATATTGCATAACATGAATAAACATTATAATATTTAATAAGATTTAAAATAACAAATCACACATCATTGCCAATTTTTAAATGTTATATTTCTCATGCTAGATATTTTCAATGTAGCTTCAACACAGTTCTTATAATTTTTGTTTTAAAAAAACGCAAAAACATAACCAAAACAATGCAAATAACATATTTTTGTATTTTAGAATTGTTTTGTAATTTTGTATTTTGTTTTTATTTTTGGAAAGAAAGGGATAACGATAAAAATATAATAATTTTGTGGTGATCGGAGAACATTAACGTGCAAATCAATAATTGAATATCTCATCATAGCAAGAATACGAAGAAAAAACAAGGAAAACATGAAAAGTAAAATCAACAGCTATCGTTGGCGGTAGATGTTCTCGCACGAGGATAGTAAAGAGAGATTTGTATTTTCATTTAAAAAAACATGTTTTTAGAAATTTTCCTTTTTTTCATATTTATGGATTTTGTGTTTATATTATAAGGAGCATCAAATACAAGCCAGAAAATTTGCAAAAAAAAGTTGCGTATTTTAAAATTATATCTTAAGATGTCTAGAGCACCCAACTCCAACCTAAGTAACTTGAATCATGCATCGGGGAGTGATTTTGTGAATATGCCTGCTAATTGAGATTCAGTCCCAATGAAGCTAACGTTTCCATTTTTTTCTTGATGTGTTGTTCCCTAATAAAGTGGTGTCTAACATATATATGTCTGGACCTAGAATTATGACTGGATTGTTGTCAAGTCTATGACACTCTTGTTATCACACATTAATTCTATATTTTTGAAGTGTATCCCAAAGCCTTCTAGTATTTGAGTCATCTATAGTGCTTGTGTGCAACAACTACCTAGTACAATGTATTCAGCCTCGACAGTGGAGAGAATAACAAAAATATGTTTCTTACTCGACCATGACACTAATATAGGTCTTAAAGAATATGACATGTGTCGCTAGTGCTCTTACAATCTAATGAATATCATGTATAATCATAATCAAAATATCCATGCAAAATAAAAGAGTTATTATGTAGATACAATAAAACATGTTTAGAAGTGCCCACTAGATACCTTAAAGTACGTTTAACTACTTTTAAATGTGATTCTTATGTATACGACAAACATAATATCACGTATAGATGCACTCAAACATAATAAAGATCCAATTATTCCTCGCTATAGCGTTTGATCTATTGAAATTCCAGTTCATCTTTTCCTAACGTAAGTGATGCACTCATTGAGATATTTGCTTATTTTAAATTTTCAAATCCAAATTGCTTAAGCATGGCATAAACATATTTACTTTGACATATAAAAATTTTATCATAACGTTGTGAAATTTGAAAACCAAGGAAATATGTAAGTTCTCCTACCAAGCTCATTTCAAATTCATTTTGCATCACACTTACTACTTCTTTATATAACTCTTCATTAGTGGCTCCAAAAATAATATCACAACATAAATTTGTAAAATTATCAAATCATCTTTTACATGCTTAATGAATAGTGTTGTATTTGGACTACCCATAACAAAATAACGTTTTAATAAAAATGAAGTTAATCTATAATACAAAGCACATGTCACTTATTTTAATCCATATTGCGCTTTGTCTAATTTGTAAACATGATTAAGAAATTCACTATTAATAAATCTGAGAGGTTGTTCTTTATAGACCTCTTCTTTAATTATCATGTTTAGAAAAACACTCTTAACATCCATTTGAAATAATTAGAATTATTTAAAGCTAGCAAATGCAAGAAATATTTTAATTGATTCTAAGTGTGCAACAAGTATGAACGTTTCCTCAAAATCTACCCCTTAAATTTGTGAAAATCCTTGAGCTACCGACCTAACTTTATTTCTAATTATCCTAGACTCATCATCTAATTTTTTTTAATATTCATTTGACTCCAACTACCAGATGGTCAGACAGACGCTCAACTAGTTTCTGAACTTTATTTCTTTCAAATTGGCTAAGTTCTTCACTCAATGCCATAAACCAAGATTCTTCATTTAAAGAGTAGACGTATTTTTTATGTTATATTTTAAAAATGAAACACAAATTAGAAAAAGTTTCATGCAAATAAGAATATTTGGCGACACATACACTTCTTCTTCTTCTCTTGGTTCATCAAGAATAGGTTTATCTTCAACCACAAGCTACATGCTTGCAATATGTTCAGCTTCATTTCCTGTATTAGTGTTATGAGCTACGCATGTAACACACTCATCAAATTTTACATGAATAGATTTTTCTACCATCTTAGTTCTTTTATTATAAATTTTATAAGCACGACTAGATAAAAAATATCCTAGAAATATACCTTCATCACAATTTTCATCAAATTTGCCTAAGTTATCTTTAGTATTTAGAATAAATATTTGCATCCAAAGACTTTAAAATATGAAACATTAGGATTCTTTTAAAAATAAAGTTCATAATAATTTAATTTAAGACTGGCGGAGAATAACTCTATTTATAATATAACATGCGGTACTAACGACATCGACCCAAAATGTTTAGGCAACTCATACTCAGAAAGCATAGTATGTGCTAGCTCTTATAGAGTTCTATTTTTCCTCTCTACTATATTATTTTGTTACAGTGTACGTGGAGCGGAAAATTCATGTTTAATGCTTAAACTATCACAAAAAAGTAGATAATATTTTTATTTTCAAATTCACCTCCATGATCTCAGCGTATGCAATTAATTTTAAATTCATGTTCATTTTTAATATATTTACATAATTTAGCAAATTCAGAAAATTCATTAAATTGGGAAGTAAGAAATATAGTCCAACAAAAACGTGAATAATCATCAATCAATACAAAAGTATATTTTTTTCTACCTAGACTAGATGTGCTAATTGAACCAAAGTGATCCATGTGAATTAAATGCAGTGGTCTAGTAGTAAAAACTTTAATTTTACTTTCAAATGAAGATCTAGTAAAATTTTCCTTTTGACACAGGTTACATAAAGATGATAAAATTACTATTCAGTTTTGAAAGACCTCTAATTAATTTGTTCTTAGATAATTTTAATATTAGCTTGGTGTCAGAATGACCAAGTCTTATATGGCAAAGTTCTAGTTTTTCTTTTTTTGCAAGTAGACATTTCATAGATGATAAAGTGAGATAATTAAAGGAATAGTGTAAACATTATGTGTTCTAGGTGTAGTGAGTAAGATTTCATTTACTTTAGCATAAATGATTTTAGATACGTTTGTTGATGATTCAAATAATACATTTAAGCCCTTATCAAAGAATTAACTAATATAAATTAAATTGTGTTTCAAACCATCAACACATAAAACATTTAAAATTGAGAAAGATTTGTTACCCACTGTACCGATGTTCATGATCCTTCCTTTGATATTATATCCGAATGTGACCAACCATCCTTTCTTTTTCTCTAGACTAAGAAACTTATCTTTATCGCCCTTCATGTGCTTGACATCCAGACTCCAAGTACCACATGTCACTTTTGTCCTTAGCATACTAACACACCCAAAAAGAGAGAGGGAGTAAAGATCTGTATACCTAAGAGGATCCTCTCATAGAGTAGGTGGAAGTCTTAGGTGCCCAAATTTATTTTAAGGCATGAGGTCCCTTTTTCAAACAAGATCCAAATGCGTGTCCAAACTTGTTGCATTGACACACAAAAGAAAAGCAGTGGAGATAATTTTCTGATTTTTTGGTGGGCTCTTGCTGGAAGAGGGAGAACGAGAAGCAAATTTAATTAATTTTTTATTTATTTCGAGAAGCAATGCTACCGTTGGCAGTAATGTCACAAAATGATATCCTAATCCAATTTTTGCACTTCCATGTCATTAATTGGCCAAAGTCATATCAAGAGATTTCTGGCAAACTCCGAATTTTCTATAGCAACGTTCAAGTCATGGATGCGGGCTTTTAAAGTGGTGTTTTCGGTTGCAAGCAGCATTCTCAAAATTCCTCCCCTCATTATTGAGAGTTTCGATGTTTGAGGAGGTTTTGGAGAGTATTTCTTCCATTTCTTTGATCCTTGCCAAGGAACGGTCACACTCTTGGAAATCCATCGTCTCTTTCCCAAACATGATTGCTTCTTTAGTTAGTTTTTTTATTTTCTTTTAATAAGATTTTATTTTTGGATTTTAGTAAATCAAAATCTTTTAAAGTTTTATCAAAATACTTACATGTTTTCATATATTCATAATACAAGTCATCATAAGAAGGAGGAGGTGCCTCATTGTCTCTTTGGACACTAAAAACATCATTGGAAGGAGGGTGATGTTTACCCATGAGGCACATATTTGTCTTCTTGTCATCACTTGAGCTTGTATCGTTAGACTCCTCAAAGGAAGAGTCATCCCACGTGGCCACGTTTAATACATTCTTGTCCTTCCGCTTATGCACTTCTCTTTTTCTCCTTTAAGTACTTTGGGCACTTATTCCTTATGTACTCGGGCTTTCGGCAGTGGTGGCACTATGGCGGTGGCCTTTACTCCTCATCGTCCGGTGTTGTAGACTTCTTTGTCCACGGGCCTCTTTTGATGACACCTTTCTTCATGTACTTCTGAAAAGTGTTTCTCCTTTCTGGGTTCCTCATGAATCTTATGAACACTTGTACAAAGAGGCTCTCTTCATCATCTTCTTCATCCTCGTCTTGTTCCTTAGCCAATTTTAGGGACAACTATATTTTTTTTGGCTTTTGATTGTATTCTTCATGTTGAATTTTGAGTTTGACCTCATGAGTTTTTATGTTCCTAATAATGAGGCTCTCAATCTTGATCCATCTTAGATCATGTGATTATGTGATAGTGGTGACCTTTGGATTGAAACTTGGAGGGAGATATTTTAGTATCTTCCGCACCAAGTCCCCATTGGAGATGGAATTTCCAAGAGCTTTGGAGTCATTCAAAATTTTTGTGAACATTGTGTAAATTTCATCCACTTCCTCGTCGAGTTCCATTCTGAATTGTTCGTATTCTGACCACAATCTGGAAATCTTTGATTCATTTACATGTGATGCACCCTCATAAGTTAATTCTAGCAAGTGCCAAATATCATAAGAAATTTCATATGCACAAGTACGATTAAATTCAATTTTATATAATGCGCAGAAAAGAGAGTTCAAGGCTTTAGCGTTATTTGTGCATTTTCTTTTATCACTCTCGTCCCATTTTTCTCTATGTTTTTCAATAGTCACTTCTCCAACTACAATTGTAGGTGGAGAATAATGTCATTAAAAGCGAGATCATGATGCGTCATTACTTTAGGTGATTAAAACCTTTTTGGAGTAACCTGTATCTATTACCACTTGTTGGATCGTGAAGGGCCCTTAGAGGCAGGGTGAGTGAATAAGGGATTATTATTTTTTATGAAAATCTTTTGTAAGTTAAAAGCTTAAATTCAGGAATGAGACAATATTCAAGATAAAGAGAGACATTATTTATTATATTAAAATGATTACAAAATTTTGACCATCATAACACTAAAGATCAAGACGATGAATACAAAATTTCCTTTTGTTCTCTATACCGACTCACACCTCGAACTAGTTGACCTTAGCATATCTCTCCCTATATAGGCATCAAGTCACCCCTAGACCTAAACTTAGTCTATTAGCTTAACACATAAGGCGAATTTCCCGTACAAAAACCTAGTCGCCAGCACAAGGACAAATTCCTCTACGCAAAAAAAATCACCAAAAATTAAAGAGAAAATACAAGAGAGACAAATAAAAATATTCTGAAATAAAAAACTCCTTAAAGAACTTCTAAAGGCGAGAACGAAGGAATGCTCGTGATTGTCATCGTAGATGCGTTTGCTCTGTCTTGAATAAGATATGATCTTCTTCGCCTTTGAAATCTCATCAAGTGGTTGCATGAGAGTCTTGGATCTCCCATGGACATTAGGAATGAAGGCTCTCTTCAAAATAATTCATTTCACGCACAAGAGACGGAGCAAAATGTTCTTTAAATAGAACACTGCCAGTTATCGCCTGCGGTAGTACCTATCGCCGGGCGGTAGCATTATTAATTGAATTTTTGGCTCTCGACCAGCTAGATTTGGAAGTGAAGCTGCTATCTTACGCAATGTTTTCTCACGATACGTAAACCTATCGTTGCACGGTAGTTCGATATTGCAGCACACCGAAATGAGATCTCCTGCTTCATTTGGCTCCCCAATTATTTTTTGATTGTCGGGGTTGTCTTAAGGTTACCACCGCGTGATAGTGTTATCGCGGCGCGGTAATGCTTTACATAATAGGTTTTCAGTTCCCGTCAAGTCCCTTTTGAATTGCCCCTTGCCAGTTGTCACTCTGAAACAAAAATGTTATTGTCGGCGGTAGCATTTATCATCACATGATAATTGATAATTCAGTCCAAGTCTTCATTTGACCCCATCGTACTTCTCTTTATTTTACATGTAGATCTGCACAGTATAAACAATAGCAAAGTAGATCAAATACAAATTAAGATTTGTTATTTACAAACCAAGATGCAGAACACTTGTTCTAACAATTATTATATAAATAAAATACTCAAATTGATCACTTAACTTTAGACATAGTTTTAAATGAGTCATTTAAGCTTTATTGTACAGATGGTCGTACACAAATCGATGATCCAATCCACATGTTAGCAAATTTGTACATTGGATGAAATACTAACACGACAATCATTTAAATGAGACCTTGGCCTTGCAATGAAATAATTTCCTTTATCTAAACTCTCCAAAATGCGATTACTAACACTATGTTATATTATTGTGGAATCACTATGAAGTATGAACTACAGCATGCAAAAAAAAAATGAAACCATAAAATTAGCGAACTACTTCTACAACACGCATTTTACACAGTTCTCAGAGCTCGAAATTAACTGTGCTAACTTTCGATGACAAAGAGTTCGACTTCTTAGGTGTAGGGATGATACGCTGCGAAGATGTCAATGACATAACAAATGCTTACAATTCGAGCGTGCCCTTTTCTCCTCTCTCTGGAGAGAACAAAACCACAAAAATTGAAGAAGCTCCGGCTGAGGGTGAGGGATTCTGGCTCGATGATGACGTGAAAGCAAGCTCCGACCAAGGGTGAGGAATTCTTGTGACAGATGAGAGGACTTTGCCGACGACAATAATATGTGATTCTGGCTGGGCGACGGCGAAAAAACAGCCTTCGAGCAAGGGTTTTCTCCTCTCTGAGCGAGCGCGACTGCTAGGTAGTGGGGAAAAGAGATGTTGGTGGACCAGTTAATAACCTAACAAAAATGAAAAAAAAAGACTTATTTGAAACATAAGTGAAATATATATTTTATATTAAAAGTAAAATATATACTATTTTGTGAAGCATTCAAATTTTCAGTTTTACCCTCTCTTTATTACAAAATTTTCAATTTATTTAATTTGTATTTTTTAAATGTACTCTCATATAAGCAAAGTCCTCTACATACAATAAAAATTGTGCTCTCCTCATTGCTCGCAAACCCCCTGTGCACATGACAAAAATGAGTGACAGTCGGAGTATAGCGCTCGAGTGTTTGCGAGCGGTAGGAGCGCCGTCGCGACGTGACAATACGATGACTGCGAACTATCGCGAGGGATACTAGAGACCTCGTCACAATCAAAATACTGTCGTGATTGGCTGCACAGAGCGAGCCATGCCTATCACTAATATATATTATTAAATAAATTTGAATACAGATAAACTACGTGCTACTACTAAAAGAGTCGGAGTTCCTCCGAGATTCCGTGAAATTTGACTAACTTCTTAGCTGACGAAATCACAATCGTCGTAGAATCATGTTCTAGGTTTTTCGACGGTGCACCAATGGAAGCTCTGTCAATCTATCCTCGTTTGAACTCGCCGGCCTTTCAATGTCGGCCTTTGTCCTACTCCGGCGGCGCCATCACAGTGCGGAGCTCTGTTTCGGCATCCCTGCTTTCCCCACGCCAACATTATCGACCGCCTCTCCCTTCCTTTAGACGCGCTCTCCTACCTCCCCCCTCTGCTCTCTTAGGTAAAACAAATCCATCTGCACGTAATTGACATGCCATGGTTTCATGTAGTTAACGCACTTAAACTATTCGATTGAATTTCTAGCTGACAAAGAGGAGGCATCAAGGTTTCAAGAAGCTTTAAAGAATGGTAAAAACTTGGTGCCGCTTTATCGATGCATTTTCTGCGATCACTTGACACCCGTGCTCGCTTACCGCTGCCTAGTAAGAGAGGACGAGAGGGAGGCGCCGAGCTTCTTATTCGAGTCAGTGGAGCAAGGATCACAAGGAACCAATGTGGTATGCATTCAAATATTTTGTTCTTTTTCTTTCACTAGCTTTGGCTCTTGTGTTCAGGGCTCAATTGGTTAGATGAACTTTAAACTCTAGCTTGGGTGAGTTTAAAATATCCTGAATTTACCAAGCTTACTATTCAAAATGTTAAATTTAGAAAAAAAAACCAGAATGTTTGTTTTGTTGGATGTGATTTTCACATATATCTAATCTATTATTTGATGAATCCTTTTAGTGGATGTTTGGTTCAGTTACAATGTTATGCTATTTCGTGTTATTTAAAGATGTATGCTGTTTGGTTTTCTTATATTTTAATTATTGGTTATCACTGGAATCTTATAAATTGCATACGATTAATTGCATAGAATACACATGACTTCAAACATTAACACAAAATCAAACATACGGTATTTGAAAGATAACACTAACTCTAATAACACTGGCATTTTAATCAGACATCTAATAACACTGTCCTTTTTGTCCTTAAATTTTTTATTTTTCTATAGTGGTATCTTGTTGTAACTTGATTAGATCCCACAAGAGACCAGAAAAGCTTCTAGTTGCTCCATTTGAGTTTTCTGGATTTAATTTGAGATTATCGGAGTTTGGCCAGGCACTGCTGGAGATTTGCAATGCCTTTCCACAAGCCGTTGCAGAGATCCTAGAAGATCACCTTTAGAATTGGATTTAGTATGTCACAATCCTAATTTTGTGGTTTCATTGAGTTTAAGAATATTTACCACATCTAGTAAAATCATAGAGTATCTATAGTTTTATGAATCTTCTTGATTTATAATAAACAAAAGAAATCTTCTCATAATTCAGTTGTAAGCATTTAGAAATTTGTTGTTGAAATTGGTAATATCATTTGGTTTATACATAATGTTGTTTATGGGTCTTAGAGTTGAGGTTTATTTTGTCAATTTGTACTTCTTGGGTTAAATGGCTTGAACATTAGATTTAATACAAAAATCTTCCTTTCTATTACTTGTGAAGTTTTTCGCTTTCTTGTTGGGGGAACTTTAATTGTGCATACATTATGAAGGTTACCCTACAAGAGAACTGCAACCAGGAAGAATAAGAAATACTAGGCTTTACCATGTTCTTTATTGAAAATATAAAATGTTACTTCTTGATCACATAATTTCAAATAAAGCCAGCTGAGTTATATGAAAGAGCAAAGCATCATTTTATTTCAATAAAGGACTTGTATAACACAAAATTCTTATCTTTGGGTTATGTTTAGGGGCGCTACAGTGTTGTTGGAGCTCAACCGAGTATGGAAATTGTGGCGAAGGAGAATGTGGTGTCAATTTTGGACCATGAAAAAGGCTGTAAGACTGAAAATTTTGTGGAGGACCCCATGGATGTTCCTCGGACAATCATGGAGGGTTGGAAGCCACTACTTATTGATGATCTCCCTGATGCCTTCTGTGGTATGTAATCGATTCATCTGGATATGATTGTTTCAATTTTTAGTTATTAATGGGTAATGTACTTGTTCATGGATGAAGTTTTTAACCTGGGTTTTCACACTATGAAGTGCCACACATACTATAGGTAATTATTATTTGGGTAGTTGTTGGCATAGTGTTTATAACAAATGTAGCATAAAAGTCAGTTAATAATGCTCGATTTCCTAGATCTAGATCCAATATATGTATACCTTTTTGTGATCAATTTATTTTCTTTTGCTATATTATCTTCTTGAGAATGAGTAAACATGAGTCCAAGGTTCTTTCATTGACATGACATCTTTGAAGTTTGATTAATGGGTAATCTACTTGTTCACGGATGACAATTTCTAAGGCAGTTTTCCAATTGCAGACTAAATGTTTTCAAGATCTAGCAATGCTTTGATGGGGATATGCATTCCAAACATCTGTTGAAGTTACTTTAGATACTTGAAACCAACACACTTATGGATATTGCTTTGCAGGAGGATGGGTAGGATACTTTTCCTACGACACCGTGCGATATGTGGAAAAGAAGAAACTTCCTTTCTCTTGTTCTCCAAAGGATGACAGGAACCTTCCAGATGTTCATTTAGGCCTCTATAATGATGTAATTATTTTTGATCATGTTGAAAAGGTATGCTTGCGTTTACCGTAACAGTGATTCGGTTCATTTCAAAATTTTGATTGTTGATCGTTAGCTTGCTATTTTGAGTTCGGATTCAAACATTCTTTTTGATGTTGGTTAAATTTTGGAAATCTTGAAGATGGTAGTTTCACCAGTATGAGTGAGAGTTAAATGAAAAATTATAGCATGCCTTTTGAACATTCTAGGAAATTTTCTGTAAGTCTCAATGAAAAGTAAAATTTTGTTCGATATATTTAACAACAAATATGGAAAACGTGAAATATATTCACTAATATAAGACATAAGAATTAGTGAAGAAAAGGAACTAAAATGGAAAGATACGATTTCCATCGAATAACTAAGGAGCAGTAGATCTAAGGCAAGATGTATATATAGTTGTGCAAAATGATTTGCACATAATACGCTTGTATGTCATGTGCCAGTGCCACTCAGCATCATGAATAAGTTAAAAACAATATTCGCAAAGATAAATCCAAAAAAATTGGGATAACCTACTGATGATGCTGATGGTGATGATGAAGTTCATCTAAAAGTTGGTATCCAAAATGATATTAGAAATAACAATATAAAAAATATTCTGTAATCAGTTGTTCATAAGCATGCAATGTAGTTGCTATTTCACTATCAAAATTTTGACAATGTTTCATTTAATTTAAATAATAAGGTGCATACATTTGCCATTCTGACAATATCAGAGATATATATTGTAATGGGATTTTGTTACTTGTTCAGTTGCAAAATTGAATTCTTTGACACAAATTCATATATTATTTTGGAATGTGAAATTTAATTTTAAAAACTATGGGAAATTTTCATGATAAAAATGGTTACTATTAGATGAAAAATGTAAGAATAAATCATTACTCTTCAAACTATGGGTTTTGAATCTGAGTATTCTTTAACTATATTATTTTTCTGATGTTAGAAAGCATTTGTGATTCATTGGGTTCATGTTGATCGGTTTTCATCCATTGAGGATGCTTATCAAGATGGGAGGAATCAGTTGGACAATGTGTTATCACGGGTACACGATATAGTTGTGTGGGTAACTTGTATTTGTATCGACCCCTTTAAGTGATCATGTATCTGTTTTTCTCTCACGAAGCTTTCTTCTTCTTTTCATTTTAGCCCAACACTAAGTGCTGGTTCTGTGAAGTTGGTTACTCGCCAATTTGGCACTTCCTTAAATCTATCATCTATGACAAGTGAAGCATACAAAAGGGCTGTTGTGATTGCTAAAGAACATATTCTTGCTGGAGATATTTTCCAAATTGTCTTGAGCCAGCGTTTTGAGAAACATACATTTGCAGATCCATTTGAAGTGTATCGAGCATTGCGAATAGTGAATCCAAGTCCTTATATGACATATTTGCAAGTACGCCGGCTCTATTAGATTTGTCTTTTTATCTCACTTATTTTTATTAAACTTGATGGAATTGTCAAATATAAGGTTGATTTGTATCTTCCTTTTGATTTGTATTACTAATTTATGATATTTTTTTATTTCATTTATTATGTAGGCTAGAGGGTCCATTCTTGTAGCATCAAGCCCTGAAATTCTTATTCGTACGAAGAAGGTAAAGTTAATAACCTTGATCCTATGTTTGCTGCATGCTTCCTAGTGGCCTTAATACAAAATCATTTTACTTGCTGTATTCTATATGTAGAATGAAATTAATTTGATTAATATTATGATTGTAGTCGTAAGTAAATTTAGATGATGTTGTATGCTCTATTGTTCTATTATTGATTTTGCACATTTGCAGCTAGGAATGGTAAGCTAGGATTGGACCTGGGAAATGTCTGACTTGGGCCAAGTCAGTTAGGGCTAAAAGATAGTGCTCAAGCTCGGGCATACCGTACAATTGGGACAAATTTGATTAATCAAACCTAGATTTATGTTGGGATCGAGCTGGGTTGATCTTATCTCATTATATACATTAATTCACGAGTCTTGTCGAGCTATATAGAGATTCTAGTACCTCGCATAGTGGCCTTATTTCCTTTTACTTTCTCTCCCCCCCCCCCCCCCCCCCCCCCCCCCCCCCCCCCGCTTTTTTTTTTCTTGGTTAGAAGTGAAAAAACTGAAGGATAAAATGAAAAGCCTCTATATTTAACCAAATCGGAGGCTTATTGACGCAGGACGGATGTAACAAAAGTGTAGGTCGACTCTATGTATGACTGCAGGAACTAGACATGAATCCGACGACTTTGCTTGCAACAATTAAAATTATAAATCATAGGACACAATAATCACGGTCAAGTAGAGCTTCTGTGGTGGATGCAAGTATTGTATTGTATGTGCAAGAGCATTAGAAAATCAATACTTGAACGAATAAAACCCGACACGCCATAGGATAATATTGACACAAAAATTACACAAACTTATATTACCCAAAACATGGAATAAACACACGATTCGACACTATAGAAAAGACAACCAATCAATAAACTTACAATGTTTACGAGATAGAAAGCTCGGTGAATGTTCAGATGGATTGCCGGTTGCCGGGAAAGAAGTAGCGATTCAGTTAAGGATTGTTGGACAACGATTTCCCAGTACTGATGTGGGAGATGGGGGATGGTTGTTGGTGTTGTAAGGGAATTGTGGAAAGGCTTCCGGAGGTGGATGCAACCCCAAAGAGGTGGTAGGCTGCTGTAGGGGGCTAATGGAAAGGTTGTTGAGGGGTGGGGGTGTTGAAGGGTTGCCGACGATGAAGGCGGCCCTGGGGGATGAAAGACTATTGCAAGGATGGCTGGAAAGGTGTTGTTGGTCGGACAATAGCTAAGAGGGAGGGAATGTGGGGTAATTCTATGTCCAGGGACAAGAATTGTGGTGGGGGTGTTGGATATGGACGAGCTGGCTGGGGGTGGGGTTGAGGGTGGAGAGACATGTGGGTATAAGGGAAAGGTGTGTGGATGGGGTTAGTGGTTCCTGAAATGGTGGGGCGTGTGGGGATTCTAGATGTGGAATTGGATGAGGTGAGTGGTTTTGGCTATAGGAATAGGGGGGAATTCCTGATGTGGACTTGGATGAGGTGGTGTGTTTCGGCTGTAGGAAAAGGGGTGGAAATCCATATGTGGATGGGAGGTAAGGGGGGTAGTGGGCTGAAATTATGGAGGGAGGTGTGAGTGGGCTAGTGGTCAACAAAGTAGTAGTGGGTGGTTATGAGTTATCATGTGGTGAGGTGAGGGAGTTATGGAAGTTATGGGAAGAGGATTAGCCGACCAAGGGTGGCCAAAGGCGGCGGCGGTGGTGGTGTTCATCGCAAAAAAAACTGAAATTAAGGGGAATAATGGTCATGGAGGACCGGCCAACGATGGCCGGAGGTAGTCACGGAGGTGGTGGTGGTCTCCGGAAAACTAAAATTATGCGGAGCGGGGTTGTGGAGACTGACTAAGATGGTTGCGATTAGGGGAGGGGGATCGGCCAAGGGGAAAGTGGAAAAGGGAGTTAATGTCCATGCGTCGCAGCCAGACTCTGGCTTCGGCACCGGATGATCAAAAGGAGAACTTTTCACTTAACTTTCAATACTTTCTAAATGAGCCTTCTGTCGAGCCTCCCGGTTGACGAGTTGTGCGACCATTTCGAACTGTAGGTTGAACTTCTGCTCAAATTCCTCTCTGGTAACCGCTCCTCCTGCAACGGGGAGGGAACCTTCGGCCGAATCTTGCTGTTGTTGCTGCCCACGATCAACCATCGCAACTATTTCTTCAATCACTTGGTTTCACGCTCACCACATCAAAAATATTGAGGCGAAATGCGTCCTCAAGCTCCACGCTCAGCTTCGAACTGCTAGAAGTCTAAGGAAACTGGGAACGGAAAGTGATCAGGTACTGATCACGAAAGGCTGGAGGGAAGTGCAGAGAGGGAGAGAGGGAGAAGATTGTCGCGAACGGCGACACCAGGCTTCCCACAACTGCAAACCTTAATTGCGGGTGATTTTGTTAATAGTTCAAGCATGTTGCGGTTACAGAGTGAGTACAAACATTCAATAGAAAGCTCCATCTGCCAGAGAGAGACGAAGATAGTGTCCGCACCAACAAGGCGATTTTGGCTCCGATCCAATGTGCCTTTCTGGGCACTGTGTCTCCCTATTTATACTAACAGAGACATGCCTGAACGAGCATACTCTAAATTACGGCTGCCCAGGGTACAGGAGAGTCGGGCATGGATAAAAGGTTACATTGCTGCTGAAAAGCTAGAAAATAGAGTAACCGCCCGAACTGGATGGCTGGAACACCGATGGTGCGGTTACAGGAAGCGTAACCGCCCGAATTGGCTGGCTGGAACACCGATGGTGCGGTTACAGGAAGCGTAACCGCCCAAGCTGCTTGATGCTGAGTGGCTCTTGCTGAGGTCACATGATTCCAGGTTAACATAATCCCCACACTTTTTTAAGTCTGCGCGGATTTCAAAAAAGTAAAGAGATAACCGCGAATGCTGCGATCTGACACAAATGCTCCCGTGATTCTATAAATAGCCTTAGGATAGGCCATTTGAAGAATCATTTTTCTGTCAGCTCTGTTCTTCCTTCCTCGGTTACAAACCTCAACGTATAGATGATTGCTCGCAATCTTGCGTTGCTGTAGTTGATGGCGAAGAGAATTGAAAACTGCTCCTCCCCTCACAAGAAGCAGGAAGGAAAAGACACGACGGGCACCTCCAAGGCACCTGCGGTAAGCGCTTCTTCGAAAAAGCGAAAGGGGCCGGGCAGTTTTACAAGTAAAACCACCATCCCTGAGACTCTGAAAGTCTCTCTCCCGAGGTGAAGATTGTTGACACACCGACCTCTCCTCAACCGGACTTTAAGGCTGTTGGGACTCCAAATGATTTTGACATCGCCATGCTGGAAGAGTACCTCGATCTGGACAAGGATGAAATCGCGAAAGATGCTTCTGACGAGCCCATACCAAAGGAGCTGAGCGGACAAGAAGCACCCCAAGAGACTGAGACAGCACCGACTGTCACTTCTGGCAAAAAAGAGAAGAAACAGAAAAGGGCTCTAAGAAGGAGACGACCAAGAAGAGGCACATGCATCTTGATGTTGAGGGCAGAGAGAAAGGACTGCCATCTGAAGTCATTCAATTGGACGAAGACAAGACCGGGTGGCCCCCACCAACAGAGGATCCTGCAGCTGATGCGATCATTGCTGAAGATGCTGTAGATGACGCGGTTAAGAGAGCTGGTCTACATGATAACAAGAAGCAGGATGAAACTGCTAAGACCTTGCGGTTGGAGAAAGAGGCTCGAGAGCGAGCGGATGTCGAGAGGGCGCAGAGGGATGCTGAAAAAGCGCAAGAGGATGCTGCAGCTGAGACTGCGCGGCTTGATGCCGATGCTAAAGGCAAAACGGTTGCTGATTTGGGGTCGTCGATCACTTTGGCCATGTTTAGAGCGGACGTCGCAAAAATTCTAGAAAAACGTGGAGGAGCTGACGCTGGAGCTGCTGCGGATATAGGGGTGAGTTCGCAACAGCTTGCCCGGGGGCCTCCAGCCTTGCTTCCTCCTCCGCAGAGGTCTGAGACAATGATAATTCCCCCCTTAGTGGGGGTGGAGCCAAATGAGCGGTCTCTGAGGCACGCGGAGATGCAAGAATGGAGGAAACTAAGAGACTTGTTGTGGAAGCAGTTTCTGCAAAAGATTGATCCTGAGCAGAGGTGACACCCTCAGCTTGCCTCCAAAGTTGTATCCGCTACTAATGCTATTGGTTTCGGCAAACTAGAGCAAGTCCTTGAACAAGCATTGGTAGCGGATACGAGAGGTATATCTGCCTTTTCCTTGCATTTAATTAGTTTTAACAAACTATTTCTTACCCATGAGTTCCTGCAGTTACCCTTGCAGGACCCGCACCGACTGCTCTTGTTGTCATGATAATTGAGTTCCCTAAGAAGTTTCAACGTGCTTTGGAAATTTTGTCGTCAATTATGCAAAAACTTTTCATAAAATCACATCACTTCACTCATGATTAATCCTAGTTAATATTCGTACTATGAATCAATCAACTCTATTTTTCATAAATTTTTAGTCTTAAATTTAATTGTCCGTTTTAATTATTTTTGTAGTAAATCAATAACTTGTTTATTTTATTGTTTTATTTTAAATATAATTAACCCAAAATCAATCGTACGCCTAGATAATTTTTTTCCAAGTTAACTATATCGCAGTTCAAACAGACTCCTTGTGGAGACGATACCTTTTTATCACTTTTATTACTGCGATTAGTGGACTTGCCGATATACAACACATGCATTATACAAGCACATCATGACCCGACGCTCATTTCGTGAATGGTGTCTTCGTTCCTACTACACGCGTCCAGGCCCCCTTCCTTAAGTTTCATCTTTGATCTTCCCCAACTTCGATCCACTGTTTCTCGGTATTTCTGTTACTTCTGCCATAACTGACCTTGATCGTCCTTTCCTGATACGCTCAAATCACATCTAATTATAACTATAACTTTTGTGTACTCTTATAAACATAAGGTAAGTGTACATATCATTCATAGTACATAATATGATTATATCAAGGTCGTATTTTCTTGAGTCTCTATCAATTACAATACTTCGCTTCTCTCTTGTTATCTTATTAACATTCATTAATTGATAAAGTAATAACAATACGAAAGATAAAAAAATAATAAACTTAAATCTATATAAGGGAAGTTTATTTGGAGAAAATAATGATTTGATCAAATCAATTTAATGAACATATTAGGTTATAAAACTCTTGAAAATGCTTTTAAGATCAAGTGAATGACTACGATTCCAGATCGTGATGATTCTTATATTATTCCACACTCCTTGGGTGGGACGAACGGAAACTGTACTTAGGTTGAGCTACGAGAGCTTTGTACTATATGTAGAAACCTCTAGGTGTTGCTTTAACGATTCGTGAATCACACTATTGAGTTTGACCTTAATCTGGAGGATTTATTGTGCCATACTCTTTAAGGATTACATGCAACTCCTTCTATTTGCGTATGATCTATTCATATAACAAATCACTTTGGCCTATGGAAATATGAAGATTTATATATGAATATAATACTAACGAAATATCGATTCATAACAGTAAAACCACGTGTAGATAAATCGAAGAAAGATTCTAAACATAAGTTGTGATAAAATATTAAAATACTTCATAATATTCCATAAACCAACATGCATAATGTATGGATTATATAGACATAATACATGAGAAAACCTAAGGAGAACAGAAATCTAGAGAAGATAAAAGAAGATACAGATAACATATGATAAACCTCTCTTTTGATCTCCTTATTCCTTGACCTTCCCTCTTACATTGAGTGTTTCGGCCTTAAGATGACTCCAAATGACGAACTTCCAGGAGGGTTTTCTCTCAGAAATAAAGTTATATTTGTAGCCACGACAAAATATGCTTGACACAGCCTTGGGACACAGTAGCCCCAAAATTGCCCTTTTTCATGTGTAACAGTCTCCCAGGCATGCCCGTCTAGCCAGATCGTGTACACCGCTTCTTTCTCCTGGGTTGTTTTTCTTAAGCTCCTGAATATTCCTTCATTCTGACACTTTTTTATATTCCTGCTCCTCTGTCATGAAAATACAGAAACAAGTCAAATAACATTTGAAATGAGAGAGTAAGGGTATAAAGTGAGAGTTTTATCTAATACAAATGATACTAAATGTTAGTATAATTATGCTCTTATTACAGGCCTATACTTAAGTCTTTGTTATTCCAGAACAAAAGAAAAATTGAGTAAATAATAAGAAAGTATACCATGCAAAGATTATCAAGCAATCAAATATTCAGTATTTATAGAAAAAAGTATTCAGTTATTGGGGAACATCAATATACTTCTAATGTCGAATCAAGATCAACTAGGACAAAAATAAAGCATTGGATTGAACTCTTCTTTGGTGTCAAGGTCATATCTATGAATAGTCATTGACTCCTGGGAAAGGTTAGAAGGATGAGACCACTTCCCTAGGTGTGCGCATTATCCTTCAAGGAGAAATGAAGACAAATACCAGATAAACATAGAGTCCTAGGAATATTAATAGCTTCCAAAGGAAAGGAAATGAAAATTATTCAAATTTAAAATCTTCTCAAATCAAATAATCATAAACAATCATGCATTGAGTCAACTCTAGTCTATCAATACAATGTAAGCTCTAATGATATAAATATATATAACTACCATAAGCTTAGCTTTCTACACTCTCTCTACTAAATGAAAATCTGACTCCCTATCAATGATCAATTAGGTTTTTCCTTAGGTTGTAACGAGACTTAGGTGATTACGTAATGAATTTTAAAGATAACAAATGTAATCACAAATTAAGCTTATTGTGAGCATATTATATAACATATGACATAATACCCACCTTTCAAGTATTAACACCCCCACACTTATGTTTTTATATATTTATGTGGGGTATTTTATCATCAAATATTTTTCTCTCCCCTTCGTTTGTTTTTATGTAGAAATATATCTATGTATATATACTTTTTTATTTTCTCTTTTTTTTTGTGCATAGAATCTAAGCAGGTTGGTTGAAGTGGAGAGACGCGTCTGGGATCTTATGTGATCGTAAAGTACCATTAAAACTTAAATGCAAGTTTTACCGTACTGCAATTAGACCAACGATGCTCTACGGTTCTGAGTGTTGGGCAGTGAATTGTGTACATGAGCAAAAAATGGGAGTTGCAGAGATGAGAATGCTTAGGTGGATGTGTGGACACACGAGACTGAATAAAATTAGGAATGAATGTATCAGGGATAAGACGGGAGTGACACCAATTGTAGAGAAGATGCGAGAAGCTCGATTAAGATGGTTCAAACATGTAAAAAGGAGACCATTAGAGGCACATATTAGGCGTTGTGAGACTTAAGCCACTAGACATGTTAAACGGGGGAGTGGTAGAACAAAAAAGACTTGAAATGAAACTATAAGGAGTGTTAAACGGGGGAGGGGTGGAACAAAAAAGACTTGAAATGAAACTACAAGGAAAGACATGATGTACTTAAGCATTAGTGAGATTATGACTAAAGATAGGGCGCCATGGAGACAAAGGATCCATATAGCCCACCCTACTATGGTGGGATAAAGACTTGAGTGTTGTTGTTTTTGTACATTTCATCACTTACATATAAAAGTGATGCATATTATCTCCAAAGCATATTTATATTTTATCTTCTCCATCCTTCTTCATATTTTTATAGAACACATGCTCTTGTAATTGTGATATATAGGACAGAAGTAATGTGCTTTGGTGATAATATAATTTGATTTAAAAAAAGAGTAATAAGGTTAAAAGAAGGTGATTGGTGGATAATATGTTTGTGATTAGGCTCAAAAGCTAAAACTTAATTTCAAAGGTGACCTTAATTATTTTCAAAATAAAAGAGTAAATCATATGATACTCCGAGAGTGTTTAGGCTATGTTCTAGTAATTATGAGATACATGTATTAATGCCATATGTATAATCTTTCTCTAGATTTCTAAAACAAAACTACTACAAAATTGCAAGTTCAAACTTAAGAAGACAGTTAAATTTTTTGAAAAATTTCTTCACATTTCCATTTACTTGCTAAGTTCTATTCAAATTCATCTAAATCTATCTAGTAATGAAAACAAATCAATTATTTCGGTCACGGTTTTAAATGTCCTCCGACATGTCCGACATGTCTGCCGACATGACGTTTTTGATGGTAAATCGACATTTATTTCTAAAAAAATCGATTATGTTATTTTGTAAAATATAGGCCGGCATATCCAATTTTTCCGATATTTCAGCCGACACGACTTTTGAACATATCGTTCATTATTTTATTTTATGTTATGTTAACACTCTAGCAACATATGTCTAAATCACATATATATACTATGTTATGTATGTTTAAATCAATTAAACTTATTGTTTTATTCTTTTAATATGTAATTCTTATAATCAATTTCGTATAAGTATTTCACACTATTATTTTCTTATTTCATATTACAAAAAAATTAAAAAAGTTCAACATAATTATTAGTTGTTATTTATATGATTTTAACATAAACTTACTAAACATGAAGACTTATAGCCAATCAAGGATATTTAGTTTTTAAATCTTCTTTATTTGTTATAAAACTTAATAAAAACAATATAAAATTCTTATATAATATTAAATATATTTTACATTGTATTGACTTGTATTTGTTATAATATTTAACTTTGGATATTTTTTAAATTTATTTTGGGATATGCATAACTCATTGTTCGTTTACTTACTATGTTTTTTTTCCTTGTAAAACATATAATTATACTTAATTTACTTAATTTTTTATAATAAGATATGAAAATTCGATATTTTAAAATATCCCCGACATGTCTCCGACTTCCGACATCCTACATTTAAAAACTCAATCTGACATGGCGCCGACATCCAATATTTACAACCTTGCTTTCGGGATAATAACACGCAAAATATCACAAATGTTCCATACAAAACTTTTATGCTTTAAAATAAGATCTTGCCTTAAAATTATGCAAAAGACTTAAGCTAAATGTACATGCTATATTTAAAATAAATATGCCTAAATTCATACAATATAAACATGCATCCCATATTAAATGCAATGCACCCTAATAATATACTCTACTCCCCACACTTATATCTAACATTATTTTTAATTCTATGTGAATAATGAAGAATGAAAGTGGGAGAAAAAACAAAATTATCGGGATTTAGTGATCTTCAGTGCTTTGCAACAACTCAGTTGAAGATGAGAGCGCTGGTGAAAGCCTCTTATCTAGGAGGTCGGGTGTTCGATCCCGGGCCTCAACAACCTTTCGTTTCCTGGTGATGGGAAGCGGAGAGCTGGTTGGGGTGTACGGGCTACAGCCCTGATGAAAGTTGCCTTGGTGGACTCCAAGGTGGGCCCCCTGGTGGTGATGCCAGGGTGGCAGGCAGGTGTGACGCCTGTCCTGCATCATTATGTATCATGTTTAGACAGTTTAGTGTCGTGCTGTAGTGTCATTAATTAAAAAGTAATTAAATATTTAAATATTCATGTCTTGTCCTTTTATTTTAATGAATGAGTGTTGTTGTAATTAGTCTGTGTGTGGACTGTTGGTGCCAAAAATGGTACCAACTCCACGATCGCTCAAACTGAAGGATGGGGGGTAAGACTGTTGAATGGCTGGTTACTTTGAGCTGAAGGAAAGGCTATTTATTAATATAAAGCTTGAGTTACAGCTGAGGTTACAATAGAAAAGTATGAAAGAAACAGCATAAGACTTGAAGAAAAAAGGGCCTGGAGGGAGACGAAGAGGTCTCCGGAAAGAGTGATCGGTGGTCTCGGCGGTCACTCAAAACTGAGACCGCTCAACCCACTGGCAGGAACTGGAAGCTCTCCAAAGTCCTCCAACTGGTACCCCTACCCCTCTATTTATAGACGCAGGGGCCTGCCCGAACGGGCAGATCTGGAAAGTAGCGGGCTGCCCGGAACTGCTGAGATCGCCTGAGACCGCTACTGAGACCGCTGAGATCGTCAGGATGTGCTGAGATCGTCTACTGAGACCGCTGAGATCGTCTGAACCTGCATACCTGAACAGACCACATAAAACAGAGTCAACACAGGACTAAGACCCTCCGGAGCGAGATCGCCCGGGAGGGGCGATCTCTCTCTGCGAGGTCGCCCGGAAGGGGCGACCTTCCCTGCTGTGAGATCGCCCGGGAGGGGCGATCTCCCCGCGAGATCGCCCAGGAGGGGCGATCTCTCCTCTGCGAGATCGCCCGGGAGGGGCGATCTCCCTCTGCGAGGTCGCCCGGAAGGGGCGACCTTCCCTGCTGCGAGATCGCCCGGGAGGGGTGATCTCCCTGCGAGATCGCCCAGGAGGGGCGTTCTCTCCTCTGCGAGATCGCCCGGGAGGGGTGATCTCCCTGCGAGATCGCCCAGGAGGGGCGATCTCTCCTCTGCGAGATCGCCCGGGAGGGGCGATCTCCCTCTGCGAGGTCGCCCGGAAGGGGCGACCTTCCCTGCTGCGAGCTCGCCCAGGAGGGGCGATCTCCCTGCGAGATCGCCCAGGAGGGGCGATCTCTCCTCTGCGAGATCGCCCGGGAGGGGCGATCTCCCTGCGAGATCGCCCAGGAGGGGCGATCTCTCCTCTGCGAGGTCGCCCGGAAGGGGCGACCTTCCCTGCTGCGAGATCGCCCGGGAGGGGCGATCTCCCTGCGAGATCGCCCAGGAGGGACGATCTCTCCTCTGCGAGATCGCCCGGGAGGGGCGATCTCCCTGCGAGATCGCCCAGGAGGGGCGATCTCTCCTCCGCGAGGTCGCCCGGAAGGGGCGACCTCCCCTTTGCGAGACCGCCTGGGTTCGACGAGATCGCCCCCCGGACGAGCGAGATCGGCCCGGATCTCCGAAAATACCGCAATACCTGAAAAAGTTAACTCGGAGGGGATCACCGATTTCTGGGTAAAACATAATCCCCGCATTTTTTTAAGTTTTGAAAAACTTCGAAAAAATTAAAACTTACCCACGAGAATCGCGATCCACCTTTCCTGTCATATTAAAGCATGTATGATAGAAAAATGTAAATACCTGTGCGAACTTACTAGCGCCAGGCGTGCTTGCGAATACTTTCTCTCTTTTTAAGAAAAGTTGTGAACACTGACTCTTTTGCGAGTACCTGAAGAGAAAATGCAAGCACCTGCCTATTTCTGCGAAAGAACGGTCAGAGCAGGTATAAAAGAAACTTATGTTACATGAGTACCTGAAGAGAAGAAGTGAACAAATGTTTCCGTTGTTCAAAAGATATGTTGAGCAGGTATATGAAAAAGTAAAGATTCATCAGGTATCTGAAACAACTTGTTCATACTTATCTTGCCCATATTTGAAGTACAATCGATAATTAAGAATGGTGATCTTGTGGTTTGTCAAAACTTCTTTGGAGAAGATATTAACTTTGGCCATTTGAAACTGCTTTGTTATGAAATAATTCCGATTTTAAATGGCGATCTTTAATATTCGAGATGTTTTGCAAAGGAATCAGATCATGATAATCCATAAATGATATTTCTGAACTCTGTTATGTACTTTGAAAAAATGAAGGTATCAAATAATCCAAACTACTTCTACGAATCTTGAAAAACATTTGTCTTTTGAGATAGAATATTGTCGGACTCAGCTTTTCCGACTGCTTCTTTGTTGAATAATAGAAGAAAAGACCTCATGAATACTTTCATGTGCTTTAGATTGCTTGATAAACAGATGAGTACTCAAATTATGATCTCAATTTCTCCAGACCGCCCACAAAATAAAACTGAGAGTTTCTAAGATGATGATCACAAATGCCCCAAAACACCTGTCAGAAAAGCTTCTTTGAAGAGACCTAATTAACAATCTTCAATACTGCAGATTCCCAGAAACTCTTCTCAAAAAACACTGGAGATCCCACCAGCAATCTCTAACTTCCAAGAACTGGAGGAAATTAAGTCGGCGGTCTGAAATCTTCGCTGAAGAAACCAGAAAGACCAAATAAAACTCTGGAAATCCCACCGGCAATCTCTAACTTCCAAATCTTGGAGAAAATTAAGCCGGCGGTCTCAAAACTTTGAGATTACTGAAGAAACCTGAAAAACCAAATAAACTCTGGAAATTCCACCGGCAATCTCTAACTTCCAAATCTTGGAGAAAATTAAGCCGGCGGTCTCAAAACTTTGAGATTGCTGAAGAACCTCTTTCTCAAATAAAGCTTTGGAGAACAACTAACCAGTGATTTTTTAACAATTGAGACCCTTTCTCTTAGAAAAATCTGGAACAATTCAACATAACTTCTTCATGGAAACCTTTATGTGAAATCAACTTAGCCCCAGCCCTACCGCCTAATAAAAGTCGGTAGCAGGAGCTCACAAATCAATGAACATAACCTTTCTTTTAATCTCAATAAGATATCTCAACTATTGATGGTAATCATCATATAGGAAGAGATTGAGGGAGAAAAAGGTTGGGGGAAAGGGGGTTGGGCTACCCACTACGCATCTGCGAGTGATTCGAGCGTGATGCGGTCATTGTGGGTTTTACGACCCAGAGAAGAAGTGAGAATTGGAGATGTTACTTCCATACTTCCTATCAAACAATAGGTATGGTATTTTTACCTTTCATATCCATATCTACGTATTTCACGAGGTATTAACGTAAACAGGAAAAAGTAGTGATGACAAAGCTTTACCCGTTTCGGTTGATCTGGCCAATTTCTACTTTTCATATCAACGTATTTGTAGAAATATGAATGTAGACAGGAAAAAGTAAGGAAAAGTAAAGTAATGAAAGAGTATTAAACGTACTTGGCTGAATGTTCGCAGTGAATATGGGTATGAAGATTGATATAGCTGACTGCTGGAAAACATTCTCGCGATGATTGTTGGTGGTTGGATACAGATAACTGCTATTCTTATTACAAGCAAACTTAAAAAATGAAAGATGCAGAAACTCCAAACAAGTGGGAGACATGCAAAACTAAATTGACACTGTATCTCATCTATATTTCATGCATTTCTTTTATTGAATGAAAGAAAATTTGCTTTGTGAAGTTGTCTTTGCTGGAAAATAAGATCTTCATGTTATTAAGCAACATAATCCTGTAGTTTTCCTGCCTTCAATAGTTGGTCTACCAATTTTCGGAGAGCACGACAATCTTCTGTATCATGACCAGCAGCTAAATGATATAGGCAGTAGAGTTCTTGATTGCGTTTTGCAACATTAGACCTCATAGGACGGGGTCTTTCGTACTCTGGCATATCCTGAATAATTGGAAAAACCTCTTGCAAAGGGATATTCAACTGACCAGATCCTTCTGAGTAAGTTTCATATTTAAATGTTGTAGGATCATAAGACATGGTGGGAGAGACTTCCAAGAATGGAGATGGCATATCTTGTTGAGATGGAGTAGACATATCCGGAGGAGGTGAACAAGACTCAAACTGCTCATCTTGCGGAGGGATTTGTGATGAAGATGAATGATGATGATGATGATGATATCTATTCGGCGGCATCATTCATTGCCTCACCTTGAATAAACCAGTTTGCTATTTCGATGAGGTGCCTATAAGACTTGGGCTCATTTGCAGTAACTTTGAATTTGAGAGGGCCTTCTTGGAGTCCGTTGATTAAAGCGACTTGATACAGTTCTTGATCTGCACTAACAATTTGAAGAATTTCTCTCTGGAATCTATCGACATAGTGGGCGAGAGTTTCGTTAACTCCTTGCTTGATTTGGAAAAGGGCTGCGACACCTCTTTTCCGTTTTTTGTTGGTAGAAAACCTTAAGAGAAACATTCTCCGCAAATCCTCAAGGCAAGCAATTGATCCAGATGGCAAGCTATAGAACCATTCTCTAGCATGACTGTCAAGGGTCATAACAAAGAGCTTGCACTTGACGCCATCCATTAATGTTCTTAAAGAAATGGCTGACTCAAAGGCTTGGAGATGGGAGAAGGGATCTTCTTTTCCAGTGAAGGTTGGCAAACGAGGCTCTCTAAAACTGTCAGGAGCAGTCACCCAACGAACTCTATCTGTGAAGGGAGAAGGATCTTCCTCTTCAACAAAATCTGGAGGAGATGAAGGATAATACGCACCAGCTGGGGCTGGAAAATTGGTACAGTTTTCCTGAGGGTTAGGCATTTCTACGGGACCTCCCTGGGCAGCTGGCCTGAAAAATTCAGGTCGAGTGGCCGGGAACTCCTCAGCTTGGGGTGGCAAAGGAACAAATGGATCCACAAATCGAGGAGGAGGAGGAGCTTTCTTAACAGGAGCTTGAACCTCTGGCATCTCCATTGCTACTCAAAAAACAGGAATTGCCGAAATGGAAAAACTGCGATAACTTCCAAACTGAGTCGAATTTTTGAAATCCGAGGGCAGAAAAATGCTTGAACGGGGAACCCGGTTCAATTTTTGGATAGTTCAGGCCGAGACGGTCGCAACAAGCTTTGAATTTTTGAATTCCGACACCTGGATCAAAAGTTATGACTGTTTGAAGTTTTGGTGTATTTCAGGTCGAATTCCTCGCAACCGCTGTTTCACCAACTACTCAAAATCTGAAGGTCGCGTGTTTTCTGTTGGTGCCAAAAATGGTACCAACTCCACGATCGCTCAAACTGAAGGATGGGGGGTAAGACTGTTGAATGGCTGGTTACTTTGAGCTGAAGGAAAGACTATTTTATTGATATAAAGCTTGAGTTACAGCTGAGGTTACAATAGAAAAGTATGAAAGAAACAGCATAAGACTTGAAGAAAAAAGGACCTGGAGGGAGACGAAGAGGTCTCCGGAAAGAGTGATCGGTGGTCTCGGCGGTCACTCAAAACTGAGACCGCTCAACCCACTGGCAGGAACTGGAAGCTCTCCAAAGTCCTCCAACTGGTACCCCTACCCCTCTATTTATAAACGCAGGGGCCTGCCCGAACGGGCAGATCTGGAAATTAGCGGGCTGCCCGGAACTGCTGAGATCGCCTGAGACCGCTACTGAGACCGCTGAGATCGTCAGGATGTGCTGAGATCGTCTACTGAGACCGCTGAGATCGTCTGAACCTGCATACCTGAACAGACCACATAAAACAGAGTCAGCACAGGACTAAGACCCTCCAGAGCGAGATCGCCCGGGAGGGGCGATCTCTCTCTGCGAGGTCGCCCGGAAGGGGCGACCTTCCCTGCTGTGAGATCGCCCGGGAGGGGCGATCTCCCCGCGAGATCGCCCGGGAGGGGCGATCTCCCCGCGAGATCGCCCAGGAGGGGCGATCTCCCCGCGAGATCGCCCAGGAGGGGCGATCTCTCCTCTGCGAGATCGCCCGGGAGGGGCGATCTCCCTCTGCGAGGTCGCCCGGAAGGGGCGACCTTCCCTGCTGCGAGATCGCCCGGGAGGGGTGATCTCCCTGCGAGATCGCCCAGGAGGGGCGTTCTCTCCTCTGCGAGATCGCCCGGGAGGGGTGATCTCCCTGCGAGATCGCCCAGGAGGGGCGATCTCCCTGCGAGATCGCCCAGGAGGGGCGATCTCTCCTCTGCGAGATCGCCCGGGAGGGGCGATCTCCCTCTGCGAGGTCGCCCGGAAGGGGCGACCTTCCCTGCTGCGAGATCGCCCGGGAGGGGCGATCTCCCTGCGAGATCGCCCAGGAGGGGCGATCTCTCCTCTGCGAGATCGCCCGGGAGGGGCGATCTCCCTGCGAGATCGCCCAGGAGGGGCGATCTCTCCTCTGCGAGGTCGCCCGGAAGGGGCGACCTTCCCTGCTGCGAGATCGCCCGGGAGGGGCGATCTCCCTGCGAGATCGCCCAGGAGGGGCGATCTCTCCTCTGCGAGATCGCCCGGGAGGGGCGATCTCCCTGCGAGATCGCCCAGGAGGGGCGATCTCTCCTCTGCGAGGTCGCCCGGAAGGGGCGACCTCCCCTTTGCGAGACCGCCTGGGTTCGACGAGATCGCCCCCCGGAGGAGCGAAATCGGCCCGGATCTCCGAAAATACCGCAATACCTGAAAAAGTTACCTCGGAGGGGATCGCCGATTTCTGGGTAAAACATGGACTAAAATGCAAAGTGTCTTCTTTGTAATTCTACTCAAAGCACACCTTGGACTATGGAATGTAAGCAAGAAAGTTATCCCTATTTTCTTCTCTATATCCTCTCTTTCTCTCTCTCTCTACCTCCTCTCTTAGGGTTAACCTTTTTTCTTCCTCCCTCAATCTCATCTCCTTCAATAGTTAGGGTTTAACATTCTCCATAATATCATCTTATCATATAGTACCATCGAGACACTTCTCTATTTTAACTAGCTAGCCTTGTAGGTTATATCCTCACTATCATCTGAACATCACACCTATTATCTTTTATCTTCTGTCGATTAAATAATTGCTAATATCACCCCCACTAAACTTGCATATACATATTCGATTTTCTGTTCTACTAATTTGAAATTCTCTATCTTCTAAGCAATTTCTTCGTTATTCTAAGTTTTTGCTTAACTCAGTAGATCCCTCAACGATTTGAACTGTTATATGCAAAAAGCATAAAGCATACACCAAGGCACATCACTGTAGATGGAGAGCCTCTTCATATTACTGTTTATTTATTTATTTATTTATAAATATATGTATAAACTGGATGTTGGCAAAGGCAGATAGAGAGAGTTTCTTGGATGTGTCAATAAAACTATCAATAGAAAAAAGGTCTCTCTCTCATATGTTTTATTTATTTATGAATATATGTGTACAAGCAGAGGTAGATAAAGAGACTCTCGTATGTATCAATAATATTATAGATAGAAAAATGTATTTATTTATGAATATATGCGTGCATAGGTAAGATAAAAAAACTCTCTTGTATTGAAAAATATACATACTCTGTCTCACTATAGTTGTAAATATACATGTAGATATATTTATAATGTGTTTACTCTATACTCATAGATGCTAAGATGTTATGACCCAATGTTTTTGATTGGGTGTGTGGCCTTGGAAGAGAGAAATCTCAGAGGTCCTTGCGTCGTTTCTTAAATTCTGATTTTCCTATGGTGTAGAAGTAGGGAAGGGGGAGCTTAAACGGTGGAGATGACCGGTGGTGGAGGGAAAAGCTACGGATGACCGAATGAGGAAGTTGAGCTCAAGCTCATGATGACCTAACTCAGGTGTCAGGTAGGGGGAGAGGAGAGAGGGAAGGGAGGGAAAAGTTGTGGACTGAAAATATTACTTCATGCTTCCAAATCATGCCCCTTTATTCCCATATATAGGGTAAGGGGAAAGTACCAAAATGGCTCTCACTAAGGGCCTAAGGCTTACACATAAGTTGTGAGAAATAATGCAAGAGCGCAAAAAGTATTGTATGACAAACATAGAGATACACGTGCTAGATACTTTGGATTCCCCTCCTGCGGTGGTTCGCCATCCCTTCTTAATCCGGTAACAATAGAATAGTCTTTCTCATTTTGGAGGTTTCGGTATTAATTTTTCAAGTTCGTATGAATAGACAAGGGAGCAAGGGAGCGGGGATTAAGGGAAGGAGGGAGAAATGAAGAACTGAATTACGGAGGCAGAGTTGGAGGTGGTGGAGAGAGAATTAGAAAAGTCTTGGAAGCAAGCGAAGCAGATGTTTTCTGCTTTTTTTTATGTTTACATTGTTTCCCACTCAACCTCTTATATGGAAGAATTATTATATTGTTTTTCTTGCCCAACCCTAACTTCAACTTTCTTTGTGAACAGAAAAAGATTGTGAATCGACCACTTGCTGGGACTATCAAAAGAGGCAAGACAGAGGATGACGATAAGATACTTGAACAACTACTACTAAGTGATGAAAAACAGTGTGCTGAACATATTATGCTAGTAGATTTGGGGCGTAATGATGTTGGAAAGGTTAATCTTATTTTAGTAAAACTTAAATTATGTGATAATGAATCTCATCATTTGCTTATTGTTCTTAAATACTCAGAAAATATATTCTCATTGAAAATACCTGTCCGCCAAATGATTGCAATATCTATAATTCTACGCACATCAATAAATATCTAACCAAGACGTCTTGCCTTTATGCATCTTTTCAAAATTAATTTCACTTCACTTTTTTGATCAATCTATACTACACCGGATTATGCTCTTTCAATATACTCTCTCTTAGAACGCTCATTTAATAATTTCTCAAGATACAATTTCCATCTATGCTGAATTTCTTTATCTTTCATTAAGATTATGTAACTGCAATTTTAGTCCATCTAATATTATCAAAGTCTCGAGATCTGTTCTCTTTTGCCTTAGCTATTTTGTATCTCATTTTTCGTGTTCCGTAGTATTGAGTCTATTATGTGAGTCATTGAAAGATAAAGTCTTTTCTTTGATCACTATGCTCTAACAAGACTTTTGACTTTCATATGTCATTACTGTTGTCCTCACTCGAGTTCCTTTGTTAGGCTTTGTTTATTTTCATCCGGTGGTTTCATCTGACTGGGTAGATTTTGATAACATGCTATCTGAATTTTCTTCTCTCCATTTAGTACTCACAGTATCCATAAGACATGGTGGAGGCAGTCTGTTTTTGATTGGCAGTAGCCTCATACAATGAACTTGATAAGATAAAGATTCATTAAAATCCATGCATATTGATGTTAAAAGGATCCAGTTTCAAAAATGAATTTTGCACAAGAAGATACTTAAACTGTAAGAATTGAAGAAACGAACTATAACTTAAGAATAATAGATGTTATCTTCAAAATTTAGGAATGTGGCAAAACTAAAAAGGTACACCCCATGGTAAGGAATCCGAATACTTTATTTAGATAATCTACATGACAATTTTTCCATTGAATTTTTATGAAAACTTATACAAGAGCTAGCTCCGCCATGTTTATTTGTCATAGCCCATGTCACAGATCGCGTGTTATGGGTCCACATAATTCATTGTTTTTTTGTTCAATTAAATATTGTGTCTTATATTGTATATTTTGCGTATGTTTGAATTCGGTCTGAGTGTGTGGACCCAAATGTATAGCATCGTCATTGGGTCATGAGATGGGCAAGCAATGAATTAGACTTATTTTCTCTTGTCTTCTCCGCCTCCTCAAGTTAGCGTTAGGGTCGAGCAAGACTCCTTTTCCTCTCCCTCTCCTTCTGTTGAGCACGAGTCTCTTGTATCTCCACCTCCTTCATGCTACCACACTCTTCACGAGATTTCGATCTGCTCCAGTGAAGCCCGTAGCAACATGGTAACAGAGTTAGGTGATCACACCTCCTCAACGTCATCGGGTCATGAGATGGGAAAGCAATGAATTGGTCTTATTTTCACTCGTCTTCTCCTCCTCCTCTTAGGGTTTGGGTTGAGTAAGGCTCTCTTCCTCCTCTCCCCCTCCTTGTGTTGAGCACGAGTCCTTGTATCTCCGCCTCCTTCATGCTGCCCACCTCTTCACGAGAAATCGATCTGCTATGGCGAAGCCCGTAAAAACTTGGTAACAGAGATGGGCGATCTCACCGCCTCAGCGTTTGTCTCAACAGAAGGAGGCGGAAAGGTCTGCATTTTCAATCTCTGTAAAAACTTGGTAACAGAGATGGGTGGATGTTGGATTTGTTATGGCCTTTCCGCCTCATCTCTATAAAAACTTGGTAACAGAGACGGAAAGGTCTGCATTTTCAATCGAACATTCATTCCTAGCTGACCTTACATGCAAGAAGATCACCCTGCTGTTTCCTTTTGCTCCGAGTAGGATCGAGCCGCACGTGACCTCCCTTTGGCTCGCCATCTTCTTTCGATCTCCATTATTGTTCCTTCAAAACCGTCAAACGACGCACCACCACGCCATCTCCTTTGTCCGACTCCTTACCTAGTCCGGTCCAGTTGTTGCAGATGCGATTTTGTTTCTTTGTCCATCCGCACAAGAGTTTCGCCGAGCTCGACTCCAACAACAACTACAACCTCGTCCAACATCTCTGTTACAACTACGAAAATTATGCGCAGTCGAGAACGCAAGAATGGACGCAAAAATATAATTGCATTGATTGAAAACGGACATACAAGATACAATTCGAAGCAAGCTCCGACCAAGCTCCCGGAGACTAAGTCCTCTGAAGAGCCTTCTCTCAAATGAGAGCCAAAATGACTAGTGATCCAAGATAACCCCAACACACATCCCCCCTTATATAGATGAGGGAGGGCACTTAATAATAATAACAAGCTAATTATTAATTAAGTGAAGTTTTATATAGTAAAAGAAAAAGTGTTAGCAAAAGTACTCAATCGGGAGGTGATTGCTTTCACCGAATACCAAAAAGTATTTAGACATCTAGCCTCCTCCGCGTTAGGAAAAATACGGGGATATAATATAACATGTACAACTTACTCTGAAAATATCAAGTTACAATTCTCATACCTAACACTAGAAATAGATGCCTCTAGATGGCAAGATATCACATTAGAAATGGTAGCACTAAATATCCTAGATATGATGGATCTAGGATTAATCTCCCACCTAATTCTCACAAAACCATCAAATTCATACTAATTAATAACAAATTATTTTATTCCACCAAATTATCATGGAGGCTTCCACACGCGAGCTCCGGTGGTTCTGACGAGGGGTGGCTCCTCCGGCATATGCGTGAGGGTAACATTATACCGGCCTCGAAAATCAACCTTGTCCTCAAGGTTGAGTTTTAATAGTTTGTCGGGGTCGTTGAGAATTGTGACGAGGAAACAGTTGCGGGTAATCGGTGGTGGCTGCTTGTGTAATGAGGAAAATAAAAGAAGAGGTACAGAAAAGGAAAAAACAAAACTACGAGTGAATTTTTAGGGTGTATTAGTGGGTGGTAAAAAGAGAAGGAGACAACTAAAGTGGGTGGGTGGAGGTGAAGGCTGGAGGTGTTAAAGAGAAATATGAAAGAGAGCGGGCGTGGCAGTTAGGGGAAAGAAACGGAATGGTTGTAGGCGTGGGAGAAATTAAATGAAGAGGATGTGACAAAAGAGGGAGGGAAGAATATAGGTTTGAGAAGCTAGTGTATGAGGGGGTCAACTGTCAGTATGGGAAAAGTTAAGCTCCTTTTGGGTGGGGTACACGAGCCGTGAAAATAGGGCATGGAAGGTGCAAAAGTGGGTAAAATGAGAAAGCAAAAAAAGGCTTGGTAGTTTTACTGTACCTGACAAGGGTGTCGGGCATGCAGGGGGCTCGAGAGGAAAAAAGAGGGGGTGGCGCGGGAAGGAGGGGGTAGGGAACCCGGGTGATTTGCTCGAGGTGGGGAGAGGAACCGATCGCGAGATCGGCGTGGGCGTCAACGACGATAGGAGGAAGGTCTCGCAGGAGAGCTGGCGGGAGGCGAAGATGTGCCGTAGGGCGAGGAAGTTCGCGCCTCGGCGAGGAGAAGTCAATGAGCTCGATGCGCGAGTCCCTAAAGTTCGTCGTCCAGTTGGAGGGAAAGGTCGGAAAGCAGATCCAACGGAGGAGTGTGCAACGACAGAAGCAACGCTGGAATGTCCAGGAGGCTGCGACTTGGATTGGCGCGGTTGCGGACAAGCGGGGGCATCAGCGTTGGTGAGGAGTGTCGAAGACATCATCATGCAGCGCTGAAAGAGGAGAGCGGCTGGCATCTAGGGAATCGGGCTGGGCGTCGTTTGCTGTGGAAGACGGAGCTACTAGTGAGGGATTGTCCAAATGAGCCGCGAGACGTTGGAGACTCACTTGGAGAGAAGCGAGGATGCTGTCCTGGCCGTCGGGCGACGTTCGACGACGTTGAGGTGGGCGGCCGTCGTGGCAGAGGTGCGGGTGTGGCTCGGCTATGGTCGGGACGCGAGTGGGGTCGATGGATGCGGTACGGGCTCGGCGAGACAGACGTAGAACAATCAGTCGTGATTGGATGGCACGACGGAGCGAGCAGACAGGATCCTGATGGCTTGGAACAAGCAGACGGGGATGGCAGGTCAGACCATTGTTACAACCACGAAAATTATGCACAGTCGAGAACGCAAGAATGGACGTGGAAATATAATTGCATTGATTGAAAACGAACATACAAGATACAATTCGAAGCAAGCTCCGACCAAGCTCCCGGAGGCTGGGTCCTCCGAAGAACCTTCTCTCAAATGAGAGTAAAAATGACTAGTGATCCAAGATAACCCCAACACATACCCCTCTCCCTTATATAGATGAGGGAGGACAATAATAATAATAATAATAAAATGATTATTAATTAATCAACATTAATTAATAATCATTAATTAATATTAATCAATCAAAGTCATACTAATTAATAACAAATTGTTTTATTCCACCAAATATATCATGGTGGCTTCCATAAGCGAGCTCTGGTGGTTCCGACGAGGGGTGGATCCTCCGACAAATGCGTGAGGGTAACAATCTCGCACGTGGAGATATCCCTCCATAGTCGTATCTTTTAATGGCAATCTCCTCTGGCGCGTCATCCAACCACTGTAGCTTTCGTTGTGCCTTCCAACAAACATCTCTGATTGGCCCTCATAGAATCCTACGTACGACATCAAGCTTCAGGTTCCATCCTTACACGCCTTCTCTTTTTCAATTACCATGCCGACAAACAAAGATCTGTCCTCTCCTTTTCAAAGCCAGCTTGTGCTTTCTTCAATTGATCACAACGTCATTCTTTCCATCAAGCCAACATCTTCCTCCTTCCCTTCCCCACATCTTTGCCGACACGCCCCTTCGCTTGTTTATCCACCCTCTTCATCTCCTTGGTTTTCATCTTAATTCTCTTCTAGTAGTTATAGAAGCCCAATGCCAACCAGGATTAATTAATCATTTGATTAGTTCAATTGATTAATTAATGCTTTAATTTTCAAAAAGACATCCACCATCATTCGCTGGTGCCTACGAAGATGTTATCACCTCTCTTGGGTGCAAGAAATCCATGTCGCTGGTGTCGTAATGAAGCTGAACCTATGAAGTACCGATACTTCCTTGAGCACGTACCTATACCGAATATGTATTTGGTACCGGTACGTACCCGATACTCGGCGGATACACCTGTTTCTCTAATCTGTAGATACACTTGGACTTGACAGATCGTTCTGCATATTGTGATAGGAGTATGCTTTTCTAAAGTAAACAAAATACTTCTACGTGTTTTTTGAAGAGAAATTTTTGTGACACATAAATGCTACTAGCGGTTTTGCTTATTATACCAACAATTAGCTTCAGATTTAAGTATCTTTTATTCGTTAAAACTATAAAAATTTTGATTTAAAATTTATTATTTGTTTTTTACTATATATTTAAGGATTAGATTTTGCAAACTGGTTGTGTTTCTATTTGTTCAATATGAATTTTTCTACGTTTTGCATTCTCTCTTTTAAAAAAGGTCATGCGTGTGTGTGTGCGCATATATATAAACATGTCCATATATATATATATGAAAATACATGTTCATGTGTCTATATAAGTCAATTTTAATTACGTCGTATACAAAACATACCCGTATAATTATTTTCTAGTTTCCCTTACCGACGCACTGGATACGTATCGTACCTGATACCCGTACCCGTACCAGTTGTTTGCCCAGAAAGCCCGCGACCTCCACTCATTGTTCAATTTTCCCGGTCTCAGCGGTCTCAAATTGGATGATCGCCCAGATCGTCAGATGCCTCCTCAACCGAGATTTTCTAAGTACCCAGCGGTCAAGACAGTGCGAGATCGCCGGCTCAAGCGGTCTGGTCGTTTTTCTTATTTTTGTTATTTGTACCGCATTTCCCTGCCCCGGCTCTCCTGTACCCCGGGCAGCCCGTAGTTTTCAGTTCTGCCCGTTTGGGCAGCCCCCACGTCTATAAATAGAGGGGTAGGGGTACCAGAAAAGGACCTTTTTGCTCGGAGGCTCCAGCTTACAACCTGTGTAAGCGGTCTCATTTCTTCGTGATCGCCATTTCGTGATCGTTTTCCCTTTGTTCCAGCATCTTCTGTCTTAGTAACCTGCACTTCGCAGTTTTCTCCCATCCCCTTTAGTGTGAATTTTGGAGGTACCATTTTTGGCACCAACAGAACGAACACGCGACCTTCAGATTTCGAAGTGTCAGGTGAAATCCATAGACTTTCAAGATGGTTGATCGTCGTAGAGGTCGTCCCCTGCGATCTCCCAGCGTTCCCCCTTCCGATCACAACCCGTTAGAAGCGCTTGAGCGCCGCTTCGAGCTTCGTGTTGAACAAGCTCTCCGTAAGGCCGCCCGAGCTAGGCAGGACGCCACCTCTGTTCAGCAGGAGATCGCGCGGTCTCAGCAGGAGGCCGCTCGAGATCGGCAAGAAGTCGTCCGGGCTCAGCAGGAGTCTGCGAAGCAGATTGAGGCTATGAACCAGGTTCTAGCCGCGATCTCCCAGAAGATTCTTCCCCAATCCTCTCAGGTCGCCACTCCAGACCGCATGGCAGGCGGTCACCCGAGCGATCACCCCGTTTTTCAGCCCGCAGCTCCTCAGCGATCTCAGCATGAGGAGTTCGCCGCCCGTCGTAATTCTTTTCGAACCGCAGCCCAGGGGCCTCCGGCTCAAACCCTGAATTTTGAAGAAGGGTTTGCTTACCCTCAAGATCCTCCTGCCTCTTTTCTTCCTCCTCCAGGACCTTCTGTTTTTGGGGAGCCTTCCCCCTTTACCGATGAGATTCGTCGGGATCCAATTCCTCATGGATTCAGAGAACCTCGCCTTCCAGTGTATACAGGAGAAACCGACCCAATGTGTCATCTTCAAGCCTTCGAATCTGCTGTTGCCCTCAGGACCATTTCAGATGGGGTAAGGTGCAAGCTGATGGTCACCTCCTTTGATGGGTCGGTCATGGAATGGTTTTATAAGCTGCCTTGTCAATCTATCTCGAGCTTTGCTGCCCTGAGGCAAGAGCTCCTTCTAAGATTTGTCACTGCGAAGAAAAGGAAGAGTGGTCCTGCGACCCTCTTCAAGATTAAGCAAGGCGACAACGAAACTGCGGCGCATTTCGTTGACCGTTTTCAGAAAGAGATCTTGGGAGTTAGGGATATGGATCCCGAGCTCTATATGGTGGCTTTGATCAGTGGTCTGCAGGAGGGTCCTCTGAAGTTCAAAGTCACAACCAAGGAGCCTAGTTCCTATCAGGAGCTGATCAGCATTGCCAATCGCTACATAGAAGGGGAGATCAACAACCCCACCTATGTGAGCAATTTGACAAACAGGGCCACTCAGAAAGGCTCTGCAGGATTTTATCCGGCTCCGTCCTCCTCAAAATCTCGACCAGAACTCCCACCTCCAGCTCCGAGAGGTAAGAATTATCGCAACGGCCGCTTCAATCGAGGTAACCATTCTTTCCCACCTCAAGGTTCATTTCTTCAAACCCCTGCTATCCCTGCTCCGCAAGTCACCCCAGTCCACCAGATCCAGTACGCCCAACCTCCTCTTCTGCCCATTCCTTCGCTCTACAATGAATCCCAAGAGTCTTTTACAGACTTTGGTGTTTCTATGAGTGAAGTGCTCCAAATCCTTCAAAAGCAACCCTTTTTCAAGAAGCCAGCTCCGCTAAACTCGGATCCAAAGACCAGAAATCCTACTCTCTACTGTGAGTACCATAGAGATAGGGGACATTTGACAGAGGATTGTAGAGCTCTCCGCCTGTTCTTAGAGAAGCTTCTGAAGGAGGGTAAGCTTCGAGATCTCATCCAGAAGAATGATTCTTCCAAAGCCTCAACCTCCAAGGCTAAGGAAGTAGCGGAAGTCCATTGGGAATGCGAAGAAGTGGACGATATTGGCCATCTCGGCAATATCGGCTTTCCCAATGAATGCGTGGATGCTGATGACGAAGGCGCCTTAGGCAATCTCTTCTGCATTCACGGAGGTGCAGGTCCGGAATCTTCAAGGAAGGCGAGTCTGAAAAGGGTTTATCAATCAGAGGTTGCTGCCACCTCTTCAACCCCGGTCCGAGGAACGGTCACTTTCGGTGATGAAGACCTTCCTCAGACCGCGATTCCCTTTGACGATGCGGTCGTCATCAAAGCTGTAATTGAAAATTATACAGTAGAGAAGATTCTGATTGACACGGGAAGTTCAGTCAATGTGCTCTTCAAACCTGCCTTCGAAGCGTTGAAGACAGGTAAAATCCTCCTTTCAACTGAAGGCCCCCTCTATGGTTTTTCAGGAGAGAAGAAAGAGGTAGAAGGGCTCGTCACTCTTTCTGTGATTCTGGGAGGGATAGTGAAGTTGGTCAAATTTATAGTCGTTGATGCTCCCAGTAGCTACAACGCCATCTTTGGAAGACCCTTCTTGAATGCCTATCAAGCCATCGTCTCCACCTACCATCAAGCGGTGAAGTTCGCCTTGAACGGCAAACAACACCGAATCAGGAGCGACCCAAGGAAAGCTAGGGAATGTTACGTAAAGACGGTCAACATGATTGTATCCTCTCCTCCCCAAGAAATCATGATGGCTGAATCAATCGAAGCTCCTGAACAAATCCAAGCTGCAGAGGAAGTTGAGGAGGATATAAGAGATGGAGTTCGCTTGGAACCTGCCCAAGCAACTCAAGATGTTCAGATCAGCGAGGAAGATGAGAGCAGAAGCCTCTCCATCAACGCTGAATTGTCTGAAGCTGACAAGGGTCAACTCATCTCTTGCCTTCTGCAAAATCTAGATATCTTCGCTTGGTCGGCAGATGACATGCCCGGAGTGGACCCGGATGTTGCTTGCCATCATCTCAATCTTGACCCAAACTTCATCCCGATCTAGCAGAAGAAGAGGTCTGTTGCAACTACTCTAGCACAGCCTATCCGTGAAGAGGTAGAGAAGCTCCTGAAGGCAAAGTTTGTCCAACCAATCCAATACCCAGAATGGGTGTCAAACGTTGTAATGGTAAAAAAGTCGGGTGGAAAGTGGAGGATGTGTGTTGACTTTACCAAACTCAATAAAGCTTGCCCCAAGGATTGCTACCCCTTGCCTCGGATAGATTCTTTAGTAGATTCTGCGGTAGGTTATTCTTTTATGAGTTTTTTAGATGCTTTTTCAGGTTACCATCAAATCAGAATGCATAAACCAGATATACCTCATACTTCATTTATCACAAATGATGGTTGCTTCTGTTATCTCGTAATGCCTTTCGGGCTAAAGAATGCTGGAGCAACCTATCAGAAAATGATGGATACAGTGTTCAGAAGTCAAAAAGGAAGAAACCTTGAGGTATATGTTGATGACCTCTTGGTAAAAAGTAAACTGTTCTCTTCTCATCTTAGAGACCTCTCGGAAACTTTTGCAACCCTTCGAACTTTTAATATGAGGTTGAATCCGTTGAAGTGTGTTTTCGGGGCAAGTAAAGGAAAATTCCTGGGTCACCTCCTTACTCCAGAAGGGTTGGAACCCAATCCTGACAAAGTGAAAGCTATTCTGGAAATGCCACCTCCCAAGTCCCCAAAAGAAATTCAGCAGCTGGGAGGGAGGATGGCAGGCTTAAGTCGCTTTATCTCCCGTTCAGGAGATAAGAGTGCACCTTTCTTTAAAACCCTCCGGGGAGGGAGTAGGTTCGAGTGGACAAAGGAATGTGATGATGCTTTCACTCAGCTGAAGAAGCAATTGACATCAACTCCTTTGCTCCAAAGCCCGCGAGAGGGAAAAAATCTTTTCCTGTATATGGGAGTCGGAGCTGATGCCATAAGCTCTGTTTTGGTCCGAGAGGAGAAAAAGAAGCAATTCCCAGTCTATTACGTAAGTCGAATCCTGAAGAATGCAGAGACTCGTTATCCTATTCTCGAAAAGTTGGCTTTAATGCTTATAACTTCAGCAAGAAGATTAAGACCATATTTCCAAGCTCACTCGATTCTAGTCGTTACTGATCTTCCATTAAAGAGTGTCTTGGAGAAGCCAGAGCATTTAGGCAGGTTGGCAAAGTGGGCAATAGAGCTCGGTGAGTTTGACATATCCTATGTTCCAAGGATGGCAATCAAAGCTCAAGTCTTAGCAGACTTCATGGTGGATGCCAAAGAAGTTGAGTCACAGAAGGGGGTCGGAGTGCCCCTTGCCTGGAAAATCTTCGTGGATGGGGCTTCAGGGAAAAATTCTTCCGGAGCAGGAGTTATCTTAATCAACCCAAATGGAGTAAGGCTGGATCAAGCGCTGAAGTTCTATTTTCAAGTAACAAACAATCAGGCGGAATATGAGGCTTTGCTAGCCGGTCTCAAGTTTGCTAGGGAGCTGGGGATTGATGATGTCGAAGTTTTCACAGATTCTTTGGTGATGGCTTCTCAAGTAAATGGGACTTTCGAAACTAGAGATAGTATTTTAAAGCAGTATCTAACTCTGGTAAAAATTGAGGTGGGGAAGTTCAAAAGCTTTACTATCAACCATATTCCAAGAGGTGAGAACGTGGAAGCAGATGGGTTGGCAAAATTTGGACTTCTCTCGGGAGGAACGACTTCGGAGTTGTTTCGCCCGGCGATTGAAGAAGGAGAGGTCATGGAGATTGATCAACATCCGTCCTGGATGGACCCATTTATTCTATATCTCTCAACTGGAGAGCTCCATTCATCAATAAAGGATAGAAAAAGGTTTAAACGAAAAGCGGCTAACTATTTTCTTGCTGCAGGAGTGCTTTATAGAAGAACTTTCCTTTCGCCATTGGCACGGTGTGTTTCGGAGGTGGAGATTCCAGCGGTCCTTCAGGAGGTCCATTCTGGAGAATGTGGAAGTCACTCTGGAGCTAGAACTTTGGAAAAAAGAATTCTAAGGCAAGGCTATTTTTGGCCTCAAATGAGGAAAGATGCGGAAAAATTTGCTAAGAAATGTGTAAAGTGCCAGAAGTTTGCTCCTCTCCAAAATCAGCCGGCTCAACAACTCAAGTCGATAGCAACTCCATGGCCATTTGCAGTTTGGGGAATGGATTTGATTGGGCCTTTCCCTATGGCAAGTGGGCAACGTCGATATATTATAGTCATGATTGACTATTTCAGCAAATGGATAGAAGCAAAGGCATTGGCCAAAATTACGACTCAAGTCGTGAAAAATTTTATTTGGGGAGAGATAGTATGTCGGCACGGAATCCCAATGGCAATCATCACGGATAACGGTTCCCAGTTCAACAATTCAATTCTTATTAATTTCTGTAAGCAAATTGGCGTTGAGCTACGTTTCGCTTCCGTGCATCATCCAAGAAGTAATTGGCAGGTAGAGGCCGCCAATAAACTCATAATAAATCTCTTGAAAAAGAAGGTAGAAAATGTCAGGGGCAATTGGGCAGAACAACTACCTTCCGTCTTGTGGGCCTTGAGGACAACTCCAAGTTCTGCTACTGGAGAAACTCCATTCAAATTATCACACGGTTCCGAAGCCCTTATTCCGGTGGAATTTGAAGTAAAAAGCCCAAGAGTATTATTGGTGCAACAGAGTCAAATTGACTGGATGGAAGGAAATGATGAGGAGTTAAAATGCAGCCTTGATTTAATTGAGGAGTTGAGAGATACGGCAATCATCAGGCAAGAAGAGGTGAAGAGAAGAATGGCGAGGCTATTCAACAAAAATGTAAGAACCAAAGAGTTCACTGTTGGGGATCTAGTCCTGAAGAAAATAGATTCAGCAGCAAGAGTTGGTTCAGTTGGAAAGCTTAACCCAAATTGGGCGGGGCCGTTTGTGGTAAAGAGCGTTCTTAAAAGTGGTGCTTATCATCTCCAAACTTATGAAGGAAAAGAATTGTCTCATTCATGGAGCGGAGATGATCTCAAACTCTTCTTTTCTTAAATGTTCGTATCTAATTCACTCATTCTTTTTCTCACTTTTTCCCTCTCAAATGTCATACAGGTATTATCAAAGCATTCGCAATATGAGTAATGGGTGACAAGTTTTAAGAATGTTATTTTTTGAAAAGCCAAAAACCTGTCAAATGAGACATCGACGGATCCTACTATCTTCCCCCTCGACTTGTTAGCTCGACGTGTAATTCTGCCGGGACCACAGATGTCGGGGAGATTTCGAATCTGTGTAGCAGTAGCTCGCCAAGCTTGAGCGGTGGATGTTTAGGATACCGGGTCCTTGCTGACATCTGGCACACCTCAGCATTTCAAGGGGGTCTAGGTGGCTGGCTCAGCTCTGTCATGCATTAAGAAGGACATTGTTACGATCTTAATGATCTTTCAGGGAAAGCAATGTCGGTATAGCCTCCGCGGCATGACCACACCTGCCCTACCGATCATTTTGGTCCGTAACTCTCGAATACTCGTTGAAGCGTGGTTAGGTAAGGGGCGGTCAGAAACATCCATGACCGTCGCCTGAACCTTAGATTGGCATGTTTGCAGTAAACTCGGTAATCCTTTTTAAAAAAGAAAAGAGGGCAATGTCGGTATAGCCTCCGCGGCATGACCACACCACCCTTTTGGATCATTGTTGAGATCCCCTTTTCCCATCTTCTTACTACAAAAAGAAAATCTTATTCATCCCTTTGTATTGGGATCGGGCGGTCAGCAATTTTTGAGACCGCATGTTCTTTCCCCAAAGAGCGATTTGAGTCATTTACGATCGCCAGATATAACTTTTTCAGGATAATTGAGGTCGCTATTCAGAAATCTCTTATGCCAACTTGACAGAGGTCGACCCGGTCTCAGTAAGATCGAGATTCCGGTATTCCCCGTTATTCGAAGTTACATGGAATAATCATGATGCTCTGTTCCTCATCAAGTGAGTGGGGTTTTTTCTTCAAAAGGGCGGTCTGAATATGATGTGATCGCTAAACTGGAGATTCATGAAGGGTTATTGTTTTTCTTTTCAAGTAATAGTCTTGGTTATCAAGGGGTCATCAGACGGATTTTCAGTCATTTGGGCGCCGAACACCCAAAAGTTTAATGAGTTCAAATCATCTTCAAATTGTAGTTTCCTTATATTGCGATTTGTATAATATGAGACCGCATGACTATTGCAAATAAGTTGGTTATTTTCTGACTAAGTTGCTGAATGTTTTTCAATGATCTGATTATCTCGAGATCGCAGAGTGATTTTGTTTATACAAAGTATCAGTCTTTCCTTCAAGGTCTTTTGTGTTTTTTCCAAGAGATCGCCACCTGAAATTCCTTAATGGTGATATAAAATTGTGACAAGCCTAAGGCATTGAGATCGAATGCCAAGTTTAAACTCAGAAGAACAAGTAAATATATGCATCAAAAACAAACTCATCCACTGACAACATAACAGAATCTAATTTTTATATATATTCTGAAATTTCAATTACAACGAGACCGCTCGGTCTCCGAAAGGGAAAAAGGGAAGTTCGTACAATTCACTCTCTCTTTGATCTCTTAGAAGACCGCTCCCTTGAGGAGGAAGAATCAGTTTCTGCGGAAGATTCTTCTAAGCTGTTCCCTGGAATTCTAGATCCAGAGCTTGAGCTCGAGCTGGAACCCAGACCCAGGGTATAGCGGCTTCCGCTTTCTTCGTCTTCGTTCACGACATCTTCATCTTGACTAGCGGTCTCATCAGCAACATCCGCGGTCTCTTCAGCAGTTGCAGATTGCTCTTCAATCCTCTGTGCCGCGTCAGGGAAGAGATCGGCAAACGTAACATCCTTATATTCTTCAGTAAATCCACCTCGGCCTCGAACCTCGTTCAGCACCTGGTCGGCGGTCTCTTTAATATGATGCATCATAGCCCTCTGAAAAGCTGGATTTTCAGGGTCGTAAGCTGCTTTTTCAGATTGCTGTAAAAAAAGAGATATATGTTAGACCGCGCGATCATAGGTAACGCGTTCATAAAATATAAGTAAAATTCTCACTTTTCTTTCTTCTTGCAAGGCAGTTATTTCATCCAGAGCGCTGCGAAGAGACCGCCCCATATGGTGATTTAAGATTGTACTTCTAGCGGTCACTTGGGCACAGAGGTCGGGGAGCGCATCGGTCTCTATATTCAGTATTTCATTTGTATTCTTTCTCCCATACAGAGCCGAAGTGACCGCATATGCGTGACGGGTCACTTTCCCGCTCCATAAAGGAAGATCAGTGGACACCTTCACAGACCTTCCTTTGGCCGCCCATTTGAGGAGGGGTTTTCCTTTGATATCCTTCATTCTTCTTTTGAAACCGATCAAAGGGAAATCTCGCTCGACGGTCTCAGAGGTAGTGCCGAACACGTCGGCCTCACGCTTCAGCCTCCTCTCCCTCTGAGTGAGAACTTCTGCTGCTGGGGAGATGGGATCTTGAGCAGGGACCGCGAAAGTCGCTAAAAGTACAAAAAAAGAGTTAGAAAAAACATCCAAGACATAAAAGGAAATTGTTCGAGACCGCAAGAGAAATCTTTTACTTTCAGCCGGGACGATCTCGGCGATCTCGGGTCAGATCGCTAGATAGTGAACAAGATCGATCCTCTTGCCCGCCAAGAAAGCCAAAATTTTCAGCTCCTCTTCTGAGACCGCTTTTATCTTCTTAAAAATGCTGTCATGTCGCGGAGAGGGTGAGCTTCTGAGACCGCCAAGGTCACCTTCGAAAATAAGAAATCTTTCTGTCCAGAAAGAGATTTTATTGGAAAGATTCAAGATCTTTATCCCTTCTGCTGAAAAGTACATCAGCCCTTTAAACTCTTCCTTCTTCTTGCCTTCCTTTAGAACTTTTGCAGTAAAAGTTGCGCGGAACAGGTTCATCGTAAATGTCACCTTTTCCGATCTCAAATAATTAATGAAGACATTAATCAGACCGATCGAGTTTGGAGGCAACTGAGCGAGCACAAAGCCATAATACTCCAAGATCTCTAGCCATTCCCAAGGGAGGGGAATTCTCAACCCTTGGTCGAAGTGATCGACAGGGATGACAAACTTTCTCTCCTCTCCGAAGTTCAGCCTTTCATGATCAGCTGGCGGTCTTACAACTATTTGTGTCTGAATCATGTGCTTCTTAATGAAATCAATATACTCGTCCTTTGATAAGTGGCTTTTCTTGTGATCGGCGTTCAGGAAAATGTTAGCAGAAGAGGCACGAGCGGACACCATTTCGCGCGATCGCTGAGATCGGTGCTTAGGGCGCATTCAAGAAAGCATAAAACAAGGGACATGAAGATAGCTATTTATAGAAGACGAAGGGTCATTTCGTAATCATTACATCTTGAAGACCGCCCAACAAAACATATTCAGACCGCTCGACCTATGCAAAGTTATATGAAAGCATACTATGGTTGGCGATCTCAATCAATAAAAACACAGCAGCAATACAAGCAACCCTGGCATAAAAGAGATCGAAACTTAACAAATCAAGGCCGCACAGAACATTAAAATTAAAACAGCCACACAAATATATGGAAAAATAACAGTAAAATTTTACAAAACATATTGTTTAAATCCAGAGACCGCTCGGTCTCAAGTTAAATGTTCATCTCCTAGGAGGCCTGTTTCTCCCTACATGAGCTGCGACATCTTGCATGTCGTTCACTGCGGCCATAACCGACACCAGGCTGTGATTGGCCAGCATTGCAGACCGGTGGATTTTCGACATTTCCTTATCCACCTGCTCCATGGGGATCAGTACAATTTCAGGTTGCGGTCTCTCCACTGGATGATCGCTGGAGGTACCCGGTCGCATCAGCATCTTTCCATGACCGCTCCTCAGCCTCTCGTTCTCCGCGGACAGCGCCGCAGCCTTCCCCCTATAGTATTCAGCCTCCCTTTCAGCCTTCTTAAGAGCTCGTGCGATCTCGGCAACCCTCAGATCGCATTCTTCACGAATCCTCTTCTCATTGGAACGCATTCTTTCTTCAAGATCGCGGATCTGATCATTCTGAGTCCGCTCCCTCATCAGCATAGAACGAACATCCTCAAACATGGGGTTAAGGATGTTGGTTAGCTGAGGGGAGATCTCGATGTGCTGAGGAAGTTCTCCCTCCTCGATCTCAGCATTTTTGTTATCTGCGGTCATAAGAGATGGGTTATTTCAATCATGAGCATACGATCAGATAAGCTCTTTAAATAAACAGAAAGAGTACTTGGAAAGAAGTCGAGACCGCAGTCACGTAAAGCTCTTCTGATATCTTTAGTGACCGCGGGATCTGCGGTCAGAGAAAGACGATCTGATCCCCTTAAGCGCTCCAGATCCATTCTTTCCAAATCTCTTTTCTGCGTTTTTTCTCCCTCTTTTCTTCTCCTTTTTAATTCTTCGTTACTTAAGAGGATATCGTCGGTCTCAATAAAAACGATCTCGTGTTTTCTTTCAGGAGAAGCAAAACGAACTGTAGGTAATGGAAGGAACTCAGCTGACTGGAGAATCATTTTATCCTTACCAGCTCGCGAAATCGAGACCGCCGCCGCACGATCTGCTGCAGCCTTGTTCAAACGATCTCCCTGAAAAGAATCATTTGGGAGACCGCTAGAGAGTGCAGCTTTCTCCTTAGCGATCTGCAGCCTCTCCGCGATCTCCTCTTCAGTATTTTTGTTCTCCGCGGTCTGCGTGACCGCATTCTTCTCTCTCTCTTCAACGATCAGAGATGCTTTCTCCTCAGCGACTCTGACCGCCTCTTTCTTCTTTTCTTCCTCGGCGATCGAGCGGCTTTCTCCTCAGCGACTCTGACCGCCTCTTTCTTCTTTTCTTCCTCGGCGATCAGAGCGGCTTTCTCCTCAGCGACTCTGACCGCCTCTTTCTTCTTTTCTTCCTCGGCGATCAGAGCGGCTTTCTCCTCAGCGACTCTGACCGCCCCTTTCTTCCTTTCTTCCTCGGCGATCAGAGCTGCTTTCTCCTCAGCGACCCTGACCGCCTCTTTCTTCCTTTCTTCCTCTTTCTTCTTTTTCTCTATTTTTTCCCTCTCCTTATCCTTCCTCTTCTTCTCATCAACCTTTTTCTTCTTCGTCTCTTCTTTCTCTTTCTTTTCTTTCTCCTCTTCTTCTCTCTTCTCTTCTTTCTCTTTCTTCTTCTTCTCATCCTCCTCTTTCGCCTTGACCGCTGCTTCAGCGATCTCCTTCTCCCTGTTCACGATCTCCTTCTCGACAGCGGCATTTCTAAGAGCTGAAGCCTCAAGGGGATCCAACACCTGCAACGACGAAAAAGACGAATTGTTAGATGAAGCCTCATCAAGATAGGCGATTAATTCGGAATCATCCTCTCTTGACAAAGCTGAGATCGCAGGAGGGAAGAAGGGATCGCCCTTAACGCTCACCTTTGAAGTTTCCGCGATAATCTTCGGATCGGTAGATTCAGACAATGTGATCGCCTCCGAGGCGATCACGTCTTTTTCTTCCTCATTCTTTCTGCTCCTTTTATAAGTCAAACCAGAGGGGCTTGAATCTTTCCTTTTCTTGTTCTTAACAGCTTCCACTTGATCAGCAATTTTTTGCCTTAAGGATTCCGCCTCGGCTTGTTTCTGGCGCAGACCGGCCAGGATGGTTTCAGTAGAGGCGACCTCAGGAAGTTTGGAAGTTTGATCCAGCGCCTCCAAGGACTTCTGACAATTAAAAGAAATGGAAAAGTCAGGCAATTTCCATACAGGGTCCGAAGAAGTATTAGATGGTTCAGAAGCAACAGAGATCGGCACAATTGAAACCTCAGGAAGCTCAGTTTTCTTTAACGGAGATTGAGCGGTCTCCTTTGAAGCGCTCGTTTTCGTCAAGATCTTCGGTGCCTTCTTTCCTTTCTTTGAACTGACACTTTCCTTTTTTCCAGGAGAGTTCGCTTTCGATGGGAGAGCTTTTAAGAGATCGAGCATAGTCATCTTTGTAGGAAGATCACACCTGCCTAATTATCAAAGACCGCTCAAATGGTGGAGTTCCTCAATGTCTTGCAAAATGAAGTTTTCAGCCGGTATTTATAGACCAAGCCGCATTAATGATGGTCGCGGTCTCAGCGGTCAAAGCTTACATTTTCGAAGTTCCAGGTGCAACTTAAAAATGTGCGGGGATTATGTTTGCCCAGAAAGCCCGCGACCTCCTCTCATTGTTCAATTTTCCCGGTCTCAGCGGTCTCAAATTGGATGATCGCCCAGATCGTCAGATGCCTCCTCAACCGAGATTTTCTAAGTACCCAGCGGTCAAGACAGTGCGAGATCGCCGGCTCAAGCGGTCTGGTCGTTTTTCTTATTTTTGTTATTTGTACCCCATTTCCCTGCCCCGGCTCTCCTGTACCCCGGGCAGCCCGTAGTTTTCAGTTCTGCCCGTTTGGGCAGCCCCCACGTCTATAAATAGAGGGGTAGGGGTACCAGAAAAGGACCTTTTTGCTCGGAGGCTCCAGCTTACAACCTGTGTAAGCGGTCTCATTTCTTCGTGATCGCCATTTCGTGATCGTTTTCCCTTTGTTCCAGCATCTTCTGTCTTAGTAACCTGCACTTCGCAGTTTTCTCCCATCCCCTTTAGTGTGAATTTTGGAGGTACCATTTTTGGCACCAACACCAGTGCTTCATAGAACCGAACTTCACCACCTCACGGGACAGTCACCATGACATTAGCTGAAGCCGCATGACAAAGGTATTTGACAACCATGAAAATATTGGAGCAGTCTAATAAAGACCTAGCTATCTCTTATAAGGCATCCCATGCAGTTGTCGCCAATATCATCACTAAATTCATGGGGATTCCAGTTGTACAACAAGGTCCCCCACTACACATTACGCAATCAAAAGTTGTGCCTGACATGCAATCTGATACCATTGAGAGCTGCGCCAATCACCTCCTCTTGGAGCCGCCATACCCCCAATCCTGGCAGTGTAACGCCATCAGTCTTTGCCGTCTACATTCAACACCCTCCTCGTCCACGATAGATTCTGCCTTCTTCGACTCAGCAGTCCCCGCTGTCTACCTCCAATGCCCCATCCAGTGACCTCCCCTACGCTGATATTAGTCACTGAGCCGCTCAGTCCGCCAACTCCAACCATAGATCTCGTCGATGTGCAAGTAACGAGCTTTCCACATCATACTCCATCAGTTTGTGCGACTGGGGCTCTCCGCGGAACGATGCCTCTACCACGGCGACTCGTTATACAGCGATATTCTGGCGGGGGATCAAAGAACCAAAACGTCCTCATTCGAGCACCTTCCGAGCTTGAGGGCATGCTCAATGCGAAGAACGAGAGGGATGTTATAGGTCCTCACATTCCTTTGTTTGTATGTTTAATTAAATGTTGTGTTATGTAAGTGGACCTAATCATAAAAGCAACTTCATGTATCCTCTGTTTAAGGATCCATTGGGTAAAGCGAGATATCAAGAGGGGAATGCATAAAATAAGGTAAAAAATGTGGGACTAAAGTAAAGAGAGAAGAACAAGAAATTATATGGTCATACATGAGCCTTTACAAGGACTTTACATGGATTTTTCTAACACTCCCCCGCAAGGTGGAGCGTACAAGTCGTAAGCACCCATCTTGGACAGACATTGATAAAATAAGGTACTTGGTAGGGCCTTGGTGAGAATATCAGCAACTTGGTCAGTACCCAGAACATGCTTTAATTCTAGCTTCTTCATTTGAACTTTCTCCCGGATGAAGTGACAGTCCACTTCAATGTGTTTCGTTCTTTCGTGGAAAACCGGGTTCTTGGCTATGTGTATAGCGACTTGACTATCACATAATAAGATAGCTGGTGAGGGAAGTTTTATTCCTAGATTAGCGAGAAGAATTTCAAGCCATGTGAGCTCAGAGACAACTGATGCCATTGAACAGTACTCCGCTTCAGCTGAAGATCGAGCAACCACAGCTTGTTTCTTACTACGACAGGTAACAAGATGACCTCCAAAGTAGGTACAAAAACTACTGGTAGAGCGCCGATCATCCAGGGAACCAGCATAATCTGCATCAGAATATGCAACTAAAGTTGGAATAGAAGATGAGATTTTGTATACAAGCCCTTGACTAGGGGCTGTTTTTAGATATCTTAGGATGCGTTCAACGGCCTGAAGATGAGACATTCGAGGGGAATGCATAAACCAACTGACAACCCCAACAACAAAGGATATATCTGGTCTTGTGACCGTTAGGTAAATCAGTTTTCCAACCAGTTGTCGATAGTATTCTGGATTTTGAAGAGGAAGATTAGCATCAGAGGTATGCGCACACAGCTTGTGATTGACATCCATAGGAGTGTTGATCGGCTTACATCCAGAGTAGCCATCATCTTGAAGAAGATCGAAACAGTACTTTCATTGAGAGAGGATAAGTCCATCAGGACGTCTCGCGATCTCAAGACCAATGAAGTATGGAAGGTTCCCCAGATCTTTTGTTTGAAATATGGAGCTGAGGTGTTGTTTGACCGCTTGTATTGCCTTTGAATCATCTCCAGTGATTAAGATGTCATCAACATATACCAACAGAAGAACCATTCCTGTTGTTCGATGCCGAGTGAACAGAGAGAAGTCTGCTGAGCTCCGAGTAAAGCCAACTTCCCGAACAACCTTACTGAACTTGTCAAACTATGCCCGAGGGGATTGTTTGAGACCATAGATTGACTTCTTAAGGTGACACACTCGGGACTCCCCCGTGGTTTCAAACCCGGGAGGTTGTTGCATGTAGACCGTTTCTTGTAGATCACCATTTAGAAAAGCATTCTTGATATCCAGTTGATGTAAGGGCCATTGGCGATGTACATCTACGGAATTGGGAGACCGCAGGTCCGGACCGAAGGCTCTGATATCATGTAGAAAAGAGCGGAACCTTGTATATTGTTTCTCAAGTATCAAATACAATGTATGAATGCATATATATAGGAGGGAGAAAGAGAGGAGTCCCTTATACACAATGTGGGACTAATGAAAAGAGAGAAGAACAAGAAATTAAATGGGCTCATACATGGGCCTTTACAAGGACATTACATGGACTTTTCTAACATAACTAAATCAAAATTAACAATAGCTAGAAAATAAGATTTACTCTAGAAATTGAAATTGCAAAGCTATAAATGAAAGTACAAGTAGACAATTACACTGGGAATTGAAATTGCAAAACTAGAAATGAAGTACAAATAGAAAAGACAATGAAAAGTGCACAAAATGAAATAAAATGATCCAATCTAAAATCCGGGACTAGATGATTGTACTCCTAGAATCGGGCTCTATTTATAGCATAAAATTTGTGTTACATGCCCTCGGTCACGCCCTGACCTAAGGGAGTGTACTAGAGAAAAGCTACCAAAATAAAAGCTCAGGAAGCGTTCTGGTAAAACTGTCTCATTTGCCATTAAATTGGTATGACGCCCTGGGTCACGACCTGACCTAGGGCATATCCAATGTGAACGACAATGTTACACATCAAGGCCTGAATTCTGCGTGAATGCGCTAAAACTGAAGAGGTCGCGCCCTCGGGTCACAACTTGACCGAGGGCGTGTAACTTTAAAATGAGCTGGCAGCTGTCACGACCTGTTGGAATGGATGGGGGTGTGAACTAGAGTACACGCCCTGATCGTGGGCGTGTAATTTTAAAATGAGCTTTCTGGAGTTACGGCTTGCTGGAATGGGCTGGGAGCGTGATCTAGAGTACACGCCCTCAAGTCATGCCCTGACCGAGGGCGTGTAATATGAATTTTCATTATATTGCTCCAAAATTGCTTCTGACAATGGCCATGAGCTCTGAAATGTTATTTGCAGCCCAATTATTCTTAGAATTACAGAAAGATACAAATTAATATAGAATAAACATTAAATTATATTAAATCTACTTAATAAAAGCATAAAAATTATAATAAAATATATATAATATATGCACCATGAAATACTCCCATAATTAAGTTTTTGCTATTCCAGAGCACAACTAATTCATTTAATAATTAACATGAGTAATATTCATAGAACATTTCTTAAGTATTACTCCTAATTATGCACCTTGATTTATTCATAAATTATATCGTAATTTGCTTGAATTAAAATTTTAGTTTCATGAGAAATAATTCATAAATCATAAGTTGAAATGAATGGAATAAATCTAAGTTTCTAATTCTATAATCAGATTTTTAAAAGCGAGATTGTATTGAATTAGTACAATCAATCCAAGATTGAGATTATACAAACTTTAAAAACATTTTAAACTTGTTTGAAAGCCCAAATTATTTATATATACTCTCTCTACTAATGAATTTCCAACATTAAATTCTAGGATCACTAGGACTTGTAGGTTATATCCGCTTAGGTTTCAAGGGTAGGATACTCAAATGATAAAGCAACAAGTTGGCATATAAAGTTCTTAGGAGGGGTGATGAATTTTATCCTCTCACCCCGCATAGGATCCGAATTTGTATATTGATATGGAATGATGAATTTTATCCTCTCATTCATTTTACTTTATTTCCTTCTCAAAAGAATGGGATAACAAATTGTATCCTCATCCCCAAACATAATTTTTTTCCTTCTTTCTCGAAAGAATGGGATGATAATTTTTATCTGTTCATCCCCAATAATAATTTTTTTATTTTACCAACAATTCTCCAAATAAAATGGGGTAACAAGGGAACATGGAAAAGGGTTAGGTAACAAAAGTTAATATAAAAAATGGATCATATCCTAATTCTTAATTTTGAAAAACACATTTGCTTTGAGAGTATATAAAATTAAATGGAGTAATCATAAGAATCATTGAGTGTAATAGTAAGTATAATCGAAATCTAAAGATCTTAACAAAATTACTACAAAATTGAATAATAAAATTCTAAAGAGGGAATAAAAACTATGAATTTTTTCAAAAATTTCAAATTAACAACAAATTTGTTATTTCAAACTCATCTAAAAATTTTAATCAAGTTTTTTATGAAAGTAAAGCATAACAAAACTTGAGTGCACAAAAAGAAAACTATTTGAAATACCTATAAATAAAACTCATTTTTAAAGTTAATTTCTAAAGAAAACAAAGTAGGGAATAATTGATTAATACAATAAATTATTTAAAGATATCATTTTTTTGTAATTTTTTTTTATAAATTTGTGTTTTAATATTTGCATTTTTAAACCAGCCTATGCCGGTCCCAACTCCGGATGAAAAATGGTGAGTGTTGTGTTAGATAGATGGCTAACGTAAAATTTAGTCACCCTTATGAATATGAATCATTTAAGGAATTATGCAAAAACTAGGTTCCTCCTAAGGAACGCGTCGTATGTTCCAAATGCGGCGTCTTGGCAAGGACTGCTACATCTCCAGGACTTGGGTGTAGTGTTAAATATGCAAGAGTCCTCGTCGTATGGTCTAAATGCGACGTCTTGACAAGGATCGCTGCACCTCCAAAAGGATTTGGGTGTAATGTTAAATAGGCAAAAGTCCTCATATATTAGACGTCCTAAGAATGTATATCGTAGGATTTGTGATCGACTTAGGTTTGAAAGTTGGAATATAGATATGCTAACGGGAAAATGATGAAAGTAGTTGATACGATGATTAGGAGAATGATAAATATCTTTTGCCTGCAAGAGACTAGATGAGTGAGTGAGAAAGCTAAATTTTTAGATAATTCAAGTTTTAAATTATGGTACATATGAAAAAAATAAAATAAGCAATGGACTAGGTATTATTATGGATACTATTTGGAGGGATAAGTTGTTGGTGTAAGTAGAAAGGTGATAAAATTTTAGCTCCTAAATTGGTTATAGGAAAAAAATTTATTAATGTGATCAGTGCTTATGCGCCACAAGTAGGATTAAGTGAAGCTATTAAAATGCAATTTTGCGAAGACTTAGATGATTTAGTAAGAGAAATCGCACAAAGAAAAGATTTTCATAGGAGGAGACATAAATAGACATACATAGAAGGAAAATACATATTAGACATTTTCATGAAGGATTTGGGTATGAAGAAAGAAATGAAGAAGGAAGAACTATTTTAGACTTTGCCACAGCACATGAGCTAATTGTGACAAATACGTTTTTCATGAAGAGGGAAGAACATTTAATTACGTTTAAAAGCGAACTAAATAAATCACAAATTGATTATTTTATGACACTCAAAATGGATAAAATGATTTGTAAGGATTGCAAAGTCATATCAGGAGAAAGTTTGACAACACAACATAGATTAGTGGTGTTGGACGTGCAAATTAAATATAATAAATTTAAGACAAGGATAAAATTGTTGCCAAAAATTCGGTGGTGGAATTTGAAGATTGAAAACAGATTGCTTTAAAGACAGCAGTTATGGAACAACTAATTGATGACCTTTATGTTGATCCTATTATTTCATGAGAAGTTATGTCTTCACATTTAAAGATAAGTGAAAAAAATGTACTTGGAGAATCAAAAGGTTGTGTTCTCCCAAATAAAGAATCTTGGTGGCTCCGGTCGAATCTTCGGCACGTGCGACAAAAGGGTTTGGAAGTTCATTAGGTAATCATCAATAACCACATATGATTGAGTGAAATCAAATCCCCCAAAGAATTATCCCACATTGGGGGATCGAAGCCCATGCATCAATACTATCCGAATTCTTCCAATGTCATATGTGGCTTCTCCATCTCAAGGCGCAAGAACCATATGTTGTCTGCTCCTACCAAGTAATAGGTGTCTAAGGAGATCCACTCCTTGGCTAGTGTTTGCTGGATAACAAAGAACTGCTCACATCGGGTCAACCATCTTAGCGGATCGCTTTTGCCAATATACGTTGGAAATCCAGCTTATCGTAACCCAACAAGGTATTATTCTCGTAACTGATGAGTGATTTGCGTATAATGTTTTAGGCACCCTTCTAGCACCTTTTTCACACTTTATTTGCTTTTTCTTATTAGATGTACATGTCATATCATTAGAAATCTCCATTGTAGTCCGGTGGGCAATTTTTCGCTAGGAAAGGTGTATTTTTGTTGTTTATTGCATGAGGGAGGTTTTCTCTCTCTCTCTCTCATTTCCATTTCTTGATCATATAAAGCTTTATTATGTCTCTATTTATCTGTTATGATTGTTTGTTTGGGGTCCGGGCAGTCCACATTGGGTTTTAAAGCAAAACAACAAATGCTCATGCGATTTGAAGTCACACGGGCATGCGTTTGTTCGCGCACGGGCAGATGCTGTCTATCTGCACGACTGCAAATTGCACGATCATATTCCATTTCTTCTCGCACAATCACTTGTTACTCGCACACGATCGTGTGACTGTGTGTGGATTTGTCCCAAGCATTTTGGTCCTTAACAGTAAATGGTCGTGCGATATTTCGCACGGTCGTGCAACTGCTAAGTCTGTTTCTCTAGGGCGACCCGATTTCCCGCGCAGGTTTACAGGTCTTCACGCACAAGCAATCGCACGAGCGACTACTTTACAGACGCACGATTGTGCGTGAGATATTTTTCTGCCTGCCAATAAATAGTTCCTCCCGCGATTTCTTCCGAAGTTCCAAATTTTAGCCGTCGTTTTCAGTAGTTCTTCACCCAGAAGACTAGGGTTTCAACCCCTAGCAATCTCCTACCTCCCCAAGCATAGCAAAAGCGATTGGAGGCATTTGCAAGGTCCTCTTGGAGCTCTTCAAGTCAGGAGCCCTTGGTGTTGAGGCGAACAAACCCCGAAAGAAGACGCGTTAGGAGAAGGTGACAGCTTCTCCCGTATCGTGGACGAAGCCATGGAGGAAGAGCTGGTGGACCAAGCCGGGTTCCCCTACGAATCCGAGGAAGAGACTTCCGTTCCCTCCGTGCTAAGGATCAACAATCTGTATCTGTATGCTCACTTTTATGTTTCTTGTGTATATTTGGATGTGTATTCTAAAGCATCTACACACCATGATCATTGAGTGTAGATGTTCATAGTTACACTATCTATTGTGGAGTGTATGGATTTGTAGTTGTTCCTTTGTTAATGATATTGTGATTCTGAGTTTGTTGTGTTTGTGAGCTGGGTTGCGCTGTCGTTGAGCTAGACGCGAGCCAGCAAAATGAGTGGTTGTTTTTTGTTTTGCAAGGTGCAACGTGAGCGAAGCGGAGGCCTGCGACCGCGGAAGTGCTAAGCGGTAAAGGCGACCCACATTGTTGTTTTATTTTTATTTGTGTCCTCATTCACCAAACGAAAAACTCCCATAAAACACCGACGTAAAGACTTCAATCTCAAGTCTTTTCTCCATTGATTACTTTACCCCGCAGTGTTCTACGTGAGATTCGATACTTGGGGATTTATTCCAGTTTTATATTACTTGTGCGATCGGTACTCTTTCCGTGGAAGCATCGGTAACGCCTATTGTGATAGCCCTCTTGGTGTAGGTGGGAGGGAGAACCTCCATGATAGTTGTTTTCGGCCCCACCTCATCACATCAAAAGTCGCTGCTACCTCGCAAGGGTGGGGGATGAGACTCTCCATACAGGCCGAGAGATCGGCCAAAGACACTTGTTGGCTTTTGGAGGTTGCGAGTTGATTCATCATCATTTTGTGCATCCATTTGAACATAGCCTCCAAGGGTTCGTTGGATCCCATCATGGTTGGCTCTGATACCAAACCGTCATAGGCCCATGTCATGAATCATGCTCTTGGACGGGAAGGGACTGATGTAGTGGATGTAGATTTTCTTGGATGTTTGTTTTCCCTTGATCCTGTATGCCACCCTATGATGAAATCAGGTTGGAGGCTTGCCGCGGTGTCATAGGCGGGAGCGTTGGTGGATGACGAAGGATGGGAAGGGGCCCACGTAGTGAATGGGAACGGGAGTTGCAGCACTGAGCACTGACTGCTATTTGCCGCACGGGAACAATGCACACCCTATGCAAGAACCGAGAACATGAACATTGCAGACCCCGAGCTCCAGCGGTGGATGGTCCCTGGGCCTGCAGCCGGCCATGCAGTTGAGATCAGAGGAGGGGGAGGGGAGATGGAATAGGAGAGGAGCCCTAACTCTTAATGCGAATGAGTTTTGATATTATTCAGTAGTCCAGTTCACAAGACACCATGGGGTATACACACAAAATTACAATACTCATAAATAGGAATGAAATAAAGCGAGATGTTGAGAGTAAATAAAATACTAAAAATAACAAAGTCGTAGTAAGAAACGCAATAGATGCGGCGTATCTACGCTCTCCCGACATGTGATCTCCTATCATAAACGAACCCGATAAATGCGTCCATGACAATATTTCTTTTGGGCCTTATATAAAATTTATTGAAGATAAGTTTGTAGAGAATATGGTCTAAGTGATTTGGACACGGGCAACAGAAAGTAGATTATACATCATCTAACGTGGAGAGAAAGAATTAATAGGAAAGCCATGAGTAGAGAATTGGATAGCAAAAATAACTTGGGCCAGAAGTTGTGAGAAATTTTTTGACATGGGGAATGAATAATAATATGTAAAACTGACCTCAAATAGTTAAAGTGCTATGATACTGTGGATGATATGTAATGAGTTATATGACCATACTACCATCATCATCATCATCATCAATAGAAATTCAAGAGTTGAATTTTGTAACCTAGTTTTGTTTCTCCCCTTTCATGATGGATTTACTGGTTTCCTCCTCTCATGCTATCTATTTTTTGTTACAGGTCTCAAAGCCTGGTACTGTAGAGGTGGAAAAGCTAATGGATGTCGAAAGATACTCCCATGTGATGCATATTAGCTCCACAGTATGACCCTTCCTATTTGAAGAGCAAGTCTTATTATATTTGACTTAAACGTGAATGAAGTCAGACATTTGATTGAAGCACTTGTATTCTTTTCTAATGTTCTATGATTGATGAATATGCGTTAATTTGTTAACGCGTTTGTGCAGATTAACTGGTGTAATCCTGAAATGGAATTATAATTATAATTTTTTTTTGCGGGCAAACTAAATTGTGTGGTGCAAGTTAGATTTGACAAATAATGAAGTGAAATAATTATCCTAGGATTTTCTCATGACACGTGTAAGGAACCTAGCAATCAAATGATGTCAACACAATCCAATAATCCACAAGCAAGAACATACAAGATGAACAACAACAAAAATTCTCAAATTAACAGATGTAGTGGTAATTTGGGCAAGCTAGCTCTCATTTTAGAAGATCAAGTCATACACGCAATATTTAATAACGGTAAATAAGCAATGGGAAAATTGATTGGGAGAGGTGTAGCTTAGGTTCACAATTGCGGCACAACTTCCATTCCACTTTAGACTATATTAGGGTTCGGGAAAGGTCAGGTAGCAGTTAAGCAGTGTAAAAAGAAAGGATCGAACAGAATTCTTGATGCAGGACGGGAAGGTGGATTATGCTCCGGTTGGGATGGAATTGGATTCTGAGGTGTGGAACGATGGAGGTGAGACAAGAAGCATGGCTGGTGGTCGGTCGGAGGTGGAGGAGGCAAGTGGTGGCCGACTGGAGGAAGAGGAAGGCCGGATGGAGGTAGAACAGGGATCTCTGGACCACTTCAAGCCCCGACAACATCAGAGGGATAGTCACTGAAACGGTGGTGTGACTGGGAGGCGGTGGAGGATGGGTTGCCGACCCACGGGAGGAGTTTCAATGGCAGCGGCGAGGTCAGAGGTGGTCGTTTCTGGTGACTGGACGTCGATGCAATCAGGAGAAGGTTGTAGGCCGGGTATTTCGAATAACAAAGAGATATCTTTGTTTTTCAAATATGACCTTGGCTGCTGTTTTCCAACGGAGGGGAATTGTTTATAAGGTTTAATTAAGGGATTTATTGGGGATTTAATTAACTCAAACCAAGAGGCTAAGGGGGAGATCCCAAGGGTTATTTTACCTTATGATATTCACTTTCAAATTAATAATTCTGAAAATATTTAATTTATTTTTTAATTCATAAGTATTAATTTCTTTTATAAAAATATTATGACAAATTCCTTGTTTTTATAAAAATATGGCAAAATTGTCAAAATGGTCCCTTAACTATAAGTGTAATTTCAAATTAGTCCTTTAACTTTTGTTTGGTTCAAATAAGTCCCTTAACTTTATATTTTATTTCAAATCAATCCTAAAACCAACACCGTTAAGTTTATCAAAAGTAAAAGCTCATTTTTAGTCATTTACAATCAAATAAATGATTTGCACTTCATCTACTCCTAGAGACATGAATATAACACATGTGACAATTGCAAAAAGTTACTTACGACGCCCAAAAAAAAATTAAAACACCTACACCACCCTTCGAAATGGCTAGAAACGCATCATACAATTGCCTGTAGAGAGAGCCGAATAAATTTGTTGGGTGCATATCATAACTGTATAGATAAAGCCGAATAAAACCCATTATGCATTATAAATCCCATTCTGCATTGACATTACGATTGATACAAACTTAGCATTAGGATTGATAAAACACTTGGCATTAGGATTGATAAAACACCTAGCACCGCACCTAGCACCTAGCACCTAGCACCTAGCACCTAGCTCCTAGCACCTAGCACCGCACCTAGCACTGTCCGGACAAGCCGGCTACACCACGACGTAGCTCTCGACGACGGCTACAAGATAGAAACAAAAAACACTGAAAATGGACGTCCGAGGCAACGGCGGTTCTAGAGAGAAGTTTCTCTCTCTAGATCCCTTCACAGAGAACTCTTTGCTGCTGCTTCTTCACAGAGGAGGAACACTATTCCGGCAAGGCTTCTTTACCGGAGAGGAGAAAACTGATGGTGGCTACTGCTTTCACGATCACTAGAGGGAGGAGCAAGAAGTTCCAAGTAGAATCGCGAATGGAAGGAATACCAAAAAAAACTGTTTCAAGTAGAATCGCCTGAAAACGATGATGATGATGATGAATAGGGAACGGAAGAAATGGGAGACATGTACCTGATCGAAGCCTGTAAACGAGCAGCCGACGGCGATTGGAGATGGATTCCGGCACCGGCGAGGGGGGAGGCGATGAATTAGGACTTTAGTGACAGGGAGAGACAAGGGAACACGGTAATTTTCTCCAACCGAGCGAGGGTTTTCAGGAAATTAACCAGGTTTTCGGACGGCAACTTCATGTTGCCGTGAATATATTAACGGAAAAAGCAAAAGAGGACTTATTTGAAATCATGGGAAAGTTAGGGGACTCATTTGAACAAAACGAGAGTTATGGGACCAATTTGAAATTACACATATAGTTAAGGGACCATTTTGCCTATTTTGCCTAAAAATATTATTGCAGAGCGAGCGGAGTTGCCTTTGGACTGCAGCATCTGCGCGGCAGATCGCTCAACTTGCGTGGCATTAGTGCATCAGAGCGCGCGGCAGTTCTGCAGCAGAGCGCGCGCGGCATCAACTTATAAAAATGAGTGAACCGAGTGACGAGAGAGAGAGAGAGTTTTGTGTTATGAAGAAGGTAATAAGGGGAAACATAAATGACAGCTTATAAGAATGTCCATACATCCTTGTAATTTGCGAGAGTGAGTGTTATGCACGAGTGAGTGTTATGCACGAGTTTGAGTGGCATGCACGATTCAAAATACACAAGCACTGATAACATGCGCAAAGATGGAAAAACAAATATGCATGATAAAAAATAAAAAAAAATGCATAAAAATAAAAAAGGATGTGCCGCAGATTGCATCATCATTAACTAAAGGAGCAACTATGTTCCCCAACAAAAGACATTTAACATCCTGAGATACAACAGAACTTATATGATTTTTTATTTATTTTTTCCTTGATTTGCTCCTTTGTTACTTCTAAACCGCCTGCTTCGATGATATCAGAAGCAAGCATAGCTAGGATTTATGCTTAAACTTATTATAGGATTGTTAAACCTGCTCCCAGAGATTACGATTACTATGTACAAATTGCCAGTAATAAACTGTTTTATAATCCACAAACCAACTTATTCTCATTGCTTTGATAGAGCATATATGAATATTATATCTCCGCTAGGTCCTCATTTTCGTGTGTGCAGAGTCAGAAGTTCCGCATTCATTATTTTCTTCTTTTTTTACTGGCTTAATGATGAAGAAAACGGGGATTCTGCTTGCATCTATACCTATTGTGTGCCTAAATAATATGCTCCTTTATTTTATTATACAACAAATATCCCGCTGTTTTTCTTGCAGATTATTATTCATTCTCTTGCATTATTAAGTACATTTTCTTCAGTTTAATCAGTAAATTTTTTGGCGATGTTTGGTTGTCCTCTACAGGTTACTGGTGAGCTGTTTGATAATCTCACATGCTGGGACGCTCTACGGGCTGCATTGCCCGTAGGAACAGTCAGTGGAGCCCCTAAGGTTTGTATATCACAATTATTTTCTTTTAGCCGATTATAATCTATCAATTGTAAGTAATATTTGGCTCCGAGCAACCTTTGATTGTCCGGCACAAGGTTATGATCAGCCAATTCATAAATGAATGCAATATTATTAGGGTCTGTTCGTTTGAACAGAATTGAGGGTACCAAAATTAGAATTGGAGGTCCATTTCAGAATCGGGGGCTCCAAAATTAGAATTGGAGGTCCATTTCATTCTATTGGACCTCCAATTATAATTCTGAAGTCTCAATCCCACCCTTAAGGGTCTCGATGTTTTCCAATGTAACATTAGAAACAATAATTAACATTAGAAACAATAATTTACAATTTATTAGAGGAAAGCACAACAATGAAAAAATAAGAGAGTTGATATTAGCAGTCCGGAACTGGCTATTCGCAGTCCATCGCTTTTGTAGTCCATCAAATTTATTTGTAGTACAAAATTTTATTTGCACCCCACTCCTAACCCAAATAAGCGAAACATTAAAGCCTAGAAAAACATCTTAAAGCCTAGAAAAACCTTCCTCTAACTAGAAAACTGACTATTTTTTTGAGATTTTCGCTGGATAATTTCCTTCTTTTTTTGAAGGTGAATCTAGGGGGGGGGGGGCCGCCGGGTTCCACTCTGGTATGAGGGGGAAAAAAGGGGGGAGGGGGGGGGGGGAGAAAAAAGAAAAAGAGGGGGAGGAGAAAAAAGAGGGGGAGGAGAGGGAAAGGGGGAGGGAGAAAGAAAAAAGAGGGAAAGGAAGAAAAAATGAAGGGAGGGAGAGAACGCGGCCACAATTTGCGAAAGACAGACATTTGGCTCTCCGCGGAGATCCAAATGGCTCTCCGCGGAGATCCAAATGGCTCTCCGCGGAGATCCAAATGGCTCTCCGCGGAGAGCCAAATGGCTCTCCGCGGATATCCAAATGTCTCTCCGCGGAGAGCCATTTGGATCTCCGCGGAGAGCCATTTGGATCTCCGCGGAGAGCCATTTGGATCTCCGCGGAGAGCCTTTTTGCTCTCCGCGGAGAACTTTGTGCTCTCCGCGGAGATCTTTTTGCTCTCCGCGGAGATCTTTTTGCTCTCCGCGGAGAGCCTTTTGGATCTCCGCGGAGAGCCTTCTGTATCTTCACTGATTTCATTTAAAGCTATAATTTTGACCCATTTGAAAACGGTATTCATCCATGAAACTATTGTTATTATAGACAAACATTACAAATGTACACGAATAATGTTTCTTAATTTACATCAATCAACCACAAAATTTTTAAAGATGTCTGCACAGATCTGGGCTCTAAACATAGGCATATTTTTCTGCCAGTCTACGCAACTCTCCCAGCTCATCAGCCCTTCCTTCGCTATGTGCTCCATATACTTCATAACGAAGACACCGCAGTCCACGGAGTTCTCCTGCTGTGGTATACCAGCAGTCAAGTCGAGTTTCCAATTGGAAAATCCTGCGTGGACTTTTTTAACGGTCGCCTTCTGGAGCGCAGAAATCTACATTAACACAAATTTGTTCGTACATTAGTAACTCGTAATGTACAATACTACATTGCATGTCAATGAACTGTACTTACAGCTTCTTTAGCGGAAACTTTTCGTTGGGCATTACGCAGAGAGTCATGTATAAGCCACTTCTTCTCTTTAACCATACCCACCAATAAATACCAGTGTTGACTATAACATACTGGCATTAGAATCATTTTGATATTGGCAAGATTCTCCTTGGTAATGCCCTCAAGGAATGCAGCTACAAGCTTAGATTCTCCGTCATTGGACCTTGGGAAGTGCAACTACATAATTTGTAACATTTTTTAGCAATGCAAACAGAATTATTAATGTATAAAGCACTGATAGGGAGATCATACCAAAAAGTTCGGACTGATGTACATAAACGGATGATACGGTTCTTTATCCCGATCTCTACGCAAAGTCAAGATCTTTGCGTAGGCATCAATGTGACAATCTTCGACGTATTTGTCCGTCAGAAGAGCATCCATGCCATCTCGAAATCCGACTATATTCCATTTATTGAATGCTTGGTCGTTCCTGAAACATTAGAAAGTCATCGTCAATATCAATGTGCATAGATCAAAATTTTGAAAATATAAAAGTGTATAATGTCAAAAGGGCACCTCGATGGTATGTCGCTCATACGCTGATGGATGATATCTCTATCTTCTTCAGCTATTAGCGGTCTCCCCGGATAGTCAACGGGGTACACATCAATTTCATCCGCCTTTGTAGTTTTAATTTCTCTTTCTCCCAATGGGGAGTCTAGAATATCAGTAATGGAAGTATCGTGAGGGGTAGTGAGGGTGGTAGCGTTTTGGTGGGCGGGGGATCTAGAGATACTCGGGCTAGATGATGGCGAGGAATGATGAATGAGTGTGTCTATATCAGCACTCATGGATTCAAGACGTTCACCTACACTGTGACTAAAACTAATTAAATCACTATGTACTCTATCTATTTTTTTGTCTAATCTATCTACAGAACTATCTATCTTGCTATCTAATAAAGCAAATTGATCTAACATCCTATGTTGGAAATCAATCCAAAACTGTGCCGGAGGGATAGATGGTGTGCTAGGTGGTGGGGGAGGTGCTGATGTACTGGGTGATGGGGGAGGTGATGATGATGAGGGAGGTGGTAATGATGTGGGAGGTGGTGGTGCAAACTTCATTTTTTTTACTACCCTAGATGGCGAGACTATTGGTTTTCTCTTAAATGTGGGAGGTGGTGGTGTCCACTGTGTTGTCACGTCTGAACATAACAACTTCTCTGTCGGTGTTATTTCATCTAGTACTTCCAACACCTAAAAAGAAGAAATACAACTATTGTATTGGATAGTTCAAAAGTGGTTGTTAATCGAATAAACTAAATTATTTACCTGCTCATCCAAGAGTTTTGCAACAGTCCCCATCTCTTTCATTGAAAATGAGACCTTCTCCGACCATCTTAATATTCGTGGCCTCAACGACGGATAGTGCGGAGCGAAGGTGGTGGTGTGCTCGAGGAACCAAATCTATATCAAACATTGCAAAAGTTTAGAACATATTAAATAAATTTCATTTTAGGAATTAGAAATATAGATACTTACAACGAGAACATGGGTGCATCCATAGATGTATCCCATTGAAGACTCTGGCCAATGTTGCAGTTGGCCTTCTTCTGCAACAGGTGGCAGCTTCTCCACCATCGACCTGAACGACCTCATAACGAAGGTATAGATCGCTTCTGGCCAATTGAACTTTTGAAATTTCTCCAAGCTGGAGACCTCCTCGAAGAACATTGGCATCCTCTCCGCGCTCGAGGGGAAGAAGAAATTGCACAGAAGGTGCAAAATCAATATCTTCATCGTCACAGGGGACGACCCTTTCTCCATCGATTGAAGTTCCGTCTTCAAATCGGACTTCGTTAGCGGTCCAAATGGCTTGGTAGTCAGGATGACTTCCTCCCCATTGTTTGGCAGACCCAATATCATTGCCACGTCATTGGGGGAGAAGGTTAGCTCCCTCGATCCAATGACGAAGACATCCTTCTCTATATCATACCAGTTTAGTAGACCGTAAAGAAGGGGAGTGTTCTGCGATACCTTTGGTGCATGGAAGATATGCCAGATGTTGGCATCCATCAGCATCTTCTTCTGATCCTCCTCCAATCGTTCTAGTATTGCTGAACTTAGGCCAACAAATGAGTTTAAATAGCACCTCGAGCTCAAAAAATGGATCTTTTTCTGCCCCATTGATCTGCAAAATTTATAAACATATGTTACAATAGAGGGACAAGAAGAATAAATTGGAGAGAGAAATAGAGGAAGCAAACGGCTCTCCGCGGAGAGCAAACGTCTCTCCTCGGAGAGCAAACGGCTCTCCGCGGAGAGCTATGTAGCTCTCCGCGGAGCTATGTAGCTCTCCGCGGAGAGCCAGATGGCTCTCCGCGGAGAGCCATTTGGCTCTCCGGGGAGAGCCATTTGCTCTCCGGAGAGCCATTTGGATCTCGTTGAGATCCAATTGGCTCTCCGTGGAGATCCATTTGGCTCTCCATGGAGTGCCATTTGGCTCTCTGTTTAGATCCAATTGGCTCTCCATGGAGAGCCATTTGGCTCTCCGTTTAGATCCAATTGGCTCTCCATGTAGATCTAATTGGGTAATGGCCTAAATGAGGTACAATTGTATCATGGAATAATAAGTGCAAATTATTGTGTTATTTCCAAATCATTTTTTTACTATAATACATATAAAAACATACCTTTCATGGTTTCACACATACTGTTGCAAGCTCTTTTTTTTGTTAATATCCTTAACCTTTTGCTTGAGCTGCACATCGGATCGAACCCGAAACTGGTTCATCCCCAACACCCGTGCGACTCGCCCCCAGTACAAGAAACGCTTGGCTAGGCTCTTCCAAGACATTTGATCACCAGTCGACGATTTCACATGGGAGAGCTCTGCTGGACTAGTTAGCAAGTAATTGAGCAGCTCCTTCTCCGATTGGGAGAACGGCTCTCCTGTAGCTGGGGCGGGGACGATGGCCTCCATTATCTGATTGAAAGTCGGCAATTGTTGATTTACCATGAATGGAGGACGAGAACCAATCTCGCTGACAGCGGACGAGATGCCCACATTAGGTTCCTCCGTCGTCGTGATGACTGCAGAAGACGCTGGTTGAGTTAAATTATTTGTGGACGGAGTTTCGGCTGGCAATGATTGTGTAACAACCGGCGATGGTTGAATGTAGATGGCGTCTTGATCACCGAGATCCTTTTGCGCTTCGGTATGCGACTGCAAAGTGTTTGATGTCCTTTTCCTTTTGAGACGTCTAAGATAATCCCAACGATTTTGAATCTCCTTGTGGGTCATCTGAACTAGATCCTCACGGCGTGCAGCAATGCGGGCGTAAGCTGGGGCGACCACTTTGGTCCAGTGAATGTTGCCGGCATGCCCAGCATCAATCTCGTTTTGAACAAGTCGATCAATGATATCATCCGCTGATCCTTCAATTACTAGATCGGGCGGGGACGTTTGCAGATCTGTTGCAAGGGGCTGACTTGAACTGTGACTTGGGACGCCGGTTGTAAAAGTGACGCTTCGAGTTACTGTTGTGGTGACAGTCTCTTCTAACTGGATGAAACTATCCTCACGGCCCGCCTGCGTTGGATCAATCAATGACGCGGCCAGATTTAGTGCAGTAATGATGCTGCGTTTTGGCGCTGCTCGTTGAATGGGCAATCTGAAACGAGACTGGGCAACCATATCCTCCAAGTGCTGTTTAAGAACTTGTTCTGTTTTTGGCCGAATGAACTGTTTGAAAGCGTAATTGGTGCTATGTAAAGCCGAGACAAGAACAGACCAAATTCGATGCAATTGTGGAATATGCAAGGATTCAATTGGAAAATCTTTTAGATCAAGCAGTTCATCGGGTTGAAGAAATTTGAGAGCCACCATTCTGAGTAAGCGCCGTTCGAAGGGGTTGATCATTGGTGAAGTGCTCATCACTATTTCCCAGAGATTAAGGCCTTCTAATGCCGATTGACGTTCATTGCCCAACGCGTTGAGGCTGCGAGATTTTTTATGGTGATTTGAAGAAGAGCTTTGCCCATGCGATGTTGGTCCGGGTTTTCTGCGCTTGCGACTAGACTGAATAGAATGGGGAGTGTTGCTTATATCAGTATGGTTTAGCGGTAGTGCTTCGTCTTCTCCAATGCAGTGATGATCATCGTTCGGAGTCCTCTCCACAGCAGTTGCGGCAACCTTAAGCGCATCGTTCACAATCGCATCGAACGTGTGGCTCGACCAAATTGCATTATCAGCTATTGCTTCGGCAATCATTCCAACGGATTCTAGCTGACCTGCTGGAATTTCTGGAAGTTGAGGAAGGGATTGTCCAAATGCCGCCGTTAATCCAAACTCGTCGTGGCAATCCTCAATCGAGAGAGGCAACATATGAAACATTGTCGACAGAGACGTTTGGGAGGGAGTTATGCCATCGGTCGAAAGAGCTGCGAGATATTGAGTGAGAATGATATGCATACCAGAGATTGGCAAATATGCCCAGCGAGGATCAAATTGGAGTTCGCCGCGAAAGTTGATTTGAGCGACCACGGCATGGAGCAGCAAGATCCCTCCATCCAGGGACATAGTCTCCGGGAAAATGGCTCGTCCTTAACGCCATAAGTTTTCGTTCTTCCCCGATCCACGGCGTAGAGTCGAACGGAAGAAGCGATCCACGACGGTGTTTGACGCCCCTACAGGCGGTGTTAAGCGAGGATCAAACTGGTCGTCACAATGCGCTTCGACGGTGGCACATCATTCTCGTTTTCCCAGTTTTTAATTCGATCCAACAATGCATCAAGTTCAGCCTCAATGATGGAGCCTTCCCGCATTGAAGCATGTCCATTGCCAACAATGATTTCGGCCACGCCAGCCATAAATAGTTCCTGCCGAGCTCGATCCGTGCCGTTCGAATTGTCCCTATACCTCGTGATCAGGTGATGATTGTCTAGGAGAACAATGATGTTGTCGAAATCTTGTAGCCATTCTCGGTCATCGCGGCACTTGTCAAGGTACATGATGAGCAGAGAAGTATCAATATTGTAAGCATTGTACCGGTTCTGCAAACTCCGACCAACAAATCGACGCTCTGCGTTGCCCGTAGTCGATGTGAATTGATGGGAGAGAATTTGTTGGCGCTCGTTCATGACGGAGTGCAATCCTTCAACGGGGGAAAATTTCCTGCCATTGAACTCGTCCGTCAATTTCATGCGTCCTGGCACGTTGTGATGATGGTCAGCCGAGAGATGAGTCCCGGTTATGGCGCCTTCCATTCGGTTGAAGAAAGAAAGTTGGCGAGCAATGCAGTCATTGATTAGGCGTGAAAGCGTTGATTCCACTGGACCAAGAGTGCCATTATACCCGTTACAATGCTGAAAAAATGATGGGAAATCAGGGAACACTGCTGGATCCTTCTGCCATGACGTTTGCCCAATTGCTGCATCCCATAAGCGCATATCCAAATACCACGACACGTGACCACGATATAGTGCGGCTTGACGCATGTATCGAGTCGTTCGTGCACAACGAATCACCTTGGCTGCATCAGCAATGCCGGAACGGGACGTGTACAAGTCGTATGCCATTTGAACAAGACCGACGTCGTGTGCGCTCTGTTCGAAAAGTTGCACAGGATAGTTAAGGATGATGGCTGTCGGGATCAACTTCTCGTTTTTTGCCTCGTCCATGACCTGGAACGTGGCACCACAGCCGCCGGAGGTGTTCGACTTCTTGCACATGTATCTAGCACTGATAGAGAATGCAGTGGTGTCGATGCAATCGACAACTCGCGGGGCACTTAATTGTTTGCGGGAAAGAAAGCCGACTTTGTTGCAAGATGGACATGCACCCGCTGTCACATTGACGCCGTACTGCCGTTCCGGATCAATCACGAACAATGGTTTCAAAAGATACGCATTCAGGTCAGGTCGCTTGTTCTACAGTGGCACTGGCGGATCGATTCGGATGGGAAGGCGAATGCCATCCTCCATCATTTTCACTTGGATCTTGATCCAATCTTCCTGAATTTTGTTCAACGTGCCTGATTGCTTCCCACAAATGCACGGCTCAGTAGTGGGGCGGTCGAAGGCTGACGAATAGAATGGAGGCGTTTGCGTCGGAATCGATTCGGGTAGAATTTCAGGGCAGCGATGAACGAGGGTCTCTACTGATCGTTGTGTTTTCGCAATGTCCCGCAGCACAATGTCAACACCATTCATTGTCGATAAAGACAAATAGTCAAATAATCTAGTCACCAAACCCAAATGTTAGATTAGTAGCCATAATACTAGGATCCTATTTTGAGTAACTATAATTGGTTATAGTAGCTTGCCTAGGTTATTTCCTACCTCACCTTCCAAATTATATGCTAATTATAATTTATTTCCAAGGATTGTCATAGAAGAATGAACAAACAAACGTATTTCCTAAAAACAGAAATTAAAAATTTTGGGCTCTCCGCGGAGAGCAAACGGCTCTCCGCGGAGAGCCAAACGGCTCTCCGCGGAGAGCCAAACCGCTCTCCGCGGAGAGCCAAACGGCTCTCCGCGGAGTGCCAAACGGCTCTCCGCGGAGAGCCAAACCGCTCTCCGCGGAGTGCCAAACGGCTCTCCGCGGAGAGCCAAACCGCTCTCCGGCTCTCCGCGGAGAGACAAAGGGCTCTCCTCGGAGAGCCAGTGGATCTCAGCGGGAGAGTCGTTTAGCTCTACGCGGAGAGCCATTCTATCCTCACGACGGATAGCCATCAGCGGAGAGCCAAACAGATGCGATAATGGTGGATGCGATACATACCTTGCGGAGAGGAGGATGGGTAGGCTGCGCCGGAGAGCTCTTGTGTATAATCGGATTGGAGAAGGAGCGCCGGAGAGCAGAGTGATTACTGCCGGAGACGATGGGGGAGCTGCGCCGGAATCAAACCCTAGAACGCCGAAATGCGAGAGGGAAATTCACGAGGAGAGCGGAGTACGGAGAGGAGAAATGAAGGGGCGCGGGATTTCAGCGAAGCAAAGCGTTATATTTTATATTTTTTTATTATTGCGCTGAATATAATAATAGTATTCAGTCGGATTCAGTCTACCAGAGTGAGGCCCGACCGGGGGGGGGACGACGCGACTAGGGTTTAGGCAATGGGAGAGAGATGGAGAGGAGGTTATCTTAAAGACAAACAATTTAAAAACATAGCAGGAAAACAAGTTAAATGACATGCATAGAGGAATTAACTCTAAACCAAGTTAAATGGAATGCAAACCTTCCTCTAACCAGAAAACTGACTAATTTTTTTAGATTTTCGCTGGATAATTTTTTTCTTTTTTTGAAGGTGAATCTAAGAGGGGGGAAAATGACGCGACTAGGGTTTAGGCAATGGGAGAGAGATGGGGAGGAGGTTATTTGATGGGGTGCGATTAGCGAGAATTGGACTGCGAATATAATTATGATTTTTTACAATTTTGGGGTGCGAATAGCGAGAATTGGACTGCTAATATCAACTCTCAAAAATAATCGCAACAGAAAGGTGGGCAATAACTTGTTAGAGCAAAGCACAGCAATGAAAAAACAATCACAACAGAATTTGCATGATTCAGCCAAAAATAATCCATGTCGGAGTTTCCCTAAACCTAGAGGAGTGTCTTGTCGCCAGATATAGCAAAAACCACAGATAGGGCGAAAACATAAATAGAGAACAATTTATATATGATTTTGTTCATGGCTCCACCTAGAATACGAGAAATATCCAATAAATCCCGCGTAACTACAATCTTGAAACAGGCAAAGTTCAACATAAACTTGCCATGAAAAAATCAACAAAGAATACTACAGGATGGCGTTATTTAAATAGGGGTGCAACTCGGATCGGTTCGGTTCTGTTCCACCCAAAACTAAGAACCGACTCATATAGGTTCGGTTCCAAACTTTTGGAACCGGAACCGACCCATGGTCCTAAAGTATAGAACCAGATCCGAACCGTTTGCTTCGTTTCTCGATTCTACCTATGTCTCAAAATAACAGAAATGAATTATTTAGTTCTGTTGCTGGATTAAGGATACTCATTTTTTTTATAAAAACTATATTTTTTTGGCAACTGTATAACATGAATTACTAATATTTATCCCAACAAACCCAACTAACACCACAATTTAATGTTGGTAGGTAGTTCTTCCCATAAAAGCATAGGTGTAATTATTGATTTTTTTGATGTATTTTTTGTTAAGCATATTCTATGTTAACCTAGCTTGACCCTTCTTTGGTGTTTGGATGTCCACTAAGAAGCAAAAAGTAATATAATTTTAATGCTATTGTCCATTATGAAGCAAAAAAAAAAAAAAAATTGTTATCTTCATTGAAAATATTTAGCTCTTCTCCCTGCAGGTAAGAGCCATGGAATTGATTGATGAGCTCGAGGTCACAAGAAGAGGGCCATACAGCGGCGGCTTCGGTGGAATATCGTTTACCGGTGATATGGACATTGCGCTCGCCCTCAGAACCATCGTCTTTCCAACCAACACACGTTTTAACACGTTGTACTCGTACAAAAACATCGACCGGCGGCAAGAGTGGGTTGCTCATCTTCAGGCCGGCGCCGGCATCGTCGCAGACAGTGATCCCGACGACGAGCAGCGCGAGTGCGAGAATAAAGCCGCAGCTCTTGCTCGTGCAATTGACCTCGCCGAATCTACCTTTGTGAACAAGGAAGATTAGTTTTGTTTCATAAGGAGATTCTTTGCTTTTGCGTTAGCTCCATTTATTGTGTTGAGTAGCCACAATGACCTTCAAATTTTTGGGCAGTAGTGTTTATCCTTCCAATGATTTTGAATTTCTACCTTGGATGTAGTTTATTTTTCTATGGGTTAGGTTCATATTTGGTGGGTTTGGGCCTGGAGCCAATCCATATATGTTGTGAGCCTGTGCTGGATCCATGGTTCAGCTGGTCGGGTTCAGGTTGACCAGGTTTCTTAAATATTTTGGTTTTTATATTGGGGAATAAACACGTGGAGATTAACTACTTCTATAATCCGGAAACTTCGAAGCAATATAATCCGAGCGAGCAGCCCCCGCTCGAAGGGCCCAAAAACATCCCAGAAGTGGGGACGAAATCAAGCGCACGCAGGCGCCGCGCACGGCCTGTGCGCGTGGCCAGCCTGCGCGCGTGCACGCAGGCGCGCGTGCACGCAGGCGCGCGTGCACGCAGGCGCGCGTCCGCGCCTCCGTCGCCTCCATCCGTCATCATCTCCGGGCAACGTGCCCGGTCTGGCAGGACTACCCGGGGGGCATGTTCGTCATTTTGTGAAAAGTGGTGATCCAGGTGACCAGAACGGAGCGACGCCATTTGCCAACCCAGGATTCAGCTAGGCGCAATTACTGCCGAGTCCCTTCAAGAAGACTATAAAAAGACTCTCATGCCTTCATTTGAAGTGAAGTAACCAAAGGGACTAGAGAGAGCTCTGAGGTTTTTCGGCTAGAATGTGAGACTTAGATCGTTCCTTCGCTCGGAATTTACTCCGCTCCCTTTCTATTCCGCTCACGCTCATTTGGACGCTTTAGTGAGCACAAGACAAAGCAAGGAAGAGCGCTCTCGTTGATACTTAATAGAAGGCCCGAAGGACGCTCACTTCAATACTTTGTGGACTTCGTTATTTTTCTCCACTTTTCTTCACTAAAAGCTTGTAACGAAGTGGTGGTCTGTCACCCTCCGAGGGAACTCAAACTCTTGTAAGCTGAAGGAAACTATTGGATTTCGGCCCAGCACTGATCCGACCAAATGATTTTTCACCTTTTTTGGATTTTCCTTGCTAAAACATCTCTGTGTCATTGTTGCTTGGTTTTTTCTTGACTGTTTGCGCATTCGGTTCGACTCGGAGCTAAGGCGGTCCATTTCTCCAGACAGGAGAAAATCGGGCTACCCGCAATAAGAACCTTTTAAATGTGACAAGAAAGGGATAGACTTCCAGAATTCTAATTAAAGCATTAGTAAGTTCAGTAGTGTTACTAGTAAGATGCAAGCCACATAATATTCAGATCTGTTGCGGATCGCTCGGGGCCTCCGGTAGAGTGGACAATTTGACCGCCTTAGCCCGCTAGCGCCCGAATGTGCAAATAGATAAATGGGTCTCCTGAGAAGACTGAGTCCAAGAGTTGATGACGTGGAAACTCCGCAATCGGAGTGAAAAACCACGCGATCGGAGCTGTGCCGGCCTAACCTTCACTATGCTTTGAGTTCTTCTACAGATTTGTTCTTGAGAGAGCGAGGGCGACAGGCCGCGCCTCGTTACAACGATGGAGGTGAGAGAGAGAGAGAGAGAGAGAGAGAGAGAGAGAGAGAGAGTTTGTTGCCTTGCTCCAATTCGGGTTTGCCCCCTGGGTCCATGCTTCGTCCGTACCACTGCGGGCCATCGACTCCTTGATTGGTCTGCCAATAGCGAGTTCCAAGCCTACCAGCTAGACGTGTTCAAAAAAATCGGGCCCAGGGGCCCGGGCCAGGCCCGCCTAAGCCCGGGCACCGGGCCTGGCACCGAGGCCAGGCACCAGGCGGGACAATCCCGCCTAAACAGGCGGGATTTTAATTAAATCCCGACTATTAGGCCGGATTTAATTAAAATCCCGCCTATTTAGGCGGAAATTTAATAAAATCCCGCATATTTAGGCGGAATTTTAATAAAATCCCGCATATTTAGGCGGAATTTTAATAAAATCCCGCCTATTTATCCCGCCTAAATAGGCGGGATTTTATTAAATCCCGCCTAAATAGGCGGGATTTTATTAAATCCCGCCTAAATAGGCGGGATTTTATTAAATCCCGCCTATAGGCGGGATTTATTAACCGGGCCCGGCCTGGCCCGGCCTTAGGGGCCTTGGCAGGCCCCTTGCCGGGGCTGGTGCCCGAGCCTGGCTAAAGCAAGGCTCGGGCCCGAGCCCGGGTGACAAAAGCCTGGGCCCGTCAAGCCCGGTACCGGCCCGCCCCGGGCGGGCTTTTTGAACAGGGCTACTCCCAGCGGTCTGCTGATAGCGAGTTCCAAGTCTCCCAACGGTCTGCTGATAGCGAGTTCCAAGCCTCCAAGCGGTCTGCTGATAGCAAGTTTCAAGCGGTCTGCTGATAGCAAGTTTCAAGTCTCCCAGCGGTCTGCTGATAGTGAGTTCCAAGCCTCCAAGCGGTCTGCTGATAGCAAGTTCCAAGCTTCCAAGTGGTCTGCTGATAGCAAGTTCCAAGCTTCCAAGCGGACTGCTGATAGCGAGTTCCAAGTCTCCCAGCGGTCTGCTAATAGCGAGTTCCAAGTCTCCAATCTCTAGAGAGAGAGAGAAAGAGAAAGAAAGAGAGAGAATCCCTCCTCCCAAAAGTGAGTGAATGGGAGAATAAATGAGTCAATTTATAGGCTTTTGAAGGGGCAGTCCTGTAATTATACCCGCTAATTATTCGTCCGGCTAATAGGATCGCCTGAATTCTATCACGCGGATCGCTAAATTTCCGGAAATGATGGCCCTACCCCCAAACCCTAAACAGGCATAGCCGGAAGGACTAGATGGCGCGCGACCACCGACCAAGACGGCGGCCGGCCTTGCCCAAGGCCGGCGAGGCCTTGGGCGGCGGCGCCCTAAACGGTCGCGGCCTAGGGCGGCCTTGCCCAAGGCCGACACGACCTCGGGAGGCGGCGCCCGGGCGGCCGCGGCCTAGGGCGGCCTTGCCCAAGGCCGACACGGTCTCGGGAGGCGACGCCCGGGCGGCCGCGGCCTAGGGCGGTCTCGCCCAAGGCCGGCGCTGCCTAGGGCGGCCTCGCACAAGGCCGGCGCGGCCTCGAGCGGCGGCCGCGGTCTAGGGCGACTGGGCCCTAGGCCAGGGCGGCGGCCTTGGGCTGCCGCGCCCAAGGTCGGCGTCGCCTTGGGCGGCGGCGCCCTAGGCGGTCGCGGCCTAGGGCGGCCGCACCCTGGCCGGGGCGGCCATCCATGGGCTGCGCCGGGCGGCCGGCCCATGCGTGGCCGGCCGCGGGTGTGAGGGGGCCGCGCGGGGATCACGGTCTGCTTGCGAGATCCGGTGCGCTGATCGTGCGCGGGACGGAGCTTTCCTTGCGGGGAAGATTCCATGAATATTGTGTTTCCTTGTTTGTTAATCTTTCCAAAAGCGAGGATCTTCTATTTAATGGGTTTGACCCCATCATTTGTCCCGCAAAGCTTTCGGAACCGAGTATCAAAATAAGAGGGTCTCGAGAGCTTTCTTCTCTTTTCCTCAGGATGACGGATGGTGTTGAAGGAGATCGAGGCGGCACATCAGAAACCGGCAAGGTATGTGAACGGATCGAGGGCATGAGTAAGGGGTGCAAGGGACACGCATGCGGAGCACATGCTGATGAGCGCGCCACATACATGGAGGGCACGTGCGCGTGCTATGCACGCTCGGGGCGTGCGTGCGCACGAGGATGCACGACGCGCGCTGCATCCTAAAACAATTTTTATAAGGTACAAACAATATAAAGGCAATGAAATGATTTTGGTATTTTTGGGTTGAAAGAAAATAGACCAACAACTTACTAATAAATAATATTAACAAGTTTTATTAATTTTCCAATAATAATGATGTTCAAGTGGTTTTAGATGTTTTACAATTCGTTTCTACGACAATGACGCCAAAAATTTGATGCACAACAGATTGCATCTATTTAAGTGATATATATATAGCTTATTTTACTCTCCCTTGTTATCTTATTAATGTTTAAGTTTACAAGATAATAATTAATTATATGAAATGATAAACTAAATATAAAAAGGATAACCAGTAAGATAAATGATTTAATGAAAATACATTACTAATGACTTCATATAATAATTGAAAGGATTGTGGTTTTGTAATTATGAAAATACTTTAGAATGTAAATGCTTGGAGAATTTCTAATCCAAGAGGGTTTCACACTGCTCCAATTTTCTTGAGTGTGACAACCACGGACTAACGCTTATATTTAACTTTAAGAATGGAGATTTATGGTAACATATTTTTTCATGATTACATGCAACTCTCTGTACTCTATATCGATCAAATCCTTATTATTGTGCATGAAGTCCTATGGAAATAAGAATATCATACAATTACGATGCGCTTAAAGAACATCAAATTTGCTATCAATCATGGATACCCAACCTATGTGATTAAAGAATCCATAAATTAGGTTCAATGTAGTACAAACCATGTCATTGAAGTAGTGTAGTTGGGAGCACTAATTTAAAAGGTTAGGATAATTTTTTCCATTCCAATAATATAATGTTTTACGTAGCATATGGGTTGAACTCATGGTTCTTAATGATTGTCAAAGATATTTTTTTGCTAAATATTAGTTATAAAATATCGTTTGAGGTGTCGCCTATGTGGAGACAGTTGTGAGGCCGCGACTTTGAGATCTAGGGCCGAAATCTAATAACCTACATAAAAATCAAGGATTGTGCATGAGAAATAAAGTGCCCACTGTCAAAACTCAATAAACAACCAATAGGTGCTAAGTGTTGGTCGAAGGTATTCATTTTACCTATCTTAATTGCATTAGATATAACTTGACGAAACAATAATTTTATTCAATTAATATTAATCCCATATTTTATAATATTTAATTTTGATTTTTCGCTTTGTCGGAATTGTTAGAATTCTTTCAATCTTTCATAATGATTTCATGGAGCATTCGTGTTGTTTATTGTTTGAGCTTTGCACCAATTGATGAGAAAAATCATTTGAACGAAACTAAAATATCTCGAGAAACTTTTTTCATGAAAAGATAATTATGTCTTGCCTTGTAAAACTTCTTTCTTTTATATCCATATATAAATTATATCTCGCATCCTTATTATATTAAAAGAATCATACAACAACAACACTCGAGCATTTATCCCACTATAGTGGGTCGGCCATATTAAAAGAACCATATATAAAAAAAAATTATGAACCACATACGCACTCACACGCACACACCAAAGTGCATCCATTTGGATTTGTGATTTGACATTTGTGAAATAATTGAATTTAATTGTTTATTTTGTTAAAAATAATTTTTTAAATTCGGAAGTCTATTGACACACTAATTCATTTAGCGCGCCTCCAATTGAGGTTAGCAAAAGCCAATTGATGTACATACATGACTTTAGTCGAATAAATTAATTGTTTGTCTTCTCATTACTTGTGGCATTAATTTGTTCTTTACGTATACTTCATCAAGTGAAAGTTCGGGCACCGTGTGCTTCTCTGTGTCAGTGTTTATCAGAGTTTTTGTGATCTAACCGGATGTTGTACCTTGGAGAAGTAAGCAGCTGTTCAAAACTTTATCACCGAGTGATGCAAATTCTTTAAGTTAATGATTACACATTTGTTATCATAATATCTTCAAAACAAAATTATATTACTTTACAAAGAATATATATTAGAAATATTTTAACACGCACCCACAACATGGAACAATGTAATAACAAATGCGTTTAATACGTAAATCTTCTTCTAAGTTCTTAAGAAAAATGATAGAGTTGAAGGGTGAGGTGTGATCAGAGTAACATGGAACAATAACAATACATCAATTTCGGCCTGATTTGTGCCCTCAGATCCAATGAACACCTCCTTCCCCTCTGTTACAGTGCGCGTTTGTCAGTCCGCAAGTATATTTACACACAACTTGGGTTTAGAAATATCTAATTCAATGCTGACCAGAGTATGGTGAAGATAAGGGCCAGATAGACCCATGAGTTTGTGAGAGGCTTCACAATAGAATTCGGAAAATGAAAGCGAAAATAATTTGGTTACATGCCAAGTAGATCCAACTGGTGGAACAAGAACAGACTTAAAAGTTTTGGACATAAATCCTTTCATGAGAAGCCCATTTTTGGTGAATAAAAAGTGCCTTAGGTCAAAATTCAGACGCATGGGGAAGCTCCAGTTCTAACGCGTCCGGCTCTCTCGTCGCTCTCATTTTTCTTCGCTCGCATTTCTTATTAAGAACATCATAAAAACTCAATTTGCTTTCCATTTTTACCAAATAGCTTATTGACACTATTTTTCGAAGAACTATATAAATATAGAATTTTAAGGCAAATTTCATTTTTCACAAACAACTCCGTCGTTTTTTAAACTCCATTTCTGACAGCCCTCTCTCGACCGGCAAGAACGAAACAAATGAAGCCTTAATTTGTTAAGTATTTTTTGAGCATTTGAAATAATTTTTGCTCAATTTGTTTGGGTGCTTTTTTTTTTATTTGTTCTGTTTTTTTAAACACAACGTTATATTTTTTGCCAAAAACATTAATTTATGTTTCATACAGGTTGCATGGAGATAACTGTCCATTATTTTAGGGAGTTGTTAAAAGCACCGCAGTTTTGGCTATGTGCACCGCAATTTATATACGCGCCTTTTGGAAATACGCTCTGTACATGCATTTTTAGGAAAAGTGTTCTACATGAAAGTTGTAGATCTCGCCGCGTTGAACACTTTTCCTAAAAATGCACGCACAAGGCGTATTGCCGCCCTGATTGAAACATGGGCGTAGCTATAACGAATTTTTGGAAATACGCCTTGTGCGTGCATTTCGTGTTGAACAATTTTCCTAAATATGCATGTAAAAAGCGTATTTCCAAAAGGCGCGTAAAAATACTGTGCACATAGCCAAAACTGCGGTGCTTTTAAGAATTCCCTTATTTTATGTTTTATCTTTTACTACTCTATCCCCAACCATCACAGGCCACACAAACAAAACCTTTATTACCAGTATTTTGGATTGGAGGCATCTTCGAGAACTTTTTCTTATAAATTATTCTGTCTTTTTACTATTTTATTAGACGGTTGTTATTAGGATCGTACTTTTGATTATCCGCAACTATTTGATATCCGCAAATAATTATTTTCAAAAAATGACTATCCGCAAACATAATTGTTATCAGCGATCAATTTTTTTTAGAAATGATACAGATTACACATAATTGATACTGAAATTATACAGATTATCTCAACTTAGTGATTACAGCAAAATCAATGTCTGCTTCGGCAATGAGCAAAACTGATACTAAAAGCCAATTGTTATCCACAGACCAATTTTAAATTTGAGAGCATGGCTCGACAATGAAGGAACATCTCTGCCGACCTTTTGAGCACTTCAATCTGTGCACGGATAGTATTTCATAAAGTTAATGTGCGGATAGAGACCGAGTTGAGGAAGAAAGACGATTTCTTCTGTGTTCATGCGATTTCGATTCGTTTGAGAAGATTTAGATAGCTAGGGTTTGTTTAGGAAGATTGAGATAGATATGGTTACTCTCTCCCTGTGGTAGAGAAGAAGACATAAATTTCTTTTTATTTAATTTTCTTTACTAATCTACAGATAACAAAAATACCTGTGAATAGACATAATCTGCGAATACACAAACACGATTGGCGAAGGCGATTATTATCCGCACTACAGTTTTTGCTATCCGCACTCTTTTTGTATGGGTTATTACGCGTCTTTTGAAAATACGTCTTGTGCGTGCATTTTTAGAAAAACTTTAGTGTTCACCCGCTCTGATTGAAACATGTGCGTAACTATAGCGAATTCTTTAAAATACGTCTTGTACATGCATTTTTAGAAAAAATGTTCAACACTAAAATTGTAGATCTCAACGAGATATACTACTTTCGTGTTGAACAATTTTCCTAAAAATGCATGTGCAAGACGTATTTCCAAAAGACGCATAATAACTCATACAAAAAAAGTGCGAATAGTCAAAATTGTAGTACGGATAACAATCGCCTTTGAGAATAACAACCGCCTTTTTAAAATTAATAATAGTATTAATAATATTATTATTAATATTAATGCTAAGGCCATGCTTCAGCGGTTGGGTGCAATTAATGATGGGGCCGCACCAAAACAACATGCACAGATCAAATCTGCATAAGAATCCATCTACGAAAGGGACTCCTCGAATGATTATTTTTTGACTGGCGTTAAAAGAACACCACTAATGGCTATTAGCAGTCATTAAACAGCCATATAAAGCGATTTAGGCTTTGTTTGGTTGGGCGTTTCGCCTCCTCCGTTTAGAGCAAACGCCGCCGGACGGAGGGTAAACAAATGGGTGCCGATGGCGTTTGCTCCGTTTGCACCCGCCGGACAGAGGAAAAGGCATTTACCACAAGAGCAACACCCTCCGCCGAACACTAAAAAGCTGAATTTATCTCTGCTAGCTGTACATATAAAAGTAACAAAACACTATGAATGAATGAATGAATGAATGAATTTTTTTGTTAATTAATAGTGTTGGGAGAAAATTAAACTATGAATCATAGATCTAAAACAATACTTGCGGCAGAAAAAAGTGGATAAGAGGAATATGCAGAGCTCCCTTCAATCCAAAGAAGGTTCATGCAGGATCCATAAAGCTCCCGAGTTATGCAAACCGCAGGCCTATTTCCAAAGAAAACATTATAACATTCCTCCTCCGTATGGAATAGCTAGGACAGTGGTATCCATAACACAGCAGCTTAATAAGAAACCCATCAAGTCCCTCGTTTGGAGCAAAGGGAGCTCTGCCAACACATCAAAACTACCCACAAATCTATACATACTCGCAGAAAACTTAATAAAGAAGCAATCTTTTTAGATGATCAAAGCTATATTTACACACATACTCACACAAAAACTTAATAAAGAAGCAATCTTTTTAGATGATGATCAAAGCTATATATATATATATATATATATACTCACAGAAAAGCTTGAGAGAGAAGAAAAATGGTTGGAGGCAAAGGGCGAAGAATGATTTGAGGCAAAGGTATATAGATCTTCATCTTTCTCTTCAGATATGGTTGGATCTTCAGCAGGGATTGGGTCTTTATTTTATAGAAGGTAGCTAGGTTTGGGTGGAGTGGAGGGTTGGCTTTCAATACCTTTAAATTTAATGGTGCGGCAGCCCATGTCGAGCTTCTGACTTTGCTGCCACCCCACATGGCTGCTGCCATACCACTTTTCTCCTTTTCCGTTTCCTTCATTCCCTCAAATAGTGAGAGAGAGCTAAGAATTACTTAAATAATATGTAATCATTTTATTATATAATAATAATATTATTAATATTAATAAAGTGAGGAAAGTATCTATTACTCTCGGTCTCGGGTACAATATCACTTTGTTTTTACTTTTTATATTTAATTTGATATATATATATATATATATGGGTTTTGCTATTGTGCGGGCGGATGGGCAAGGGTCAAAATGATTCTCAATCAAAAAGTGATCAACATGAAAGTTGTAGATCTCGAGGAAATCTACAACTTTCATGTTGGTAATTTTTCGATTTAGAGTCATCTTAACCCCCAAAATGGGATGCACATACGCCCGCACCTAAGCTAGCCCGCATATGAAGGCTTCCATATATATATCCAAAGTAATAGCAATATTTAATGGAAAGTTGACTAGAATGCGGAATTGAAGGATGTTTGAGATCCAAAAAAATAAAAAAAAAAGTCAATATGATGTGACACCGTAGTTTCAAAATCTTTAGTCAAACCATCCCTTCTTCGGGAAAATTTTCAATATGAGCCTTTGTTTCAAAATTCGCGTCCGAGATCACTACTTAGTTAGTGTGTGGCATAAGAAAGCAGTTGTGGGGATCAAGCAAAGAAAACGTGGGACCAAGTAAAGTCATGCTTAATCTCCGTGAAGCTCATCTTGATATCCATGGAGATCACCCCGGACTGGACCCGGCAGTCTTCAGTCTCCTTTGTCAAGCAAACCGTCGTCGTTGTTTTACCTAATTTGTTTAATCCGTGGGAAGAATTGAATGAGGTTTCTTCCTACTCCAAGGTGGATCTATATGTGCAAAAGGACATGAAGCTTATTCTTCTCTACTCAGTGTCGAACTACTTGAAGGAATTACACTGTGGGAGGCTCCTTTCATGCTCGTCGAAGGCTCAGTGTGAAGGAAATTTGTGTCAAGTATTATTTTTCCCGCTCATCGAAATCTTAGTGTGAATAAGTTCCCAGGGGAATTTTTTCTTTCTTTCTGCTAATCATCTGGTTTGAATTCTTTCTTGCTTTCTGTTAATGTTGCATTTATTTCTTCCTTTTCTAGTTTAGTCCCACACCGCCTATGGTGTTTTCATGCTCGTGTAAAGTCCTATATATAGACCCAAAAGTTCATACCTTTACTCGATATATACATCATTATTTCTCAGTTCTACCATGGCATCAGAGTCAGGTTCCGCTTAAAATTTTCTTCACTCGCAATCCTGCTAGCGCTCCCCCTGCAACCGCGACCCGCGCGCCTGTTCGCTCATTCGCCGCGACCTGCCCGCGACCTGTCCGCGACTTGGCCGTGACTTGGTCGCTCGTTTGTCGCAACCTGCCCGCGACTTGTCTACAACTTGCCCGGGACCTATCCGATCGTTCGCCACGACCTCTGTTGTGATCTGCTCCCGCGACCTGCCCGCGATCTGCCGTGATTTGCTCCCGCGACCTCTCGCGGCCTGATCCTGCCAAGATCGCCAGTCTGTGATCTACCCGACCTCCCGTGATCTGCTCGCAATCGTCACGACCTCTGCCCGCGATCTGCTCGACCTTCTGCGGCCTGATATCGCCAAGACCTCCAGTCCACCCTCCCGCGACCTGCTGTCGCCAGACCATCAGTTAGCCCAGCTCCTTGGTTGCCCCGTTGATCTCGCTGAATCCTTCCAACTCACCACCGCCAGCGACTGGTCGGATTGGGCTCTTACTGTCGAAGCCGCCCTCTCCACCCATGATCTTTGGGATCACATCATCGATGCCCCTCCTACCACTGCAAAATCTACCACTACTGTCAGCTCTGACAGCACCACAGCAACCACCACCACTCTAGACGATGGCACCCTATGAAAACGCCGCAATCAATCTATTTGGGCTTACATCCTAGAGTCTGTTGCCCGTCCGCTCCTTACTTCCATCGGTCGCCTACCCTCAACCCGTGAAATGTGGGAATATCTTCGGGATTGCTTTGTCCCCCGCGGTTGGGCTCAACGTCATCAACTAATCTGTGACTCTCAATCTGCATGACAGGAAGGTCGATCAATTCAGGACTTTTTCACCTTCATGAGTTCCATCTGGCACGAATTGGACTCCATGATCCCCCTACCCTGCGGTTGTCCTCTCTCCTTGGAGTTTCAGCGCCACCTTTTCGAGGGTCATCTCCATCAGTTCCTCGCTGCTCTGCGTCCTGAGTTTGCTCTTCTTGCAGCCCAGCTCCTTCATCGAGTTCCTCATTCCAGCTTGGATGAGGCCTTGATTGCCCTGCTTGATGAAGAGACCCACCTACGACCTCCCCGTGGTACTCCCATAAGCTCCTGGGATCGACACTGCTCTTGCGATTCGATCACGTGACGACCCTATTATCTGCAACTATTGTAAAACGGTGGGGCACATGAAGTTCGAGTGCCCCACTCATCCTCCCTGTTGGAACATGCTTTTCCGCATCTCTTGGTTTGACAATAACAAATCCTATTGTATTTGATCATACTTGTTTTGTGTTTATAGTATGCAGGATTTTGTGCTTTCAAATCTCCATGGTGCTGTGTTTTGTTGCTACCGTGCGGCGTTAACTTTACCGTTGGCGCTAGCACTAACGATCCGCTGAGAAGGAAACCGCCCAGAAGATCTGAATGCTCTACCGCGGCGCGTTAACTTTATCGCTGGCGCTAGCATTAACAAACCGCTGAGAAGGGAAACCGCTGGCGTTTGACGAAATGGAAGTTGCGTTCGACGAACTGGCGCTCGACGAAATAGAGGTCGACGAAATGAAGGCGGCGTTCGACAAAGATGCGCCCGACGAAGTGCTCTACCGCGGTGCGTTACAACTACCACTCGCGCTTGTTTCGATCGACGAAATGAATGCTGCGCTCGACGAAATGTGAGGCCAGCTCGACGAAGATCCGCCCAACGAAATGATCTACCGCGGAGCGCTAGCACTGACGCTGACGTTAGCATATATGGAAACTATTGACAGAAAGGAAACAGTGGAGAAAAAGGAATGTCGACGGGTCGCTATTTTTGGCAAGTACTGTCGCGGCGCATTAAGGCTAACGCCCGGCGATAACTTTTGGATATCCCGCCATCATGATGCTGATTGAGGAGCAAATGAGGAAGGAGATCTCGCGGGAAGAAATAATCAATCAAGAGTATGCAATATCATTATGAAACCAATCAATCAAGATTTGGAAACTGTTGGATCGATTGGCGCCCTTAGAGGGGGGGGGGGGGGTGAATAAGGGAATAACTTTCTTTTTAAAAATTTAGACGATTTACTAAGTTGTTTAAAGTAAATTAGAACAAGATAGCAATTTAGCTTAAGGGAAAAAACAATTGTAATTTGCAATTTTATAGTTTATGCCAAATGAAAGAAATCAAGTAAACACAAATGGAGACATGATTATATTATATAAAAATGTGTTTACATAAATTTGATTTCAATATCGCTAGAAATCGGAGGCGTACAAAGTAAAATAAATTTTCCTTTTCTATACCGACTTGTATCCCCACAAACTGGTTGGCTTTAGCCAATCCTTCCCCGGATATGGCCTCAAGCCGCTCTAGTCAATCCTTCCCCGGATATGGCCTCAAGCCGCTCTAGCCAATCCTTCTCCGGATATAGCCTCGAGCACCTCATAGATCTAATCTCCTAGACCTAGTCGCCAACTCACGCGGCGAATTACCCCCTAATCCGCGCAAGGACCTAGTCGCCAACACAAGGCGAATTCTACTACAAAAATTACAATAATGAAATAAAGCAAATAACAAGAACTCCCTCTACGAGATTTCTGAAGTTGAGGATGAAGGATCGTTGTAGCACAAACGAGGTTGAATCGATCGTTCTTCGGATGCAACGTGGGACCTTCCTTCTCTAGAAATCTTCTTTGGCTTTGAGTGGGAGATGAGCTTTCGGCAGATTAACAACTCTAGAAAATTTGGCACAATTAATCTCTCTGGAAGCTCTAACCAAAACGAGAGAGAGCCCATCAATTTATAGAACTTGAAGATAGCGCTTGCGGTAGCTCCTAGCGCCTGCGGTAACATTCGTGTGGAGCGGTTGCGAAACCATCGGCGGCGTGGCGCTGTGCACGAACTTGAGATAGCGCTGGCGGTAGCGCTCGTGTGGAGCGGTTGCGAAATCGTCGGTGGCGCGGCGCTTTGCACGAACTTTAGATAGCGCCAGACGGTAGTGGTAGCGCTGGCGGTAGCGTTAGCGCCTGCATTAACCCCTAACGCTGGCGGTAGTGCTCCAGTTCAGTTTGTTGGATCCAAGCTGCTTTCTACCTGTGGAGTATTGCACATATAGTTCATGCACACTATAAACACACGACAAGCAAGATCAAATACAATTTGGGATTTGTTATTCTCAAACAAAGGGATGTGACACACATGTCCAACAATCTCCCCCTTTTGATAATAACAAATCCTCTTAGCAAGAAATCAACAATAGTGTTTATAGTATATGATAAGCAAGATGATAGTGCAACTATAGTATATGATAAGCATGATGATGTGCATACTCCTCCTATCTTAATGCCCCCCCCCTACATAAATGCAATTTATGTTTTACTCCCCCTAAATGATAGATTACATGAATTATTCTCCCCTTAATCTTCTATATTTCTCCTATATAGATTTCTTCAATTAATCTACCATTTTCGTATTATTAAAAGAAGGTGGAATGAGGGTAGTAAGGAGGCATTTCTTATAAATGATAAAGCATGATCGAGCTTTTGTAATATAGATAATGATAAGATTTTAAGCATAGTATATATACGAGATTTCAAATAAAAAGATAAGAGTTGTAAGCAAGCGGAAGATTTTAAGAAACATCTTTTTGTAAGCATGAGAAATATGAGTTTTAGTTCAAAACTGAAAGATGTTTTAACCTTTTTGAAATCTCAGAGTTTTTCATAAAGATACCAAGCATGAAATGAATATATCAAAGAGAGATTATACTACAATGTTATTTAATTTTATGTTCAAGAGATACTAAAATATTGTAGAGATCATGCTAGGTTATCTAGTGCATTTCTTATATAAAGAGTAGTATAGATAAAACATTAGAATCCAATGCTCATGAGAAAAAGTTTATGAAAGATAATGATGTGCACAAAAATGATTTTTGAGCAATGTTAACAATTGATTTAAATCACAAAATACAAGACTTATGTAGAGTAAAGTGCACAATAAAACACAAGTATATTACTTTCACACACTTTTAATGCACATAATTTTTAACAAAGTGGTGTAATAACCAAGGTTTGCACAAGACACTTTACAATTCTTTCCAAGGTGCTCAACCTCACAATGCTTATGGAGACTTATCAGGAGGTTTAAGTATTGCTTGGTGGAGTTATATTTGTCCGTATATATAATTTTTTTGTTCACATTTGTGAGACAACATTCTCCGAATACACTTGTTTTGCAAACCCAAAAATTTTAAACTTAACCACTTTTCTAAATTTCACATGTGCAATTCAAATGTAGTGTAGGTAATAAACTTATGCAAGTTTTAATTCATTGTACAAATACTATACACAAGCAAGCATTTTTAGATTTAAACATACATGTTGATTACCAAAATAAGTGAGTGAAAGGTATCATTATCATTATTTAGTGAAAAAGTTGCGTTCATGAACGACAGTTTATGACCACTGCATTCATCACCGCGCCAAACGGCCCCTAAGCTAACTGTATCCATGACAAACGTGAGCATGCCGACACTAGAATATAAGATAACCTGAATTGAATTTGAAACTATGGAATTAAAAACAAAAACATATATTCAAACCTGGATGGCTGTATTTGGATCTAAAGAGCAAATCGACACCAACAAAAACTCCTAGAGCTACTTCTCAGACAAAAACGTTGTCCAGAGAAAATAATATCAAGTTAATTTCAAAAGCCACAGATTAAAACATATTTTTTATCATGTGTAACATATCCACAGACATTTTTAAATGCAAGTATGATATTGAAGTAATTTTTGTATCATGCTGGAGTATTATTCCCTATCTATGAAAATAACTCAAAATTTTGGAAAGAGCAAGTGAATAAATTCTGGAATGAGCAACTCAAAATTATGAAAAAAAAGGTGTGAAATCAACTCATAGCCAAGAAGGAGAGATTGCCGCAGCTTAAGATTTATGAATATTGTACCAGACTAGGCAAGATGAGTTATGAGTACCAGCAAATTGGGAACTGACAAGGCTTAGAAACAACCAAAGAGGAAACTCCAAGCCCATGAAAGAAGATAAATTAAGTTAGATTGAAATGATACCTGCTAGTTAGATTAAAATAACTCACCTCCAGTACTATGATGATACCTGCTATGTTGATTGTAACAAAGGGTATAAACGTACACTCTCCTCTGGTTATGAAATGTTCATACATACAAAAAACCAATCACCGCTAGCGAAAATGAAAGTAGAGTAGATTGATAATTACCTCTTATAATCAGTGAAGCTCTTGAGAAAAATATATGAAGTTAGAAACCCTACTCATATGCACTGGTCCAGATTATCCAGATGATTAGGAACACCTAAGTGGAGGATAAAAAACTATTATCAACGATACAAATATGTGAAACAATTGAGGGACTATTGCAAATAACACAATTATAGTGAAGCCAAGAAGGTAAATATCAAATTCATCAAACTTGTAAAAAGCTAAAATGTCATAAGAGCACCTAAGGGGCAAAAAATTTCATTTGAGCATTTCATCAAATACATCATATGCATAAACCAATTGGAAGTAGTGGAATTAGTTGCAAGGAGAGAAATCAATTCTCTGTCTAAGTGGATGAGTAGTAGGAGTGAAGTTGGAATTGAATCAATTAAAATGAAAATTTTATTCATATTTGGACTAAATATGACCTCCTAATGAACCATTTTGCACTTAAATATCATACCACAGCCAATGAAGGAGGGAAAGGACATTACCTTGCCGTTGTGCTCTGCTGCTCGGGATGGGAAGGAATATCCCCAGCTGCTCGAAATGGGAAGGACGAACACCAGTGAATTCAGAAATTGTTGAATGGGGAAGACGGAGACGCCGAGCTTGACAGGGTCACGTGGAGGCTCGGTGAGATCGTCGATTGAAAAAATTGGGACGCCGATTCACCGGAACTAGGAGGAAGTAGTCCGAAGAGGAGACATGGTCAGGAGCAAGGTGGAGATCGCACGAGAGTGTGAGGAGCTCGGTGGGAAGATCGCGAGGGGGAGTGAGAGGAGCTGGTCGGCTGGGAGCAGATATCGGGTGGGGAGAAGCTAGGGTTTTTTTATTAGTTTTAACAAATACATACATATATATATGTTTTATTAAAAATGAAATGAAATTCTTTGGAGGGAAATGAATCTTTCCCTCCATAAATATTTCCCTCCATAAATATTTAGTATGGAAATTTTGAGAACATACAAATGAATCTTTTCCTCCATAAATATTTTAATCCAAAATAATTAGTATGGAAATTTTGAAAGGAAATATTTCGTTTCTATTTAGCAACAATTAATTTGCAACAAAATAATTCGTTGCTATTTCTGCAACAAAAATTTTCGTTGTCATTTTTGTAGGTAAAATCAAATATCGTATACCTAGCTAATTTCGATGGTAATTAGCAACAAATTTTGTAGCCTTCCTGATTTTCGTTGCTAATTGATGTTTTTCTTGTAGTGATTGGTCGTAATTACTTGCTTCCGATTTCTATATCTGCCATGATCTTCAGTGGGCACGATTACATGTATATGTGTACCATCTAACACACCGATGCAGTTCTCGAACCACCTCCATCGACGTTCTAATCTCGATTCCGGTAACTTGATATAGTCTCTAGCTAACTTCATCAGTGCTCTGAGCACGATATTGACGTGTCTACTTATAGTATCCATGGATCTGATATACGTAACTCCAACATCACGAAACTTCTTATTATGTGCTATAATGTATAAGAATAGACCAACAGATTTTTTCACCGAAACATACTTCTTTCGTGCACCAGACCTCTAAAAGATAATATGTGACATAGCTCTCCGAATGGTTGTTTACCCATACGTAATAGGCTGAAGCAGTTGACTTCTGGACCCTCATACATGCGTCTAAGTAATGTGGATCGTAGTGCAGAATTCATTTCATGGTCTACGGGTTCCAGTGGAATATATTCTAATGCTGCCCAAGCAGCACCAAGTGCTTTGAAATACCCACATTTCATAATATATTTTTTATTATTTTTCTCGTAATTCCGCTGAATCATCTAAAATGAACACACAAAAAAAATTAATAACATCACAAATCTAATGGCAACAAACTCCATTAAAATGGCAGCACAACTAACACCATTTTAACTTGAACAGCACAAATGACAGCAAACTCTATTAAAATGAACAACAAGTTCCTAGCCTCTATCAGCAAACTTCATTTTAAAATGAAAGTTTCCTCCAAGATAACAACAAAAAAAAATGAAGACAGGAAGATCTACTGGATAATATCCTCCAACAAATTGGCGTTCAACAACAAAATAAAATGCAAAATAACCAGCAAAATAACAGCAAAATGTTATACCTTAGGATTAAGACGAGGAAGATCTACTGGAACGAACTCTTTCCTACCAAGCACTTGGCCGGAAACACAAAAAAAAAAACGTTCGTTCGGTGAAGATGATCTCCGGAAGATATAGAAAAATGAACATGCTTGATATTACGAGGAAGATGAAGAAGAGATATGAGCATCACCTGTTGCACGCCGGCGAGCAAAGGGAGTGAAGGCGGCGTCGGGCGGAGAAGATGATCTCCGGAAAATTGCCTAGGAGCGGGATTTCTCCTAAGTGCGGCGGAAAACTTGAAAAAACTGGGGCTCGGGCGAGTTTTTGAGGATAGGAGGAAAGTAAAACCTAGATTTTAGGCAATTCCAAAACCCAAGGAGAAAACTTTTGAACTGAACGCCTGAAAATGATTTACTTATTTCAAAAACCAAAACCATAGGTTCAAAACTGCCGAACCGAACGGACTGTTGTTGATTCGAACAATGTACATTTGTTTGTTTATCGAAAGTACGTATAAGCGGGCGAGAGGGTTGGAGGCAATCCTGCTCTACTGCGATTCCAGATGGAGGCGGAGAAGGGGATGAACCACACAACGCTTTTGCACAGCGCCTTCGTCGTGACCATGGACTCTGACACCAGAGTTTTCCGGAACGGCGCCGTCGTAATCGTCGGCGACCGAATCGTCGCGGTAGGACAGTCACCGGAAATTTTTAGAGGGTTTTCGCATAATGCCGATGAGACCATAGACCTCGCTGGCCGCTTCTTACTCCCAGGTTTGGAGTTTCGCCTCTTCCGACCCCAGCTTGTCTGCGATCTATTATTGCTTCGGGCTGTTAATATCTTTAATTCCATTCGTGGGCTAGGGTTTATCAATACTCACGTCCACACCTCCCAGCAGCTTGCGAGAGGGATTGCCGATGATGTTGATCTGATGACGTGGTTGCACGAGCGAATCTGGCCATACGAGTCCAACATGACGGAAGATGATTCCTACATATCGACTCTCCTGTGCGGGATAGAACTCATTCGATCGGGGGTCAGCATCTTCACTGTTTAATGTTCCTCATTAATTTCTTGCTTCGGCCTTTTCTGATTAGATTAGCTCATTTTACGGTGATAATTAGTTGATGTTAGTGCTTCACCTGTTGCCCGCGTAGGGACGGTGATCATTTATTCCACCGCTGTTTTTGTGCTAGGCCCGCTTAACTTGTATGCGGCCCACCCGCTCAATACCGTTAGTGCTTATGTTCCTCAATTGTAAGATCTTTTCTACGCGACCTGCAATAGAACCATCTAAGGAAACAATTGTTAGAAATTTATATATAAAACAGAGGTCACAAACACTAATGAAAATTATTAATAAAAATTATATAATGTTGTGTGACCTAAGCGTGCACAAACAACATTGGAAAGATGGTCTAGGTCGCCCATAGGGAACCATTCCCACTACGAGATCTGGGAAGACCATGCACAAAATCCATCGATGTCTTCAAAATTCCACTATGGAGTAGGAAGTGGCTGTAGCTTGCCCCTGGTCTCCGACATTAGGTTTTAACTAACTTGCAAGTTTCATACTTCCCAACATAGTCTGCAACATCACTCTTCAACCCTTGCCACCAAACTGACTTCTTAAGATCTGCATACATTTTCGTACTATCCGGATGTACAAATATTTGGAATTGCGAGTCTCGAACAGTATGTCCTCGCGAAGATGGCTAACATCTGGAATGCACACTTTACTGTCGTGCAACAGTAAACCCTCCTGAATATTGAACCTCTCTTTCTGACCCGCCTGATTCAACTCCCAAATTTCTGCAATCTTCGAATCTAAGGGTAAAGCCTGTCTGATCCAGCTTAACCTTGCAGAACTAATGCTGGCGTGCGACATCACACTGAACTTCAGTCTCTCCAGAGCTCGCACTAGATACTCCTGCTGAGTAATAAAGGAATAACTCGAACTTCTTCTGCTAAGCGCATTAGCTACCACATTTGCTTTTTCCGGGTGGAACTGGATATCCACATCATAATATGACAAAAACTCTATCCACCTATGCTACCTCATATTGAGCTCTTGCTGGTCAAAGATATACTTGAGACTTTTGTGATCTATAAAAATCTCACAACGAACTCCGTCGAGGTAGTGTCTCCAAATCTTCAGTGCGTGAATAATGGATGCTAGTTCCAAGCAAGGTTGTAGATGTTGGATATCGGGGACACGTCGGTTTAGGTTTTTTATGTTAGTTTTAATATGTCGGGGGATATATCGGGGATATTTCATATATCGGGTTTTAATATTTAATTATTTATATGTGTAATTATATATAAATTTAATCATTTTATAATTTATATATATTAATATATTAATAATTTGATATTTATTGAACTCCTAAATTTCTTAAACTAATATAAACATTTTGTGCTACATAAGTAATAACGGTATAATGCGTGAAATAAAGTAAGAGGAAGCATAAAGCCTGGAAGTTGTCAATGACAATGGAAGATAAGGAACTTTTAGTCCATAATTCAAAGACTGTTGGAACAACCCTATTTCTGATTTGGGCTAGGATCACTATCTGCTGATTAGGATTAAGTTGACCCCAATGTATAGTCCAAAGGGTCAAGGTTTTAGGCTGATAGATCTTAGGAAAAGACAAGTTTTATGCGTTCGACGAACTTTATACTGCGTTCGACGAACGACTTACATTCTGCGTTCGACGAACGGCTTACTTCAATCTCAGCGTCTCAGCGTCTCAGCGGCTCAACGGTCGACAAACAGTCTCAGCGGTCGACGAAATTGTCCAGTCTCAGCGGTCGACGATTTTATCCAGTCTCAGCGGTCGACGATTTTATTCAGTCTCAGCGGTCGACGATTTTATTCAGTTCAGCGGTCGATGAATTTGCCAACTCATTCTGAGATCGACGAACTCCTCTCAGCGTTCGACAAACTCAGCTCTGCGTTCGAAGAATAAGTATCAGATGTTCAGATCGACGAAAGATCTTCTCAGCTCAACGAATTAAATATTCCAGCTAGCTTATCAGTTATTATTCTTCAGTTCGACGACCTCCAGCTTGAGATCGACGAACTCCAGATTGTGTTCGACGAAACTTGTTCAGATCGACGAAATGTGTTATTTCAGTTCAGTATTTCAGACAGATTATTCTATTATATTCTCTGAACTCAGATCTTTCTGCAACGACTCTATTATATCAGATAAGTAAGGATTATATCTTTCCTTTTATTATTTCGAGAATATAGCCGTTGACATTTAACTGAAAAGGACATATTCATGGAAAAGGAAAAAGGTAAACGACGTATCAGATTTGCAGTACGGGATAAGGAAGAAGATATATATAGTATCACTTCACATGTTTTCACGACAGCAATACAGAACATATCACAGAATAACTGTACAGGAAAAAAAAAAGAGGAATACAGTCAAGAAAAATATACAGCAAGAAGAAAGAAGAAAAAACTAATAGATCATCTTCGTCAAGCAGCAATTTCATTCACTGAGAACAACATCAACATTATTCTCTCAGTTTTCTGCTGCTAGATCAGATCTTCAAAAGAGCAACAAACAATCTGAGAAATATTTTTGTCTCTCAGATTCATCAGCTATCAGGAAGATACAAGAAATCTCTTTCAAGTGAAAGCTCCATTCTCAAGCTGTCAACAAATCTCAATCAGACAGAGGAGCTTTACATCATTATCAATCCACTAGTCTTCTCTCAGAATATTGACAGAGAAGAACATCTAACCCTTTCTATCCCCTCTTGTACAGAGTTATAACTCCCTTCAAAAGTTAACCCCTTGGTGGCAGGGCACCTGAACAAAAACCCGTGGTTTGGTTAGAGCACCTGATCAAAAACTCACTTGGTGTGTGGACACCTGAACAAAAACCCCTTGGTGATAGGACACCTGATCAAAAACCTAGTGGATCCTACCAAGTGTGGTAGAAGAGTAGACGTACCCAGGTTTATTGGGGAACTACTATAAATATCCTTGTGTCCTCTGTGTTGTGATTTTCTGTGTGCTGTGCTGTGCGCTGATTTGTTTTTATTTTATTTTATAACTCACTTTGCAATACACATATAAGTAACACTATTTTAATTCCGCTATAAAATTAAGTGAAAAATTTTTAATACTCTATTCACCCCCTCTAGAGTAAATCTAAGATCTAACCTCACTTTCAATTGGTATCACAGCATATCAATTGACTTTCAATTGGTATCAGAGGGCTGTTGATTGTATACAGGCTAACACCTGAATCAAAAGATCAATTAGATCTTAAATTTATTTCAGAGTTTTCTTTTTCTTAAAAAAAAACTCATGACAAAAAACAAAGAATATTCTTGAACACATATCATGTGTTATTTCAATATTGTTCATGTTTGCAACAACAAGTGAATTCAGAAACCTTTGGCCCAAACTTAAAAAAAAATGAAAATGAAATCAATTGCCAAAGATAACTCCACCATGCACTACTCACCCTCCTGATAAGTCTTAATGAGCATTGTGAGGTTGAGCACCTTGACAAGAATTGTAAAGTGTCTTGTGCAAACACATTCTTTTTATCAATTCTATTTGTACACCGGATCACTAAAAATAAAAAATTATAAAAATGCTTATGTGATCCCCCAAGCAATACTTCGCTCCTGATAAGTCTTAATAAACATTGTGTGAGCGAAGCACCTTGGTACTTGTACTCCTTGTATGTGTTTTGAAATTTTATTCTAAAATTGATCTGTGAAAGTAATTATAAGATTACAATCTTAATATTGTTGTTACTATTTTATTACATATGTTATGTGTTTTGATTATTTCACTTGTATACTTTTATCAAAGCACTTTATGCACACATCATTGTTTTTCATAAAGCTTATACTCATGAGAATTGGATCCTAATGCAAAATTTCATAATTCTCTAAAAACTTAAGTAAAAACACTAGATTGCAATGCATGATTTCTACCATGTTTTCTTTACTTGAAATACGAATTGGTTACATTGTAGCTATTATCTTTTTGAATATGTTAAATCATGCTTGCCTATTAGTTATGAAAATTTGTAAAGTTAAATGCTCAAATGTGAAGAGTCTAGACATATTGTTGGAATGGTCAAACTATTACAAAAATGTTAATCTTAGTTATTTTGTTTTGTTTTTCTGCATTCCTAATTTGATCATGTGTATTTTATCATGCTTTCTCATGATTACTTCTAACGTTTTTCTTCACTTGTGCTTGTCAAACTATATTACATTTCTTAAACAAGTTTCTTAAAAAATTTTCACTTTGAAAAGCAAGTGGTAGAATTCCTTTGGTAAAACAAAAAAATGGAATGTTGTTCGTTCACGCTTATCATATCTTTTTCCGCTGTGCTACACTCTCCCTTAGCTCGATCATGATTTACTTTATGTCTACACAAAACTCTTAATCCTCTCTTAGTTATGTCCCAACTTTTGTCTTCTTCATTCTAGTTTTGTTTCACTCCACCCTCTTTTGCTAATAACAAAAGGGGAAGAATAAAATGATAAATCGTAATGATTAAAGGAGTAGGATTTACTAGATTAAGGGGGAACATGAATCTAGTCTATAAGAGCATACATTAAGGGGGAGCACTTATGTAGGGGGAGCATAATTTAACAATCTATAATTCTTATTATTGTCTCAATATTGCTTAATGTCATATATCCTTCTAAAAACACATCTCTCGTATATATGAATCTGATTTATCTTTATTGAATTTGTTATTATCAAAATAGGGAGATTGCTGAAACATGATTTTCCGCATCCCTTTGATTTGAAAATAATAAATGCTACTTGTATTTGATCTTGTTTGCCATTGTGTTTTTAACATGCAGGTTTGAACAAAGATGACACTAGGTTGCTGTTGTTGGTCTGTATTTGCTCACAAACTAAAAAGAATGGAAGAGAGCTAATGCCAACGTTAACTCTTAACACCCGCGTTGACTTTCATTCCCACCAAAATGAAAATGGCATGGAGGGAAGCTGCCGTGATTGCAGGAGCGTTTTGAGAATGATTTGACTCAACTCCAGGCGTTACACTCAACGCCAGCGTTAAGGTTGCCTAAAATGAATGTTTCCAAAGATGCAGAATCTCCTTCCTGTTTTGAAGATCTGAGCCATCAAAACATTTCTATACTGGGTCAACGCTAGACGTTAGCCTTAACGCCGACGTTAGCGTCCAGTCCTATAAATAGGTGGATTTTGTCTTCTCCAACTACTGATTAAAGAGAGCCCTATTCCAACACTTCAGAAACTCTGTGAGGGCCGAAATTTCCAGACCACATCTCCCACTCAAATTTCAAAAGGAGGAATCAAAGGAGGCTTGGATCAACACGCTAACTCAACGCGAAGAACGCACGCTTGGACTTCAATAATCTTCAGCGAATTTTCGTCGTCTCTTTCAGATTACCTCATAGGGAGTTTTATATTTGTCTTTTATGTTTATCTTTGTAATCGGTTCGTGAATTAGCATCGTTTTATCGACTAGGTCTGGGTAGGACTTATGGAGGAATTCGCCTCGTGCTGATGACTAGGTCTAGGGAGTAGATCTAGGGGGTGCTCGAGGCCTTTCTAGGGATAGAAAGAATAGAGCGGCTTGAGGCCGTATCTGGGGAGAGATCGGCTAAAGCCAACCGGTTCTTAGTGAGAAGAGTCGGTATATAAAATGAAAAGAGTATTTCATATTTTGCTTTCGATTTCTAGCGCCATAGAAATCAGACTTTGTAATCAATTTTATAAATGATAATAATGTATTTTCTTGTTTAATAAAATTGATTTCATTTCTAATTTCCGTCTCTTTACTTTTGATTTAACTTACTCTAATAAATATCTAAAGTTTTCTATAAAAGTTTAAAGTTTTCTAAAACCCTCATTCATCCTCCCTCTAAGGGCGCCTCAAGATCCAACAGAAAAATGTCCAATTTTACCCCACCACCAGCACTCATACCTATTGTATCTTCTCTTCTGCCTCACCATCTGGGCGAGATGGTAGTGTCGGTGGGCAGTAGAGAAGACTGCTGCCCTAATAGGTCTTTGGTGAACCATATAAATGTGAGGGTGTTGTGGAGCTGGTCTCACTATTCTCTGGTTCACCTTCTTAGGGGCAGGCTTGGCAAGAACTGCCTTCCCCTTTCTGTTGAGTGTTGTTCCTGCAGGTCCATGGACAAAAGGACTTGGATTCTTCATTTGAACTTCTTTACGGGGTGCTTTAAAAACACTCAGCCCAAAGCCTGCTCTTTGTCTTGTGGTAGATGGCTTGCTGCCACTGGTAGAACAACCATTGGTCAGATGATCATATGCAGAATCCTGATCAAAAGGATTAAATGCCAGCAACAACTTCTTAAAGGTGGGTTGGGCTTCAGAAGCCTTGCCCTTGGCTGTCTCTTCAGTAAATCCTACACCACTTCTATATGGTGCAGAAAAACTGTCAATAATTGGCAGGACAGTCTTGTGCTTGGAATAGCTGGCAACTATTCTCCTTTCAGCCAATAACATTTCCTCAAGGTCCTTAATGACGTTGTTCTTTTGTGCTAATTCAGCATTCCTAAGCTTTGTGACTTCCTTGTATTTACCCTCTTCTTTGCTCATAGTAGCCAACTTCTCAGCTGTCTTTTGGAGTTCAGATTGAGTATTTTTTAAGGAAGCTAACTCCTTAGATTGAACTCTAAGGATCTTCTTGATTTTCTTGAAAGCGTCCCACAAAGCTTCAAAATGCTACATTAGTTCAGACTCATCCTTATGTGGGGATCTTGAGGATGTGCTATTGCAGACTTACACTCACTCTCATGCATAGAATCTGCCACTGATTCAGAATCAGAGGCAGATGTAACGCCCCTGAATTTTCAGAAATTATTTTATTCTTTTTTGACGTCATTTTGACGTGAGGGCGTTACGTTAGTGTGGAGTTAGCGGTGCGCCGTCGTTTGTGCGTTTCCGCGTTCGTTCGGTCAAGTCGACCAAATTTTGGAGCGTGCCGGAGTTAGATGATTTTTCGTTAGGAAATTAAATTAATTAATTTTAGAGAGGCTCATCGAAGTTTCGTTGCGATCCGAGCAATTTTAGAGCCCCGGTGATTTTCCAAAGGTTTGTTTAATTATCGTTCGCCGTAAACTTCGAAAATTTATATCTTGAGTTTTGCTCGTCGGATTTTGTTTTCGACTTCTCCGTTGGATTCGTACCGTCGACTTTTGTCTTCAGTGCGAATTTCGTTGGAATCGGCGACTGTTGGTTCGGCCCTTCTTTTCTTCTTCTTATTATTATTACCATCATGATCAACTGTCATCCATTAACTATCCGATATATATATATATATTATTCTACTATTCTTCTTTTCCATCTTCTTCCTCCCTGATTATCGAGCCAGAGGTTTCGAGAGAGAGAAAAAGGGAGAGAGTGGGGTTTTCCTGAGCTTTTCGACCGCCGTCGGCAGAGCTTCGGTGCTCGAAATCTTCGCCGGAGTATAGATTTAGAAAGCTCTCGCCATGCTCCTCGCGTGCGTGGTAAGTTTTGTCCGTTTCGTAGATTTTTGGCGCTAGGGTTAGCGGCCCTAACCCTCTTTTTGTCCAAATCTTCGTAGATTCTTCGTGCTTAGGCCGTGTTTGAGCCGATCCTTGGCGTGGAGGGCTTGAGAAGCCGCTTTTCGGTGGTTCGAGATAGACAAGTGGTGGTTTGTTTTCTTTTTCCCTTGACATGTTTTCTCCAATGTACTTCTCTTTTTTTTATCCTTTGTATCTTGGTAATTTGTGTGGTTTGGGATTATTTACCCTAATTGAAGTGTTGGAGTGGAGGTCTGTGCTGGTAGTCCAGGGTTGAGTTTTGATAGAAGTAGGTTAGGTTTGCTTAGAAAATGAAAAGAGAGAAAACAAAGTGTGCTAAGTCAAAATCGACGGGACATCCCGTCGATCGATGGGACCTCCCGTCGATCGACGAGACCATCCAGTCGATCTTTGGCCTTAGCTGAGGAATTGTTTTTTTTTTTTGATTCTCTAAGGCAGAATCGACGGGTCTTCCCGCCGATTGACGGGACCGCCCGCCGATCGACGGGACCGCCCGTCGATTTTGCCCTTTTCCCATATTGGAGCCTTTTTCCTTGTTTTGTTTCTCTTCCCTAGGTTTAGAAAAGTTTGCTCTTCCTAAGAATGTGTAATTATTTCTTCTTCTGAAGCTTTTTCAGGTGTTTTGGAGTGGGTTTAGGTTTTAAATTGGCGGGACTGGAATATTCTAAGGTAAAATCTACGGTCCGTCCCGTCGATCGACGGGACCTCCCGTCGATCGACGGGACAACCCGTCGATCGACGGGCCTTCTCGTCGATCGACGGGAGCTCCCGTCGATCGGTGAGAGGCCTGGCCGATTTTTGGAAAAGTGTTTATTTATTTGTTTTCTTTCTTGTTCTTTCCCGTGTCGCCCCTATATTTTTCTGTTAGGTGGGCTGGTATGTTAAGGATTTTGTTTCCTTTGGGGTGTTTCGTAAATCCTAAGTTTCTGTGAAGACCCTTTGTCGAACGTTGCTAAGTTTATGATAAGTTGATGTCAATAAATTGTTCTTAGGGGTTATTCTGATCACTCATCGCTGAGTTCTTGTCGCGTTATGGTAAGTTGGTAATGTGAAGTATTTTCTTTTGCTGTTGATCAGTTTGACCATCACCTCTGAGTTGCGGTGACGGACACGTGGTTGACTTTAATCAGTTTGACCATCACCTCTGAGCCGTACTGTCGAACACATTTGGCCTGATCGGTTTGACCATCACCTCTGAGCCGCAGTGACGGACACGTGGTTGACTTTAATCAGTTTGGCCATTTCCTCTGAGTCGCAGTGGATGACACGTGGTTGGTTTTGATAGGTTCACTTGGTGCTAGTTCTCCCTTGTCTCGCTTATTAAGTTGACTTCACTAGTTTGCTTTACTCCAATTTCTCTTGCTAATTTGTAATTCTTCCTAGTTTTGTGTGGCTCGGGTTGTTTCAAGCTAATCATTGTGTAACTGTTAAAAGCTCTTTTCCTGTAAATCTGATATTTTGATTTGTTGCTAACCCTTGTTTATTGAAAATCTTGGTTTTATTCTTGTTGCCACTTGCCCTTTCTTGCTGAGGCATTCTTTTCTTTTGAATGTCTCAGGCTCAGAGAGCAGTAACAGTTTGGGTGGTAGAGTTGGTGTCTTCGGAGATGCGGTTAGTTGCAGTTGTCCGCTTTCCCCTCACTGTTGTGAGGTAGTTGTTTCTTTTCTTTAGCTTTAGTTTTTCAGTGTTAGATTACTCGCTAGCTTTTCTGCTGTTACTTGCTGGTTATTTCTCATACTTGCTCTCTGAGAAGTTTTATGTTAGGATGCATGAGTTATTTTATGTATAGCAAATGTCATTCTTGCATAACATGATTTTATGTAAATGTCACATACTTTGAAGATCGTAGAAAAATCCTTCTTTACTTATACTAAATCTAGAGATGTGCATATCATTGCTGGGATGTTCGATCTTCATGCTCATATAGGATAAAATGAATCTATCTTTCCGCTGCGTATGTATAGATTTCTACTCGTGGACTAGTTGATCCACTGGACCGACGGACACAGTCTTAAGCTAAAAATGTAAATCCTCAATTTAACCCAAACAGATTTGTCTTTTATAAAGTTTCGTGAGTAGTAGCTGCCTGAGCGTCTGTAGTTGTCCCCTGCATGACGTGGCATCATAACGCGTATTTTCCCCTTGCTCTGATAATATTTATTAAATTCGTGGGAAAATGCGGGTTGTGACAGTAAACAGGGGGCTCTGATAAGTACCTTCTCAGGAGAGGTGTCCTCATCCTGGATGTCTTCATCTATAGCCATAAGACCAATCTGTGCCTCCTCTTCAGATTCTGAGGAGCTTGAATCAGAATCACTAAATGTTCAGATTTTCTTTGCAATAAATCCTCTTTCAGAATTCTTCTTATCCTTTGGATTTCTCCTGTCTTCAGACCTCCTTGACTCCTTTTTAGAGGGGCAGTCAGCTATCATGTGCCCTGTTTTCTTACAGCAATAACACAGTATTAGCTAAATCATATTTGTTAGGTTTAGATTTATACCTTTCTTCCCTTGATGGCTTGGATCTGTCATGATGACCAGATCTTTTGGAGTTAGATGAAGATGATCTGTAGCTGTCTCTTCTCCTTCTAGATAGCAGCTTTTTAAATTGTTTGGAGAAGAGTGTCAGTTCCTTGTTTGACTCTGATGTGCTGGCATCAGAGGCCTCACTGCTTTCAGACTCCTCCTGAAATGTAGAAGTCTTATCTTTAGTTCCCCCTGACCTTTCCTCTTCAGCTTTTCTTGTGTTGAGTTGAAGCTCATGGGACATAAGTTTTCCATACAGATTTTTGGGCTCCATGATGCCCAAATTTCCCATCTCCCTGATGACACATTTCTTGATATCCCATTTCTTAGTGAGAGATCTAAGGAATTTGTCATTAAAATCAGAATTTGTGAATTCCCTTCCATAGTTTCTTAGGTTATTCACAATTTTGAAAAACCTCTCATAGCAGTTAGAGATGATTTCATTCTTGCTTTGTTTGAAAGCCTCATACTCTTGGTTCAGAAGGGACTTCCTGTCATCCCTTACCTCCTTTTTCCCCTCCATGTAGACAATCAAGGAGTCCCATATCTCCTTGACAGATTTGCAGTGAATGAGATTTTGGAGGGTGTAGTCATTAATTGCACTTACTATAATATTTTTTGCCCTTTTATCAAGTGCAACCAAGGCAAGCTCATCCTTGCTCATATCAGAGTACTTCTTTGGTACTCTCTGGGTAGGATTTATGGTAGAAGCTATCATGGGAATGTGGGGTCCCTCTTGAACAACAACAAAGACTCTGGGATCTGCAGCCTCCATGAACAACCAGACTCTTTCTTTCCAGATAGGGAAGTTTTCTTTAGAGCACACTAGAAGCTTCATGGACCTCATCTCTCTATACTGATCACCTCCAGCCATTTGAGAATAGTTCCAAAGATTTAGATCTGACTGTTAAGTCACTTCTTGATCAACCTATCTCTGATACCACTTGTTGTTTATGGAACTATCACCTAGAGGGGGAGGGGGGAGAATAGGTGATGTGACTGTTTTTAAACTTAAGCTTATGACAATAAAAGTAAATCACAACACAGAACATAATCACAGAACACAACACACAGAGAGACTAGATTTATAGTGGTTCCCCAGATGATGGGTACTCCACTGTCCCCCTTCACTTATCTAGCAGTGTGCTAGACTTGGCCAACTCCTCCAAAAACGCAGATCTCCTTCACAGATCCTATAACTCAAGTACTACAGGCCCTACAGCTCAGACACAACTGACCCTATAACTCAGATCCACTTAGGATCCTACCTCAGGTTCCTGGAACCTTACAGCTCAGACACAACAAACCCTACAACTCAGATCCACTTAGGATCCTACCTCAGGTTCCCAGAACCCTACAACTCAGGCACAAAGGCCCTACAACTCAGATCTTTAGCAGATCCTACCTCAGAGTGCAAGCACTCCCACAGCTCAGATCTCAAAGAGATCCTACGGTGAATGTAAATAGTTTACAATACAGAAGAACACTCCACATTGTAAAGGATAAAAATAGCCTGGAGAGTCTTCTGATGCCTGAGGCAGACGTCCTCTAGATCTGACGAGAAGACTTTGAAGGACTTGAAAATGATGCACAATAACTTCTCTTTTTGATCTTCTTCTTCACTTTGGAACAATACTTATCAGTCGATGATGCTTGACTGATTCTTGGAGAACTGAGATTGCAAGAAGATTGTTTTCGTGAATGTTCCTTTAGCCGTACTGATGGCCGTTACTTTCTTTCGATTCGTTAGTGCCGTTTTTGTTAGGGCAACCATCTTATCATTATTGTTAGAAAAGTCCATGTAAAGACCCATATTGAAGCCCATTTATTTTCTTGTTTCTCTCTCTTTATTTTAGTCCCACATCGTGTGTAAGGAACTCCTCTCTCTTTCTCCCTCCTATATATTTGTATTCATATATTGTATTTGAATATAGAAGAGAATATACAAGGTTCTGCTCTTTTCTACATGGTATCAGAGCCAGTTTCGGTCCGAACCTGCGGTTAACCCTTCGAATCCGCCTGCTCTCTGCGTCCCTGCGATCTCCATTTTTTTCTAACCGCAGCTCCCCTGCGGGCTCTCATCTCCTACCCGCTTCCTCTTCTCCTCGGCTCTCTTATAGCCTCATCCTGTCTGACAAGTGGCCCCCGCTCCTCCTGCTCGCTGCTTGCTCCGCTCCCGTGCGGTCTCCTTTTCGCTACTTGCTCATTGTGCCGCTGCAGCTCGCGCCTCCTCCCAGCTCGTGTCGTCTCCCTCTGCTCGCGCCGTCTCCCTCTGTTCGCGCGATCTCCCTCTAACCACAGCTCCCAGCAGCCTCCTTATCCAGCGGACTTCCTCTGCCTGCGCTGTCTCCCTCTCTTCGCGCGATCTCCTTCTAACCGCAGCTACCACCGACCTCATCTCCCAGTGGTCTCCTAGTGGTTTGTCGTGGTTTGCCAGTAGTCTCCCAGCGGTCTCCCCGCGGACTTGCCGTGGTCTTCCAGCAATCTCCCTGCGGTCCAGCGATCGCGGTCTTGCCGTGCCCATCAGTCTCCCTTCTTACCGACCTCTCTGCTCTAGCCGCTCTAACCGCTGAAACCAAATGGGTTCCTCCAGTAATCCTTCAGAGTATCCCGACGAGCAGACCACCTCCTCTCCTGCAGCCCGCTTGCTCCCCACTCCCGAACCGCGCTACGAGCTAAGAATCACCACCATCTCCCTGACTGGAAGTAAAACTTTGTCGAATGGGTGCACTCTGTCAGACGGGTTCTTCAGTCCAAGGGACTTCTGTTTCATCTCATTAAGGAGCCTCCTTCTGATCCTACTGATGACTGGCTGCGTAACGATGGTTGTGTTCAGACGTGGCTTCTCAACTCACTTGATGACGAACCTTACCGCATGACCATGTATCATGAGACGGCCAAGGCAATGCGGGAGGACCTCCACTCCTTTACACTTATATGACATCATTACCGAGCTTCAAACTCTTAACATTGGCGGGGCTGCCGACTTAACCTCATTTGTTGCTCGGGTTAAGACTATTGCTGAAGCTTGGATCCAACATTAGCCCTCTACTACAGATCTAGCTGCCCAGCGTGCTCAAAAAGAGGCTGTTTGTATTGCCATGATGATGACTCGTGTCCCGCTTTATCTTCAGAGTATTCGGGCTCAGATCCTTCCGTCCGCTACTACCCCGTCATTATCTGATGTATGCTTCATGTTGCTCAAAGTTTCACCGCCTCCTGATACTACTGGACCTCCCTCATTGTTCCTTCTCTAGCACTCGTCTGCGCCATTACTATCTCTCCCTCCCGCTGCTCGTGGAGGACGTTCAGACTCTCGGGGCGGGGGTCGCGGAGGCCGGCCACATCCTAAGTGTTCGTTCTGCGGAAACGATGGACATCTTGAGGCACTCTGCTACCGTAAACATGGTCGTCCTCCTCATCCGACTGCTTATATTGCTGCTGACAATCCCTCTGCCAGTCGTGCTGATCTTGAAGCGGTTCGCCTCTAGCTCCAGCAACTTCACGGGATGCTCCATCACCCACCTGCCTCCGTCGCCTCCATCTCCAATGAAGGTATCGCTTGTCTTTCCATTAGTCCGCGTTGGATAGTGGATTCAGGTGCTACCCACCATATTACCTCGCTGAGACCACATCAATACTTCGATTCTCCTCATTCTAAGTGTATCATAGTGGCTAATGATGACACCTTCCCTGTCTCCGGCTCTGCTGATATCCCTCTCAATTCTTCTATCTCTCTTGCTCGGCTCTTCATGTTCCGAGTTCCCCGTTTAATTTACTTTCTGTTAGTCGCCTCACTACCGATTTCTCAGTAACATTCACTTCTTCTTCTTTTTTGATGCATGATCGACGAACGCGGAGTATCATTGGTAAGGGACGACTGAAAAACGGGCTCTACCTTCTTGATGTTTTTCCTACCATCCTCTCCCCAGTCTCCTCCGTTGATTGGCATCAGCGTCTTGGGCATGCCCCTCATCTAGTCATTCAAAAGACTCTTCCAGATATCTCTCTTTCTGCTTTTAAGTCTGAATCATGTATCTTGGGAAAATAACATCGTTCCTCTTTTCCTCCTCATTGTACTCGGAGCTCTGCTCCTTTTGTTTTAGTAAATTCCGATGTTTGGGGCCCGTATAAAATTATTAGTATCTCTGGTTATCGCTATTTCATTACCTTTATTGATGATTATTCTCGCACAACTTGGTTGTGTTTACTTCGTGATCGCTCCGAGCTTCCCCATGTATTTCAGGCTTTCGTTTTTGAGATTTGCACGCAGTTTTCCGAAAACATAAAAACTCTCCGGACAGATAATGCTCGCGAATATACTATCCATGAAATTGGTAATCTCTGCTCTGAATTTGGGATAATTCACCAGACGTCGTGTGCCTATACCCCCCAACAAAACGGTGTTGCTGAACGGAAAAATAGACATTTGCTCGATATTTCTCGTTCTCCCACGATCCACATGCAGGTACCCAAAGCCCATTGGAATTTTGCGCTGTCCACAACATGTTATCTCATTGACCGTCTCCCTTCCTCCGTCCTCCAAAATGCTACTCCGTTTAGCCTCTTTTTCCTCTCCACTCCGACATTCTCTCTCACTCCCCGCATATTTGGTTGTATCTGCTACGTTCACCTACTTGGTCCGTCCATAACAAGTTGGATCTCCGAGCCAAACACATATTCGTCTGCTATTCACGTACTCAGAAAGGCTACGTCAGTTACTCTCCTGCTACCTGAAAAGTGACCGTTTCAGCTGATGTTACTTTTCAGGAGGATTAACCTTTCTTCTCCGCACCAACCCCACCTCTTCCACCACCATCCTTCCCACGACCTGTCGTTCCCGTTACCACTCCTCTACCACTGCTTCTTCCTGACCCTGCTCCCACTCTCCACAAGCCACCTCTTATCTGTGTCTACACCCGTCGCACTCCTCGCTCCGTTGCCCCAATACCGTCGGCGTCGACTTCTGACACTCTGCGCCCTGCTGATCCGACACCGACGTCTACCGCTCATCCCATGACGAACTATGTATCCTTACATCGCCTGTCCCCACCGCTTCATCACTTTGCTACTCCATTATCCTCTATTTCTGTACCTAACTCTGTGCAGGAGGCTCTCCAACATCCAGGCTGGCAGGCAACCATGGATGAAGAAATGACAGCTCTCTCGGCTAACCAGACATCGGACCTGGTCCCTCTCCCTCCAGGTCAGACTCCTGTTGGGTGTAAATGGGTCTTTGTCATCAATCATGCTCCTGATGGGACAATTGATCTTCTGAAAGCCCGACTGGTGGCTCGTGGATTTACCCAACAACACGGTCTCGATTATGAGGAAACATTCTCTCCAGTAGCCAAGCTCAACACAGTTCGTGTCCTCTCCGTGACTGTGCATCACCAATGACCCTTACATCAACTGGTTATCAAGAATGCCTTTTTAAATGGTGACCTACAAGAAACAATCTACATGCAACATCCTCCCGGGTTTGAGACCACGGGGGAGTCCCGAGTTTGTCCCCTTAAGAAGTCAATCTATGGTCTCAAACAATCCCCTTGGGCATGGTTTGACAAGTTCAGTAAGACTATTCGGGAAGTTGGCTTTACTCGGAGCTCGACAGACTTCTCTTTGTTCACTCGACATCGAACAACATTAACGGTTCTTCTGTTGGTATATGCTGATGACATCCTAATCACTGGAAATGATTCAAAGGGAATACAAGCGGTCAAACAACCCCTTAGCTCCGTCTTTCAAACAAAAGATCTGGGGAACCTTCGATACTTTCTTGGTCTTGAGATTCGTGAGACGTCCTGATGGACTTGTCCTCTCTCAACGGAAGTACTGTCTCGATCTTCTTCAGGATGCTGACTACTCTGGATGCAAGCTGATTAACACTCCTATGGATGTCAATCACAAGCTGTGTGCACATGCCTCTGATGATGATCTTCCTCTTCCAAATCCAGAATATTATCGACGACTTGTTGAAAAACTGATTTACCTAACGGTCACTAGACCAGATATATCCTTTGCTACTGTGGTTGTCAGCCGGTTTATGCATTCCCCTTGAATGTCTCATCTTCAGGCCGTCGAACGCATCCTAAGATATCTAAAAATAGCCTGTGGTCAAGAGCTGGTATACAAAACCTCGTCTTCTACTCCAACTGTGATTGCGTATTCTGATGCAGATTATGCTGGTTCTCTGGATGATCGGCGGTCTACTAATGGATTTGTACCTACTTTGAAGGTCACCTTGTTACCTGGCGTAATAAGAAACAAGCTGTGGTTGCTCGATCTTCAGCTGAAGCGGAATACCGTTCGATGACATCAGTTGTCTCTGAACTCACATGGCTTGAAAGTCTTCTCGCTGATCTAGGAGTAAAACTTCCCTCACCAGCTATCTTACTATGTGACAGTCAAGCCGCTATACACATAGCTAATAACCCGGTCTTCCACGAAAGAACGAAACACATTGAAGTGGACTGTCACTTAATCTAGGAGAAAATTCAAATGAAGAAGTTTCGACGATATGAGCGATATCTCGATAGCTTGCCGTTTCAGCGATCCATCTTGGACTTAGACAACTCTTCAATTCTTCTGAATTCTTCACTTGTAATAGGTATCTCGATGATATATGACATAACTGATTCTCCTTGAGTCCTTACGAGGATATCGTCGTGTGTATCTTGTTGACATAACGATATATGCTTTGGCAGACTTTCCTGAGTTCTCACAACGACATCGTCGCGTGTACCTTGTTGACACGACGATATCGTCGTGATCTTCTTAATGTCACGACGATTATTGACTTAGTTGTTTATTCTTGTTCTCACAACGATATCGTCGTGTGTACTTTGTTAGCACAACGATATCGTCGTGTTCTTCTTATTGTCACGACGATTCTTGACTTAGTTCTTCTGCTGTCTTCTGCGAGTGATCACAACGATATCGTCGAGTGAGTGTTATATACACGACGATATTTGCCTTAGTCAATTTTGCTTGATCTTAAAACATTATACTTAATGTTGTCTCAGCCTGCTCATATCACATCAAATGAACATCAAATACAAATTGCTTTTATCATTGACCTGATCACTTTTTCAAATCAGGAACATTACTGGACACTGTTCCCAACAACAGGTGCACGAAGGAAGCGTTGATGTTTGCGGGTGAAGGAGAAGCCTACTGCGAACACCCGTGTGGTGGAAGGAAGCCCTTGGTCTCAGTCGCTCTCTCTGGAGATGAGAGTAGTGGTTACGGGTGGAAGTAGAGGCATCCTGTGAATCTTACGAACCGCCACTCCATTTTCTTAAGGAGAGTGGGTTTCGATTACGGTTGAAGGAAATAGGCCCTTTTTCGTTAATTACAAATGTGCCACTGCACATCAAAAACATACCAATTTAGTGTGTTACGCTCTCGCGAGTTACGAAATCGCGCTGAAAATAACATCATAATCTTTCTAACTAAATGCCATTATTTAATATATCAATTCACAGTAAAGGTGCAGATAACTCGATGTTGCCGGTCAAAATCATTCATGATCGAACCCTGAAATTAAAATATGAAGATAGGTAAATTTCGGATATTATAGTTTCTCTCTATGTTTCTTTCAACATTACAGAGAGGAGCAATATGGTTTATATACTCATATATAGTAAGAGGATTTGGCTTAGTGGGACAAATGAGGATCCATCATTTCATGAAGGATTTCCCTCCAACTATTTTGAGTTCCCTCTAAATGATTTTGAACTTTTCTCATCACTTGATGTAGAGCCTAAATACCAAACACTAAGCAGGCTAAAAGAAATGAATATACAAATACAACAACACTCAATCTTTTATCCCACCATAGTGGGGTCGGCTATATGGATCATTTATCGCCATTGCACCCTATCTTTAGTCATAATCTTACTAATGCCTAAGTACACCATCTCTTTCCTTATAGTTTCATTCCAAGTCTTTTTTGGTCTACCCCTCCCCCGTTTAACATGCCTAGTAGCTTAACATCACAACGCTTAACAGGTGCCTCTAATGGTCTCCTTTATACGTGTCCGAACAATCTTAATCGAGCTTCTCACATCTTCTCTACAATTGGTGCCACTCTTGTCTTATCCCTAATACATTCATTCCTAATTTTATCCGCTCTCATTTATCCACACATCCACCTAAGTATTCTCATCTCCGCAACTCCCCTTTTTTGCTCATGTATATAATTCACTGCCAAAAGTCAGAACCGCAGAGCATCGTTGGTCTAATTGTAGTACGGTAAAACTTGCCTTTAAATTTGAGTAGTACTTTACTTAAAAGAAATGAATATAAATGAATAAAATTTCCAACAGAATTACCACCACATGCTGGCATGGGGACACTGTGCTCTCCCTCTAGTCTTATAAAATAATATTATTAGTTTAAGTTTATTTTGGAAAGTAAGCTACAATTTGGTTTTGAAGGTAAGCTGATTAAACTTGTAGAAGGCATCTCTAAACTTTACTTTTCTCTATGGAGATGCAGAAAATGAATCTGTGAGAACAAATTTTTTGTCTGCTTGGCTTTTCTTAGCAATTTTATCTTCAATACTTGTATCAGGTTACCTGTTTTGCCGAAGCAGGGGGCCAGCATGTAGCTGAAATGGCTAGAGCTGTCAAATTACTTGGCTTACGTGCCTGTTTGACACAATCGACAATGGACTCGGGGAAAGGTCTTCCAGCAAATTGGAGTTCACTGTCTACTGATCACTGTATTCAGGTCAAGCTTAAAATTCTGAATTTTTGTATTGCTTTTACTTGGAGGCTATATTAATCTGATGTCTATGAACATTGAGTTTTTTTCCATTCCATATTCCATCATTACATCTTCAACACTTTATCCCTACTCTTTGGGCTGGTTACTATTTGGGGCCGGCTTTTTGAATACTCATTTCTCAGTTTGTTAGTTTCAATTATTGTTTGAAGTCTTAAATCATTAACCACTAGTCATCTTGAACAATTTTCATTCATGTACGAGCCTAAACCACCTAAATCAATTTTCATTCATGTACTTAATATAAATTTTGTCTTTCCATTCATCTAATATCATTGTTTTTGATTGGATGCTATTATGGGCCTTTCCGTAGTGCGTTAATATCTCGTTGGTCATGGTGGTGGTGATGGAGATACAAGGGAGCCGAGCTCAACCTACGAAAAATACGAGGAGAAGGAAGAAAGGGTGCAATGCTTAACCCTAACCTTATAAGGGGGTGAGGAAGAAAGAACTAGAGAGAGAAAGAGTATTGATCTTTCACAAACTCTTGCATGCCTCCATTCTTGATCCCAATGGTCTATAAATAGCATTACATAGTGACATGAGTGTAAATAACCCCAACATGAAGAGAAAAACTCAAAACAATAAAAGACACTAAGGACTCGTACGACTCGTAACATAGACTTGATTAATACAAGACGCCTATAGACACATGAAGATGCTAAATAATGACATTAATTAAATATTCACAATAATTGATAATAGATAATTGGTCGTGTGGGACCAACATATGTATAGCCCCTAACATGATATTAGAGCATGCTAAAACAACGACCCACTCCTATGTTCCATAATAAAAAGGAAGTCCACGTGTTAAAGGTCAAAACCCCTTAAGGTGGCGCATTAAGAATATAGTTACCCATTGGAAAACACATGTGGTCTTATACACTTAATATTGATTTTGGGCCTCTCCATCTACAGCCAAATGATTTTGGGTTGGATGCATATATTCTAACAACTATTATGGTATGGATTGTGGCATCAATATAGTATTTTTCTTATATTTTAATAGGATTTCTTTAATTGCTCTTAAAAATGTGTTAGGCGTGTTAGGGTTATGTTCAAAGAGATGAAAGCATGGACATGAAGGAAGGAAAATCACAATGCATTAGATGGCCAAATATAGTCACATTATTGAGAGTCCATGCTCTTGTACACACAGCTCGATTCCAATTCCCAAGTGCTCAAAAATACCCTAAATACCCACAATGTCCCTTAAATATGTGATACGACACAACACGCTATTATTAGTAAAATACCCAGGATGACCCTTCAGCTCAAACTAGTCCGATGTCTTTTCTGAGCTAGTTGTGTGACTCGTAGTCGTGAAAGTACACTCATTCGAAAAATGACCTTACTCCGAAGGTTGATGGAGAATGAACAAGCTAATACTGCTTTATTCAAGAGCTACGTGGACAACAGAACCATCATCCCACGCCAGTGAATCAAAATCGGCCATGGTAGATCTCATCGTCAGCACCGATGAGCATGCATAATTCCTTATTTGGAAATTGATATCCAAGGGAGTAGGGCTACCTATAGCAGAAACAAAAACCCTAACAACATAGTCGAGGTACTCCCGATGTGATAAGCATTGTGATTAATGGCTTGATTTTGGTGGAACCATTGCATGAAATGGTGGAGTGGGTAAAGGATTGGGTGGTGCTGTTGGGGGTTCAACTGGAGTGTGGTGGAAGTTCAAAAAGGATCTTTGTATCTGGTGTGAAAGGGATGATGTTGGGAAGGAATATAAGTAGAACAATTGAAAGAGGGGTCTGTTGTCATGGCAAATCAAGTTTCTAAGAAATGAGCTTACTACATCTCTAGAGAGATAGTAATGTGATTGTGAATGCAAAAATGTGTACGAATACGATGTTGGAGTACGTGTGTAAAATAACCAAAGTTTTGACATTGCTGGACAACTCCACATTGTCATCGATGTAGATGTCGACTGGGGCTTCCTGTTAGGTGACAAATGCTAGAAGACATTGCCGGACTGGCGCCGGTGTTATAACATATAATGAGTTCTTCCTTTAAGAGTAGCCTAAGTCATTATCACGGAGCTAACACATTCAATAGGGGGTCAACCTGACACAACATATGATCTTAATGTGTGATAGGAACTATAAGCCTTATTATAGTTGTGTTGGGAACTATGTTGTTAAAGGCGCGCTTAAGGCTCACGGCTCACGAGGCTCAAAGGTTTGCGCCTTTGGAGCATAAAAAAGGCGTGCCTGAGTGAAATTTCTACTATATAGTTTTTTCAAAATAAAGAGGAAAATAATGTAAGAACTCAATAATTTTTGCATGATGCTTGTTAAACATAATCTAGCATTGAAACTTAAATATGATGCAAGCGACCACATTGATTTTATTTTTTAAGAGGTATAAATGATAGTAATGAATGATTAATGAGTAGAATAAATGAAGAATTTGATCAAGAAGATGAACTGATATTTGATGCTGATTATTTAAAATGGATGTGGTTGTGCCTTGCCCTCGTCAGGCGCGCTTCTGCGCCTTGAGCCTTGCGCTAGGCTCCAAGACCCCTTTGCGCCTTGATGTGCCTTGAGTCTTTAATAACTAAGGTTGGGAAATACCTTAATTACTGGCCACTAAAATGCAATGCACACAAATATTTAGTACGATAAATTGCACCCGATAACGGCCATTTAGACTAAATGCATGAAAAATCACAATTGATCATAAAACAATAAAGAAAACTTGCAAGCTATGGTTTACACGTGGTGAGAGCACTCAAAATTCTCTTGCTTTGACAAATTCCAATTCTAAATTCCCAAATATGCATTAAACCTACGAAGCACAGATACGCCAAAAAGAGGCTCGTACCCGTGTACGTTTCTTCTGAATTCTTCTTCTTCTGAATTCCCTTCTTCTGAATTCTTCTTCTTCTTCTGAATTCTGAATTCTTCTTCTTCTGAATTCTGAATTCTTCTGAATTTTGAATTTTGAATTTTTCTTCTGAATTCTTCTTCTTCTGAATTCTTCTCCTGGATTCTTCTGAATTCTTCTTCTTCTTCTTAATTCTTTTTCTGAATTCTTCTTCTTCTGAATTCTTCTGAATTCTTCTTCTGAATTATCTTCTTCTTCTGAATTCTTCTTCTTCTTCTGATTCATTATTCTTCTTCTTCTTCTGATTCTTTATTCTTCTTCTTCTTCTTCTTCTGAAATCTTCTTCTTCTTCTTCTTTTTCTTCTTTTGAAATCTTCTTCTTCTTCTTCTGATATCTTCTTCTGAAACCTTCTTCTTTTTCTGAAATCTTCTTCTTTTGAAATCTTCTTCTTCTTCTGAAATCTTCTTCTTCTAAAATCTTCTTCTTCTTCTTCTGAAATCTGTAATCTTCTTCTAAAATCTGAAATCTTCTTCTGAAATCTGAAATCTTCTTCTTCTGAAATCTTTTGAAATCTTCTAAAATCATCTTCTGAAATCTTGCATTGGCATAATTTCATAAATCTAAATCTTGCAGAAAGCTTGCATTGGCAGAAATCTTGCATTGGCAGAAGTCCTGCATTGGCATAATTTCATCCCTGCTCGTAAGCTCTTCTTCTTACAAATTTATAAATCTCGCATTGAATTAACTTAGAGAAAACTTGCATTTAATTTACATATTCAGAAATTGGAATTTACACATTTATTAGTGAAATCTAGACTAAGAAATCTAGACAAATTTCTGTCCAGATTTCATTAAGAAATCTGGTTTCACTAAGATATCTGGACAAGATCCTTGATATAACAAGACCTATATATGATATGCTTAGGGTTTGTGATACATACAAACTTAACATTCAGTTAGTGTATGACATATGATATTCAATGATAGAAAACATGAAGATTGAAATATATAGACACGGAAAATTAACGGACTTGGAAGCTCATTGCCCTCTTTATCAGGCCAACTTGTCTTTAGATGATTCAAAAGTTGAAGATGCATTGATCTCCAACAATATGAAGGAAAATGAAGAAAATGAGTGATAAACATCCTTAAATTTGAAATGATTATGATTTTTTTGTTTAAGAACTTTATCTTATATTGCATTAGATATGAATTTGTACTTCAATTGATTATTTATGTTTCATGTTTTATTCTTTTGAGAAGTTATAATTACATCTGTGATATATACATATATATTTATTATATTTAATATAACATATCCCGCCGTACCGATAGTTCTGCTTTTAAATTTTGCCGTACCGCCGTACCAGATACGTATCGCACACGGTACCCATACCCATACCGGTGCTTCCTAGCCTTAAACACATACTGCTCCCTTGGGATACAACACCAACACGTATCGTGATACGTTTGTGCACCCATGCGAAGCCTTACCCCCCCTCCCCAAGTGCAAGGATTTAGAGTGTGTCTTACTTATCTGCTATTAAAGCTAAGGTTAAAAGCCCCAAAAAGGGTCCATTGTACATTTTCTATTTTTGCATTTAGTCTCACATCTCCAAGTGTGCATTTTCCCTCTTCGCTACTCTATATAAAGAGGAGAGCTCCAATGTAATATTTAGGTTCTTTGGAATAATATTTATTTATATTTCAAATTCTCACATAATATCATAGTGAAGCGTAATCACTCATTGCTCTCCTCTCCCGTGAAATGTAACATCCGGAAGCCTTAGGAGGCTCGACGCCGCTTCCCTGTTGTTTCCGGCTCACGACTGACCTCCCCTCTCTTCCGTTTTGCTACGTAACTGCCAGATATTCCCTTCTAGTGAGTTTTCCAATGAGATTCATGGTTTCTCCTGTCTCATATGCTCGATTTCAGGAATCAAGGATTTCGATTTTCCTTTTGCAGAGAACCACCGGTCCTTGTGTAGTCTCCAACTGGAAGAGGTAAAAATTATTTTTGTTCTTCCGTTTGTCATTTCAATCCTTCTTTTGTTTTCATTCACCGTTTAAAAGATGTTTCATTAGTTTCCTACCAAACCCCAGAGGGAAGAAATAATCCCCAGATTTATTCCTCACACGTATTAATTGCGTTAGGTTTCTGATTAATTTCAGGTTGCTTACCATTGGTGGTAGATCGGAGAAGCCTTGCGTAATTTCCATTTCAACCTTATGAAGTGTGCCGTTGCACCGTGTGTACGAGCGCCGCTGCGCCGTGTGTACGACCGACGCAACACCGATGTAAGAAATTTGATTCCTTTTTGGTTTGACGTATCACATAATTGAATCAATTTATTTAATTTTTCTTATGCATTATAGATAGATATGACAGAACAAAATTAGAAGTGCAAAATTTAATATATGACGCCTAATGTATAAATGATATTAGAAGATCATGACTCATTTATCTTATCACGTTAATTCGAATAATGTATGCAAAGATATAAGAAATTTCATTATGATTTAAGCATATCATCTATGTGCAAAGATATAGCTTTTTTACGTACACCTGTAAAGAAATATGAATATTAAATTAAGTATCACATAATTAAAATTGCTAAAAGTGGAAAGTTATATTATAGTTAATTCATCAGGTTAATATCATTAACACTAAGACAAGTCAATAGACATAAGGGTGATGAAATACAAACCTATGATTGTGGTCTTACACGGATGTTCTTTTAAGATTAATCATGCAGACCATTAATATGAAGACAAAAGATTAATGAAACAATTAAGAATAGTGTACTTACGTGGATGCTTCTTTTATGTTGCCCATGCCGACCACTATATGGAGATTAATAGAGGGCACGATCGAGTTTTTTCTCTTGTGATTGATAGAGACACACTATCATACTCATAGGGCATAGAAGATTGTATGAGCCTCAAATGAGGGAGTCGACACCTCATTTAATATTGTTAGATGCGAGTCCGTGTCCGTAACCGAGACACACCAGGGCACCTATTATCGCCATTAGGGACTCAAAGTTCTAGAATGTGCATAAGAATTTATACCACTAAGAATAAAAAGAAATAGTATATAAATTATTTCAACTTTAAATACAAAGTCGGGACCTAGAATCCCTACATTAGTGATTCTGAATTTAGAGAAAATTTGGTATAAGACTAAATCATAGAAAAGACATTTATGTTCGAAATATACTTTTATAGAAAAACATGCATAAAACTAAATGTACTTTTATAGAAAAGCATGCATAAAACTAAATGGACTTTTATTTAGTATAAAACATTATTTCAAAGCATGCACACATATTTTATTTAAGTTGTTTTAGTGGCTCTAAGGGAAAGAGCTTTTCTAACTCACCAGTTGGCCTGACCCTGTCTTCAGACATTTCTTTTCAGAGATCACAGTCATGAGATTCGCCTAGGATAAGTTTATGAGGATTTCTACTTTTTAGTTTGTTTTACCTTTCAATTTGATGTATCAACTATATATGAACTCAAATGTATCCGACTCATTTTATGTTTTAGTATTTTAGACTCTTTGCACTTTTTATTTCTAATTGGCTCTGTGAATCATAATTTGAGGTATTTCTGTAACCTTAACTCTAGTAATTAAATTTTCCGCTTGGTACTCTAGATATTTCTTGCTATGTACCATTTTATTACTGTTTCTTAGTTTGCTTCTTTTCACAAGTGCTGGCCGGATGTTTGAATTGATGTTAAACTAGGTAGTGATGCAGTGGTAGACCAATGGAGATAGACACGCTCAACACAAACCTAGGCGTGATGAATCGTGATGAATGCAAGAGACGGTCCGCGTAAAAATGTGCAACAATAATTTATTATTATAAATAAAACAAGCAGAGACACGAGCTATCGCAAATTTTAATTAAAGAGAGCGAGCACTAATTCACAAGCGAGCAAGTTGCAATTATTTAAGCGCGTGCGGAATAAGCCCTGCAAATCACACAGGGTATATTACTACTAACAAAGCGAGATAAACATTCACTACAAGGTAAAGGCGTCAAATGTTCAACAATAGAAAATAGAACTCCAAGTACAACTTACGCGTGCAGGCGGTGATAAATGAGGGCTGATTGCGGGCTTCCAAGGTTGTTGCCGGGAGGAGTCGCCGGGGAAAAGAGAGGGGCTGCGGACAGGAACTGGATGGCTTTACGGATGGTCCCGGTGGCTAGTAGGGCTCACAGAAAGGGGGTCTTGGGGCTGGTGATAGTGGAACAACAAGGGGAGTGGCTGTATGTTGAGTAGGAGGTAAGATAGGGGTCAGCTACAACAGGAGAGACATGGAGGAGGGTCAGATCTGAGGGATTTGGCTCCGAAACGGTTCAGGCGGAATGGGAGGGAGGGGTATGGGGCAGCAGTTAGTCAGTGAGCTACAGAAAAGGGGCGGGAGTTGGGTTATCGGTGCAGGGGAGAGGCTCACGGACTGAATCAGAGGGAAGACGGGGTTCCCACGGAAGTGGGGGTTGTCTTGGACGGTGGAGGCGCTGGACGGGAAGGAGAAAAGGGGCGGGCGGGGGCTTACCGAGACTGGACGGGGAGGAGGCAATGAGGTTCCCTTGGAGTGACACCAAGAGGGGGGGGGGGGGATTCCTTTGCGTCGCACAAGGGAAGTCGTGGATTGCCTGGCTTCACACCAAACGGGAGACCGACGGTTGCCAAAAGCAAATAAACCTTCGATGCCCCTCTCAGCCCCAATTCTGCCTATTTATTATAAAACCTACCTAGGTCATCCCGAAACGGACGACTCATAACGTCCGGACCGATCGGGCGCCAAATCAAACTTAAAATACGTAAGTGAATATAGTAAATCGACTCGTAACGACGATCCAGACGCAACCGTGGGCTCGGATCGGCTGTCCGAGCGAGGGTTCACGGCCTCCTGTGGGAATAAACGTGCACGCTATCAACTCTCCCCGACTTGAAAGCACTCATCTCCGATGAGTGAAGATGATCATACTTTCGACGAAGCTGCGGGGCGAGTCTCTCGAGCTCCTCTGAAGAAATCCATGTAGCATTGTATAACGGGCGACTGTTCCAACGAACAAGATAACGGACAATAGATCGTCCGCTAACGGTGTAGAAATCGTGGCTCATGATCTGAAATATGTCGCCGGTATGAGTCAGTGTCTCTGACCGTAATGTATCTCCGTCTGACTGCTGGCTTGGCGGGACCGTCGCTGGTGCCGGGTGAACGTCCTTGAGTGACTCCTCAGGCGGGGATGGGGTGGGACTCGTAGGGGCCGCAGGTGACAAAGGCTCAGGAGTGTGCGTGGAGAAAGGGTCCACATACACACGCTCCTCGTAGTAAGAAGTCAAATCTTCTACGTTGAATACTCGGCTGATGCCCATACCATGAGGGATGTCAATCTCATATGCATTCGTACCGATCCGCCGCACAACTGTATAAGGGCCCATTCGGCGAGCGCTTATCTTCTTTGTAGGCCCTTGCGGGAGCCTCTCTGGTCGAATATGAATCAACACCTGCTCTCCCGCCTCATAGATTTGCTCACGCCGCAATTTTCTTACGAGCCAACTCATGAAATGCATGCGCATGCTGAATGAAGGACTATGCCGACTCACTGGGTCGGGACTCAAGTGGAATATCGATCAGGTCAATAGGTTTCATAGGTTCATAACCTAACATGATGTGGAATGGACTCAAACCTGTGGATCTATTGACCGAACTATTATATGCAAACTCAGCTATGGGCAACGCGGAATCCCAAGTGGATGGGCTATCCCCAACTAGGCAGCGCAGGAGGATCCCTAAAATACGGTTGATAACCTCAGTTTGTCCATCCGACTGTGGGTGATAGGCGAATGAGAACTTCAACGTTGTACCCGTCTTCTTCCATAACATCTTCCAAAAGTAGCTCATGAATCGAATGTCGCGATCCGAGACGATGGACGTGTGCAATCCGTGGTACATAAAACCTCCCTAAAGAATGGACCGCCACATGAGAGGCGTCAGCGGTCTTTCAACACGGAATAAAATGGGCCATTTTAGAAAAATGGTCCACCACAACAAAGATCGAGTCGAGCTTCCTCAATGTGCGAGGAAGACCGAGTACAAAGTCCATGCTAATGTTAGTCCATGGTCGCAGAGGGACAGGTAATGAAGTGTACAATCTAGTGGGCTGGCGAGATTCCTTCGCAGTCTGACAAACTCAACAGTGTCGTACGACCCTAGTAACGTCCTTCTTCAGGCTAGGCCAGAAGAAGTGATCCTCGACTAACGATATCGTCTTATCTCGCCCGAAGTGCCCTGTTGCTCCGTCTGCGTGTAGTTCCCAGACGAGAAACTCTCGAAGGGACTTCTGAGGGACGCAGAGGCGCGAGCCCATAAATAAGTACCTGTCAGTGATCGTGTAGCCCTCTCGATGGTCAGGTGGGTCCCGCGATAACGCGGCGTGTACCTCGCCAAAATCGAGGCACTCAGGATAGTCAAAAGCTAGTTGCTCAAAGCCCACTACTCTAGCGCGCAAGGTGTGAAGGAAACTGACGTGGCGACTCAAAGCGTCAACCGGCTTGTTCTCAACACCCGCTCGGTGCTTGAGAACATAATAGAACTCCTGCATATACTCCACCCATTTGGCATGACCGTGACCCAATTTCTTCTGCGAGTCCAGGTTTCACAGGCCCTGGTGGTCAGAATACATAACAAACTCCTTGTGTAGGAGATAATGACGCCAAAGGCGTTGGGCCTATACTATGACATAGAACTCCCGGTCGTAGTTGGAGTACTTTTGTCGGGTATCATTCAATTTCTCACTGAAGTAAGCAACTGGATGACCTTCCTGACTAAGCACTCCCCCAATGTCAACGCCAGATGCGTCGTAGGCCACCTCAAAGGGCTTGGAAAATTCCGGTAAACGTAGAACAGGGGCGGATGACAGTCTCTCCTTGATCTCCTCGAAGGCCCGCGTGGAGGCCTTCGTCCACACAAAATCTCCCTTGCGGAGGCAGCTCGTAAGTGGGGCCATAATGGAACTAAATCCTCGAACAAACCTCCTATAGAAGGTGGTCAATCCATGAAAACTCCGGGCCTCGTGGATATTCAACGGGACAGGCCAATCACGAATAGATTTGACCTTGTCCGGGTCGACTTATATACCAGATGCGGAAATGATATATCTCAGGAAGTGTACCGATGCAGACAGAAATGGACACTTTTGTTGGGAAAAACTCCTTAGATTTAACTTAACAAATTATATAAAGTGATTTTATCTCTTAGGTTGAATTACTCATTGTATAGTGAGGGTAATATGAACATTAGATGTCTTGGGATATCTCACTCAACTTAGGGTGACAAGACCAAATCAAGACAAGCAGAATTTGGGTTAAGTTAACAATTGCGTCGAATAGAAATCGACGCAACATCGATTTCATGTCGACGCAACTTAGACTAGAAGTCCAAACAACTCAACTTTCTGTCGAAGTAGATCAAGTCGACGCTACGTCAAAAGAATGTCGACGTAGAGGAAATGGACATATCGAAGTATCACTAGAAGTCGACGCAGCTTTGACTTCAACTCAACGCAGAAGAAAGAATCTGTCGAAGCCATCTGAAGTCGACGCAACATCGACTACAATTCGACGCAGATAGAGTCAAGCCCTCAACTCGACGGTTACTTCGATAAGGTATCGACGCAACGTCGACAAGCAGACTTCAATCAGAGCAAGAATGAATTCGAAGCTGCTTTTACAAGAACTCGGAGGTGCGTCGCTAAGAGAGAAAGAGAAATCGATGCAACGTCGAATACAGTCTGAAAAGGAATCCTTTTCAGCTGTCATTTTGAAACTCTCTCTCAAAGCCCACAATACTGAAGACCGTTCTACAACGACTCATTTATTGCCTAGAATAGAAAGAAGTAATAAAGAAGACAACAAGAGCTTTCTTGGAAAAGATCAAAGCAGTTGGCAAACGGGTCGAGAACAAACGAGAAAAGGAAGAGAAATTGTCCAGGTCAATACCTTTTCAGCACACTCTAAAAGAGGAGACAAATTCAAATTAAAGAATGCACAATAAATAAGAAGATTAGAGAATAGAAACCAGAGCATTCAACACACACATTCAAATTCTGTCGATTAGGGTTCTCCTTCTTCTTCCTCCTCCTGAACCCTAGAAGACAGTGAAGAAAAAATGCTGCTCTCTCTCAGCACAGTAAAAATAGAAGGCTGCTCTTCATCAAAGATTATACAACAGCCAGATTTGAATAGAAGAAACTGACAGGATCTGAAGCTCACAACCCCTGCAAATCATCTATATCAAAAGCAGGGGTTCATCTTTATCAGATCCAGAAAAGAGAAAATTGAAGCAGAAGGCTTCATCATAATTCTGATAGCAGAATTCATTTCTCTACTTCTTCCTCCTTTCCTTCACTTTTCTCAACTGTAAAAGAGTTTTAAGAATCTCTCTTGCAAAGGATTCAGTGGTTCAAGATATTTTTATCAAAAGATCTGGTTGGTTCAAGATCTTCTTATCAAACGATCTGGTTGGTTCATGATCTCCTTATCAAAAGATCAGTGGTTCTAAGATTCTCCTTATCAAAAGACTCAGACACGGGTGGTGCATTCCTACTAGGTGGTAGAAGAGAGCACTACCCACATTTTGGGGAATCTTTATAAAATCTTTTGTGTTTGTGTTGTGCTTTTCTGTGCTGTTCTAATTTTGTTTCTTAGCATTTTTATTTCCTGCAATAATTATTCTGCCCGTGTGTTGTTTGTGAGCATAATTCCTTAGTGTGTTTTATTGTCTACATAGTCAGGATAGAAATATTTTAAATCTCTATTCACCCCTCTCTAGAGGATTCTCAGAGGCACACAGTGCACTTTCAGTTGGTATCAGAGGGAGGTTGATCATTAAAAGGCTAACATCTTAATAAAAAAGATCTCCTACTCTTATTTCTTTACTATAAAAATTTTATAAAGAAAATGAGTTTTAAGGATTATGCCTCAATAAGACCTCCAACGTGTAACTTGAATAAGTTCACACTTTGGAAGGCTAGAATAAAATTATATATGAATTCTATTGATGAAGTCATATTTGATGTCATTATTTCAGGTCCACCAACTCCATACAAGAAAGATGTCAGTGGGACTTCAACTCAGGAACTTGTGCCCAGGGCAGAGTGGACTGAAACAGAGAAAAAGCAGAAGGTATGTGATGCCAAAGCTATGAATTTTCTGGTCTCCACAATGTCAGATGACATCTTCCAAAAAGTTGCTGACTGTCAATCAACCAAAGAAATCTGGGAATCTCTTTCCAGAATGGTAGAAGGAAGTTCTGATGAAAGAAAAGACAGGAAGTCCCTTCTCATATCCCAGTATGAGAACTTTTAGAAAAAAGCTGAAGAGACAGTTGCAGATATGTATGACAGATTCAGCATTATCATTAATGAGCTCAGAGGCTTGGACAAGGAGATATCCTTGACTGAAATTAATGATAAAATCCTCATGTGCTTCCCAAGATTCAAAGATCTGGGCCATTAGAGAATCTAGATGCCATAGAGAAATTTCTACTGAAGCTTTGCTAGGAAAGCTTAAGTCATATGAGATGCTTCTGAAGAACAGAGCTGAATCAGAGGAAAATAGAGACAACCCCAACTCCTATCCAAAGGAATCTTGCTCTGAAAGCTACTGAAGGAGAGCCCTCTACTCCTGAAGCTGAGATGTTCAGTCTCCTAGCAAGGAGATTCAGAAAGTGGGTCAAGACTGAAGACTCAAGGAGAAGAGAAATGAGCTCAAAGCCCAGATATGATAAGACTCCAAGGAAGGAGATTATCTGCTTCACCTGCAACAAACCAGGGCACATATCCCCTGACTGTCCACAAGAGCAAAGGGACAAGAGCAGCAACAAGGATGAGAAGAAGAAGAAGAAGAAGTCTTTCAAGGGGAAGGAGAAGAAGAAAACCAAGAGTTTCATTGCTGAAACCTGGAGTGACTCTGAAGCAGAGTTAAACTCCTCATCATCTGAAAGTGATGATGAAGCAGAAGCAGAAGCAACCTGCATGATGGCACTGGGGATGTCATAAGATGATGAAGAAGAACAGGTATCACTGTTTGATGATTTTGATTTTACTTATGATGATTTTAAAACATGCTTTAAAGAATTCTATAATGATTTTATTAAAATTCAAAAAGAATTAGAAGCAAGTAGAGAAGAATTAGAAAACCTTAAGAAAGATGATCTATATATGAGAAATCAAGACCTAGTAGAAGAAATGGATAATAAAGAATTAGAATTAATTGAAACCAGAAAAGAAAATCTAAAGTTAAAGGAAGAGCTAACAAAGACAAAAGTCTTTGAGGACTCACTCAATGGGAGGAGTCAAAAACTCAGAGTTATCACAGAAAATCTCTCCATGAGATTCAATCACCTAGGGCTAGGAGCAGAGCCATCCACTAACACAGAAATCCCTAGGAAACCTGCTTGGAAAAATCCAGTTAGCTTCATTAGACCTAGTGACTATGAATCATGTGAGGATAGTGCAAGAACTAAGGGTCAGGAAGCTAATAAACCAAAGAAAACAAACAGGGGTAATAAAACAAATCTCAACATAGAAAAGAAATCTTAAGAGAAGAGTAATGTAGAGAAATTAAACAACCAAAAGGCTAAAGCCAAACGTAGGATAATAAAACACTCTACTGACCTTCTGTATTTAGATACCTTCTATACCCACTTTAAGTATCAAAATAATAGGCTTGGAAAACTCATTCCTTATCATCCAAAAGGATATCATGAAAGACCTTTCTATTCTTTTATTGAACCCCACAATTGTAAAAGCAAAGGGCCCAAGGTAACCTGGGTCCCTTCTAATGTTTGAATTACTTGTGGAGGATTAGGTAGGGTCCCACTCAGGAGAAAATGGAGTGGGAAGAAAGATGTAGGTCTTGAATAAGGAACAAAATTCATCCAAGGGAGTGATTTCTGCCTTGAATCTTCCTTACAGTTCATAGATTTAATATCATAAACTTATTTTCAATAAACAAAATGGCTGGGAAAAACAACAAGGATTTTCTAAAGAAAATAGATCTGTTTATTCAGAGGTGCGTCGAATAGAAGTCGACGTACCATCGACTTCTACTCGACGTTAGCGTCAAGAAGCACTCAGAGTGGATAATTCGAATAGAATTCGACGCAGCGTCAAGTTCATATCGACACATACGTCGACTTATCGATTGCTGGTCAAGGTCGAGGTTGTGTCGATTTGAAATCGACGGAGCGTCAACAGGTCTCCGTCGACTTAATAACAACTGAACAATCTCGAAGCAGCGTCGAATATGAATCGATGTAACGCCGATATAACAGCGCGCGCAGAGTTGCTTCTAGAAGCAGTCTCAACATATTTTTGCGCGCCAAATATTAATTCATATCGACGCGGCTTCGACTTAAACCCTAAGTTGCGACGAATCAACTTCTTTTAAGCAACTTCAGCGTCGAATCATTTACGCTTTCGAATTTTTCTCTCCTTGCTCTCTCCTCCTCCAACTCCCTCGTGTTCTCGTCCTCTCTTTCCCTCTCTCGTTTTCTTTGTTCTTTGCAGGTACACAATCACAAAAATAATGGCCCCTCCCAAGGTGAATTCTGGATTTGACGTAGATGTGGATTCGTTCAATGTTGCTGCCGAAAGTTTCAAGGCTATTCTAGGCCTTTTTCAATCTGCTGGTTTAACAAAGCTTATCTTTACCAGGTGTAAGATTCTAGATGTAGAACTTACAGAATTCAAGGATAGTGTTTCTGTAGCAGATGATGGGTCCCTTCAAGGGACAATTTCTGGACAAGATGTCAGCGTATCTGAGGAAATTCTCTCCAAAACATTTGATCTACCCACTGGGACTGACTCAGATGAATTGTCAAGAGAAGAGACAAAGAATCTTTTGGAGATAATGCAGTTCAGAAAGGAGAAGCCGATTAATCTCAAGAAGATTGATCTGGCAGAAGAATACAAATTCCTAGCTGACATAGTAGGAAAGGTGTTGCTGTGCAAGATATCTGCACATGATGTTATACCCAAGCAGCAGCTGCAGATCATGGGCATTCTGGTACTACAGAAGAAGGTAAATTGGGGGAAATGCCTCATAAAGATAATCGGGCACAAATATGCCCACAAAGAGAATGCTTACATGAGGATCATGAGCCAAGTGCTCTTCCACCACTATCCTAGTGTGCAAATCCAAGGGAGTGCCCATTCCTCCTAGAAAAAGGCTGAATATAGGTATCTTCTGTAAATGAACCAGGCAGATCCTCAAGCCTGGTTAAGCTCCAACTTCACCTCCTCCCTCTCTAAGGGATAATATTCCTCCACCCTCTCCAACTCCACAGGACACAGTCCCAGATCTCCCTCAGGATGCTACTCCAGCACAACCATCTCCTCAGTAACAACAACAACAACAAAACTCTCAATCCATCCCAACTACTTCAGTCCCAGAGCCAACACCTCACATTCCTCAACAACAACCATCCACTATTACCCCAGACTCTCAGGTTGCTCCACCACCACCACCACCACCACCATCAATTCATATCTCCCCTGAAACCTACCATGCACTCTCTCCCATCCTAGAAGATTTCCCACCATCACCTCCTCCATCCACCACACCTATCCCACCAATTGACCTTGAGCAGGTCATCTCTAAAGCAGTTGGCTTGGCCTCCACTACTTTTGCTGATCTATTAGCCACTCAAGCCAGAAAATTTGATAGAAAATACTCCCAAATGGAGGTTGAACTGCTAGACTCTAAAAGATCCCTCCAGGGCCTCAAGGACTTCATGTCTTCCTCCCTAGTTACAAAGGAATTCTTAACCTTTCTTGCCAGCAAGGTTAAGAAGGGGGAGAATATTATGGAGGAAGAAAGGCCTATCCTAGAGGTGAGTGACCATGATATGGGGAAAGATGATGAAGTCCCTGAGAAAGTGACCATCTTCCAAGGTCCAAAGGTCCAGGGGGAGCCAACTTCAGAGTATTAAGAAGAGCAAGAAAAAGAAAAAGAGTCAGAGAATCAGGTGGAAATTGCTGCAGATAACCAGAGGGAGCTCCCATCTAATCAAGGGGAGCCTCAGGATGAAAATCTGCTGGATGAGGTGGCAAAGATTGCCAAGGAAGCTGTTGATATTGCTGAGCTAAATGCTCAAATTCAGGGGGAGCTTCCCAAAGACAATGTTGCTGAAGAAGCAGTAATGTCCTCTGAAGATGACGAGACTCTGCAGATTGCTCCAAGGAAGGTTATTCCAAAAGTCTTCTCAAGAAAAAGAAAAACTCCTGAGAAGGAGAAATGGAGCTCAGGTATTCTGTAATCATTATACTTCCTGAAAACAAACAGCTGTGGAGACAATATAATTTCTTGACAAATGAATGAAATAGCTTGTGATTTCAGTCTGTCATATTCTATTGTCTATATTGTCTTGAATGTATTTTCTGTTTACATAAAAGGAATGAGTAAAATCACTTTAATCAATCTGTAAAATTTGTTAAGATAAATAAAGGGAGATTGTTGGGAAAAACTCTTTAGATTTAACTTAACAAATTATCTAAAGTAATTTTATCTCTTAGGTTGAATTACCCATTGTATAGTGAGGGTAATATGGTAATTAAATGTCTTAGGATATCTCACTCAACTTAGGGTGACAAGACCAGATCAAGACAAGCAGAATTTGGGTAAGTTAACAATTGCGTTGAATAGAAATCGACGCAACATCGATTTCATATCGACGCAACTTAGACTAGAAGTCCAAACAACTCAACTTTCTGTCGAAGTAGATCAAGTCGACGCTACGTCGAAAGGATGTCGACGTAGAGAAAATGGACATATCGAAGTATCACTAGAAGTCGACGCAGCTTTGACTTCAACTCAACGCAGAAGAAAGAATCTGTCGAAGCATCTGAAGTCGACGCAACATCGACTACAATTCGACGCAGATGATGATGTTCAGAGTCAAGCCCTCAACTCGACGGTTACGTCGATAAGGTATCGACGCAACGTCGACAAGCAGACTTCAATCTGAGCAAGAATGAATTCGAAGCTGCTTTTACAAGAACTCGGAGGTGCGTCGATAAGTGAGAAAGAGAAATCGACGCAACGTCGAATACAGTCTGAAAAAGAAACCTTTTCAGCTGTCATTTTGGAACTCTCTCTCAAGGCCCACAATACTGAAGACCGTTTTACAACGGCTCATTTATTGCCTAGAATAGAAAGAAGCAATAAAGAAGACAACAAGAGCTTTCTTTGAAAGGATCAAGACAGTTGGCAGACGGGTCGAGAACAAATGAGGAAAGGAAGAGAAATTGTCCAGGCCAATACCTTTTCAGCACACTCTAAAAGAGGAAACAAATTCAAATTAAAGAATGGACAATAAATAAGAAGATTAGAGAGAAGAAACCAGAGCATCCAACACACACATTCAAATTCTGTCGATTAGGGTTCTCCTTCTTCTTCCTCCTGAACCCTAGAAGACAGTGAAGAAAAAAAATACTTCTCTCTCTCAGCACAGTAAAAATAGAAGGCTGCTTTTCATCAAAGATTATACAACAGCCAGATTTGAATAGAAGAAACTGACAGGATCTGAAGCTCATAACCCCTGCAAATCATATATATCAAAAGCAGGGGTTCATCTTTATCAGATCCAGAAAAGAGAAAATTGAAGCAGAAGGCTTATTATAATTCTGATAGCAGAATTCATTTCTCTACTTCTTCCTCCCTTCCTTCACTTTTCTCAATTGTAAAAGAGTTTTAAGAATCCCTCTTCCAAATGATTCAATGGTTCAAGATCTCTTTATCAAAAGATCTGGTTGGTTCAAGATCTCCTTATCAAAAGATCTGGTTGGTTTATGATCTTCTTATAAAAAGATCAGTGGTTCTAAGAGTCTTCTTATCAAAAGACTCAGACACAGGTGATCATTACTACCAGGTGGTAGAAGAGAGGACTGCCCACATTTTGGGGAACCTCTATAAAATCTTTTGTGTTTGTGTTTGTGTATTGCTTTTCTGTGCTGTCCCAATTTTCTTTCTTAGCATTTTTATTTCCTGCAATAATTATTCTTCCTGTGTGTTATTTGTGAGCATAATTCCTTAGTGTGTTTTATTGTCTACACAGTTAGAATAGAAATATTTTAAATCTCTATTCACCCCCCTCTAGAGGATTCACAGAGGCACACTGTGCACTTTCAACTTCTTCAGATTGATATATAGATGCTCTTTCCGCAGAAGATCAAATACGAGGCGGATGTAATGTTAGTGATCGGTGCGGCCCTGACTGTAAATCAATATATCATCAAAATATACTACCAGGAACTTGCCCATGTAGGGCCGCAAGACCTGTGTCAACACCCTCATGAATGTACTGGGCGCGTTCGATAACTCGAATGGCATGACAAACCACTAATACAAGCCGTTCTTCGTTTTGAAGGCCGTCTTCCACTCATCCCCTTCCCTAACTCTGATCTGGTGGTACCCACTGCGGAGATCAATCTTCGAGAAAATATGGGCACCAACCATCTAATCCAAAAGATCATCGAGGCGGGGAATGGGTAAACGATACTTCACCGTGATTTTATTGATGACATGACTGTCGATACACATGCGCCAGCTTCCGTCCTTCTTTGGGGTAAGAAGGGCCGGTATAACACATGGACTCAAGCTCTCCCGAATGAACTTCTTCAGAAGGAATTCATCATCTTGCCGCTTCAGTTCAGCATGCTCCGTAGGATTCAGACGATAGTGTGGCAGATTGGGCAAAGATGCCCTGAGAATCAGATCAATAGCGTGCTGGATGTCTCTCAAGGGAGGGAGCTCATCAGGGAGCTCCTCATGCATAATGTCTCTGTAAGCATTCAACAACCGACAAACATCTGGGTCAGTGATCTCGGTCTCGCTAGGGGCCTCAGGTGACATAGTGTCTGCCACCACAAACATAACCCCGACCTCCAAACTCTCTCTCAGAAAATCACCCTTCCTCAAAACGTGGAGAGGTCTAGATGATCCCGCGCTAACAGATGATTCAACCTTTCCCTTGGGAGGATCCCTGGGCTTGGTTGGGGCAAGGGCAATCTTTCGACCTTTGTCGAAGAAGACACATGTGTTGGACCAACCATAATACGTGGCATCGCGATCGTATAACCAGGGTCGTCCGAGTAACACATGTGCGACGTCCATAGGAATGACGTCACACCAGACTTGATCCTCAGTGGACGCTAGGCTAATGGGCACTAAACACCACTGCGTCACCTGGATGGTGGATTTATCCACCCAAATGACACGGTAAGGGTGTGGATGTGGCTCAGCGGTGAGCTGCATCCTCTCCAACCCTTTCTTGGCGATGATAGTTACACAACTACCACTATCGATGGCCAGCTTGCAGGGGCCTCCTGCGCTCGGGAAATACGTGAAGAAAATTGTGGTGCGTCGACAATCCTCCTTGGCTCGTGGGGTGTGTAAAAGACGTCGGAGGACTCCTAACTCTAGCGACCGCTCAACGTCGCTCTCCCATCCTTCCTCCACCACAGCTGTGATTTCCTCGACGGCGGCATCCTCAGTGCTGGGCTCGCCGGACTCAGTAAATTTCTAGTCGGGCACTGCGCGACAAAGTGCCCTCTGCCCGAACACCTATAACATTGGACGCCCTCAGGTTTGGGGCCTCCAGGAACAATCACTTTCCCCGTCCCATCGAAGGGGGGTGCGAGGGGGGACAGTGGCTGTGGTAGGAGGGGGTCTCCTGGCCGGGGTGGCCTCAGGCCGCGAAGTGAACTGTCTAGGGGCAGATGTGCGCAGGTACTGTTCATACTCAAGAGCGAGCTGAAAGACCTGCTCAACCGTCTCAATCCTATGGGGAATCAGTTCCCTACGGATGTCTGCTCTAAGCCCTGTCCGGAAACGGGAAACAGTAGCGATGGGCTCCTCGTAAATATCGATGCGGACCACTAGCTCGTCAAAGTGAGACATGTACTCGGCAACAGAAAGGGTCCCCTGTCGCAAGGCATTCAGTTGATCTATGAGCTGATCGTGATATGAGGCGGGGAGGTATTTATCTCTTAAGCGCTCCATCTCGTCCCATCGGGTGATGGGGTAGTACCCCTCACGCTCGAGGGCCCTCTCTACGCTCGACCAATAAATCTTTGCCTGCCCTACTAATTTCATTTTGGCGAAGCGCACACATCTCTCATCACTCATCTCAAACCAGTCAAAATAATGATCCATATCCATGAGCCAATCACTAAATGCCTTCGGGTTCAGGTGACCATCGAAGGAAGGCGCGTCGATGCGGATGCGTCGGGTGATGTCATCCTCCTCAGGGGTCATCCCTCGACGTGGCACGCGATAGTCGTCATACTAGCCATCATCATCATAGTCGTATCGTGCGGGAGGGGCTCGACCTCTACGGCCAGGTGGAGGTGGTGGTCAGGGTTCCTCTCCGGATCTTGGTGATACTTGTATCCACGGTATTGATTTCCTCTCGCAGGAGGGGGTCTCTGCAGGGAATGTCCCTACCACGTCTCGCTGGGAGAGGTGTGGCGTCTCGGGGATCCTCGAGTGGCTCGTCAGCAGGGGGTGGAGCCTCTCGACCTATTGGGGTTTTCAACTGATCGACCCGTGTACTCACCCTAGCAATGTCGCCCCTAAGGGTCTCAAACTGGGATCCCATTTGATCGAATCGATGGAGTACGAGTTTTTGAAATTCCGCGGATGTCATGTCTGATTGGGTACTAACAATCCTATCGTCGTTGGCATTACGATGCGACATAGCTCGACGAAACTCTCTACCACTACGCAACATGCAAGGGGCCCGAACCTGGCTCTGATACCAATTTGATGCAGTGGTAGACCAATGGAGATAGACACGTTAAACACAAACCTAGGCGTGATGAATCGTGATGAATGCAAGAGACGGTCCGTGTAAAAATGAGCAACAATAATTTATTATTATAAATAAAACAAGCAGAGACACGAGCTATCACAAATTTTAATTAAAGAGAGCGAACACTAATTCTCAAACGAGCAAGTTGCAATTATTTAAGCGCATGCGGAATAAGCCCCGCAAATCACACGGGGTACAATACTAATAACAAATCGAGATAAACATTCACTACAAGGTAAAGGTGCCAAATGTTCAACAATAGAAAATAGAACTCCAAGTACAACTTACGCGTGCATGCGGTGATAAATGGGGGCTGATTGCGGGCTTCCAAGGTTGTTGCTGGGAGAAGGATACACCTGGGAAAAGAGAGAGGGGCTGCGGACAGGAACTGGGTGGCTTTACGGATGGTCCGGGTGGCTGGTAGGGCTCACGGAAAGGGGGTCTTGGGGCTGGTGATAGTGGAACAACAAGGGGAGTGGGTGTAGGTTGAGTAGGAGGTAAGATAGGGGTCGGCTACAACAGGGGAGACATGGAGGAGGGTCGGATCTGAGGGATTTGGCTCCGGATCGGTTCAGGCAGAGTGGGAGGGAGGGGTATGGGGCAGCGGTTAGTCAGTGGGCTACAGAAAAGGGGCGGGAGTTGGGTTATCGGCGCAGGGGAGAGGCTCACAGACTGAATCAGAGGGAAGACGGGGTTCCCACGGAAGTGGGGGTTGGCTTGGACGGTGGAGGCGCTCGACTGGAAGGAGAAAAGGGGCGGGTAGGGGCTTACCGAGACTGGACGGGGAGGAGGAGGCAATGGGGTTCCCTTGGAGTCACACCAAGAGGGAAGGGGGGGGGGGGATTCCTCTACGTCGCACATGGGAAGTCGTTGATCCTCCGTCTTCACACCAAACGGGAGACCGACGGTTGCCAAAAGAAAATAAACCTTCGATGCCCCTCTCAGCCCCAATTCCACCTATTTATAATGAAACCTATCTAGGACATGCCGAAACGGACGGGTCATAACGTCCGAACCGATCGGGCGCCAAATAAAACTCAAAATACATAAATGAATATAGTAAATCGACTCGCAACGACGATCCAGATGCAACCGTGGGCTCGGATCGGCCGTCCGAGCGTTCACCGCCTCCTGCAGGAATAAACGTGCGCGCCATCAGGTAGGGGTGTTACTTCCAAAAGGTCGGATTGTCGAATTTGGAGCCCCAACATATAACTCTATTAAATCCTTTGATTGAAGGACCTATCTTATGCATTTTCTCGAGGAGTTCAACACCATTTTTAATTTAAGTTTCGAAGTGGTTGTGGAGAAATCGAGCAGTTTTGTAAAGAGCTACTACTGCATACCGTACATCACATTATTAATTAGCTGAGAGTTGATATTTTGTGCTAGAAAAGACTTAGAATTCAGCTGTTTCGTAAAGAGCTTGTGAAAAAAGTAATAAATTTTTTGTTGTGTTGTTTTTTAGTTTTAGAAAAAAAAATCTTGGACTGAATTCCCTTATCCATCTGGACATCTTAATTGATCGATTTCATTTCTTCATATCCAAATCTATTGTCTAAATGAACAACATAATTGACATTCATACCAATTCCAATTGCTGCATGAATTGAAATATATCTCAATTCGAAATCCAATTCCAATTCTGCCCAACTGAAGTTACTCTTAAGTGTTTTCCCTATCAATTTATTTGTTGCACACTTATTTATTTATCATACATAATTCTAGGATGAGATACATTAATGTTGTTGCATATTTATTACTATTTATTCTTTGGATTGCAGTCTCAGATAGAGCTTTACAAGAAGCATCATAATACAGCAGATGGGCGCATCAAAATATGGTTTGGGCTAAGGCAAATTATGAATGCTACTGATAGGTTATTGACTGAAACAAAGGAGATGGCACAAGAACTGAAAACAGGCATTCATATGGTATTTAATCGTACACTAACTGATTAAGGCTCCGTTTGGCCCGACGATAGCGGTCGTGAACGCGGTGGTTATGAACCGTCGTTCGTGAACATCCGACCTCACATATCGAACTTCATTTACTTTTATGTTCAAAACTAGTTTTCTTTTCTTGGCGACGATCATAACCGTTGTCATGCCAGACATATTTTTATGACGATGACATTTTTGTCCAAAATCACGGGAGCAAAAACGCCGCGCTAAATGGAGCCTAAGACGTTCTTTTTTGTTGTCTTATTTCTAACTTTTCTTGTTGTTGCCCTAAAAATGGCTTTATAGTACATTTCTTTTTATATATATTTAATCAGTTCAAACAATTTTATCAGTCTAACATTAGGTAAAATGTTTGAAAATTTATGTTCGTTTTCCTTTGTTTTTCTTTGGTGCCTAAAGATATTTCAAAACTTGCTGAGTAGATGCATATTTAAATTTCCAAGCTTAAGGTTTTTGTCTTTTAAACTATGGAACATTGATTTGGGCAAAATGTTCAGGGTTTAAGTCACCAAGGGGGTTGATAGAGATGTTTTCTCCCAGCATTTTTTATTGAGTCCGCCCTTTGCAGATCATGCATCTGATATTTCTGAGTCTTCACCCTTAGAATCACTTTCGAACAACTTTTTTATTGAGCAGGCTTTGTGTTGGTTTATGAATGAAATTTCTTGTCTAACATCATCTGCATCCAAAACTTGTACTCACGTACTCTCAGCACCTTCTTTACATTCTCACAACCAATCTAGGGGGTCATAAACTCTGGTGCGATCGATCACATGGACTGGTCCTCCATAGGGTTCATTTCCTGTTCTCGGCATTCCAACCAAGTTTAAATTAGTCTTGTTGATTGCTCTTTTCTAGTATATTTGGAAAAAAATTCGAGCAATATTCACCCACTACTTACTTTGCCCAACAAATTACGTGTTCTTAGCTTTCCTTAAAACACTTGTTATTGTTTTTTAACCATATCCATGTATTGCTTATCAATCTTTCTCCATTAGAGATGCTGTGTGACCCTACCTATTGCTTCATCTTCACGACATAAATAGAATGTTGACTTCATTAATTATTTTTCATGCACTACCAGGTTAATTTGTTGCACATTAACAACACAATTTTTTGTTTAAAACTGTCACTTTGTTAGAGAGAAGGCGAAGTCCAAGAAGATCAACATCGAGTTTGTGAACTCAAACGATCAGTAGGTCGATATCATGAATACAACATTGTGGATCCCCAAAATTGAATACATGTAAATTGGGTTTTGATGATATATACTCACCAACTTGAGGGAGAGTGTTAGATGTAAATAATAATAATAATAATTATATGAAGGGTACAAGGGTCATACCCAATTCTAATATGTACATTTACATGGCTTTCACATAAGTATGTAACTTTAGGCGATTCACAATTTTCATAGTATTAAAGAGCTAGGTTATTGAAATAGAACATTCGTCGATCCTATTTGTGTTCACAAAACTCTCTTTGACGCCTTCTAAAGCTTCATTGAGACCAACGAGAGGCATTCGAGCCCTCTTTGACACCTTTCTCTCCTTCCAGACACTCCTTGACCTCTTCCGACGCCTTCAGAGAGCTTGCGGCGAATTCTATCTTCTTCCAAAATTTGTCAACGCATTTTTAGCCCTCCATGACTCCTTCCACCATCTTCTAAATGTTTGTTGACACATTTCGAGCCCTCGACGAAGCATTCCGTCTTCTTTTAGATGTTCGTCGACGCATTACGAGCACTCGATGTCGCCTTCTGTCATCTTATAGACGCTCGATCGAAGAACTGCCATCCATGCGCTTGATCCTTTCCAGATTCCTTTCGTTACAATAATCCCGAGCTCTTTAGAAGCTAAATCCTGCTTCCTAACTTTGTAGGACCGCTCAAATTAATCTGTAAAGCATCCAGAGGCTCTCAACAACTCCTTCAGAGCCTTCACCGATCACTTACGGGATCTAATCCATTTCTATTCAACCTTTTGTCGATAGGCAGTAAGTCAAGGCTTGTCTTAACATTCATAAATCATCACCACACCATTACATCATAAATCTAGTCAATAAGTCTACAAATTCATCTGCTACGTCGATCACTGTGAATGAGTCCTTGTCAAGACTCCCTTCTCTCCAAAGCCATGTTACCATTCGGTTGGTGGCAATGGAGTACACTCAGGTGTTTGAGATTGACTATATGAATACTTTTTCACCGGTTGTAAAGATTACTGCCATTCATAGCTTCTCGAGTCTCGACTTAGTTCATGATTGGCCTTTTCATTAGCTGGATATCAAGAATGTCTTTCACAATGGTGACTTGGAAGCGGTATGGAGTAACCAACTGGTTTTTGTTATGGGCCTCGAGCATCGGGCCTAGTTATTTATTGTTACCTTTATTGTTGTCTTTAGTGGGTGTTGTTATTATTGTTACCTTTATTGTTGTCTTTAGTGGGTGTTATTATTATTGTTTGTCTTTTATTATTATTGTCTTTTAGTACGTTGAAGGCTTATATAAAGACATGAGTATGTTGTATTGTGAGCATCAATGAAAATAAGTCCATTTCCTCAAACCCTAAAGAGATTTTGGAAGCTCTCTCTCCCTTGAGGAAACATGCTTAGGCAGCTGCGGTTCCGACTCCGTTGTATCCTCACCTTCGGTCATCCATCGGCAACCCTACCGGTGTTAAGGGTTAGGCCCATAATAGCTTGGTATCGGAGCTATCCTTCCTCCCCTTCTGACCAAGCATTTCCTTGACGGATACGAATAGTTGCTGCTTCTGCTTCTCCGAGGTTCTTCGATGTTTCCAATTTCTCTAGAGCTCGCACAAGCTCCTCCTGTTGAGTAATGAAGGAATAACTCGAACCTCTTCTACTAAGCACATCAACTACCACATTTGCTTTCCCCGGGTGGCACTGAATACCAATATCATAATCTGAAAAGAATTCTACCCACTTACGCTGCCTCATATTAAGCTCTTGCTAATCAAAAATATACTTAAGGCTTTTGTGATCCGTCAAGATCTCACAACGAACTCTGTATAGGTAGTGTCTCCAAATCTTCATTGCGTGGATGACGATTGCAAGCTCCAAATCGTGCACATGATTGTTTTTCTTGTGAACCTTTAACTATCTGGAGGCGAAAGCTATGACCATACCATGCTGCATAAGTACACAACATAAGCCTTGACCTGAGGCATCACTATAAATCTGAAAGCCATCTAAATTTGAAGGTAGACTCAAAATAGGGGCGGCCATCAACCTAGATTTCAACCCCTCAAAAGCGAGCTCACACTCAACTGTCCAATTGAAGGCTTTTTCTTTCCTTGTAAGCGTAGTCATTGGTAAAGCTATTTTTGAGAAATCCTTAATGAATCTCTTGTAGTATCCTGCTAAACCGAGAAAACTGCGAATTTCAGTAACTGCCTTCGGCTTTGGCCAATCCTTTATTGCTTCTATCTTCTTCAGATCCACAACGAGACCTTTCTGACTGATCGTGTCCCAAGAATGCAATCTCAGAAAGACAGAATTCACACTTTGAAAATTTAGTGTACAACTGATTCTCCCTGAGAGTGCTCAAAACTGTCCTGAGGTGCTCGACATGATCTTTTAGGCTCTTTGAATACACTAGGATGTCGTCTATAAAGACGATAACGAATCGATCTAGGAATTCCCGAAACACTCTATTCATTGGATCCATAAAGGCGGACAGGGCATTAGCCAGCCCGAACGGCATGACCACGAACTCATAGTGTCCGTATCTAGTGCTGAACGCCGTCTTCTAAATGTCCACATCTCAAATTTTCAACTGGTGGCAGCCTGACCTCAAATCTAACTTGGAGAACGGGCAAGATCTCTCAAGTTGATCAAACAAATCGTCTATCATGGGGATATGATACTTATTTTTAACTGTCAACTTGTTTAGCTCGCGGTTGTCTATGCACAACCTCAGGCTGTCGTCTTTCTTATTAACAAACAGTACTGGTGCACTCCAAGGTGAAGTGCTAGGGAGAATAAAACCCAGGTCGATCAGCTCCTGCAACTGGATCTTCAACTCGGCAAGTTCTTTGGGAGCCATTCGGTAAGGAGTCTTGGCCACTAGCGCAGCTCCCAGGTACAAGATCGTTTTGGAAGTCAATCTCTCTGGCAGGAGGGGCGCCAGGTAACTCCTATGGAAAGACATCTGGAAACTCCTGAGCTACAGACATTTCTAGCAGATTAACCTTAGCTTCTGCATTCTTCAATACTAAGAAGGTTACACAACCCTTGTTGATGCATCTGACAGCCTTGAGTGAGGAGATAATTAAATCGGAGACTCCCTTCATGCCCTGGAAGATAAAGACGATTTGGTTGGGTCCTTCGATCTGTATCACCTTGTTCTTGTAGTTTATCTTAGCATTCACATATGATAGACAGTCCATACCCACAATCAGTCAAATCCTGCTATAGGAATGTGACAACCCATATAAAAAAAGGAGATATTTAAATAAATATCTCTTTCCTAATTATCTAGCCGCCCCCTCTCCCGATTAAAATGAGGCGTTCGGTGCTAGGTTTCCGCAAACCCGTCTCCCGCTCCCTGTCTTCCGCGTGCGGCGTCCCCCGCTCCCGTCTCCCACACGTAGCGCCGCCGCCGCCAGCTTCTCCTGCTCCTGCCGGCGCCGCCTCCTGCTCCTCCTCCTTTCGGCGCCTCCTGCTGCTTCTTCTCTTCCCCCTTTGTTCGTTAGCCCTCTCCCCCATTCCAAGGGCCAATGGTTCTTCTCTCCCTCAAAGTGCCGACAACAATTTCCTTCCTCCAGCAGCACTCCTCCATGGGGGCCGGTAACCTCTCCATTTCTGGTGGACGACAACAACTCCTCCTCCAAGGGCCGACAACCACCCTCTCCTCCTAGTGCTCCAATTTCTCTAGGGTTTTTGCTCGGATCCCTCTCTACTTGCATTTCTGGGCCCAGATTTGTCCCCTTAGGGTAAGGTTCTCCCTTCCTCCCTCCTTATTCAGATTTTTGTATCCGTTATAATTTTCCTTGTGCTCCAAGTTACATTAATACATTAATCCAAGCTTATGTCACCTCATAATCGAATAATTCCGATTTACTTTTGATCTCCGACGCCATTTACCAAAGTTATCATCGGGATTGTTCGAAACCCCTTCCAATTTAGGGTTTCTCCTAGCCAAAGCGCCTCCAAATCTCCGATTTCCGCGTGGTAATCTCCTCTCCCCTCATCTTTGAGGAAGGTAAATTCCTAAACCCCTCCCCCCTTATGTTTAGGTTTTGTAAAATAAAATGCTTGTGCTAGCTTAGGGTTTTTGCTATATTAAATATCCTATATGTTGTGCTTGGACATGTTTAAATTAGGTCTTTAAATGTTGTTTGCGCCGCTTAGCCGCCGCCGTCGAATTCAACCTTAAGCCAAGTAAAGATCCCCCCTTTCTTGGAAGCATTGAGTTTAAATTATTTCGTCTGTTCTTATGATTATTTGACTTCTCTCTTTAATTTTTGATCTGCTAAATGAATTTAAATCTTGAATGCTTAATCTGTCAAGTTAGTAGTTTAGGGTTTAATATATTTGGAATGATATGAGTTTGTGATCCTGAATATTTTTATTTGGAAATTACTTAGATGATTAATTTTCTCATTCAATGTATAATTGGAAGAATGACAGAATTTTTAGTCTTGAGCAACGAGGGTCATAATGATAATTGATATGGTTTCCTTGTAGCAATCAAATGATTTGTGTTTTGTATAATGTTCAGATCGTACGTATGTTTACTTGGAAGATAATCGTGTCTTGGAATGGATTAATCTGAATGAATACTTAGTACCCTAGAAAATGATGTATAGTAATCTTAACACTCGTGAATACTTGAACCCGCAAGTTTTCAAAACGCTTTATCTAGTTTCTTCTTTGTCATCGAATCTTGTTTCTTATGTCCATCTGGCTCTAAGACTTGTGTAATTATTGTTCCATGACTTGATCCCCCCTCACCCCGTTTCATGTTTGTAAATTCTACTCTTGTATATCTGAATCAGTAATTGATAACATATCGTGATACGCTTGAAATTACCAAATTATGAATCATTTAATTCATTAATAATATAAGCGAACAATGAAAGGCGGTGTTTAATTGATGCAACTCCTCGACTTGGGTTCTAATAGGGACTAGAAAGAGAATGCTTGAATCAATGAACCACGGATACAATCCGGAGCGAGCTCCGGCCAACTCTCGGAGGCTGGTTCTTCCAAAGAGTTTCTCTCTAATGAGAGCCTAAAAGACCAAGGATCAAAAGATAACCTCTCCCCAAAACCACCTCCTTATATAGGGGGGGGGGGTCACATCAAACCTAATAACCTTTAAAGAAAATACTAATACTAATACTAATAATGATACGAGCGTGCGCGTAACAATACACCCCGTCAGAAAAATGATCTTGACCCCAAGGTCGGCCCGCCGCCCGCCGATCAGTGATGATATGCACGCGGTTGGGATGCCGTAGATGTGCCCGGGGGGTCTCCTGGTAGTCCGTTTGAGAGCAGCAGGGCGTCAAAGTCGGCGGCGGTGAGCGCGGCCACGTCGTCGCCGATGAGGACCCGACACTCCTTCATCGAGCACGCATGACCAGGAGAGTAGGGTTGCTTGCAGCGGAAGCACAGACCCTTGCTCCGTAAGTCGTTGTACTCCTGATTGGTCAGGCGGTGTGTAGGGACATGCCGAGTGTTGGTTGGGCCCATAATTGGTGGCCGGGGTAGGGGAGGTGGCAAAGGTGGAGGTTTGGGATGGGTCGAGAAGTAAGGTTGGGAGGGATGCCTGGAGGAAAGTGATGGGTACGGAATGTCGCCGGGCGTCGCGAGGAATTTCGCCTCCACAAGGGGGGAGAGGTTGATGGCTTGGTGGACCGTTAATGGCTTGAGGGTGCGGAGACGGGAGCGGAAGTGGGGTTGCAAGCCGTTCATGAAGAACCCCAAGTAATGGTCTGGGGGAAGTCCGGGAACATGGGTGACCAATTCCACGAATCATCGATGTACGAATCAATGGAGCCGGTGTGACAGACCCCGCAAAGTCGCTCGATTATGGGGCTGGAGTAGCGGTCGTCATACCGCTGAATCAGGGCCTCGGTGAGATCTGTCCAGGTGAGGTCGGGAGAGGTCTGGCGTAGCCAACAGACCCAATGGAGGGCAGACCCTTCCATGTCGATAAGTGCGGTGGAGACCCGTTGAGTCAGAGGGGTCTGGTGGATGTCGAAGAACTGTTCGGCGTGGGCAATCCACCCAAGGGGGTCAGTCCAGTTGAATGTGGGAATGCCAGGTCCACGGTACGGTGGAGGCGGTAATTCCATTACTGCGGGTGTATCGGGGATCATAGTGCTGGGGGATCCCACGACAAAGGCGGTAGGAGGCCCGGAGTGCTGTCTAGGCTGTAAGTTCTGGAGCATGGTCAGAATCGAGGCGAACTGCTCGGTCTGTGCCTCGAGGCGAGCGTTGATGGTGGTGAGGGAGTGTTCGAGGGCTTCCACGCGGAATTCCGTCCTCCCCTTTGGCATATGAGAATGCACGAGGGATAGAGCGTCGCAGGAGAGTGTCGGAGAGGGCGGAGATGTGCGGGCTGGCGGCGGATAGTGGAAGCAGGCTGCCGCAGCGGCGACAGGATCTGGCGGATGGAAGGATCTGGCGGTAGGATGCCGAGCGGAACGACGGATCGGTGCGGATCCAGTGGGTGCTGAGGCGGCGCTGAATCGAAGGGGCTGGCGGTGCGGTGCGAAAGCGAAGGGGTTGGCGGTGCGGCGCTGAATCGAAGGGGCGAGCAAACGATGGATCGAAGTGATCGACGAATCGACTGCGGTACGCACAACGCAAAGATCGACGGATCTGGCGGTTGCGTCACAGGGAAGGCACGGGGCGGCACGCAAGGATCGACAGATCTGGCGATTATGTCACAGGGAAGCCACGGGGCGGCGACTGCGGTTTCGCACGACGAGATGGCGTGCAGGGCTGCGTCGGATCGCAGAAGCGGGCTGCAGGAGCTCTCGGACAGTGGAGAGGAAGACTCCGACGGCTGCAGCAGCGGGCGGAGCGGCAGGTCAGACCAAATAATAGGGACTAGACAGAGAATGCTTGAATCAATGAACCACAGATACAATCCGGAGCGAGCTCCGGCCAACTCTCGGAGGCTGGTTCCTCCAAAGTGCTTCTCTCTAATGAGAGCCCAAAAGACCAAGGATCAAAAGATAACCTAACTTCCCAAAACCACCTCCTTATATTGGGAGGGGGGGCTCACATCAACCCTAATAACCTTTAAAGAAAATACTAATACTAATACTAATAATGATACGAGCTTGCGCATAACAGGTTCCCTTTTGAATCCCTAATGGGAACAAAGGACCGGTCATAGCTAACATGAACTCCCTGTCTCAAGGGTGAGGGTTCTAAAGATCCGCCCTTTAGAGATCACCGACAGAAATCCTGAATCTCTGATAAGACTTTCATCTGAATTTGAATCCTTCTGAATCCTGAATCTTGTGCATCAACTAAAGACACCTACACCTTTCATTTGTTACATCTTAGGTCATTACATAAACAAACACCCGCTTTACCTCGGAGTAGTCTAATAATTCTAGATATTTCTGCTTGACTCATTTACTTTCATGTCTTGTTAGCTTGCTTCATGAAAACTGGTACACAAATATTTCTGTTTCTCCTGCTCGTACTTTACTTTGCTCCTATTCATTTCAATATTCTGAGGCTTTTTCCTCCTTGTTTTGGAATTCCAACGAGCAAACTACAGGGACGATCGACCCTTTTCAGCAAGTCCCCCCCCGGAGTGTGATTGTCCCCTACGTGTCCTTCCTGCACTTCCGGACTGCTCCTTAGGACTTCGAGCTCTTCCTACGACTACTCACAACTTCATCTCACCTCTCCATGCTCACTAGATTTGGCCTATGGAGGCTCCACCTCTACCTCCTGCTACAGTTATCTCCCTTGCCACTTCCTCAGGTAGCGCGCATGTTGCTACTTAGGGTAAGTGACTCATCGCCTCCGGTGCTACCAATCATATGACTGTGAACTCTCTCCTCTCTTCTCAACTCAAAAAGCATAATTGTTACCACTGGTCATTGTGGCTGATGGATCTCCTGCTCCAATTTGTGGATTTGGCATTGTGACTACCTTCTCTCTTCTTCAGTTGGAAAACACTCTTTATGCCCCCAATTTGCCTTTCAACTTGTTGTCTGTTAATGCTCTTTCCCGACAATTGTAATGCTTTGTCTCTCCTACCGCTTATTATTTTCAGGACCTTCACTTGCAGAGGACGATTGCTATTGGTACTGAACACGACGGTCTCTATTGTGATGATCCGCAAACTGCCACAATAATTCTGTAAACATCAGAAGCAATTTTTTCCACCGCAGCACAATATGTTATACAATGAGTATATGTTATGAATATGCTAGGGATAGAGAGAAAGCTAGAGAGACTAGGGAAGAAGAGGGAACTAGGGTTTGCTAGAAGAGGAATACCTGATAATAATCTTCATAGCCATTAAGAGGGAGGGGTCCGGGTATATATAATACCCGGGCCCAAGGGGGCCGGCCGGCCCCCATAGGGGCTGAACCAGTGTGGTTCAGCCCCAATTCCTTATATTTAATATTGGCGGGCTGAACCGGATGGTTCAGCCCGGTCTTCTTCCGTCTTCTCCTTTGGTCGACGTGCACAGTCGTATCCTCCGCGTCCGGTAGAGTCGCCGAGCGTAACATTCCCTTCCCCTTCAAGGGCCAGCTTGTCCTCAAGCTGGAGGCGGTGAGCACGCGGCTCCTTCCCCGCAGTACTCTGTCCCATCCTGGCTGAACTTAGGCCTTCCAAGCAGTACTCCTTCCCGTGCCGGCTGAACTCCATAGTCATCTGAACCCAATCGAAGGTCACCCGCTTAAGTTGCTGCAGCCACGGTGCGCCCAAGACCATGTCAGAACCCCGGATTGGCAATAAGTAAACATCAATATGCTCGGTGTACCCATGTATCTGGAGCTCCACCCCTTTCATCACCCCCTCGCATTGCAGTGTACGTCCATCCGCCACCCTGACGTGGAACGCTGCGCTGCAATCTATGACACCCCCCGTCTGCCGGGCCACACCGGGTTGGATGAAGTTGTGAGTGCTCCCGCTGTCCATCAAGATCGTCACCGTCTCCCTGCCGACCCTCCCAGCCAAGTGTAAGGTCGGAGATGGGGTACCCCCTTTCAGGGCCTGGAGGGATATGACAAAGTCGTCAAAAACCAACTCTCCCTCCGCTGCAGTGTCAGTAACATCTTCCGCTTCCTCCTGTAGCATGAATACCTGGACCTTCTGGCAAGTGTGCCCGCGGGTATACTTCTCATCGCAGTTGAAGCATAACCCTTTGTCCTTTCTGGCCTGAAGCTCCTGCCACGTCAACCTCATCACCGTAGGGCGGCCCCCGGTAGGTGGTTCTTGCTTGGGTACATCTGCACCCATAGGTGCCCGACCTGTCGTCCGAGTCCTCTGCCGATTGTATCGCTCCTCCTGTATCCTGGCCAGGCTGATGGCATGACTCAAACTGCGTGGCATGTAGGCGTGGACCTCGTCTCTCAGGTGATCCTTCAATCCTGATACAAAGCAGCTCAGCATCGTTTTTTCCTCCCAATTGACCCGATTGGCCAACCGTTAAAACTCTGTCCGGTACTCCGTGACGGTCCCGTTTTGCCGCAATTTCTGCAACATGGCTTCAACATCTTCGTACTCCAAAGGACCGAAGCGAGCAGAGAAGGACTCCACAAACTCCTCCCAGGGTGCATAGTCGCGTCCCCTCAGAAACCATTTTGTCCACTGATAGGCGTCCTCTTCCAGGTGGAAAGATGCCAACTGAACCCACTGCCCCGCCGGAATCTCTTGGTATTTGAAAAAAAGTTCAACTCTCTGGATCCACTCAAGGGCGTCACCTCCTTTGAACTTAGGGAAGTTCATTCGTGTCAATTTGGGCTGCATATATGGGCGGTGTTCTGCTGGTGCTGGATGGTATGGTGGTGCCGGAGCCACTGCGGGCCCGGGCCGTCCCCGGTCCAGACCGTAGCCTCCTTGTTGCCCTCCACCCCATGGGTTGCCAGTTCCATAGTCCGCCGGTCCGCCATATGGCGGTGGCATCGGTAGGATGCCTGCCACACCCCCGAGTGGGGTCGCATTCGCTCCAGTAGGTCGAAAAGGGGCTGCTCCCTGCCCTGGACCCCGCCACGAGGAACCCGGCTGCATTCCCGGTCCGTTCCAAGCGTACTGAGCGCCGAACGGCCCATTCTGTGCCGCCGATCCCGATACGTGGATGCCGCCTCCCGTAGACCCGGATCCGGCACATGGTTGCGTTCCACTTCCGATTCCTGTGCCGTTCTGCGCCGGGGGATGGTAGGATACTTCGGTTTCAGATTCCTCCGCCGCGTGGGATTTTCCTTTCAGATTTTGCACGAGTAAGTTCTTGATCTCCTCCATGCGCGCGTCCAAGCGATCCTCTAGATTTTTATGGGAGGATTTCACTTGTTCTTCGAGTGTCGCCACCTTGTCCGATAACCCAACGTAGTTCTCTTCGATGATGGCCAAGCGTGCATTCTCGGCTTCGGTGCGTGTCACCATGGTTAGGCGCGGACACGACGATGTGAACTTGGAATAGTGATCTGAAATAAAAAAGGTGAAGCCGCCTGAAGTCTGCGGGTTGCCTTGAAGACTTGAACTGGATGCAGGATGACCTAGAGGCGATGGGTTGCGGGCTGGGACTGTAGCAGAACCACCATTTCAGAAAAAAATTCCTGTTTTATGTATTCTGCTCGGGGGATGATGGATGGTCCGTTTTCTGGGCTTGGACAGCGGCAGGGCTGAAATTGGGGGGCGAGGAGGCTGTCGGCTGGGCAAAAACAACACAGCAACTCCAATCTAGGGCAGGGAGGGCTCGGCCAGAGATGTAAAAGGGAGTAATCCAGCACCTGGGAAGATCGACGCAAGCAATCGGAGAAGAAGACGTTGTCGTTCTCAGCGATCCGGAGAAACAGTCGATCCGGAGTCGTCGCTGGAATTCGTCGATCGGCAAAAGCAGTCGAGCGTCGATCGGCAGAGGCAGTCGAATCCGTCGATCGGCAGAATCAGTCGAGCGTCGATCGGCAGAAGCAGTCGAATCCGTCGATCGGCAGAAACAGTCGCTGGAATCCGTCGATCCGCGGAAACAGTCGCTGGAAGTCGTCGCTGGAGACAGTCCGGAAACTCTGGAATTCGGAAAAAAAACTGGGAGGGTGAATCCTCTGATACCAAATGTTATGAATATGCTAGGGATAGAGAGAAAGCTAGAGAGACTAGGGAAGAAGAGGGAACTAGGGTTTGCTAGAAGAGGAATACCTGATAATAATCTTCATAGCCATCAAGAGGGAGGGGTCCGGGTATATATAATACCCGGGCCCAAGGGGGCCGGCCGGCCCCCATAGGGGCTGAACCAGTGTGGTTCAGCCCCAATTCCTTATATTTAATATTGGCGGGCTGAACCGGATGGTTCAGCCCGGTCTTCTTCCGTCTTCTCCTTTGGTCGACGTGCACAGTCGTATCCTCCGCGTCTGGTAGAGTCGCCGAGCGTAACAGTATACAAAACGCATAAATGTACAAAATAAAATCTTTTTTTATTTCATTATAGTCTCATCATACATCGATAGTAAGTAATATAATAATACTATTAAAAGAGTGCGGAGTACAAATATAAGGCTTCATTTGGTTGAGCGGTTGCGATTGTAAAAGGAGCTGTTGGAAATGCAGGTTTGTAAATGGAGCTGTTGGAAACTTGCAGCTGGAAATGGAGTTCTGTTTGGTTATTCTGTGTTTGCAGAGCTGTTCAAAACTGAGAACCGTTTGGCAAAACTGCGGTGACGTTTTGTAAATTTTTTTTATTAAATTTTATATTAGAGATTTTTTGAAATTATTTCGAACACTATAATAAACCTCAAACATACATGAACTATGCAAACACATACAGGAACTCATAAACACATACAGGAACTAAAAAAATGTTCATGCTCGGTGTAGTTGATCGGCAATGGAGTCACGCAATGCCACCATCTCATCCACCCCTACTCGAATCCCTCTAACATGGTCTCCACTTGAGCTTTCAGTACTCTGTCCTGTTCTTCTCTGAAGGCCCGCCGGGTAAATGAAATGCTCGTCTTCATCACAAGCACGAAAATGATTGTCTGAGTGGGATGGGTGTCTGCGAATATAATTATGCAAAGTCATTGTTGCAATCACAATGTCTCGTTGCTTTGTCAAACTGTACGACGACATATCTCTAAGTATTTTCCACTTCTTTTTCCATACTCCGAATGAACGTTCTATGACGCTGCGCAAGGACGAGTGAGCCTGGTTGAATATTTCTCGGCGCCCTTGTATAGGCCTATTGCCCCTTCTAAAATCTGGTAAATGATACCGTGTACCTGAATATGGTTTTATAAAACCACGTTGTAGTGGATATCCGGCATCTACTACGTAATATTTGCCTGCAAAATTATACAGTGCAATCTATGTGTGAGTAATAGCAATCATAACTAACAATCGGACGATTTTTTTTAAAGAAGAGGTCTTTCAAGTAGTGAAAGGCTAACCGGAGGGAGGGTAGGGGAAATTGTAACTGGGGTCCATAAGAGCACGCTGAAATATACGGCTATCATGAGTAGAGCCCTCCCAACCTGCTAATGCGAAGGTGAAACACATGTTGAAATCACAAACCGCCATAACATTCTGCGTTGTTGTGCCATGCCGACCAATGTAGGCTGCCTGTTGATCAGCAGGAACTCGAGCATCCACATGTGTTCCATCAATAGCTCCGACACAGTCTTTAAAGAACGGCATGTATCGAGCGTCATTCAATATTTGGGGAGGAATATCGCTGAAAAGAGGGTCTACAGGGGTGATTACATCCGAAGATAATCTCTTTATAGCAGTGATACCCTTTCCAAAAAATCGACTTATAGTTTCTGTAGAGTGTTGGAATCGTTCGCCTGCAAGTTGCATTGGTACATTATGGCCTAAAATATGCAATGTAACTGCAAGCACTTCTCGTGGTAGAGTTCTTCTGGATCCTTGCAATCCATACTGTTGTGTGAGGAGTGTAAGCAGATCTGCAAATATTACCTTGGACATTCTAAACGCGCTGAAAAATCTTAAAGGGTGTCCATCGAGTAGTTCACCAATCCACCTAGCTCCCGTTTGGCTTGATGTCATGCAAGGTGTATTAGAGGAACCAGTAGACCACCCGGCTAATATAAATTGTTGTCCACGGACTGCTCTATTACGATAAAACCACCCGGCTACTTGCTGCTCATTCTCCTCACCAGAACTGCTATCATCCGAAGATAGCATTGTAAACCTGCGACAAGTACAGAAAGGTCCATAAATGTTCATAAAAGATTCATAAATGTTCAACCAAGCACGACACAAGTAAATTACAGTACATAAATAACAGTACAGAAAGGTCCATAAATGTTCATAAAAGATTCATAAATGTTCAACCAAGCACGACACAAGTAAATTACAGTACATAAATAACAGTACAGAAAGGTCCATAAATGTTCAATGACAGTACACAAGTAAAAAACAGTACAGAAAATAAACATAGATAAACATCATCATAAGAAGGTGTCCGATTCGATCACAGGATAAACATAGAACGAACTACTCTAATTTTTTGCTAAAACAATCCTGAAGCCATCGTAGACGTCGATCCTCCCGAATGCTCATAAAAGATTCTCGATTCTGCTTCTGTCTCAGGAACATGATGCAGTAGTGGTATAATTCCTCGTTCGATTCATCCATAACCTCTGGAATAGCCTCGAGCTCTGCAATAGTCTCAGGGATGGTGAACAAGGATGAAGATATCTGAATGCGAGGAGGCTCCAACATGCACTGCCCAATAATGCGCGATGTTTCAGCTATGTCTTCCATCGCCGAAGTCCTTGTCTTCTTATTACTCGTCTTTCTTTTTTCCTTAACCGGCCGCTTACTCCTTGCATCGGCCGAAGAAGGTGGCTCGTTTGTGTTCTGTGTGTCATCTTCGGCTAAAGTGTCATGTTCGTCAATCGACTCTTGCTCAAAATTTCTTGAACTGGGAGCCCAAGCTAGATCTCCTGTAGCCACGACCTGGCTGAACATCATACAGAGCTTCTCTTCTAAATCAGGGGATATGCCAGCGAACTGAAACTTTTTGGCGGTTGGAACAACCTAGGATAGAAATAATAAATATGTTAATACAGGCTGATAAAAATATTTGCAATAAAACCAGACTATTTAAAAAAATATACTTACTAGGAGGCGTTCTTTCCACCATTCTTCTGAAGCGGCAATAGTTTTGCGAATTGGATCCCAACCCAAACCGGTCTCACGGCCCTTTAGCTCCCTCCATAACTTCCAATCTTTCTTTAGTTGATCCCACTTGTTCTTCATCTGATTGCGATCATACATCTTACCCGTGCGAGCAAAGAAATTTGTTGTTAGGTTTGCCCAACCATCCCTGCTAAAGTGTGTGGTTGGGCGATTACCCAACTCTATTTCTTTCAAACACAAGTCGCAGAAAATCATAACATCGTTGGCCTCCCAATTTGCGCTAACACCACCTTCTTTATGTTTACCCATAATGACTGAATGTACGAAAAAATAAAAACAAGTAAAGTAAACACAAAAATAATCACATAAGCTTATGTTATGCTTGTGCTTGTGCTGTTCCTAACAGGTTATGCTTGTGCTGTTCCTAACAGATCTGTACACACACACATCTACACTTCCAAACAGGTTATGCTTGTGCTGTTCCTAAACCTGTTTCACAACTCATATTATTACTCTACAGATTATTACTAAAGTGTGTGGTTATGCTAAAGTGTGTGGTTATGCTTGTACAGATTACTACTCTACATTTTCTAATAACAAAACAATACACATCATAATCACATACAACTCAACTACACATACACATCATAATCACATACACACACACACATTCACACAATCACATACAACCAAAAATACTTTAATCACACACACACACACACATTCACACACACACACACACACACACACACACTCATATACTCATACACAATCACATGGACACAATCACACACACACACAATCACACACACACACAATCACACACACACACACACTCAACTACATATACACAAAAAATAATCACATCCACAACACATTCACAAACACAAACACCTACCCATAACACACACACACAAACACATTCTCACAAACATTCACATACACAATCACATACAACCAATAATACTTTAATCACACACACACACACACATTCACACACACACACTCATATACTCATACACAATCACATACGACCAAAAATAATTTATAATCACACACACACTCATATACTCATACACATTCACATAGACACAATCACACACACACACACAAACACACACACACACACACTCAACTACATATACACAAAAAATAATCACATCCACAACACATTCACAAACACAAACACACACACAAACACAAAACACACACATACAACACATACATAAAACACACACATATACACAAACATACAACACACACACAAACAAACATACAACACACAAATGCACACAAACATAAAACACACACAAATAAAAAACAAACCCAAATCATACAACACACACACACACAAACATAAAACACACACATATACACATATGCACACAAACATAAAACACACACAAACACAAACATACAACAACACATATACACATATGCACACAAACACGTATACACATATACATACATACATACACACATACAATTCACAAACACACACACAAACATAAAACACACACACAAACATAAAACACACACACAAACACAAACATACAACACACAAATAAAAAACAAACCCAAATCATACAACACACACACACACACACACAAACATAAAACACACACATATACACATATGCACACAAACATAAAACACACACACAAACACAAACATACAACAACACATATACACATATGCACACAAACACGTATACACATATACATACATACATACACACACACAAACACACACACAAACATAAAACACACACACAAACATAAAACACACACACAAACACAAACATACAACACACAAATAAAAAACAAACCCAAATCATACAACACACACACACACACACACACAAACATAAAACACACACATATACACATATGCACACAAACATAAAACACACACACAAACACAAACATACAACAACACATATACACATATGCACACAAACACGTATACACATATACATACATACATACACACACACAAACACACACACAAACATAAAACACACACACAAACATAAAACACACACACAAACACAAACATACAACACACAAATAAAAAACAAACCCAAATCATACAACACACACACACACACACAAACATAAAACACACACATATACACATGCACACAAACATAAAACACACACACAAACACAAACATACAACAACACATATACACATATGCACACAAACACGTATACACATATACATACATACATACATACACACATACAATTCACAAACACACACACAAACATAAAACACACACACAAACATAAAACACACACACAAACACAAACATACAACACACAAATAAAAAACAAACCCAAATCATACAACACACACACACACACAAACATAAAACACACACATATACACATATGCACACAAACATAAAACACACACACAAACACAAACATACAACAACACATATACACATATGCACACAAACACGTATACACATATACATACACACATACATACACACATACAATTCACAAACACACACAAACATAAAACACGCACACAAACACAAACATAAACACACACACACAAACATAAAACACACACACAAACACAAACATACAACACACACATAAACAACAAACCCAAATCATACAACACACACACACACACAAACATACAACAACACATATACACATATGCACACAAACACGTACACACACACAAACATACACAACCCCACACACACATCCACATACACATCCACAAATCCAAAGCAAAACAAAAGCAGAAATCCAAAACCACAATTCAACAGCCATAATAATCTGAAACATCCCCTAACAAAATACCCTAAAATTGAAAGCAGAAATTGGAAGCAGAAATTGGAAGCAGAAATTGGACCTGTTGATGAACGGGAAGTGGAGGAGGTCGTAGATCTGGAGAGGTCGGAGGTCTGTAGATCTGGAGAAGTGGAGGAGGTCGTAGGTGTCGCCGAAGACCTGAAGAGGCCTTTGCTGTCGCCTGAGAAGCGGAGAAGGTCGTCGATCCTCGTCGGAGAAGGGGAAGAGGACCGCGCGTAGGGCAGGGGCGTCGGGCTCGCCAGATATCGGGAGGAGGTTGTCGGTGTCGCCGGAGACCAGGAGAGGCCGTTGCTGTCGCCGGAGAAGTGGAGAAGGCCGTCGATCCTCGTCGGAGAAGGGGAAGAGGACCGCGCGTGAAAGGCCGTCGATGCCCTAGCGCGCGGAGAGAGCGCCCAAAAACGCGCTGAACTGGAGGGTCGCTGCACCAGCGGGACGCGATCAGTTTTACGCACGCGGCTTTTCGCCGAGGATGGAAATGGAGGCGCGTAACCAAATGAAAAACAAAACCTGCGGTTGCGTTTGGGCTAAACGCAATGGAGCTAAACGCCCAAACAAATGAGACCTAAGTCAACATCATAACATAATACTATTATATGACAATATAAACTATTCGGTCTTCTTGCACACATGATATTGTGGGTCCCGACAAATTTGTACATGCTTCTCGACCACTTCACCGATTCCTATGAATATCTGTAATCATACTTTATACCGCTCTTCCCATCTCTTCCTTTTCTCTTCCTCAGTCAGTTTCTTAATCATGTTCTGATTGTCGCTGGACCCTAAAAAAACTTTAGAAGATAAAGGTTTAGCCATAATTAAATGACTAAGTGAGAAATTTACTTATTTAATCATTGTAACAATATGCATAAGAGTTATATTAAAGTAAAGTTCTAAGAGCTAAAAAGGTGTGAACTCTATAAACAGTAAGTAATAATATGAAGTAGTAGAAAGTTCTATATAAATCATATTTTCATAGGTTATGTTACATTTAGTGCCCATTACATTTACTTTCCATTTCATTTAATGTTCATTTTTCAGTCTCGTTATATTTATTTTTCATTTCATTTACTGTTCATTTTTCAGTTTCGTTTCATTTAATTTTCATTTTATTTATTGTTCATATTTCAGTCTCGTTACATTACTTTTCATTTCATTTACTATTCATTTTTCAGTCTCGTTACATTTACTTTTCATTTATCAGTCTAGGTACTGCTACGGGTAGCCACATCAGTATCTGTTATCAGTCTTTGGGCCCGACCCTTCAGGGACAACATCGTCTACCAATCCAGCACGCACCATACGCTTCGGTCCTTTTGGCCCACTGAATTGGTCGACAAGTTTAATCCAGTGCACACCAACACCCAAGGTTTTCCAACCAAACTGAATTAGACTGGCTATTTGCTCCAGCACATTCCCACATACTTCAGGTCTTTCAGCCCCCTGGAGTTCAATCCAGTGCGTTCCCACACGCTTAACGCCCGTCGGCCCAACTGAATTGGAATTCAGTCTACGGACAACCCTTATCATCAGGGGTGGATCTAGGGGGGCCTTGGTCTGGGAAACCCCAAGAATTTTACAAAAATGGATGATGAATTTGAATTCCTCTCGCCGAGGCAATGAATTTTGACTACTTACACCTCAAAAACGGTGGCCAGATGAGGGAGAAATGACTTCGGAAAGATGGAGGCTTAATGTGTTAATTGTATATTTTTCCTCTCAGAGTATCAATCGCTTATGCATTCTCTTTCATTATTTGTCAATTCTGTATATGTCAATGATTGAAAAATGTTGAACTTACTCAATTTCCTTCAAATGATGCGTATGCACATGCAAAATATAGTATAGTATGAATGTTAGGTGCTAGCATGCGATAGTTTAAAATATGCAAAAATAAATCATAAATTAAAGAGAAACTCTCACCATTGTCTTTTCTTTTCTTTTATCGTTTCTCAGATCATCATCATGCCTATCTTTTGACGCCATCCTCCGCAGTATCTGTAATTAAGCCTCGATTAATATGAGTTGCGTCTTAAATTGCCTACGATGTTGATTTCATTAAACGACGACTTTTTAAAGGGCTTGTCAAAGGTAAAGAAGACTCGGGTGGACTCGAATGAAATATACGAAAACTCTAAATCAAAATTCGAGAAAACTGGCACTCAATAAAATATCACAAAGTATGACCTTGTGGCATATTCTATTTTCAAACCCCCCAGAAGTAATCCCCAACCAGCCTCATAATGAAACATCAAACTAAACATTTATATAATAGCAGGCCACATAATGCCTATGTCCAATGCCGATGTCCACAAAACGTCATCCGCCAAATCACTGCCAAATGCCTAAGGCATCCATCTAAGCTTAAGCTTAAACTGAAAACAATTAAAACCCCAATATAGGCACTTAAACCTTCAAACAAACCACAAAAAACCAAAAATGACAGTCGGCCACATACATTAACCATATCAATTCATTAAACCAAAACCCAAGTCTTTCCAATGTTAATAAGAACGAGAGGAGAGCATAAAACCTAGCAGCCGGCCATATGTACAAGTCCATAATCCAAACCCTCATATGAAAAATCATAATTGAATTAACCATATAAATCCATCAAAACCCCCGGTATTTCTGAAAAGTAAGTAATTCTATTCCAGCCACCACAGATATCTGATTCCAGAAATCAGGGAGGAAACAAAGCTAGCAGCCGGCCTTATATCAAAAAAATCCTAATTTGCACGCTAATTCCAACATCCAGTAAGAAGAAAGAAGAAAGGAAAGGAGAAGATGAAGAGAAAACCGCACATGAACAACACTGCAACTTCAATCGAAGCCGGATTAGGGCGGGACCGTCGTCGGCATACGCGCCGAGAGAAGGATCGGCACAGAGGCCCCGTCAAGGGAGAGAGAGTGAGAGAAAGAGAGAGTGAGAGAATGAGAGAGGGAGAGAGAGAGCTGTGTGTCGTCAACAGAGGCCTAGGCGAGAACGAAGAGGGTCGTGCGGCTTGACGATGAATAAAAGAAGAGCTACTTCTCAATTTATCCAGAGAAGACCTAACCAACATAATATAATGTAAGCCATATAATATAATCCAACACTTAAACATACTTAATCAAATACTGCCAACCTATTATGAAGTCACCAAATCATAGCTTGCCATAAAAATGTAATCCAGCCAGCCTCAAAGTAAAACCCAGCCAAAGGCCATCTTGAGCATTAAAACCTTCGACATATTCTCGTCGGTAAATAATCACCAGCAAATCCAAATTGTATTGAAAAACTGTTCGTCGAAATTCCATCGATAAAATAATCGGCGCAAAAACCATTGAGGGATGAAAAACGTCCAAAAATTTTCCACGACATTGCTTTTATTTTATTTTTATCATCATAAGGATTCCGTTAATTTATTTTGTTACTAGTGTTACATCTACTAGCTCGATGATCTACCCACTTTTTCTTCATCTGTCGTATCCACCTCTCTGCTACAGTAACATCATCGTCTTGGTCATCCGCCGCACTCTTGCCATCTTTCAAAACTGACTCCACTTTAAAATGTGAGGTTTGCCAGTATGACAAACATCATCGTACTACTTTCCCTGCTAAACTCTGTCAAAGTTCTGTTTGTTCTTTTGACCTTGTTCATTTGGACATCTGGAGTCCTAGTTCCACCAAGACTGTTGGTAGAGGCAGTCTGTATTTTGTCACTTTTATTGATTATTTCTCTCGATGTATTTGAGTGTACCTTTTAAAGGAATGTTCTGAAATTTTTTTTGTACTCTCCAAACTTTATAATGAAATTTACACTGAGTTCAGTTTACCACTCAAAATTCTTTGGGCCGATAATGCGAAGAAATACATGAGCCAACAATTTGTATCTTTCTTCACCTCCAATAGTATTATTCATCAGACCAGTTGTGTGCATACGTCCCAGCAAAACGGGGTGGTTGAAAGGAAAAATTGTCATCTCCTCGATTTTACTCGGACACTCCTATGCCAAGTGCATATTCCCTGCTCCTACTGGGTAATACAGTTCTCATTTCTTGTTTTCTCATCAACTGTTTACCTTATACCACCCTTCAGGCTAAGACCCTTTCTTTATTGTATGTCCGACTGGTACTCCTTTTCCCCTCAACCCACGTGAGTTTGGTTCTACTATTTTTGTATACAGTTCTGCATTTGTTTGCGATAAAGTCTCTGCTCGCGCCATCAAATGTATCTTCGTGGGGTACTCTCCAACTCAGAAGGGATATCTATGTTTCGGCCATATATCCAAACGACAATACGCTCTGCTGATGTCATATTTTTTGAGCCTACCCTTTATTTTCCAAGACCGGATGGACTCTTACTCTCGAGATCTCTCCTCGTCTCTCTACCACCTCTGTTTCATCTTTTCCTATCATTCGTACTCCACCAGATATCCCGCCGCTACCACCACCTCCTGCATGTGTACCTCCCATTTCACAATTTCCATATTATTATTGCCGACGCCCTGCTTCCCCACCTATCCTCGCTCCTTCCAGTCCAGAGTCCCCGCCGCCAGCTCCTAGGACAGTGCTTTCCTCTTCGGTAGGTTCCCATACTTCAGTAGACTCGTACTTGTATCTTCCCATTTCTTTGCGAAAAGGGGTAAGGGGAAGCACACAACATCCTCTTACTAATATTGTCTCATATGCCCATCTTCGTCCTTCATGCAACAGGTTTGCATGAGCTCTCTGTATCACTACCGTTCTTACTACATATGAGGAAGCTCTTCGTATACCATGCTGGAAAGTTGTCATGGATGAGGAAATATTTGCCTTACAATCACATGGTACCTGAACTCTTGTCCCTACTCCATCTAGGGATGCTGTCTGTTGTCGCTGGGTCTTCGTAATCAAGTTTCTCCCACACGACACTGTGTATCGATACAAGTTTCGTCTTGTTGCCAAGGGGTTTACCCAGATATATGGTATTGATTTCTTTGACACCTCTCAAATTGTTGTTTCGGGTCCTCTTCTCCGTTGCTGTCAAACGAATTTGGCAAATGTCTTATCTTGATGTCAAAAATGTCTTTCTCTATGGTGACTTACATGAAGAAGTCTATACAGAGCAACCTTCTGGTTATGTTGCTCAGGGAGAGTCTCAGGTGTGTAAGCTTCGAAAGTCCATCTATGATCTCAAACAAAGCCCTCGCGCATAGTTTGACAAATTCAAGCAGGTCATCTCTATCATTGGTTTCTCCCGAAGCAATGATGATCACTCTCTTTTTATTCAGAAAACTAACCATGACCTGGTCTTACCGGAAATGACTCTTCTGGAATTGAGAAAACAAAAAAACATCTTCCGGAGAATTTTGTTACCAAAGATATGGGCCCTTTAAGATACTTCGTGGGAATTGAAATTGCGAGACACAATAACTCCATAGTTCTTTCCCAACGCAAGTATGCTCTAGATCTATTCAATGAAGGCCGGTATTCTTGGAACGAAAATGCTTGGAATTTCATGCTTATGAGCAGTGACAAACTTTGAGATGAGACATCCCCTCTACTACATGATATTACTCGATACAGGCGTTTGATCAGTAAACTCATCTTTCTTACCGTAACCAGACCGAACATATCCTATGCTGTGGTGAGAGAGTCAATTCATGTAGGCCCCCAGAGAGTGTCACTTGCTTGTTACTTTAAAAATATTAGAGTACATCAAAGGGTCTCTAGAAAAAGGTCTATTGTTTAAAAGAAACAATCACTTACGCATTAAAACATACTCTGATGTAAGCTATACAGATGATAAAGGAGATCGAAAATCCACTTATGGGTTTTGCACTTATGTTAGAGAAAATCTATTCACATGGAAAAGTAAAAAACATTCAGTAGTGTCCAAGTCAAGTGCCAAAGTTGGATACAAAAGTATGACTCAGACTGCTTGTGAGTTGAAGTGGTTGAGAACACTTCTGAAAGTCTTTAGAGAAATCTACGATTATCCTCTACCGATGTTTTGTGATTAATAAAGCTGCTATCTACATATCTAAAAATCCAGTGTTTTATGGAAGAACAAAACATATTTAAGTTGATCCTCACTTCATCAGAGAGGAAATTATCAAGCAACCAATATGCACTCCGTTTGTTCTTTCAGACAAATAGCTGGACTACGTCTTCACTAAACCAGTTTGTTCTTTCAGACAAATAGCTGGACTACGTCTTCACTAAACCAGTTTCTTCTTCTTTTTCAGATATTTGTGCCAAGCTGAGAATGATCGATATATATGCTCCAGTTTGAAGGAGAGTTTTAAAGCCCAAGATTAAAAGCCCCAAAAGAGGTCCACTGTACATTTTCTCTTTCTTGTATTTAGTCACATATCTCCAAATTTAATATATTTCTCTCTCTATTCTATATAGTGAGGGGAGACATGTAATATTCATAATTTTTTGAAATAAAAAATTATTTAATATTTTTAAATTCTCAAACTCTTAATCCTAGTTAGCACGTTCATACAAAGCACATAGAGATTGACAAAAACTTCCTAAAAAATAAAGACGACATCATTTGTGTTTCCTTCATTCAATCAAAGAACCAATATGCAGATATATTTACAAGGCTTGAGTGAAACATCTTTCATGAAAATGTACACAATTTAAGCATCACTCACTCTCATGCTTAACTTGAAGGGGGGGGGGGGGGGGGGGAGATAAACTAAATCCGGTTTATGTGTCTCGGACACACAAGCCAGCATGATTCATATTGGAACCTTGAAGGTGGATTGACCAACTGAGTCCTACGGTACTATCTCTAACTGGAAATCAGCAGTAAATATAAATTGGAGCTAATTGTTGACAGAACCAAAAGCACAAGAACCAGAAGAGGAGGCCACGAAACATTAGCCGCAGGAGGGCCCACAGATAATCATAAGGCTTTCAATTACCATTGAAACTTGTACCTTGTCCCATAGTTGCGCATTTGTGCACACACTCAAACACGACCCTACACCATCACTTTCCTATTTTTCTTTTACTACTATTGTAGTAATGCATCCATGCAATGCTCTGGAATTTACCAAATTGGTTAAAAAAAAATCTTTATATTTTTTCTGATATCACTAATTGTTACTGGACGCTTACTAGCACGTTGCAGAAATACCATATGAGAATGAGTTAGTGATGGATACAAGACAAGTTGATTATGGAACTGTATCGTACTTGGAAAAGATAGGACTGTTAGGAAGCAACTTGTTGGCTGCTCACTCTGTTTGGGTGAATGAGGATGAGGTAAGCATAATCACTTCTCTGAAAGGTATGTTTCAGTGCTTTTTTTCTCGAAGGTGGAACTTCAACATGTTATTGATACACATTAGCAATCCATCTTTTTCTTTCTATCTTTGCACTCCTAATTGTTGTTGGTAGTTAACAGAACCTAGGAAGGAAACTACTATACATGTTTTTTTCCCTTCATGATAACGTAGGATAGCAAAAAGACCTACTGTTTTATCAAGTGATATATATCCAGTACAACAAAATATTTAAACTGTTACAGATTCGTTTGCTGTCCAAGGCTGATGTCAAGGTCTCCCATTGCCCTGCTGCTGCAATGCGAATGCTCGGGTTTGCTCCTATAAAGGAAATGCTTGATATGGGTGTGTGTGTCTCAATAGGAACCGATGGAGCACCTTCAAATAATAGGATGAGCATAGGTTTGTTTCTTTCCTTTATATTGATTATATTTTTTCCTCTTTTGTTCTAATATTTTGCGTGATAACAAGCTGTTTTAAATTGGTTAATCATATTATGATTGTATGCATTTTAAACAGCCTTTTGCCCACTTATTTCTTGAATCCTCTTTTGGCATATGTCCTTCCTGAGAGTTGCATATGGTTCCATTGATTTTTTCTATTTGAATAATCACAAAGGTTATTTTAAATGATTATCCAGTTTTCCTTCTTTTAAAAGAAAAGAAGTTTATCCAATTTCAATCATGCCAGCCCAATGTGTGTGTGTTTGTGTGTGTATGTGTGTTCGTGTGTGTGTGCGTGCGTATAACTAATTAGGCTCTTTAGAGGAAAACTATGTTGCCCCGATGGGACTGTTATTTGGTTCTTTCCTTCGAACATGCTTTAACTGCAACACCATTGATGAACATGCTTTAACTGCAACACTACTGATGAACATTGTATTTATTTCTCAAGAGTTGGAATCCCTTTCAGACATGTTTGACTGATTTGTTTTTGTCGGATTATCCGGTGTAATTTAAATCTGTGTTTCTTCAGTCAACCAAAAGGCTTGAGCCATGGGCTGGTTCCTATATGCTCAGTTTTTTTTGGAACTATGACATGGAAGAAGTATTTATCGTGATTACTTGTTTATGAAGTTTTCCACAAATGCATAAGAACAGAAAGGCCTTCCAGATTTTCACATGTATATGTCTGTTTCCAGTAGATGAGATGTATCTGGCTTCCCTCATCAACAAAGGGAAAGAAGCTTACACTAAAGGAACAACTAATCCAACTGCTCTTCCTGCCGAGGTGATACTAAAGATGGCAACGATATTCGGTGCAAAGTCAGTTTTATGGGATAATGATATAGGTTCTATTGAGGTTGGAAAAAAGGTGAGGTTGCTTTATACCCCTTACTCATTGGCCACTGAACATTAAGTTTCTGTTAATGTGGTCTTTTTCATTACAACTTATTTTAGTTCTACATTAGGACATTTTTTCAAAACTATCAACGTACATGTAATAGTATCATTTCTTATTGCTCTACTACTTAAAGATGCTGTAGAATATTAACAAACTATGATGATACTTGTTGTATGAATTGAAACTTCTTTTTTAGTGTTGACATATGCACATCTATTTATAGTGCCATGTGTAAACAATTGTAGAGAATTTCTCAAGAATCTTTTGTAACGATGGCAAGCCTGGACAAATGTTTAGATCACCTTTATGGTGCTATGAATGTTATGGGCTCTAACAATTAAAACACCTTTGCCTAATATAAGGCTATGCTTTCCCTGACATCACATTAGCAGGAAGCCTCAGCACTAGTATTCCTTTTTTTTTGCGAATTGTAGGCATGCCCTTAGTATTTTTTTTTCTTTTTTTTCTTTTTCTTTTGCGAATTGTAAGCATGCCGTAGAACTAGTATGCCCTTATTACTCTTTTTTCCCTTATTACTCTCTTATTCAGTGTTTGTTTGTTGTTCTAGCTTGTCATTTATCTTCTTAATCTCTTGATAATGGAGCAGACAAGCTGTATATACACTTTACTTCATATCTATTGATGAATTGGCTGAAAATCTCTTTTCGGTCGAGCTTGAGTCGAAACTTATTGCAACTTCCACACCTATACATGGACCATATCCGTTACCACTGCATGTCCATTGTCATTTGGTACTTCTTTATCCATTAGTAATATGTTGTCACATATTTTTTAGAAAATTTTCATAAGTTAGCAATTGTTATATACAGTGTAGGCTTAGAAGAATTATGCAAATTTCAAAGGATCAATTTTGATTCATTTCAGGAAGATCTAGTATAGAAGAATTTTTTGTGTTAAAACAATGAATTGAGTAGTAAAAGAGCAAAGAAAAGATCTTCATATAATATCTTTTGTTTTTGTAAAAATGCATATGATTGAATACCATGAGATTAGATTTGATTCATATTATGGAAATAATTGTTTGCTAAATATATGTTGAAGTAATTAAAGATATGTATGATGAACCATTATCTAGTATTAGAAGTAATTGCGGAGTCACCAAAGAATTTTCAATCATACTAAGATATAGATGTAGGATCAACATTGATTCTATATATTTTTGTAACAGTTATGGAGATGATTATAAAATATATCCAAATCGAGGTGCCTTGATGTATTCTTTTTGCAGATGACAGTTGTAATGGGTGAGATATTTACGGAGTGGAAAACTAGAACGCTAGAGATATTATTTAGAAGGTAGAGGACTTCAAATTAGTAGAACGAAGATGAAGTTCATGGCACGAGGTTTTAGTGTAGATGCTATTTTATAATTATCAATCAATCCTAGTCGATGATAAAATATACTTATGTGTGATAATTTTGAGTATCTTGGATCGATTATTCAAAATAATGGTGAAATGGATAACTGCTCTGAATACTATGTGATAAGAGGATACCGCTGAGACTTAGGTAAAATATTTAAATCACATTTAGATTGATGATATTGTATGTAGCTAAGTGTTCAATAGTAAAAAAAATGTCATTGTTATCTGTTTGATTTTAGTATTTCGAGTATACATGTTTAATCCTACACCGATCATAAGTGTGTTTAGATCCCCATGGGTTATATTTATATATCCATCTCCGTTGGATCAAGTGCTTACCCAATTGGTCTATAAGCTCGAATTTATGGAAATGACATAACTATTTTCCTTTATAAAAATGATAGCGCAAAGGCCCAATGCAAAGCCCTGTACTAAGCGTCGGGTGGACATGAGGTGCTGCGTCGTAAGCACAATGGGCTTGGTGGTTAGTCCCAATTCGAGTCAAAGGGTAGAGAATGGTCCCAACAATCCCCCCACCCCTCAGTGCTACACTGGAAAACCACATAGGTAATTGGAACCCACACAATTTAAGGGAACCTTTACAAGTTAAGATTGAATTACGGGCATTATACCGTTATATCCTCCCCAAGCGTTGTTGTCTATCCTCGAACCCACAAACCCACTCTAATATCACTTGTATGATCAAGCGCTTACCCAACTCGTCCATAAGCTCGAACTTATGGGAAGAGTGCAACTATTTTCTGTAACAACCGTAATTTATTACGAAAGTTAAATTTGATTGCAGGGCCTGATCGCGAGCAAATTTGACAGAGCAAATGTCTTATAGAGGTACGATGTTTTTTATGTTAATTGTCGCGCGTTAATAAATAAATTGTAGCCACCATGTTATATTCGACACATTTTAACGTTTGCGCAATGGTATGAAGTATAAATTCTAAGTGTTGGAGTGAAATGCCAATCTTGTAATAAATTAGAAATGTCCAATTCACTCAGTCAAAAATAATAACGCGGTTTCCCTTTTCCCCCCTGCGGTTTCCGTAACCGCCCAGTCACTTTGTTTTCCACTCCATTAAATCCCCCGCAACCCCTCGCGCTTCTTTCATTCCCGTAGGCGCACGATGGTAGGAAACTGCCGCACACTGTCTTTCCCGCAGTCATTCTCCCCCCACCAAGCGGCACGCCTCTTCCAGCAGATCACTGTCTTTACCTCTAGTTGACGTTGTTGAAAAGCCAAGCGATCCTTCCTCCCGCATCAGCAGTTAACATATGCAACAACAAGACTCTTCATGTGCGTCTTCTCCCTCTCAGCCACGCTCCAGACATAGAAATTCCAGCCGCAGGTCTCGCCTCTTCCTCGACGCCTTGCTATTCCTAAGGTAAATTCTGCTGTGGCCTTTGCCGACCCTCCTACCTCTCATTTTCCGTCCAGCAAAGGGGTAATAGTCTTCTTCCTTGCAGTCTAAGAAGTGCCGACTCACTCTCCTCCCCAGATCTAGCAAGCGTGATGATCTTCCATCCCTAATCAGCGGATCGTGTCTTATTGAGTGAGTTTTAGTGATGCGTGGCAGTGAATCCGAGCCCCGACTCTCTTCCGACATCCGAAAAATAGTTTCGTCACTTTCCCTAACAAATTTTAGCCGTCTTATGTTTTCCTTGTCTTCGATTTCAGGAATCGAAGCTCCCGATCTTCCCTATTCAGAAATTGGTTGTCTTGTAGGGTAGAGTCTGCAGTTTTGGGGCAAGGTAAAAGCCCTTAGTGTTTCATACATTGAATCATTCTTGTGGGCTCTTAATTTCATTTGAAGGGCTTAGTGTTGTAACCAAAACCCTAAAATATCCGTAATAAGTAATTTGGGTTTATGCTTCTTTCAGATTTAGAGCTTGAGCTCACTTAGATCGAAGAAGAAGCCGGGCTCTGCTAATTATTTTAGAGGTGATCATGCCGCCGCGCCTTGTGTACGAGCGCCACAATACAACGGTAAGGAATTCTATTCTTTTTGGCTAGACATAATACCTAGATTAATGCACAAATTGTTTCTCGGATAGTAAGAGAATATTTGTAATATTATGAGATCGCATACATCTAGACTTTAATGTGTAACATGATAAGAAATATTGAACTCGTATAAAATTTGTGAATTTGTGCAGTACTTGTAACCACGTATTCCTTTATACGTGCAAATAATACTAACCACCATAATAAGTATACGAGGCGATTCTTTAGCGTGAAATACGACTTACGATATTCAGATGAATAAATATGAAATCCAACAGTTAATGAAAAATAATTAGGTGGCACGATTGAGACTTTCTCTAGTGATGAATAAAGACGCACTATCTTACTCATAGGGCGCAGTAGACCCTATGAGCCTCAAGTTTAGGGAGACGGTTCTCCATTTAGCAGATTAGTAGCTGCGTGTCTGTGTCCGTGAGACACTAGAACCCCTGCGTTCATTAGTTGGGACTCGAGTCATTAGAATGTGCATAAGAAGCTACTCCACCTAGAATATGAAGAGTGACGAACATAAGGCAAATAGAATTCAAGTAATACAACAAGATCTCAACTAATTAAACCAACGCACGTGACATCCACTGTAAATTTAATTCGTCGATGTCTGACATTATAATACTTTTGTTATCTATCTTGACCCATTCTCAACCGACCACGCATAATTTTAATTCTGTCGTACATTTTATCCATTACTTTGTTCTTAAACAACTTCTTTACACCATCTTCGGCCCAACTTAGGGGAGTTCGACATCGTCTACCATAGAGTACTTCAAACGGTGCAATTTGAATACTGGGCTGATAACTGTTATTGTATGAAAATTCCATCAGTGCTAAATACTTCTCTCATGATTCTTTTAAATCCAACACCACCATTCTAAGGAGATCAACCAGTATCTGAATCGTTCGTTCTGATTGCCCATCTGTTTGCAGGTGGAACGTTGTGCGATATCATAATTTAGTTCTCAACTTTTTTTGCTCTAATTTTTAGGTGCCAGACTTAAATCCCCTGTCTCTGTCCGAAATTATCGACCTTAGAACGCCATGTAACTTCACTATTTTGTCAATATACTGATTGACTAACTTTTCCGTTGGACCACCCTTCTACATAGGAATGTGCCACGTTTGTCAGACGGTCAATAATTACCCAGATGCCATCATTTCCTGCCTTACTATGCGGGGTAATCCCATAACGAAATCCATAGCAACGTCATCCCACTTCCATTCCAGAATGGGAAGTGACTACAAATTCCCTCTTGACTTATGGTGCTCAACTTTAACAACTTGGCATGTGTGACACTTTGCTATATGTTTTATGACATCAGTTTTCATTTCAGACCACTAAAATTCTTGTTTTAAATCCCGATTCATCTTCGTTCTTTCTGGATGGATCGAATAACTTATTTTATGACCTTCTTACAATATTTTTGCTCTGAAATTATCTACATTAGGCACACATAGCCTCCCATTAATTAACAATACACCATCTTCAATAACAAATGTTTTTTCTGCCCATTTTTCACCTTCGGCATTAGGCCCACAAGATACAAATCCTGATCAATCACCTTCTTGATTTTATCTTTCATCAAATACTGTATTTGCAATTGGTACAAATTTCCTCTTCTTTCTTCATCTGCTCGAACCAAAACAATTTGTATCTTCTCCACTTCCAGTTGCAATGTTTTATTTTGCAAAGTTATCATGGAAATCATCGTCGAGCTTTTTCTGCATAAAGCATCAGCCACTACATTGACTCTTCCTGGATAATATTTTATGTCGAGGTCATCATCCTTGATGAATTCCAGCCATCTTTGCTGGCGAAGGTTTATCTCTTTCTGTGAGAATATATATTTCAATTTCTTGTGATCTGTGATCACCTCACAACTAACTTCATATAGGTACAACACCAACGCTCAAGCCTTTATCCTACCATAGTGGGGTTGGCTATATGGATCATTTGTCGCCATTGCGTCATAATCTCATTAATGCCTGAGTACATCATATCTTTCCTTATCGTTTCATATCAAATATTTTTTGGTTTATCCCTCCCCCGTTTAACATGCCTAGTAGCTAAACTCTCACAATGCCTAACAAGTGCCTATAGTGGTCTCCTTTGTACGTGTCTGAATCATCTTAATCGAGATTCTTGCATCTTCTCTACAATGTGTGCCACTCCTGTCTTATCCATGATACATTCATTCCTAATTTTATAGAGTCTCGTGTGTCCACACGTCCACCTAACCATTCTCATCTCCGCAACTCACATTTTTTGCTCACGTACATAATTCACTGCCCAACACTCAGAACCGTAGAGCATCGCTAGTATAATTGCAGTACGGTAAAACTTGCCTTTAAATTTTAATCGGTAATATTTTGTTTCATGCATCTCTTTAAGTCTAGCGTCGACGACTTTCTTATCTCGCTCTCATTTGGTGATCTTTGTCATTTATTGCAGTCGACATATCTTTGTTATGTAATTTATAAACATACATTATGTGTATATATGTTTATTGTGTAGTTTATAAAAATAAATTATGTATACAATTATACATATTTATAAAAATTGTGTATATATATGAATAAATTTATTTAAATATTAAAATCCGACATTGTAAAATATCCCCGATATAATCCCCGCAATCCAACATTTCAAACTCAAACCGACATGAATCCGACAACCGACATATACAACCTTGGTAAAGAGGGAAAAACCTACTCATAAATTAACGACTTTGCCAAACAAAATCCAACTCAAAAATCAACAATGCCAAACAAAAAACCCAAAACCAGCCCAAATCAAGTGCAAACAGGAAACCAGGAATACATAACTCAAAGACATGTTTTTTCATAAAAACAAAATAATGAATCCACATAATAAATAAGCAAATGCATGGGAAAATAAAGGTGCATTTACTCATCCCCCAATTTCTATAATCATTAGAGAGACTTTGTTTAGGTATTGTAAATTTAAATTTATTAGTCTTTGTTCAAAACTTTACATTTGTCATTTAGGAACACCTGCAAGAAAACTCGGAGAAAATGAACAAGAAAGTGAGAGCAGGAAGGTGATAGGTTTGAAAGAGAATGTAGGGTCAGTAGCTGTGAGTCGAGTCCCTTTAATATTAGTCGAAACCTAGACTGCATGCGTCAAATTAAAGTCAATGTTTTTTTATGTCTGTGGTAGATTTATAATGACAAATCAAAGTTTATTTTCTTCAGTAACTCGACGTGCGTTGAATAGCTAGCCGACGTACGTCAAGTGTATTTAAGTTTTTTACTTCAATTTTCATTTCACAATGTGATATCCAGCATCCCTAAATTCACTTAATCTAGAGGTTTTGTGAAGATATCAACGCTCTAATTATCTGTCAAAACACATTTTAAGGAAATATTTTTTCTCTACATTATCTCTGATGAAGTGATGTTTTGTTTCAATATGCTTAGTTCGACTATATAATACAAGATTAGCTGCAATTAAAATTGTGTTTGTACTGTCACAGAAGATAGGAGGTATTGAAAACTTACGTGCATAGTTTTGTAGCCGATTTAGCATCCACATGGGTCGAGAGAAACAACTCCCAGTTGTAATGTATTCGGCTTCTGTAGTCAATGTAGAGATTGAATTTTGTTTCTTGTTGAACCATGAAATCAAATTTACCCTTAGGAATTGTCATGTCCCACTGGTGCTTTTTTGTCAAGCCTACATTCTGCAAAATATGCATCTTAATAACCAGTTAGTTCAAACACCGACTGTGAGGCCCCGAGCCAGACCTCACAGAAAATCTGTATCTGAGTCTCTTTGTAAGCATTTATCGCAGCATAGTAATAACATGAGTACAATGAAAATACATAAACAAAACTCATACCTTTGCTCGTTCTTCAGTTCTAGTCCGTCTAGCTTTCCTCGGAGCACTCGGAGTCGCATCCGTTACCTAAAAAGATAAACCACGACGGGTTTAGTCATAAAGAATATGACTAAGCGAGTAACATACCTCTTTAACTACTGTAAATGCAAGGAACAAACGTTAGTAGCAATATGCATAAATATTCAATTCAGTGTATAGTCAATAACAGTATGGTATTCCATTCCAGTGTACAAAATGCTATAACGTATCAAAAATATTTCATAACAGTATACAATGTATATTCGTACTATAATGATTCTGTTTCAACTTCTGGTATTCGATCTATTCATTAATTCTTAAAAGTCATTTCGTTCATTCGCATCAAACATTCCATCAATTCAGTTTCGAAATCAGATTTCATATTCTTTCGCATCATAGCTACTTCAATTTGTTTCACTTTCTCAATCAGATTTCTCGTTTATCTTTGATTTAATTTAATTGGGAAATCATAAGGGTTGCTGTAGATTCATCCCTTCTTGGTCTTCAACGACCTCTTGGCCTTCAACGGCCTCTGACCTTCAACGGCCTCAAATAAATCTCAAAAACACATTCCGCCGTAGCGTATTCACACCCTCACTACGGCTACTGGGTTAACCCTTATCATTTCAAATATTCTTATGCATCGATGCAATCTTTTTATTCAATTATAAAGGAGTTTTATTTAAAATATTTTCCTCAGAATTTATTCATCGCTTATTTATTGTCAATTCAACATTTTCCAGCGATTCTTGGATTTATCAGTGATTCAAATTCGAACAATTTCAATATCATGTCGATGCATAGTCACTAAAATATTTTCTGTATAAAATCTAATCATAGGAATATTGAAAATAATTCAAAGCTATGCATAATTAAAGAAATACGTACTCACCACGTGTCCTTTGCCTTTAATCGTACCAGGATTTTCATCGGGTCTATCTCCGGACGCCATCCTCTGCAGTATCAGTGAAATCATTTACTTTAGGGTTGCGTCACGAATTAGTTACGATTTACTTCCTATACGCTTACAACTTCGACTCAGTAGGAGTTGCCTAGGGAAAGACAAACTTGGGTGACTTAAAAATGAAAGCACAAGTTCAGCCACTCAAATCAGAAACCAAGGAAAATATCAAGGGAGAAGTGGGCATTTAAGAGGAGCCATCAACATCCGATCAACATAAATGATAACAGCCGGCCATAGGCCTAACCAGGGCCAACAATCAAGGCCATCTCCATACAGCAGTCGGCCAAAAGAAATCACCCAGATCAGGAACAGAGTCACATCAAGAGTAGCCAGCAAGAAATCTCAACAGCCCACAACAACAACAACAACAAAAACAGTCAACAATCAAGGTAACCCTCATACAAACAGCCGGTCAGCAGGAAAAATTCCCACTAGTAAAAGCAGTAACACAGTAGCTGATCAAAAGAACTCAGGAAACAAAAGCAACTCAAGAGCAGCCACATCAATATGAGGCATAACGTTTCTCCTGAGATGAGAGCTAGAAATCTAGACAGAGTAATATCTCCCCTACTATAATAGAACTCTTAATCTATATGCCATAGGAGGAACAGTAAAGGAGGAGAAAAAATCTTACAGAGCAAGGGTCAAAGCCCAAAGCTGTCGGCCAAGCACAAAGCCGATCCAAAAACAACAGCAGCACCACGAAGAGCCAAGCTACAGTTCCCTCAAATCTTCCCACACTTTCGACGAGAGGAGGGAGACTCGAGCAGGAACAAATATATCAGGTAAGCCCTGAGCTAAACTTTCAGAAACTCCAGAAGGCAAGCAAGAGAGGCAGGGAGGTGAACTTGTATCGGTATAAAGGAGACCAGTTGGTAAATAACATTTAAAGGATTCAATTCTACCGCTTATTTGACATAACACAGCCACCGCTTAAGACTCCTCCATATTATATATTATATTATTATACTATTACAACTAGTATAATAACCAGCTATCTGAATATCAGCAGCCCAACAATTCCACCGCCTCTTCTTATATAATATTATAATATGCTATGTATGTATATCAGCAGCCCAAAACCAGCCAGCCCAGTACAGCCTCAAAAATCAGCAGCAGCCATATTATCATAACCAAAACCATCGCAATTAGACATAAATATCAAGAAGTCTATCAGCAGCCCAAATAGCCTAGAATCAATTAAAATAAAACTTAAAACGAAACGAGCGTCGCAAAATCATCGAAAAATTCAAAACTTCAAACTTAAAGTGCGACGTCGTCTCGACAATGATTTTTATTATTTCATCATCGGGAATTTTATTCATTTAAGTCTCTTTCAATTTCGCTTAAACGTTTTAAGCCGTTACACCGACTCTCTAGGATTCCACAAACCAAGTTTAGGTGTGCCTTTGAGATATCTTTATACTCTTTTCACGTGAGGCATGTGAGATTCCTTTGAGGTCACCTGATACCAGACATAAACATTTGTTGAGAGCATTATGTTAGACCTACTTATTGTAAGATAAAGTAGAGAGCCAATGATTTCCCTGTAGGTCTTTTGATCCACAGGTTTAGCATGCTTATCTTTGTCCATCACATCATTAGTAGGCATGAGTGTCTTGTATGATATACATTTTTCATCCCAAACTTCTTTAGAAGTGCTTTAGTTTATTTGGTATAGTATATGAATATGCCTTCATTATCTTGTTTCACTTGTATATATAATAGTTTTATCTATCAACAACCCCCCAGCCCCCCGATCTTATCTCCCGCAGGTCTCCTGATCCCGCCTCCCGCTCCCTTCTCCCGCATGCAGCGCTGCCGCCGCCTCTTGCTCCTGCTCCTCCTGTCGGCGCCGCCCCCTGCTCCTCCTGCCGGCGCCGCCGCCTGCTCCTCCTGCCGGCGCCGACGCCTCCTGCTCCCACTCCTTCTCCTCTACTCGTGGCCGACGGTAGCCCTTCCTCAGGTCGGCAACAACCCTTCCTCCTCCTTCTCGTGGACAACAACCCTTCTCCTCCCCTAGCCGACAGTCCTCAAGGCCGGCAGCCTCTCCTCCCTCCAACAACACTCCCTCTCCTCCAAGGGACCGACAACCACTTTCCTCCTCCAAGGGCCGAAAGCCCTAATTCCCCCTTTTTCCTCCTCGATTTGATCGGGGATTTGCGAGAGGGACGACTAGGATTCCCCTTCCCTCTTCTTCCTCCAAGGAGGCCATCTGTCGTATTCCCTCCAAGGGAGGACAGCCCTATCCCCTCTCGTCAAGGGTCGACAACCTCCTCCTCCCCTCTTCTCCGTCGTTTTGATCGGTGATTGCATGGGGAACAGCTAGGGTTTTCCTTTCCTCGCCTCCTTGAGGCCGGATTCGACTTCCTTGGGTAAGGTTCTCGCTTTTCCCTCCTCCTTTCATTGTTTGCTTGATTTATTTTGCAAATTTGTGCTCCAAGTTGTGTATAATTGCATTTCAGTTTTTTGCTCATCTTATAATCGTCCAATTTCTAGGTTTTCGTGCTCCCCGACGCCATTCGTCGCCCTATTTGGCGGGATCTCTCCAAAGCCCTCTCCGATTTAGGGTTTCTCTAACCTAAGCGCTTCCAAATTCCCGTTTCCGCATGGTAATCTCTTATCCCCTCACATTTGAGGGAGGTAATTGGCTAAACCCTCCCTGTTTAAGTTTTTGTCATGTTAATTACATGTGCTAGGGTAGAGATTTTGTTAGCAATGTCATTCATAATTGCACTTGATCGGGTTTAAAATAAGGTTCTTGAAATTTCGCTTGCGCCGCTTAGCCGCCGCCGTCAGTTTCAGCCGCACCTTAAGGCAATTAGAGACCCCTCTCTCTTGCAAGCATTGAGTTTAAATTATTTCGTCTGTTCTTATGATTATTTGACTTCCCTCTTGAATTTTTGATCTGCCAAATAAATTTAAATCTTGAATGTCTAATCCGTCAAGTTAGTAGTTTAGGGTTTAATATATTTGGAATGACATGAGTTTGTGAACCTGAATGTTTTTATTTGGAAATCACTTAGATGATTATTTTTCTCATTCAATGTATAATTGGAAGAATGATAGAGTTTTTAGTCTTGAGCAACGAGTGTCATAATGATAATTGATAAGGTTTCCTTTTGGCAATCAAATGATTTGTGTTTCAGATAATGTTCGGATCGTACACATTTTTACTTGGGAAGATAATCGTGCCTTAGAATGGTCTAATCTTGATGGGTACTTGCTTTCCCAAAAATGATGCATAGAAATCTCATCACTCGTGAATACTTAAACCCGCAAGTTTCAAAAATCTCTATCTAGTTTCTCCTGTGTCATCGAATCTTGTTTCTTATGTCTGCCTGACTCTAAGACTTGTGTAATTATTGTTCCATGACTTGATTCCTTTCGTTTCATGTTTGTAAATTTTACTCTTGTATATCCGAATCTGTGATTAGTAACATATCTTGATACACTTGAAATCACCAAATTATGAATCATTTAATTCATTAATAACATAAGTGAACAATGAAAGGTGGTGTTTAATTGATGCAACTCCTCGACCCGGGTTCCCTCTTGAATCTCTAACGGGAACAAAGGACCGGTCATAGCTAGCATGAACTCCCTGGCTCAATGGTGAGGGTTCGAAAGAGCCGCCCCTTAGAGATCACGGGCAGAAATCCTGAATCTCCGGTAAGTCTTGCATCTGAATTTGAATCCTTCTGAATCATGAATCTTGTGCATCAACTAAAGACACATACACCTTTCATTTGTTCCAGCTTATGTCATTATCGTGATCGAATCTATGCTTTACTTCGGAGTAGTCTAATAATTCTAGATATTTTTTGCTTGACTCTTTTACTTGTCTGTCTTGTTAGTTTGCTTCATGATAACTGGTACACAAATATTTTTGTTTCTCCTGCTCGTACTTTATTTTATTTTGCTCCTGTTCATTTCAATGTTCTGAGGCTTTTTTCCTTTTTGTTCTGGAATTTGCCTTAGTGTCCGTGTCTGCGCCGCCTGCTTCCTGAGCCCGATCTGCGTCAAGCTTCAGCTTCTGGTTGTTTATCTTCTTGTCGTGACATGTTCTATGTTTATGTTTCATTTCATTTAACTGTCAGATATTTCTTTTATGTAATAATTACGATCAACCATTTTTTCTGCTATCATGGACAACTGCTATGCTAATTAATATATGTATAAGAATTTGACATGATTTGCATGTTTATTTCTCTGGATTTGGCATTGTATAAAAATCTGTATCTGAATTTGTATCATGAGTTTTATTAAAAATACATGTGCATTTAATTATCTCACTGCCATATTTTAAAGCTTCTGCATAAAAACAATCTATTTTACTCTAAAGTAATTATTCTAAAACTAAGTATCAGTATCTCAGCTTCCGCCTAACAGACATGAAAATTCTTTCCCCCATGTCTGTGGCATCACGACCCGCCCGCAACGCATATCTGATATTTGCTATTAGACGGGTCGTGACACATACCAAGCTCTAAGGGCTTGTTTGAGACTGTATATCGCTTTATCAAGATTTTAAACATAAGAAGAGAAGTTGCGATTGATAAAACCTGGGGGTTGCTCCATATATACTTCTTTTTGGAGTTTGTCATTCAGAAATGCACTTTTGACATCCATTTGAAATATTTTGAATCTGATGTGAGTTGCATAGGATAAGAATCTCCTTATTGCTTCCAGTCTTGTAACCATGTTTTGTTCCTTATAATGGTTCCATCAGCTTCCAATTTGTTTCTGAATACCCACTTTGTTTGAATGATTGGGTATTTGGTTGGTCTTTTCACCAATGTCTACACCTTCTTTCAAATTGAATAAACAAACCTCAGATATATTAGAGTGAAAGTCTACAAGATAAATGTTGTCTTTCCTTATACCTGATGTCACGACTCGTCTAATAACAAATAACCGAGTGCGGTACGGGTGGGTCGTGATGATACAGACATGGGGGAAAGAATCTCCTTGTCTGTTTAGGCGGAAGCTGAATTAGTATTATTAGATTTAATAATAAATAAGTTGAAGAAAATACATTATCATTATGTGAAAGCTCTAAAATAAGGCTGTGAAAGGTTAAGTACACATATATTTTACTAACACCCATGATGCAAAATGCGAGTATAAATTTCATGCAATAAAAATCTCAAGGGTGATGAACATGCAGAAATATCAAATTCCAATACATACTTTATTTAACATAGCAGTTGTCCGTGATACAAGTGAAAATGACTGATCATAACTATTACATAATAAGCCGAAACCGACAGTAAAAGAAAAATAACATAGAACCTGACACAACAACAAAAGATAAACCTCCAGAAACAGGAGTTTGACGCAGATCGGGCTCAGGTAGTAGGCGGTGCAGTCACGAACAACAACAACACTCAAGCCTTTATCCCACCATAGTGGGGTCAGCTTCATAAGGGTGACTAAATTTTACGCTGGCCGTCTACCTAACACAACCCTCACCATTTTTCATCCGGGCTTGGGACCGGCATCCGGGCTCAGGTAGTAGGCGGTGCAGTCACGAACGCTAAGACAAATTCCAAAACAAGAAAAAAATTCTCAGTACAATGAAACACAAAGTGAGCAAGGTAAAATATAATACAATTAGGGGAATTAGAAATATATGTGTGTTGATTTTCATGAAACAAATCTAGCAAAATAGGCAAGTAAATGAGTTAACAAAAAATACTAGAATTATTAGTCCACTTCAGAGTGTAGCAGGTGTTCGTTCATGTAAGGACATAAGCTATAACAAATGAAAGGTGTAGGTGTCTTTAGTTGATTCACAAGATTCATGATTCAGAAGGATTCAAATTCAGATTCAAGACTTATCAGTGATTCAGAGTTGTTGCCCACGATCTCTAAGGGGTAGCTCTTGCAAACCCTCACCCTTGAGCCAGGGAGTTCATGCTCGCTATGACTGGTCCTTTGTTCCTGTTAGGGATTCAAGAGGGAACCCAAGTCAAGAAGTTGCATCAATTAAACACCACCTTTCAAGGTTTGCTTATGTTATTAATGAATTAAATGGTTCATAATTTTAGCGATTACTACGTATTGGACATGCTATTAATTTAACGAATCAGGTATTCAATAGTAAAATTCGTAAACATAAGTAGGGGTGTATGAAATCAAGATCAATGTTTGCAAGCGAGAGGAATTTCTCTACTGTCTTAAGTAAGGCTGAAACTGACGGCGGCGGCTAAATGACGTAAGCAAAATTAGCAATCTTAGCTGAACCTGTTCGAGAGTAAGCATGAATGATGATTGATATACGAGAATCCTACGCTAGCACAGACATTCTACGACGCGAAACTTAAACAAAAAAGGGTTTAGCAAAATTACCTTCCTCAAAGGTGAGGGGAGGAGAGATTACCACGCAGAAATCCAAGATTTGGCGGCGTTTAGGTTGCGGAAACCCTAAATCGGAGAGGGCTTTGGAGAGATCCCGTCAATTAGGTCGACGAACGACACTGGAAATCACAAATACATAGAAGTTAGGCGATTATAAGAGGGCATAAATCTTGAATCACAAAATATATGCAACTTAGGGCACAAAAATTGTAAAGGACCCGAGGGAAATCTGAATAAAGGGGGAAGGAAAGAGATTTTTACCAAGGAAGTCAAATCCGAGCCCAAGGAGGAGAGGGAAGGGGAACCCTAGTTGTCCCTCTCGCAAATCCCCGGTCAAATCGAAAGGAATAGGGGTAAAGGTGACTGCCGACCCTTGAGTTGCTGCGGCTTAGGGATGTTGCCGGCTCCTTGGAGGAAGAGGGAGGTTGTTGTCGGCCTGAGGAAGAGTGGGAGACGGCCGGTTTGGGGAGGAGAAATTGTCGGCCAGAGCAGGAGGAAGAGGAGGAGGCGAGGAGGAGCAGGAGGCGCCGACGGGAGGAGGAGCAGGTGCAGGAGGCAGCGTCGGCGCTGGGTGCAGAAAACGGGAGCGGGAGCAGCGGCTTGCGGGAATCGGGAACGGCGAGCGGGAGACGGGCTTGCGGAAAGCCCTGGGCTGAATAAAAAGAAAGAATCGAGAGAGGAGGGGGGTTGCAGTTAGCAAAAATAATAAATAGGTTTACTAAATTAAAATCCTTTCTTTTGAGTTGTTACATTCTCCCCCACTTAGAAAGTTTCGTCCCGAAATTTTTGAGGATTCTGCTGGATGAGGTTTCTTATGGCGAATATTCAGATGTCATTCATTCCAACAAGATTTTCAAACCAAGACATGAAAGCTAACTATGAATATAATGAAATAAAAAAGAGAATAAGTTTAGACACTAACCAAGATCAGGAGAAGAGTTGCGGATACTTGATAGGCATATGCCGCATATCAGATTCAAGTTCCCAAGTGTACTCCTCAGATTTGCCATGTATCCAAAGCACTCTGACCATAAGAATGGTTCTCTTTGGAAGCTTGCATTCTTGATACTCCACGATCTTAGCAGGTTCAACCAGATACGAGAGATTGGCTTCAGGAATCACAAAAATTTCTTCAATGACGCGGTTAGGATCATGGATGTACTTCCGAAGTTGACTGTTAAGGACCTACTTGGAGCGAATGCCGGAGGCAGAGGTGACGGTGGTGGAGGATACTATGGAGCCCGTGACCGCAGCTGCCTAATGCGGGGTTGCTCGTTGGAGGAGAGAGCCACCAAAAATCTCACTCAATAGAAGGGAAATTTGATTACTTCTTGCTTGCCCCTTACAACCATACATATGCCCTTTATATAGGCTTACAACTTAATAAAAAGATAACACTAATAAAGACAAAGACAAACAATAATAAAGACACCTAATTACTAGACCCGGTGCTCGAAGCATGCAACCCACAAAGACAAACAATAATAAAGACACCTAATTACTAGACCCGGTGCTCGAAGCATGCAACCCATAACATCTTTCCCGCCGTTCAAAACGAGCTTGACCACAAGCTCAAGGGGAGTTGATAATGATGCGAGTTTCATCCGACGCCCTCCTCGTCAGAGTCTTCAACGTGCAAATAGAAAAGCTTTTTGCACCGGTGTCTGCGAGTGTACTGCTCGTCGCAGTTATAACATAATCCATGAGCGCGACGTTCCAACATCTCGGCCCGAGATAATTGGCGGACCGGTGGGGCTGGAGGACCTTCGAGACGGCCCTGCTGAATGTTGTTGTTGGGGAACAGGTATGCCTCTTGTGTCAGCTGGAGGCTACGGTCGCAGAGCCTGGCCAGACTCATAGCAGTCACTAAATCTGGAGGGGCCTCAAATTCGACATATAGTCGTAGGCGGTCGCGGAGTCCACCGGTGAAAATGGCGATTTGCATTTCCTCGGTAAGGGAAACATGCGCCAAAAGAAGCTGAAATTGTTCCAGGTACTCGTCCACGGACCCCGTCTGTCGTAAAGAAGTGAGTTCGCCGAGGGGGTTGCTGCGGATAGGAGGACCGAAACGCAAGTTGCAGTACCGTTTGAAGTCTGCCCACATCAGGTTCGGCTGGTCGGTGAGGAGACGAGAAACCCACAATAGAGCGGAGTCAAGCATGTGAAAGGATGCTAAGTGAAGGCATTCTGCTGTCAGAGTTTGCTGGTGGACGAAAAATTGCTCGCACCTGGTGAGCCATCCCAAAGAGTCAGTTTTTCCATCATAGGTGGGAAATTCCATCCGGTTATGATGCGGAAGAATAGCAGTGTTCAGACGTACAAGTGTCGGTGGTTGTGGCTCGTGGCGGATGAGCGGCGGGAGCGGGACTTGACTGCTACTGGCGTGCTCCAGGGGTGGAGTGGTAACAACGGGCGGTGCGGTTGTGAGTTCATTAAGCTTCGTGGTGAGGGTTGCCATGTCGTCCCGATGACGTACTTCTACTTCCTGAAGGCGTGCATCTATGGCAGATATAACGGAGTGGAGCCGGTTCATGGCCTCCAAGAAATTATGGGAGTCTTCCATATGATGAGCGGAGCGGGTGATTGGACGGTCCGATTGCGTCGCGTCGGATGATTGAGATTGACCGCGAGAGCCCCGTCGGCGCTTGACGGCTGGAGAATCTCACGTCGTGAGGGGGCTGTTGAAGACGACAGTGGAGGCTTGCGTCGGTTTGTCGGCGCTGGAAAAGAAGATGAGCGGTCGACGAAGGGGAGGAGAAGACCCTCTGATACCAAGTTGTTAAGGACCTACTTGGAGCGGAGGCCGGAGGTGGAGGTGACGATGGTGGAGGATACTATGGAGCCCGTGACCACGGCTGCCTAATGCGGGGTTGCTCGTTGGAGGAGAGAGCTACCAAAAATCTCACTCAATAGAAGGAAAATTTGATTACATACATATGCCATTTATATAGGCTTACAACTTAATAAAAAGACAACACTAATAAAGACACCTAATTACTAGACCCGGTGCTCGAAGCATGCATCCCACAAAGACAAACAATAATAAAGACACCTAATTACTAGACCCGGTGCTCGAAGCATGCAACCCATAACATTGACTGATATGGAAGACATTGTGAACACCGACAAAAGAAGCAGGTAACTCAAGACGATAAGCAGATCCTCCAACACGTTTTGAGATAGCATACGTTCCCACGAACCCTGGGCTGAGCTTATGATATCGACCAAACCGTTTCGCCCCAGGAGAAGGGGAAACTTTCAGGAACACTTGATCACCCACAACAAATTCTAACGGACGACGATGCTGGTTTGCATACTTCCTTTGCCTCTCGACGGCACGACTGAGCTGAAGTCGAGTCTTTCTTGTGGCTTCTTCCATTTCTTGAAGTAACTCAAGTCCCAAAACAACCTTTTCACCCACTTCCGACCAATATAGAGGGGCCCTACAACGACGTCGATACAATGCTTCGAAGTGGGCCATTTTGAGGCTCTCTTGATAGCTATTATTATAGGAGAATTCAACCAAATGTAGGTGCTCATCCCAAGCTCCCTTGTAATCTAGAATGTAACATCGAAGCATGTCCTCAAGTATCTGATTAACCCTTTCGGTTTGACCATCGGTCGTTGGATGATAAGCAGTGCTCAGGTTGAGTTCGGTGTCCAAAGCTTATTGGAAACCCTTCCAAAAGTGCGATACAAATCTCGAGTCGCAATCTGAAACAATATGCAAAGGAATCCCATGAAGTCTAACAATATGCAAAGGGATCCGAGCCATCTTCTCGGTGAAATGACCTTCCTTATACAGGACGAAGTGAGCCACTTTAGTCATACGATCTACTATGACCCAAATCGCATCATACCCCCTCGGAGTGCCGGACAAACCTGTGATGAAGTCCATAGAGATGTCTTCTCACTTCCATTCCGGGATAGGCAGATGCTGCAAAAGACCACCAGGACGCTGACGCTGAGCTTTCATCTTCTGGCACGTCAAATATCGAGAAATGAAGCGAGCTATGTAATTCTTCATACCAGGCCACCACACAATCCGTTTCAAGTCATGATACATCTTATTATTGCCTGGATGACCAGATATGCGGGATTCATGAGCTTCGCGACATATACGATCAAGCAATTTAGGAACATTAGGGATGCAAAGACGACCTCGGAAACACAAAACATCGTCAGAGATAGAGAAATCCGGGAGAGTCCCAAGTTCAACCTTTCGGCGAATGCACTGGAGTACGAGGTCAGATGGCTGCAAATCTTTTACCTGTTCCACCCATAACTGACCAAAAATCTCTTCTTGACCCTCAGGTGAGATGGGTATATCCATCCGTTTGAGGTCAACAATCAAGGCTGCAAGAGTAGCTGACATGGGTGCATAAGAGGAAACAAAAGCCTGACGACTCAACGCATCTGCTACCGAATTGGCTTTACCGAATTGGCTTTACCGAATTGGCTTTACCGAATTGGCTTTACGTAAGCTGCAAGTTATAATCTGCTATGAATACGATCCATCGGCTCTGACGAAGATTTAGATCTTTCTGAACAAAAATGTATTTCAAGCTCTAATGATCAGTATAGAAGTAACACTTCACGCCATAGAGATATTGTCTCGCCAAAGCTTCAACGCAAACACCACCGCAGCGAATTCCAGATCATGAGTGGGGTAGTTGCGCTCATGAACTTTCAACTGCCTCGACCCATAGGCGATAACACGATCATCCTACATCAAGACACAACCCAAGCTTACTCCAGAAGCGTCAGTGTAAATTGAAAAATCTGTCCCCTCTGAAGGAAGAGATAACACTGGCGCAGAACACAGACGTTTCAATTCCAAGAAGGTCTGCTCACATTGATCTGACCACTCGAATTTAGCATGCTTTTGAGTTAGCTTTGTCAGAGGAGCAACAAGAGAGGAATAACCCTTGATGAAACGTCAGTAGTAGCTAGCCAATTCAAGGAAACTGCTGATTTCAGTTGGAGTCCAGTCCATAACTGCAGAAATCGTGGCAGGATCAATGGAGAGTCCATCTCCTGAAATAACATGCCCCAAAAAAGCAACACGATCCAACCAGAACTCACATTTTGTCAGCTTGATATAGAGTTGATGCTGACGAAGAGTGGACAAAGTGAGCCTAAGATGTGCTGCGTGCTCCTCACAAGTCTTGGAATAGACCAGAATATCATCAATAAATACGATGAACTTATCCAGGTACTCACGGAAGACACAGTTCATCATATCCATCTAAGCAGATGGTGCGTTAGTCAAACCAAATGACATTACTAAGAATTCAAAATGACCATACCGAGTCCGGAAGGTAGTCTTGTGAACGTCAGATTCCTTGATCTTCAGCTGATGGTAACTCGATCTGAGATCTATCTTGGAGAGTACTACCCTTGAGCTGATCAAAGAGATAATCCACGCGCGGAAGGGGATACTTATTCTTTACTGTCACCTTGTTCAGGTCCCGATAACCAATACAAAGCCTCATGGAACCGTCCTTTTTCACGAAGAGGACAGAGACTCCCCAAGGTGAAGAGCTATGACGAATGTATCCATGCTCAAGCAGTTCATCCAATTGCGATCTAAGCTCCTCTAGTTTGCGTGAGGCCATACGGTGCAGAGCTTTAGACATGGGGCGCGTCCCAGGCTCTAAGTCGATGGAGAACTCCACATCTCGATCAGGAGGCATCCCAGACAATTCAGTAGGAAAGACATCAGGAAACTCAGAAACAATTGGAAGAGATTCAAGTTGAGGAGAGGCAGAATCCAAAAGTGAAGCATATACGAAATAAGCAGAGCATCCTTGACTAAGAAGGCGAGTGGCGCGCACAACAGAAATTACCTTCAGGTGAGTGCGGGTCTGTACATGAACGCTGAAGTCCTTGCCATCGATGCTGAGGTTGACCCTCTTTGCCACGCGGTCCAGTTTTGCTCTATACACAACCAACCAATTTATGCCCAAATATCATATCGAACTCTGTCATATCCAGAACTATGAGGTCGGCTGAGATTAACAATTCCCCAAACATGATCGGACAATTGAGGATACCCATATTCGAAAGGTGCAGATGACCAGGCACAGAGATCTCGTAAGCAACCTCAAGTGGCGAAGTAGGCATCGATGAAGGTCCACAATATGACACGCAATTAAGGAATGAGATGCGCCAGAATCAAAGAGAATTTTCATCCACTTATTCTTGACCCTAAAATTCCCTAGAAATGGAAATTACATACGCGAATCATGATTGTTCGATACTAAAGCAGATAATTTACGATGCAGAAAATTAAAAACAAAGCATTACATACCAGAGATGACGTCGGTAGATGCAAGCACCTCACCCTGGGTGATGATGTTCAGCACGACCCACCCTTCTTCTGAGCTCCCGAAACAGACTGCAGTGGCTGAGCAGGAATTGGGCAGTCTTGGATATGGTGCCCAACTTGACCACATCTGTAGCAGGCATTATGCTTACGACGACAGTCCTTCAGCAGGTGGCCTGGTTTTTTGTAGTAAGCACAGATGGTGGAGGTAGCGACAAGCGTCATCTGAGGTTGCTGGGCAGGAACAACCATCTTTTGCTTCTTCAAGAGGGTGCGACAGACTTGCGCAACATGGCCCACCTTGTGGCAAAAGGCACACACCTCTTTAGACTTGAGGCCTTGCTCCTGTGATGGAGTACTCTTTTGCTTGTGGTCAGAAGTGGTGGCGTTGCTAGTACCATGCTGGACCTTCTTAACAGTGTGCTCTAGCTCAATAGCTTCCACTTGCAAGGCAGCTTCGACTATCTCAGCATAGGTGGTGAAGTCCCTTCACAAAATGACTGATCTTCTTGGCTTCGTATGGCACCAACTCCACAACAAGGAGGGATAGGCGAGAGAACTCCTTTTCGTACTCGATTACTGACCTGTCGGGCTGCTGGAGAGATAAGAACTTCTCAGCTAGCCTCTCTCGTTCCACAGAAGAGAGAAATTTCTCCATGATGACTCCCTTGAATTGACCCCAGGTCATGACGGCGGAATTGGTAAGACTGCGGCGCTGAAGCCACCAGGTGTAAGCATCCTCGGTCAGCTGGTAGGCCGCAAGAAGAACTTTCTGAGCCTTTGGAATTCCAGCATACTCGAAGTGTTTCTCCATTTGGGAGAGCACTATGAGATGATGAAATAGTCACGGTCGTCATTGAACAATAGCGGATTTAGCCTTTTGAACACTAGGGTATATGCCATCGCCACAGGAGGAGCAGCCGGATTTGACGCAAACGGGGTCACCAAGTTGATGGCAAGCGAGTTAGTTCTGGGATCAGATGCAGGAGGGGTGACTCCAGGAGTGGTAGATACTCCAGCTGTCCCTGTGCGGACGGAACCAAAGGCGGGATCAGAAGTCTGGCGATCCTCTTCCAGGCTAGTGACATGATCCGGAATTTGTCTTAGAAGCTGGGCAGTTGCATCTCCAGATGCTTCCCCCTCAGAAGAGGTAGCCTGCTTGCGACTCGGACGTTTATGAGCCATCTAGAAAGAGGTACAAGAGAATCGGGTAAGATTTATAATCAAGTAGAACAAAAAAATTTGAGACTAGAGGTTTTAACACTTTTGTACTGTCGGATACGTAAATCATGTAATAATTACAGTATTTTCATTGAACAATTCTAGGTAATGATCATGCAAGTGCAACAATAACATTATGTGCAATAGTAAATGATTAGTAAATCCATGTGTTTACAATCATAATCTGTTGTTTTTAGCTTAATACTTGTGCAATGAGTTATGATGTGCATGCAATGCAATTTTTGCCTAAAATGCATTCTTAAGAATGTTCATGAATGGATACACATACCATGTTAAGTGCCCATATCGCTTAACATATCATGCATATTATGTTACTAATGTCATCGCACTTGAAAATATTAAATTTGCCCATAACCATTTAATATTTGCAAGCGGTGTATAATCTTGTGGAAATTTATATGCACATAAAATGTTAAGGTTGCCCATAACCCGTAACATCCGTGTGCATACTACTCATTATTATGAGTGTATTGTGAGTGTTTCAGCCGAGAACAACAGAAAATGACAAGGTGAGTGAAGGAATGATGCATGCATATATATTTTTATAATAAATTTCAAAATAGGTGAAAATTTTAAAATTCTTTATTCTTAGATGCGGAAACCTAGCTCTGATACCAACTGTCACAACCCGTCTAATAATAAATATCAGAGTGCACTACGGGCGGGTCGTGATGCCACAGACATGGGAAAAGAATCTCCATGTCTGTTTAGGCGAAAGCTGAATTAGTATTATTAGATTTAATAATAAATAAGTTGAAAAAAATACATTATCATCATGCGAAAGCTTTAAAATAAGGCTGTGAAAAGTTAAAGTGCACATGTATTTTATTAAAACCCATGATGCAAAATGCGAGTACAAATTTCATGCAACAAAAATCCCAAGGGAGATGAGCGTGCACAAATATCAAATTCCAATACATACTTTATTTAGCCTAGCAGTTGTCCGTGATACATGGGCAAATGACTGATCATAACTATTACATAATAAGCCGAAACCGACAGTAAAGGAAAAACAATATAAAACCTGACACAGCAACAAAAGATAAACCTCCAGAAATAGGAGCCTGACGCAGATCGGGCTCAGGTAGTAAGCGGCGCAGCCACTGACGCTAAGTCAAATTTCAAAACAAGAAGGAAAAAGCCTCAGTACAAAGAAACAAAGTGAGCAAGGTAAAACATAATATAAGCAGGAGAATCAGAAATATACGTGTGTTGATTTTCATAAAACAAATCTAGTAAAATAGGAATGTAAACGAGTCAACAGAAACTCCTAGAATTATTAGTCCACTTCAGAGTGTAGCAGGTGTTCATTCATGTAAGGACATAAGCTGTAACAAATGAAAGGTGTAGGTGTCTTTAGTTGATGCACATGATTTATGATTCAGGAGGATTCAAATTCAGAATCAAGAATTATCAGAGATTCAGAGTTGTTGCCCGTGATCTCTAAGGGGTTTGCGAACCCGAACCCTTGAGCCAGGGAGTTCATGCTCGCTATGACCGGTCCTTTGTTCCTGTTAGAGATTCAAAAGGGAACCCAAGTCAAGGAGTTGCATCAATTAAACACCACCTTTGAAAGTTTGCTTATGTTATTAATGAATTAAATGATTCATAATTTTAGTCATTCCTAGCGTATTGGACATGCTATTAATTTAACGAATCAGGTATTCAAGCGTAAAATTCGTAAACATAAGTTGGGGTGCATGAAATCAAGATCAATGTTTACAAGCGAGAGGAATTTTTCTACTTGCCTTAAGTAAGGTTGGAACTGACGGCGGCGACTAAGTGACGTAAGCAAAAATAGCAATCTTAGTTGAACCTGTTCAAGGGACAAGCATTAATGATGATTGATATACGAGAATCCTACGCTAGCACAAACATTCTACGACACGAAACTTAAACAAAAGTGGTTTCAACAAAATTACCTTCCTCAAAGGTGAGGGGAGAGAAGATTACCACGCAGAAATCGGAGATTTGGCGGCGCTTAGGTTGTGGAAACCCTAAATCGGAGAGGGCTTTGGAGAGATCCCGTCAATTAGGTCAATGAATGACACCGGAAATCACAAATACATAGAGGTTAGACAATTATAAAAAGGGCATAAATCTTGAATCACAAAATATATGCAACTTAGGGCACGAAAATTGTAAAGGACTCAAGGGAAATCTGAATAAAGGGGGGGGGGGGGGGGGAGAAAAGAGATTCTTACCCAAGGAAGTCATGTACGAGCTCAAGGAGGAGAGGGAAGGGGAGCCCTAGTTGTCTCTCTCGCAAATCCCCGGTCAAATCGAAGAGGAATAAGGGTAGAGGTGGTTGTCGACCCTTGAGTTGCTGCGGCTTAGGGATGCTGCCGGCTCCTTGGAGGAAAATGGAGGTTGCTGTCGGCCCGAGGAAGCGAGGGAGACGACCATCTTGGGGAGGAGAAGTTGTCGTCCAGAGCAGGAGGAAGAGGAGGCAAGGAGCAGGAGGCGTCGACGGGAGGAGGAGCAGGTGCAGGAGGCGGCGCTGTGTGCGGAAGACGGGAGCGGGAGCGGCGGCTTGCCGAAATCGGGAGAGGAGGGGGCTGCGGTTAGCAAAAATAATAAATAGGTTTACTAAATTAAAATCCTTTCTTTTGAGTTGTTACACCTGACAGGACATTAGTTCTCAAGAAGATAAATGTATTATTACTCAATGATAAGGAGCCCTCTCCCATATATAAGAGAGATACATACGAGGTAGGAAGCAAAAAATACGTAAACCTGTAAATGCGTAACATTAAATGTAAAACATTCTAACATCTTACAATGACTGAGTGATCTGCATGACTACGATGAAAATCAATGATACAAATGACTTGACTAAACTTGTTAATTAAAGCGCGAGGACCCTGCATAAAGTTATAGATTGTTTTCTTAAATTTACAAACCTGAGATTCTCCCTGAGTTAAATAGTGGTGATTGCTCTATAAATTGTTTCTTCAAGGTCTCCATTCAATAATGCATTTTTAATGTCGAGCTAATACATGAGACAATCATTATTAATAGCTACGGAGAGCAAGACATGAATGGAACTAATACGTTCCACTAGAGATACAATCAGGGGAGAACTCGGTTATGTGCTTTTCTTGGTGGGTTGCTGAATTTTAATGGAGGCGGGAATACAAGGGGGCAAGCCCTAGAATGAATGTAGCGTAGAGAAGACGAAACCCTAAGAGAGTTTGTAGGAAGGAGAGAAGAGCTTGGGAGCTTGAGGGAACATTGATTTCATTCATTGATTGATTCCTGCCAAATACGATGACTCTAATAACGATGAATACGACTCGACTCATACAATAAAAGGCTCGATACAACTCAAATTAATATAAATAAACTCCTAATACTAGATAAACAATAGAGGGGATCCGTAACATTCCATCCGTCCTCAAAATCAAGCTTGCCCTCAAGCTTGAGCTCCACCCGGATAATCGCACCTCCGGCTCCTTGATTTCGCGCCAAAACAGTGTTTGGTAGCGCGTCGCGGCGTCGCGGCGGCGACGAGTAGCTGCGGTACCACTGGGAAAACAGGTGGCAGAAGGAATGGATCTGGGGGAGCCAGCGAAGTGGCAGCGAGCAACGACAACAAGGAGGCGCGGGAACAACGACAGTGATGATGATGGAGGATGGATGCGTGCCGGCCTGGAAGGGGGCGACGAGGCTGAGGAAGTGGTCGTCGGATGTTCTCTGTGCATGAAGAAGAAGAGCCTGCAGAATGACATCGATGAAGGCGAGGCGTTGTGGTTTGCTGCGGCCGATGAAGAGGCGCAACGTTGATAATGGAGCGACTGTTGGATGTCGAGGGCTTTGCGGCGTCGAGGAATAGAGGCGCAATCAGGACAGGTGCGGTGTTTGCCCGGAAATCCGCAATCTCTCTTCTCCAGTCAGAATAGACCTTTCCAGCGGTCTCAGTTTTGGGAGACCGCCCAGATCGCCAGCCTATGCTCTGGTTTTCTCGTCTAAGGCTCGAGCGGTCAGGCTCTGTCGAGACCGCCAGACCGGGCGGTCTGGTCTTTTTCTTTCTTTTTATTATTAGCACCCCTTACCACTGCCCCGACTCTCCTGTATCTCGGGCAGCCTGTAATTTTTGGATTTGCCCATTTGTGCAGCCTCTGTGTCTATAAATAGAGGTGTATGGGTACCTGGAAAGGGACTTTTGTCACTTTTCTACCTCTTCCTCTGGCATGTTCTGGACTTCCATCCTGTAACCTCTCTTGAGATTAACCGAAACAGTTTTTCCTGTCAGAGGTCTCTCCTCTGGCATCTTCTGTCTCGAGTAACCTGCACTTCACAGTTTTTCCCTATCCTTTTCTAGTGTGAGTTTTGGAGGTACAATTTTTGTACCAACAGAACGAACACGCGATCTTCAGATTTGAAGTGTCCAGGTGAAATCAGTAGACTTTTGAGATATCAGTCTGTGATGGTCTGACCGGTCAGTTCGTCGGCGATCTCCCTTCTTCAGCGAGTGCGACCTCTCTAGAAGCTCTTGAGCTTCGAATGGAGCTCCACCTCGCTCAAGCCCACCGGGAGGCCGCTCAAGCCCGCCAGGAGACCGCTCGACAGATTGAGTCAATGAATTAATTGCTGTCCGAGCTCTCCAAGAGATTGTTACCTTAAGCCGATCAGGTCGCGACCTCTGATCGGTTGGCCGCCGGTCAGCCTCTAGACCACGCGACCCCTCAGCCCGCTGCTCCCTTGCGGTCTTAAGGTGAGGAGTTTGCCGCCCGTCAGGCTTTTTTCAGGGGAGCAGCCCAAGGATCTCCAGCTCGAGCCCTAAATTTCCAGGAGGATTATGTTTATCCTCCAGCTCCCGCTGCTGCCCCTCTTGTTCCTTTAGGTGTTTATGAGGCAGAAGAGTCCTCTCCTTTTTCTGACAGGATCCGTTGGGAGCCAAGTCCCCATGGCTTTAGAGAGCCAAGGATGCTTATGTTTACTGGGGATAGTGATCCCAGTTCCCATCTCCAAGCCTTTGAATCCGCAGTCGCTCTGAGAACTCTCTCAGATGCGATGAGGTGCAAGTTGTTGATCACCTCTCTTAATGGGCAGGCAAGGGAGTGGTTTTATAATTTACCTCCCCAGTCCATCTCTTGCTTCACAGTTCTGAAGCAGGAGCTTCTTCATAAGTTCGCTACCTCAAAGAAGAGGAAGAGTGGTCCTGCGGCCCTCTTCAAGATCAAGCAAAATGAAAACGAGACTACAGCCCGCTTCATCGACCGTTTTCAAAGAGAGATTCTGGGAATAAGGGATGTTGATCCCTCGTTATATCTGGTTGCCTTGATAAATGGTTTGCAGGAGAGACCTCTCAAGTTTGAGGTCACAACCGGAGAGCCGAGCTCTTATCAGGAACTAACCAGCATCGCGAATAGGTTCATAAAAGGGGAAGTAAACAACCCCGTCTATGTTTCCAATTTAACTTGCAAGGCAGTTCAGAAAGGCTTCGTAGGTTTTCCTCTAGCCCGTCCATCGTCAAAGCCGCCGCGTCAAGAATTCCAACCTCCAGCTCAGAGAGGAAGGAATTTCCGTCACCATCGTCCTTACCAGGGGCATAAGCAGTTTCAACCCCATGTGCCCTTATTAGCAGCTCCAGTCACCCTAGCTCCCCAGCAAGTTCCAATTCATCAAATTCACTTTGTTCATCCTCCTCCCCCGCTCCCTCAACATTCTTTTAATGATTCTCAAAAATCATTTACCGAGCTCAATGTCCCGATGAGTGAGGTAATTCAGATCCTCCAGAAGCAGCCTTTTTACAAAAGGCCAGCCCCTATGCTGTCTGATCCGAGATTCAGAAACCCTTCTCTATTGTGAGCATCATAAAGAGAAAGGTCATCTGACAGAGAATTGCAGAGTTTTCCGAATATTGGTGGAGAAACTTGTGAAGGAAGGGAAGCTGCAGGGGATGCTGCAAAAAGCTGATCCTTCTAAAGCCTCCACCGCCAAGAACAAAGAAGTGGTAGAGGTCCACTGGGAGTGTGAAAAGGTCGATGACGTTGGCCACCTTGGCAATGTCGGTTACCCTAGTGAGTGTGTGGATGCAAACAATGAAGGAACGTTGGGTAACCTTTTTTGCATCCATGGGGGAGCAGGGCTCGAGTCTTCAAAGAAGGCTAGCTTGGCCAGGGTTTTTAGATCAGAAGTTGTCATTACCTCCTCTTCCGCCCCGATCCGAGGAACGGTTACTTTCGGGCAAGAATATCTTTCTCCTACCGCTAATCCTTTCAACGACGCAGTCGTTATAAAGGCGTTCATTGAAAATTATACGGTGGAAAATATTTTGATTGATACCGGGAGCTCAGTGAATCTTCTCTTCAAACCAGCTTTCGAGGCCCTGAAGACCGGAAAGACTCTTCTTTCCACCGAAGGGCCGCTCTATGGTTTCTCTAGAGAGAAGAAGTGGAAGGAAACGTCACTCTCTCAGTGACGCTTGGAGGCATTACAGAGCTAGTCAAATTCATAGTCGTTGAAGCTCCGAGTAGCTACAATGCAATTTTTGGGAGGCCGATTTTGAATGAGTATCAAGCGATGGTTTTCACTTACCACCTCGCAGTGAAGTTTGCCTTGAATGGCAAACAATACCGGATCATGAGCGATCCGAGGAAAGCTCGGGAATGCTATGTAAAGTCAATTAATATGATTGAATCTTTCTCCCTTCAGGTAGCTGAAACCTCTTCTGTCCTTCAAATCTCCAATCCTGATGATGCTATGGAAGAGGCCGCGAAAGAAGAGGCAAGAGATGGAGTTCGCTTGGAATCCGCCCAAGCAACTCAAGCTGTGCCCGTCAGCAATGAAGATGAGAGTAGAGCACTCTCAATCAATGCGGATTTGCCTGAAGCTGAGAAGGATCAACTCATCTCCTGCCTCCTGCAGAATCTGGATATATTCGCTTGGTCAGCGTATGATATGCCAGGAGTTGATCCGGACGTCGCTTGCCACCATCTCAATATTGATCCAGATTTTACCCCGGTCAAGCAGAAGAAAAGAGCGGTTGCAATGACCCTAGCTCAACCAATCCGGGAGGAGGTGGAAATGCTTCTCAAGGCTAATTTTGTTAAGGAAAATCAATACCCCGAGTGGGTATCGAATGTTGTAATGGTAAAAAAAACTGGTGGAAGTGGCGAATGTGTGTGGACTTTACCAAACTTAATAAAGCTTGCCCTAAATATTGCTACCACTTGTCTCGGATAGATTCTTTAGTTGATTCTGCGGTAGGGTACTCTTGCATGAGTTTTTTAGATGCATTCTCTGGTTATCACCAAATAAGAATGCCTAAGCCCGATATCCCTCACACCTCATTCATTACGAATGATGGATGTTTCTGCTATCTCGTAATGTCTTTCGGGCTAAAGAATGCTGGTGCTACTTATCAAAAAATGATGGACACCGTTTTTAAAACTAAAAAAGGAAGAAATTTAGAAGTTTATGTTGATGATCTTTTAATAAAAAACAAGTTTTTCTCAGCTCATCTTAACGACTTGAATGAAACATTTGCAACTCTCCGAACCTTCAATATGAGGTTGAACCCTTTGAAATGCGTTTTTGGAGCTAGCAAAGGAAAGTTCCTCGGCCATCTCCTTACTCCGGAGGGGTTAGAGCCAAATCCCGACAAGGTGAAGGCTATCCTAGAGATGTCACCTCCCAAGACCCCTAAGGAAGTTCAGCAGCTGGGTGGGAGGATGGCAGGCTTGAGCCGTTTCATCTCCCGCTCAGGGGATAAGAGTGCTTCATTCTTTAAAACTCTCAGTGGAGGAGGTAAGTTTGAATGGACAAAGGAGTGTGATGATGCATTTGATCTGCTCAAAAAGAAGTTAACGTCTACCCCTCTACTCCAAAGCCCGAGATAAGGAGAAGATCTCTTTGTGTATCTTAGAGTCGGTTCTGATGCTATCAGCTCTGTGCTGGTAAGAGAAGAAAAGAAGAAGCAATATCCAGTTTATTACGTGAGTAAAGTCTTGAAGGATGCGGAAGCTCGGTATCCGATCCTTGAAAAGTTAGCTTTAATGCTTGTGGTCTCAGCGCGAAGGCTAAGACCATATTTCCAAGCTCATTCTATTCAGGTTGTTACTGATCTTCCATTAAAGAGCGTATTGGAAAAACCGGAACACTCAGGTAGATTGACAAAGTGAGCGATAGAGCTTAGCGAGTTCGATATCTCCTATATTCCTAGAGTGGCGATCAAAGCTCAAGTGTTAGCAGATTTTATGATCGAAACAAAGGAAGTTAGCTCAGAAAAAGAGGTTGGAAAACCTTTGGCATTGACAATCTATGTAGATGGAACTTCCGGGAGAAATTCTTCAGGAGCCGGAGTTGTGTTAATTAATCCCAATGGGGTTATATTGAATCAAGCTCTCAAGTTCTATTTTCCAACAATGAACAATCAGGCGGAGTATGAAGCCTTGCTCGTCGGCCTTAGATTTGCAAGAGAGCTAGGGATCGATGATGTTCAAGTTAAAACTGATTCTCTGGTGATGTCATCTCAAGTAAACGGAACCTATGAAACTAGAGATTCTATTTTAAAGCAATATCAAATGTTGGTGAAGATTAAGATAGGGAAGTTCAAAAGCTTCGCTATTCAGCACATTCCAAGGGAAGAGAACGCAGAAGCTGACGAGTTGGCCAAATTCGGTCTCCTTTCAGGAAGAACTACTTCAGAATTATTTCATCCAGCTGTTGAAGAAGGAGACATCATGCTGATTGATCAACGACCATCCTGGATGGATCCCCTTGCTCTCTATCTCTCAAGTGGAGAATTCCATCCGGCAGTAAAAGATAAGAAGCGATCTAAGTTAAAAGCAGTTTATTATTATCTTGTTGCAGGAATTCTCTACAGGAAACTTTTCTCTCGCCTTTGGCAAGATGTGTCTCTGAAGAGGAAGTTCCAATTGTTCTTCGAGAGGTGCATTCGGGAGAGTGCGGCAGTCACTCTGGAGCTAGAACCTTAGAAAAAAGGATTCTAAGACAAAGTTATTTTTGGCCCCAAATGAGGAAAGATGCAGAGAAATTCGCAAAAAAATATGTTCAATGCCAAAAGTTCGTTCCTCTTCTGCATCAACCAGCTCAACAACTGAAGTCAATAACAACTTCATGGCCATTTGCTGTTTGGGGAATGGATTTGATTGGACCTTTTCCCTTGGCTAGTGGTCAACGCAAGTTTATTCTAGTGATGATCGATTATTTCAATAAATGGATCGAGGCAAAGGCGTTGGCTAAAACTACCACTCAAGTTGTGAGGAATTTTATCTGGGGAGAGATAGTATGTAGACATGGAATTCCAATTGCAATCATCACAGATAATGGTCCACAATTCAATAACTCAAGCCTTATAACTTTCTGTGATCAAATAGGCACTGAATTACGATTTGCTTCTGTGCATCATCCTCGAAGTAATGGTCAGGTAGAAGCCACAAATAAACTCATAGTCAACCTTTTGAAGAAGAAAGTTGAGAATCTCAGAGGCAATTGGGCAGAGCAATTACCTTCAGTGTTATGGGCTCTAAGGACGACTCCATCCTCAGCTACCGGAGAAACTCCCTTCAAATTATCTCATGGCTCGGAAGCTCTCATTCCCGTTGAGTTTGAAGTTAAGAGTCCAAGGGTATTATTTTCTCAACAACATCAAGATAGGTGGATGGAAGGGAATGATGAAGAGTTAAGATGCAACCTTGATCTCATTGAAGAATTAAGGGATACATCAACCATCAGGCAAGAAGAAGTAAAAAGGAGAATGACTAAATATTTTGACAAAAATGTTCGAGTTAAAGAGTTTGTTGTTGGTGATCTCGTCCTCAAAAATGTCGACGCAGCAGCAAGATCTGGCTCGGTTGGAAAGCTTAATCCAAATTGGACAGGGTCAGAAGCGCTCAAGAATGGAGCTTATCGTCTCCAAACTTATGAAGGGGAAGATCTATCTCACACTTGGAGTGGAGATGATCTCAAGCGGTTCTTTTCCTAAAAACTTGTATTCTTTCCCGTCTTTTTCTTTCCTTCATTTTTGCAAGTATTATGATGATGTGGTTGTAACCTCTTGCATTATGTATATCGGAAAGAAAGCATCAAAGATATGTTGGCTAACTTTCAAAAGCTAAAGACCCTACCAAATGAGATATCGACGGATCCTACTTGCTGCCCCCTCGACTTGAAGCTTGAGATGTAAATCTACCATGACCACAAGTAGTGGGGAGATTTCGCATTTGTATAGTAGTAGCTCGCTAAGCTCGTGCAGAGGAACTTTAGGATGCCGGGTCCTTGCTAACATCTGACACACCTCTGCATCAAGGGAGGTCCGGGTGAATGTTCAGCTATGTTATGCATTTCAGGACATCGTTACAGCCTTGATGATCTTTCAGGGAAAGCAATGTCGGTATGGCCTCCGCGGCATAACCACACCTGCCCTATGGATCATCATGCTCTGTAACCCTCGAATACTCATTGGTAAAGGGATAGCCAAGAGACTGTCGGTTGCATCTATGACCATTATCAGAGCCCTTGAGTGGCTAGGGTGTTACAACCTTAATGATCTCTTGAGGAAAGCAATGTCGGTATAGCCTCCGCGGCATAACCACACCTGTCCTTTTGATCATTAGAGTTATTCGCCTCTTTTCTCTCCCCCTCTGTTTGTGGTGTTACATTCGTAATGGTCTCTTGAGGAAAGCAATGCCGGTATAGCCTTTGCGCGTAACCGCACCTGCCCTTTTTATCATTTGGAATTGTTCACCTGTTCCCCCCCCCCCCCCCCTCTCTCTCTCTCTGAAAAATGTTAGAATTGTGATGATCCCTTGAGGAAAGAAATGCTGGCTTAGCTTTCAAGCATGGCCGCACCTGCCCTTTCGATCATTACAGATTCTTTCTCTCAAAGCTTTTTTATTTTTTCTTAATTGGCGGTCTGAGGTTTGTGGAGACCGCCGGTCTTAAAATACTCGACTATTTTGGAAATGGGGCGGTCTAGAGCAATTGAGACCGCCACCTAAGTTTTTCGGAACTCTGTAAAAATCATAAGTGATCTGAAATATTACTGTATGTTTATGGTTCTAATCTATGGAAAGACGGTCTGGAAAATTTGAGGTCGCCGCCCGATTTCCTCTAAGTTCTTGTCTTAAGAAAGCAGGATCATGTATAACTTTTCTAATATCTGCTCATATCAATCGGTCTGATAATATGAAGACCACAGAGCTACCTTCTATAGCGACCTAAAAGCTATGAGATCGTTGATTATCTACCGTGAAAGGGTCGTTTCTTCTAAATTTGATCCAGGGAAGGAGCGGTCTAGATTATTGAAGATCACATCTCTCATTCTTCCCAGAGGTTATTCGGAATCAGTATTTGTGGATTATAATCTTTTTATCTCTGCAGATCTTGAAAGCGGAGATCGCCATATGACAAGCGATCTAATACAATTAGTTGTGTTATAATGGAACTCACACGATTTTTCATCATCCCTCAGGTGGTTTAATAAATACGAGACCGCTATTATTGATTATCATATTCTTCTAACCATTATGCAACATTTCCTTACATAATTGTTTATTCGAGCTCAACGAAGACCTAAAACATTGAGATCGAATGCTATTTCTATCTCGTAAAATCTAGACCGCTGAGATAAAGATTATTGTTGAGATAATTATCGATTGAGATACGTGAGACCGCAAATGATGAAAATTAGTCCGCTCGCAAAAAGAAAGTGATCGACATAAACACAGATAAATAATATAAGCATTCATCCACAGAAGAGAAAGGTATGTCAAATTTCTATTTATATTTCATAGTTTGGTTACATTGATCGACCGGTCTCAATACCGGTGACCGCATAAGAAAAATGAACAGTTACAAAGGAAAATCTATTTGGTTTTTGATCTCTTCGGAGACCGCTCATCTGATGAAGAACTGGACGCCTCTGAAGATTCTTCTGAATTCCCGGGAGAGATTTTTGAGCCAGAACTTGAGCCCGCCGCAGAGCTTATATCATTGCCTTCAACGTACTGGCTTCCGCTCGCTTCATCTCCCTCAATATCAACATCTTCTTCTCCTTCTTCTTCTTCTTCTTCAGCAGCGATCTCACCTGTTGTGATCGATTGTTCATCTATAACTCTTGCTGCGTCTGGGAAAAGATCGGCGAATTTGACATCTTTAAACTCATCAATGAGAGTGTCGCGAGCACGAAGCTCTGAGATCGTCTGCTCTGCGGTCTCTTTCACCTGATGCATTAAAGCATTCTGGAAATCTTGGTTCTCTGCATCATATGCAGCTCTCTTTGATTGCTGCAAGAGGAAAAATGGTCAGATCGCGCGGTCACAAGAAAAGAAAAAAGGAAACTTCAGGTAAAATAGTTTTACATTTAGTTCTTCCTGCAGGCGTTCGATATCCCTCAGGGCACCTCATAGAGATCGCCCCATATGGTGGTTCAAGACCGCGCTCCTAGCGGTCGCTTGTGCGCAGAAATCAGGGAGCAAGTCGGTCTCAATGTTGTAGGCCTCCCTGTCATTGCTTTTTCCATAAAGAGCGGCAGTGATCGCGAAAGCATGGCGCGTCAGCTTTCCACCCCAGGGAGGGAGATCGGTTGATACTTTTACTTTTTTGCCTTTTGCGCCCCACTTGAGAAGGGGCTTTCCTTTGGTATCTTTCATTTTCTTCGAAAAACCGATCAGAGGAAATGGTTCGCTGGCGGTCTCAGATCCACCACCGAACCCCGCGATCTCACGTTCGCGGTCTCGCTTCTTCCTTTGCTCCCTCTGGGTAAGCACATCAGCTGGTGCCATAGGGTCAGCCGCGGGAACGATAAAGGCCGCTGAAAAGAAAACAGTTAGAAGAAATATAAAAGAAATTATGCTGAGATCGCAGGAGACCGCAAGTAAAACTGCTTACTCTCTTCTGGAGAGACCGCAACGATCTGAGGCCAGATCGCCAGATAATGAATGAGGTCAAGGCGCTTGCCCGCCAAGAAAGCCAAGATATTAAGCTCGCTTTCTGAGAAAGTCTTGAGCTTTCTGAAAATCTTCTCTGCCCTTGGAGATGGTTGGCTGCTGAGACCGCCAAGATCGCCTTCAAAAACTATATATCTCCGTCCAGAAAGGGACCTTGTTAGGGAGATTCAAAACTTTTATTCCATTACATGCAAGATATACTAATCCTTTAAATTCTTCTTTTGCCCTTCTTTTAGCGACTTCACAGTAAAGGTAGCGTGGAAGAGAGCCATGGAGAATTTTATCTTTTCCGATCTCAAGTAATTTATAAAAACGTTCATGAGACCGATGAAGTTAGGAGGTAATTGGGCAAGCGCAAAACCATAATATTCCATCACTTCAAGAATTTCCCAAGGAAGAGGTAATTTCAGGCTGTATTCGAAGTGATCGATGGGAATAATATATTTGTTCTTTTCTCCAAAATTTAACCCTTCATCCTCTGTCGGCGGTCTCACCACGATCTGATTATAAGCCATATGTTTTCCCAGAAAGGCTAAGTATTCGTCCGAAGGCTTTTGATCGGCATTTAGGAAGGTTTCAGCAGAAGAAGCTCGAACGGACACCATTATGGGAGTTCGCTGAGATCGATGTTTCGGGCGCATTCAAAAAGCATAAAATTAAGAAACTTAAGCCAGCTATTTATAGGGCAGGAAGGGTGATATTGTAATCATTACTTTTTATGAGACCGCCCAGGAAGCGCGCCAAACCGCTGAACCTGCTTGAGAATTAAGACGCAACATGCAATAGCTTCGATCTCAAAAAGAAGAGATCGCAATAATCATCTAATAAACAACACGAAAATCACAGAAATAAGCAAAGTAAGGAGATCGACATCACAACAATTAAAGAGATCGCATGAAATGAAAGTCAAATTGTCACAATATATTACAAGGCCAAATTGTTCATAATTATTGTCTCAAGACCGCTCGAAATTAAGAGTAAAATTTATCTCATTGGCTGACGTTTTCTTCCTATGAAGGCTGCGACATCTTGCATTTCCTTAACAGCGGACAGAGCGTTCGCCAAGCTTTGATTTGCTGACATTGCAGCGCGATGAATTTTAGCGACATCCCTGTCTACCTGCTCCATAGGAATAACCATGATTTCTGAGGTCGGCCTTTCTTTTGGGTGATCGCCAGAAGTTCGCTCTCCTCACGGACTTGCTTTTCCTTGGCTCGTAACTTTTTTTCAAAATCAGCGGTCAGCGCCCGGAGCTGATCGTTGTGAGCCCGCTCCCGAGCTCGCATTGTTCTAACATCCTCAAATATGGGTGTGAGAACATCAGCGAGCTGAGGAGGAAAAACCAGCGGTTGCTGCTGGATTTCCCCCTCTTCAGGAGCTGGATCGACCTCATCAACATCTGCAGTCAGAAGAATAGAACAATTAGCCCAGCTACAAGCAAACCAAAAACAAAAGCTCGCGTAAGAAGAATACTCAGAGGGAAATCAAGACCGCTGTTACGCAAGGTATTTTCAATATCTTTTGTGACCGCAGGGCCTGCGGTCAGCGAAAGGCGGTCTGATCCTCTTAATCGCTCAAGGTTCATTCTTTCTAATTCCCTCTTCTGCGACCTCTCTCCTTCTTTTCGCCTTCTTTTTAACTCTGCATTGCTAACGAGGATGTCATCTGTTTCAATAATGACGATCTCACGCCGCTCTTTTGGAGATCTAGGTCGAAGAGCAGGTAATGGAAAGAATTCGAGCGGTCTCATGGCTGGATTTGCCTTACCAGTTCGCAGGGCGGTGACCGCTGTAGCGTGGTCTGCCGCTGCTTTGTCCAGCTGAACATCCAGGTCGGCAGATATATTTGTCAGACCGTTGGTTAGCACGGTCTTCTCTTTTTTAATCTGCCGAATTCTTTCTATCTCCCCTCCTTCCTCGGTGGCCTTTTTCTTTTTCTTCTTATTTTTCTTCTCCTTTTCTTTTTCTGTGGCGATCTGCATCGCCCTTTCTTCTTCTCTTTTCTTATCAACAACGATCTGTGCTGCCTTCATTTCTTCCTCCTGCAGCTTATCGGCAACGATCTGTGCTGCCGTCGTTTCCTCCTCTTTCTTCTGTTCAGCAGCGATCTGCATCGCCTCATCCTCCTTCTCTTTCCTTTCCTTCTCTTCTTTCTCTTTCCTGATCGCCTCTTCTGCGATCTTCCTATTTTGCTCCTAGACGACCTCTCGAAGGTTCTCAGTTTCGAATTGATCGACCACCTGCGTGATCGGGCGAACAAGACCGTTAGAAGAGTCACAGTCAAGATAAGCAATTAACTCTTGGTCCGCTCCTCCAGAAGAAAGAGAGACCGCAGAAGAAAAAGGAAGGTCATTTTGACTTCTTACCTTCTCATAAACCTTTTCAGAAAGTGGCGGATTCACATCTTCAGGGAGTGAGACCGCTCCTTTGACGGTCAACACTTTATTCTTCTCATTTTTTCTTTTCTTACTAATTTTGCCAGAAGGACTTGTGCTTTTTCTTTTCTTTCCTGTCACAGCTTCATATTGTTCCGCGACCTGCTGCCTTAATCTTCCAGCTGAGGCCGCCTGTTGTTGCAGTCTAGTTTTGATAACTTCAGCAGACGCGGTCTCTCCGGTCTGTTCAGCGGCCTGCCTGAGAGCTTCCTCAGATTTATGACAGTCAAAAGTAATAGACATGCCTGGAAGTTCAAGCACAGGAGGTCCAGAAGAGGTGGCCGACAAATCTACAATATTCGAGGCCGTCAAGATCGCGTCCCCCGACAGTTCAGTTAGTTTTTTCTCAGAAGCGCTGGCAATCTCCTTCGTCGTTTCCACCTTTGCAGTTTCTCTAGGAGGTTTGACCGCTAGCGTCTTCTTGGAGCTGGCGATCTCCTTCTTCTTTCCTTTCGGAGAAGGCGCTAGCAATCTCCTTCGCCGTTTCCACCTTTGCAGTTTCTCTAGGAGGTTTGACTGCTAGTGTCTTCTTGGAGCTGGCGATCTCCTTCTTCCCTTTCGGAGAAGGCGCCTTGGGTGATCGCTTAGAAATTCGGTCCAAAACGCTCACCGTCTCAGCTTTTGTCTCGGACTCAGAAGTGGTGACCGCTTAAAAAGTCAGCTCGCAGCTCTTTCCAGAAGTTTTTGGATTCTGGGGTCCTTAAGCCGTATTTATAGTTTCCCTCACATTTATGGCGGTCACGGTCTCGGCGGGCAAAGTAAAACATTTCCGAAGTTCCAGCGAAACTTGAAAATGTGCGGGGATCATGTTTGCCCGAAAATCCACCACCGCTCCTCTCCAGTCAGAATGGACCTTTCCAGCAGTCTCAGTTTTGAGAGACCTCCCAGATCGCCAGCCTCTGCTCTGGTTTTCTCGTCTAAGGAACGAGCGGTCAGGCCCTGTCGAGACCGCCAGACCGGGCGGTCTGGTCTTTTTCTTTCTTTTTATTATTAGCACCCCTTGCCACTGCTCCGACTCTCCTGTATCCCGGGCAGCCCGTAATTTTTGGATCTGTCCGCTTGGGCAGCCTCCGCGTCTATAAATAGAGGGGTACGTGTACCTGGAAAGGGACTTTTGGCTTCGAGGCTCTAGCTTACAACCTGTGTAAGCGGTCTCGAATTTTGTCACTTTTCTACCTCTTCCTCTGGCCTGTTCTGGACTTCCATCTTGTAACCTCTCTTGAGATTAACTGAAACTGTTTTTCCTGTCAGAGGTCTCTCCTCTGGCATCTTCCGTCTCGAGTAACCTGCACTTCACAGTTTTTCCTTTTCTAGTGTGAGTTTTGGAGGTACAATTTTTGTACCAACATGCGGTTCGATGAGGAAGCAACGACATGTGGAGGGGCGGAGATGCACGACTGTTGGAATGTGGATGGATGCCGTGAGTTGCAGCGAAAGAAGAGCAAGGGGAGGAAGGAATCATTTGATACCAAAGTTGTTATGTGCTTTTCTTTGTGAGTTGCCGACGATGAGATGGAGTCGGGGATACAAGGGGGCCAAGCCTTAGAATGAAGGTATATGAGAGAAGACGAAACCCTAAGCGATGGTGGAGGAAGGAGAGAAGAGCTTGGGAAGAAGAGAGGAAACCCTAGAAGGGAGAGCTTGAGGGAACTTTGATTTCATTCATTGATTGATTCCTTCCTACATGACAAAGGGTTCATATATAAGACCCCGAATGAGATAATTGTAAATACAACAATAGACGCAAAAATATTAAAATGCGACGATTCTGATTAGGATGGCTAAAACTCAACTCATACAATAAAAGACTCGATACAACTTGAATTAATATAAATAAACTCATAATACTCAAGGTTGCAGATGTCGGATGTCAGACTCATGTCGGTTTGTGTTTTTATGTCGGATTGCTGGGGATATAGCAGGAACATTTCAAAATGTCTGATTGTAATATTATAATTATATATATATAATATATATATATCATAATATTTTTCATTTATTAATTCGATGGTAATTATTTGTCTAATTAAGTGTAAACTAAAATTCATATGAGAAAATTAAACTATTTACAAGTGCTTAATCAATTTATAATAAATAAGAAATGCTGCATACTTTCAATCATGTAATAGTGTAATACAACATCACAAAATCATATTATAGTATTAAACATTTGAACTAGAAAGTATAGTGGTACCTCAGTTTATTACAAAAATGTTAATGCTCCACAAAATCGGTTACTCTAATATAAATCTATAATATTATTTTTCTGAAATCAATGAACGAACATTTAAGTAAGAACTATATTAAAGAATAAAAATTAATGAACATGACGAAAAGAATTAACTTAATACAACTCACCTAAATAACATATTCTTGACCGTTGGTTTGTCCTCGGAAGTGTAAAACACTAGTGCTTCATCAATGTCCTCAGAATTCTCATCCTTGCCCCTCTCTGACATATTTCGTTTTCCTTTCGCTTTTATTGTACATGCCTATTTTAAAGTCGGTCTTGCACTTCTCTAGGAAACACTTCGTCATCATCATCATCTTCAGCATCATCAGCAGGAGCCACTAATCACTCAACAACTTTTCCTTCATCAATACTCTTTGTAGACAATGAGTCTCGAGATGGATCAGAATATTCTTAGAATTGTATTTCACAAATATACGATCATTCAATCTTTTGCTTTCTAGTCTTTCTCTTCTTGGAATGAATCTAAATATGATATAAACATTAAATATTGTTATCATCTTAAATTATTATTGAAATATCATTTTAAAATATATATTTACAAGTAATTTACCATCTGAAAAGTGCTCCAATTTCTTTCGCAACCGGAGGAACTAGTTGTCAAATTCAAGGTTCTCATGGTCATATTTCTCAAATTTGGAGTTTCAATTCCATAGAACTTCCACCAATAGGCTTATGGAAAAATAACAAATTATTAGTAGTTCAGTAAAAAAAAGTCCAACAATTGTTTGGTGAAAAATATACCTGGAATAAACCCTGGAAGTACTCTTTGCCTCTTTGCTATGTCCCGGGCAAATGCTCCTTGCTCTAACTGATAAACTTCAACCTCAACAGTAATGACATCTTTCATAGGAATGTCATGAGAGTGCATTCTAGTGAGGCAGTCAGTAAACCCACCCATGAACTTTGGGTCTCCATCTATCTCTTCCCTATTTGGGTAGTAGAACAAATGATTTAGTAAATATCTTAGTCTCTACTTTTCTATTTATCAACTTTCATATGAGAAGATATTTACTCTCCTTAAACTCAAGAGCAACAACAACCTACTCTCTAGCCTTCTTCATATCACCATACAACCATCTCATTGAAGGTGTGTCCCCATGAGCTCTTTTGAGGACAGCACAGATCACCAATTACTCTCCTTAAACCTCGGCATATTTGCATCACGTAAAAAAACAACGATATTCATTATTCGAAAAAATCCAAAATAACCTCCTATTTTTTCAATTGTCATTTTACTACGACAGCACAGAGCACCAATGATCCATTATTCAATAAGACATGCTCAATGTAAACTACGATAACAAGCATGTAATTTAAATAGGGTAAGGGTATCACACAAAATAATCATCATTTTTGCAAAAATAACGTTGAAACCTAAGTGTTTGACTGAATAATTTTTTCACATCATATGTTGCAATGAAAAATAACAAAAGCCACAGTGCCACAATCGTTGATGAAGAGGGAAGAGAGAAATAGAGAGAAGGAGAGGATTAGGAATAGATACAGCCACATTGCCAATTTGCCACAATGCCACATTGCCAATTTGCCACAGCCACAATGTCAATACCGAAAGCCACAATGCCACAATCACAGCAGCTAGCCAACAATAGTTATCCAATGTTATTGTCGAGTGCCAACAGTTGAACAACAACTATCCAATGTCACTGCCGAGTGCCAACAGCTGAACAACAACTATCCAAGTATAGAGAAGTAGAGAAATAGTGGAACAGGGAAGAGAGAAATAGAGAGGAAGAGAGGATTAGGAATAGAAACAACCACAATCACAATATCACTGCCAACAGTAGCAATCCAGTATTCCAGCTATAGAGAAATAGAGGACGAGGGAAGAGAAAAATAGAGAGAAATAAAGGAAGAAGGAAGAGAGAAATAGAGAAAGGGGGAGAGAAAGAGAGTAGTATCCACTATTGAAATATCCATAATAGCTAGCTAGCCAAGAAGAAAACGGCAGACGAGGGCATGAGGAACTTTCCATAGTAACTAATAACATAAAAAATGAAGATAAAACTCACAGTGCCGAGGGATGAGCCACAAAAGATGAGAGGAGAGGAGGAAATGTGTCGAGAACCGGTGTCAAGAAGAAGACGACAGACGGCAAACACCAAACAACCAGAAGATTACAACCCAGATGCGAGAATCACCAGTGAACCAGGGAGCCAGTGCCGAGAGGAAGACGAAAGCCAAGAGAGGAAGAAGATTACGAGAGACGGAGATTAGGGCAAGCCATTGGCAAAATTTGAGGAGTCTAGCGGCAATGAAACGAGAGTTATAAACTTATAATTCTATAACATAACATGTATAACATAATACCTATATAAGTAATTAAGTATAATTATAATACCATAAATCTTTAATTTTTGCCGTAATTACCGCCATTACTCGCGATGAGCTGCCATTAGCTGCAATATTGGTCCGACATGTCCGACATGTCGTCCGCAATATTGGAAAACGCCAGAATTGTCAAATGTGGCGAAAACGTGCCGACTCCCTCTAAAATATGACATGTCGGCCAACATGTCGGATATGTCGGCCGCAATCTACAAGCTTGCTAATACTAGATAACCAATGGTGTGAGATCTGTAACAAAATCCCACCTATACCTACACCAATTTCTTCTCTAAGAGAAAATCCAAAAGACTAAACCAAGAAGACTAGACTCCCTCGTAACATCCCTTTATGAAGACATATGAAGTACATTAATTAAGAAACAACTGTTTTCTTAATTAATTACAATAAAAGTCTCTTAATGATAATTAATTAATTAACTTAGTAACATTATTAATTATTACTTTATGACTTGAGACAGCTGTCGCGGTGGAGGGTGTAGATCCACGATCGGGAGGAAAGATCGAGGGCTTGGGAGCGGGGGAAGAAGCCGAGGAGGGAGTGGGGGTGGCAGGCGGCGAGTGAGAGGGCGAAGGATAGGGCGCGGGGGGAGGGGAAAACGCCGTCGTCGGCGACGGCGACGAAGCGGGAGCAGAGGTTGAAAGAAGGGGAGGGGAGGCAGACGAGATGGAGTTTGGGGGAGACGACAGAGCGGGCAAAGGAGAAGCGGAGGTTTCGCGTGAGAGGATCGGAAATATAACGAGCGGAACACATTAATTAAATTTTTTTTATTAATTTCAGTCAGATTCAGTCTACCAGAGTGTGACCCGACCGGGGGGGGGGCCGCCGGGTTCTGCTCCGGTATGAGGGGGAAAAATGGGGGAGGGAGGGGAGGGAAGAGAAAAAAAAGAGGGGGAGGAGAAAAAAGAGGGGGAGAGAGGGAATAAGAGAGAAGAGGGTAAGAAAGAAAAAAAGGAAGGGAGGGAGAGAGGAAGTAATACAACGGTACGATGATCAATCGTTGTCATTGATTCGGCAGTGAACGCCACAAAAGCGTCGGGGATGCAACCGTCGGAATTGATTGTTGCGGCACTTTTTCACAAAAAACGCCTTCATAGACTTGAGGACTACTGCGACATTTATTTTAGAAACGTTGCGGAATGTAATGTACCTATCCCGCCGGTTTTTGTTAAACGTGATTATTGATTGCGTTTTTAATATATTTAAAAAATATCAATGACCACGCTTTTATGATAAAGCGCTGCAATCACATCGATTTTAAAAAATAATAAATATACCTTTCGCCACGCTTTTTAATATAACATCAAGGCGTTCTCGATGACATTCATGTATTGACTCGGCTTCTTTAGGTACTTGATGCGCGTTCGGCAAGTGCACCGGTCGCTGTCAAGTAATAAAAGTAGGGAGAAACTCCCCGAATATCGTTCTCTAAGGACTGCAAGTTGGGTAGTATGATTCGCCTATTAGGAAATGTTTAAAGAGATTCTCAAATACATAATGAAAGAAGAGGGTTTTGAAAGTGGTTTTCCTAAGTTAACAACAGAGAAGGAAAATGCGGGCCTAGAGCTCTGCTTCGCAAAGTCGGGGTGAGTGCAGCGGCCGCGATGCCGCGCTTCGGTAAGCGGGTGAAATGGCCACAGAGCGGGGTTTTGCGAGGGTCGTATTCACCTCTTCGCCAACATCACCACTAGCAATTGCTAGATGGCTTCACACGCAAACAACTCAGAATATCACAATGAAAAGCAAAGCGCTTCTCACAACCATAGCATCATTGCACATGAACATCACACAAAGGATCTATAACAATAGACTAGCAAGAGTTCATTACAATCAACACTAAAATAAGCACAAGCTCAAGGTTTAGAAAGGACCCAACAGAAGATGTCACCGTATCCTGGGTTCTCGGCCGGAATGAGAGGTTGTCGGTCTCTCTCCGGGCTCGGCCCTCAGATGGTGTGCGGACTCGAAGGAGGCTGTCACTTCTCCAGCGATCTTCAGCGCTTCTATGGCCTCCAAGACGAAGAATGCTTGAACTCGTGGTGAAGAAAGCTTGCAAACGATCCCGGATGGAAGTGTGGTGGAAGAGATCACCGGAGGTGGTCTCCTAGGGTGGAAAAGGTGAAAATGGCGGGCTTCTCTGGCTTTTCCCGCGAGAGGGATCGTCCTCCCCGGAATCCGTCCTAAATGCTGCAGATTTCCTGCTTTAAATACTAAACAGGCGGAATTTTAGTCACACACGGGCGAACGCACGGTCGTGCGTTGCCCGTGCGTTATTAAACGATTAAACTTGACTTGAGGAAGAAGCAGAAGTGCCCGTGCGTCTTACTCACGCACGGGCAAATCCGCCCGTGCGTAAGAACGCACGGACAAACTCAGAATAACTAAAATCAAGAAGAAACAGGCGATCGTGCGTTTTACTCACGCACGGGCAAACCGCCCGTGCGTTAAAACGCACGACCAAAGTCAGATCACCGGATTCCTTCCCAGATGAGAGCGCGCGATCGCATCCGACCGTGCGTCAATAAAACGCACGACCGTGCGTTGTACACAATCATGATTTCTGGAGAACGGGGTGATTCAACCACCTGCAAGCAAAGCAAACCATCTGGGAATACACCTCCAGCACCAATCAAACACAGAAAAAGGATTGGGGAGCACCATGTGCTTACCCCCAATGACAAGGAGCGCAAATGCACACCAAAACGGGCCTAAGAGTGCACTTAGCATGAAATAACGAATATGAATGAAAACATGCCTAAAATGTAGTGCATAGACTCGATAATCGGCCCAGATGAACCCATAAATGTGTATATAAATGAGACTCATCACACCCCCAGACTTAACCATTTGCACGTCTCGGGCAAACTACTCAGCTCTCCTGTCGGAACAATTGGGTGTTAGAGTGAGTTTGAGCGGTAGAGACCCATGCGAAGTCGCATGCTCACGTGCGTAGAAGTACGTTAGAGTAGAATTTAACTCAAGATTATATTTAACTATTTCCAGAATAGTAATTTGAAATCTAGTTTACTCGGATGGTGAATCCCGGTGAATCTTTCGGTCGCGCACAAGGGAAAATAGCGTGACTAATGAGTAGAGGATTACTCGAATCAAAGCTCGGGACAATCTCCTAAGAAATCCATCAAAGGCGGTGTCCATAGGCTTGCACGTTCCCACTCTCTCCACTGCATGAGATGTCTCATATCTAAAATCAATAGGACTTATAGGTTAAGATTTGGCTTAGGATGAGCTTAGGTTAGATAAGTAGAAGAACGATGGGCATCGCACTCAACATAACCTGAGCACACGAGAGCATAAAATCACCAATACAAGAAAATTAAGAACCACACAACACCCCCAGACTTCAACTGGATACTAGGTGTGTGCTAAGCCGATCACACAATGTTTTGTCGAGAGATTGCATTTGAACGTTCTTTTCGCAAAAAATTCTTTTCTTTTCTTTCTTTTCTGTAATCTTCTCGACAGAATATATTTTGTAGGCACAATAAACTTCTCCTTTAGCTATTACAAAGCTACCATACACTCAGAGATAACAACAAACGAAAGATATATATATTTCTTTCAACTCATTTGTTGGTGCGAAATTAGGGCTGGCCGTATGGCTTTGGTGAAATTTAAGTGGAGCTAAAAAAGGAGGAAAGGTCGGCTCAAGTGGACTTGCAAAGGTGATTACATTGGTTAGGATTTCAAAAGCACAAACGGATCAAGAGACGGCCTAAATCACGCTTTATAACGAGCTATTCAACGCAATCGTTTCAAGAGTCGCCTAGTGCAAGTTCTAGCCACCAAGAAAGGTTATCCTTCCTTCCGACCCTAATAATAAGCTACTACTAATCTTGCTACACTCGACCCTATGCTACCATTGGATTCACCGGATTCACCACTAGAGTAAAATAAATTGCAACTACTATAATAGAAATAATTAAATTATAACATTGAATTTTATTCTACTCTAATTGAATTTCTAGGCGTGACAGGAGCACTCGACTAGAGCACTACTCGAGTCGACATTTTTCTCTACCCCTCACTCCTACACTAACATTCCAATTCTCACGAGCGGGGAACCTCACAGCAATACCCAATAAGCGTGTGTGATCAAGTACGCGTGAACTAGGTGCAAATGTGTGCAACAAAATTAAAAATCCTAACGCAGCACATTCTAGCATGCTATGCAAAGTGTGTGCACGTGCATAACCGATCTCTCCCCCAGTCTTACTCACGCACGGGCAAATCCTCCCGTGCGTAAGAACGCACGGACAAACTCAGAATAGCTAAAATCAAGAAGAAACAGGCGATCGTGCGTTTTACTCATGCACGGGCAAACCGCCCGTGCGTTAAAAAGCACGACCAAAGTCAGATCACCGGATTCCTTCCCAGATGAGAGCGCGCGATCGCATCCGACCGTGCGTCAATAAAACGCACGACCGTGCGTTGTACACAGTCATGATTTCTGGAGAACGGGGTGATTCAACCACCTGCAAGCAAAGCAAACCAGCTGGGAATACACCTCCAACACCAATCAAACACAGAAAAAGGATTGGGGAGCACCATGTGCTTACCCCCAATGACAAGGAGCGCAAATGCACACCAAAACGGGCCTAAGAGTGCACTTAGCATGGAATAACGAATATGAATGAAAACATGCCTAAAGTGTAGTGCATAGACTCGATAATCGGCCCAGATGAACCCATAAATGTGTATATAAATGGGACTCATCAGTACTCTAACACCATAGTCCTATATCCATAACCACAGACATGATTGAACATGGCCACCGGCCAAAATAATTGAAAATTAATATATATATATATTACAATTATAAATATTGCTCAAAGATTATGTATAAAAATGAAATAGAAAACGAATAAAATTGATAATGAAGTAATTAATAACCCAACGTGATAAAAGTGTTTATTATAGATATTTTCTAAAATTCTATATCCCCTATGATTCTTGTAGCTATCAAAATTTTAAAAAATAATATAATAAACACGATGTGCCCTTCTTTAATTGGTATTAGAATATGATTCTTGGAATTAGAATTGAAGGTCCATTTTCATTAATTGGCCTCCATATTTTATTTCTGAAGTCTGAATTGTGTTCAACCGTGCGCACCTTAAACTAAGCATAATTTGAGCGTAAATGAGTGCGAGTGAGCATAAAATTGAGTAAATGAACATAAAATATCATCATAATTAAGCAAAACCAAAATATAAGTATAAAGTTTGTGGACAAAATGCAAAGTAAAAGCAGATATGAGGAAGCAGCTCATAACAATGACTTCATTCATTTATCAAACCCTTTTATTCCCTCTTGTTTACATCAACCCAGCTCATTTTTTAAAGAAAGAAACTTACCGAATTTAGTTACAACAATTTGATTTCCTCAAGGGACAACACGCTTCCCCAAATTGATATCTTTCCATTCTATCACTATTGCTGAGTGTGAGCCCGTTTCTCTGTCTTTGTGTGATGAGGGAGATGATTTGAACTGGTGCTCCCATAACATCAGTTCTCTCAAGAAACCTTTATTTTATTTACACCCTGCGGTTTGGAAGCAATAAACACTGCGTTATTTTTAGTATTCCAAGAAATTACATTCTACCTAATGTGGAGGTAAACTCATTTCCAAAACCATCTTATGTGGACTTCTGTCTTCTATCCTCTTAGGCAGTGTGACACCTTACAACTACTTAGGGCCTGTTTGGCTAAGCTGCAGCGCTGGGAGAAGCAGTGGTGGGAAACAGTGGTGCAGGAATCTGCTGTTTTGCAGTGGTGGAAAAATTCATGAAACTGTTTGGAAAACTGTATTTGCAGTGCTGTGTAAAACAGTGGTGCATAATTAAATAGTAATGAAAAATAAATAGTAATGGAAATTAAACAGTAATGAAAATTAAACAGTACGCATAATTTACAAAGTCCAACTAAAAATTAAACAATTTGCGCGACACAAATATTTGCGATAAATATAATTCAACTAGATGACGTTCTCTTTTCTCCAACGCAAGTAAATATCATCTGCAAAAGAGAATTACGCTAGATTAGATAAATTTAATATAAAATAAGTAGTTTATCTGCAAAAGAGAATTACCCGTGAGCATTTTCTAATTGGTCCGCAATGAATTCTCTTAAAGCAGACATCTCAGGTGCACCTGTCCCCTCATGTGTAGTTGGCTCTACGCTCGGAGTTGTGACTCTGTCGGTTCGTCGACGTTGTGCCCTATGTTCGTATGCCTCTGGATGCACGAAGGTCTCATCAAGATCACATGCTCCAAACTCTGGATCAACCCTAGACGGATGTCTTCTTGTGTAATTATGGATGGCCATTGTAGCCACCACAATTATGCATTGCTTTGAAAATGAGTATTGTGGCATCTTTCTAAGGATGCGCCATTATTTTTCCATACGCCAAAGCTTCGTTCGATAACAGTACGCAGAGATGAGTGCGCTTGATTAAATATTTCCCGGCGACCTTCAATAGGACTGTCACCTCGAGCAAAGTCCGACAAGTGATATCTTGTTTCTGGGAGTGGCTTCAGAAGACCCGTTTCTAATGGATATCCAGCATCAACCAGATAATATTTCCCTGTATTTAAATGATTAAATATAAGAAATTTTTAAATATTAAGTGATAAATAATAAACATTCATTATAAATGCGGTGATAAATTTACCTGGAGGCGCATATGGAAATTTACACCTTCTATCTCGCACAACTCTGTGATAAATGCGGGTATCATGAGCTGAACCTTCCCATCCAGGTACAACATATGTAAAACACATATTGAAATCACACACTGCCATTACATTTTGAGTTGGTGATCCATGTCGGCCAATATATGCGACTTGCTCATGTACTGGAATGCAAGCATCTACATGCGTCCCATCAATTGCTCCAATGCAATCCTTGAAATAATTCATGTACCTGTCATCATTTTCAATATGGGAGGGAATATGTCTGAACTGTGGATCAGTAGGTGCTATGATATCCATTGAAAGGCGTGTCAGTGCACGTAGCCCTTTCTCAAAATATCGACTAATTGTTTCGGTTGAATGTAGGAAGCGTTCAGACGTCTTTCTCATAGTTTCATGATGCCCAAGAATGTATAATGTCATTCCCAACACCTCCCGGGTTGCAGTCCTTCTTGATCCTTTTAAGCCATATGATTGTTGTAATAAGTTCAATAGGTCCAAAAAGATTTGTTTCGACATGCGAAAATTATCGAAAAATCTTCCTGGATGCCCTTCTAATAACTCTGCGACCCATTTGTCCCCAGTTTGCTTTGAGGTCATGCAAGGTATCTTATTAGGAGACGGGAAGACGTATTCACCTATTACAGATGCTGTCGTCGCAACGAGATTCTGGTAAATAATAAATCGGCGTTGCCGGTTCGTTTGGTGAATTAACATGAGCTCTTCGTCATCAATCATAACATCGTTATCGTTGTTTTGTTCTTCCATAGTGATAACCTAAAAAATAATTAGGCATGGATACATAACATTAATAACAAATATCAGTACAAAATGTCACTACAATAATGAAGTACATGATCCCACAAAGTAGGCACAAAATGTTACATAAAGTACAAAATGTTACATAAAGTACAAAACATGAGTTACATATCAGTACAAAATGAAGTACATGATCCCACAAAATGAAGTACATGATCCCACAAAATGTCACTACAATAATGAAGTACATGATCCCACAAAATGTCACTACAATAATAACAAAAGGAAGCACATCATCCCAAAATATCATTCTACAAAACTATGAAGGCTTTACTTCAGCGATTCCATGTAACGTTTCTTCAACCACGACACCTTCCTATCATCTGGGAGATTCATGAAAAATATCCTATTGTTGAGATTAATGAAGTACAACGTGGCAAAATCGTACAAGTCCTCGTCATCGAATAGGCATGGAAACTTCTCTATCTCGTGTACTGCTTCACTCAACATATATATACTGGGAGGAACAATCGGTGCTGCAACTGTAAGCCCCACAGATCGTGTTACGTCCAGTAACCCATCAACTCGTGCCATCATGGCATCTTTTGTGCCTACTTCTTTTATGTTACCTTTACGGAATCTTTTTACGCCTGCCGTCATTTTTGAAGTCGAGCCACTCTCATTATCTTTTGTGCCACCATCACATTGTGTGTCCCCACTATCATTCATATTACCAGCTGGGGTAGCAATACTCTCGACTACATGATCATCGTCATCGGAAATCGGCTCAGGTTCAGAAAATAAAGGGTGCATTTCCCCCATGGATGGGATCCATGAATTTTCTCCCGTAGCAACTATCAAGCTAAACATCTTATCCATTTTGTCTTCAAGCTCGGGTGCTATGCCGGCATATCGAAATTTCTTGGCGGCTGGTAACATCTAAAATGAGGAAAAAAATTAACACGAATATATATAATTGTATATAAGTTAAATAATCAAAAATTTACACTTCCTAACCTTAATGCGCTCTTCCCACCATTCATCTGATGCATCAATTGTTCTTTTTGTTGGGTTCCAACCCAAACCAGTCTCCCCTCTTTTGAGCTCCCGCCAGAGCTTCCACTCACGCTTCAACTGATCCCATTTGTTCTTCAATTGTGCGCGAGTGTAATTAAATGTCGTACGCTCTTTGAAGTTCTTAATCAAATTTAGCCAACCATCTCTGCTGAAATGGGTGTTTGGTCTATTGCCTAATTCAATCTCTTGTATACATAGGTCGCAAAATATGTGTACGTGCGCAGACTCCCATTGTGCCGAAATAGCACCATCCTTTGGTTTACCCATCACTCGCCTAAAAAAATGAGTTGATGTTTTCTAATTATTTGCACTCTCCAAGCATTAGGCAACACAACATCAATGAGCAAATAAAAAATTGCATTTCTACTCACAAATAACAATTACATTTCTACTCACAAGCATTTTGAGATTCATCCAAAAAGGCCCAAATAACAATTTGAGAAATGTATTAGTTATTTTTCTGGAACCAGGTTAGTAGAGATGTATAGCATATTGGAGATCTGCCAATATCCTACTATCGGAAATCTGCCAAAAATAATAATTTTGGTTTAAAACGAATACATTTCTACTATCGGGTCAAGGATTTTGGCAAAAAAAAACTATCAGAAATCATTTTGGAACCTATCGGAGATCATTTTGCAACCTATCGAAATCTGCCGGAGATGGCAAAAAAATCCAAGATCGGGCAGTGATGTTCTTAAAAATAACAAATATTTTTTTTTTACACCCAATCAGAGGAGTAATCAGGCGGAGAAGACCGCATTTCCCTATCAGAGCAGGGGCGGAGAAGCTATGCGAACTGCATGGGCGAGGAGAGATCTGCCGGCGTCGTCTACGTCGGAGAGGATCGTCGGCGTCGTCGGCGTCGATGGAGGCCAATATCTGCGTCGGAGACAGTTAGGAGGAGATATCGAAGAAGAGCGCCGGCGATGGGAAGAGCGAGAGCTATCGGCGTCGAAGTACATACCTTTCGGAGATGCGAGAGCTATCGGAGAAGAGCGCCGGGAATGCGAGAGCTATCGGCCGGAATGAGCCGCTGCAGCTAGGGCATATGGGAAAAATCGCGGAAGAGAAATGGGCGGAAATCCTATGTGCCGCTGTTTATCGCGAATCCGAATTCCACCGCAGTCCCACCGCAGGCGCTTTTTTTCTGTTTGGCGCTGCTGCGTGTGTCGCAGCAGTGTGCAGCTGCTGTGCTGCTTTACCAAACAGACCCTTAGTTCTAAATTTTGAGATAGCTAGATTGTGATGCTTCTTGTTCTGTGGTGATTGATTTTGGCTACTGAACGTTTTTAAAATTCCAACTTTTCTGGCATGCGTTGGAACATTTATGATACGTTTCAATAACTATATTCAAAATAAAAATAAATGCTCGTTTTACACTGTGTACATATCAAAGTCTACTTGACAATTTGAAGTTGTAAATTGCTAAAATATTAACTGTTTTATTGTTTTTAATTTGCAGGCTGACATGATTATCATCAATCCTTTTTCATGGTCTATGCTTCCATTGCACGATCGGTACAAACTTAATCCTAAACTCCAATTAATAATTTTATGTGGGAGAATTAACATGTTGATGTGATTTCTATTTTATGTCATTGTGTTTCAATTTATGTCATTGATCATGTCTGTTGTGAATCAGTGTAGTAATGTATGTGGGTCATGAGGCAATGTAGTCATGTGTATAATAGTCAATCTAATGTGAACCATCATTTCTGTAATATTGAGCTTGGCCGAAACTATCTAAAATTCCCTACCTTTTTTTACCAATATTTCTGTGAACTCATCATTCTACGTCAGGATTATACTCTTTGACTTTTCACATCTAGTCAAACTTTCATCTCATTCTCATGGCCCACACACATTTAATATCTAGCCACCTCATCACTCATAAGCCCCACCTTCATCTACACTCCAAGTCAAAACCACCCACACCACCTTCCTCTTGAAGCCACATCTATACTCATGCTCCACTCATGAAACTGTTGAGTACACACCTCCTCCACTCTTGGAATGGCCACCCTTCTTCTTGAAACAACTAGCTACACATCTCCAATCTATAAACTGTTAGTTATATCTTAGAATGACCTCCCTCTCTTCCTCCTCGATCTACTATACCACATATTATGACCCCTTGGACCACCTCCTTGTTGTAACCTGTACCTTTCAAGTACCATAACCAGCCCCCCTAAACTCTCTTGGACTTTTCTTTTAATCGTAAAAAAAAGAATTTTCGGATGCTCACAAATATTTGCGGTGTAACGCTCGTTTTCCCTCTCATGAGGCGTTGGATGCGTGCTTGATGGCTGGGATGAGATATGATATGCTAGGATGAGCCGTGGAGCGGTTTGGAGGGGTTTTCTAGCCTACACGGACTGGTACACGACCATGTATATGGCCGTGTACTTAGTCCTGGAACCCCAGCTTGAACAGCCCCTGTCCAGAGCCCGACACGTCCTGGAGAGGACGTGTGCCTAGCCATGTTAGTGGACACAGCCGGCCCAAGTCGTGTGCAACTTGTGAACATGCCCTGTAGAAATCTGGAGTTGGAAGGCGGGATATGACATGTACACGACCATGTCCTTGGGCGTGTACGGAGTCATAAAGCTGATTTTGACTTGTTTTCAGCCGTTTGATTATGGGAATCTTGATCCAATGCCCTAGGTTCAATCCTAAACCCCTCTTGTGCGGTTTAGGGTCGAAATAAGGCTCATTTGGGTCATTTGGGTGGGGGGGGGGGGGGGGGGGGGTTGAGAGAGGGGAAGGAGGAGCTAGGGCTTGGAGGAGGAAGAAGGTGGTGTCACCGGAGCTAGAGAGCTCCAATCGTCGATTTGTCACCGCCAACGCGTAGGTAATCACTCTGCGCTTCTCCTCCACCCATTTTCTTGAGGTTTTCATGGCTAGAAAGGAATGAACGAATGTAACGATCTTCTCCACGGGTTTAAGACACGTTTTGTTTTCTTGTTTTTACTATGCGTATGGTGTGATTGTGGCACCCGGTTCCTCTAATTAGAGGGCTTAGAGTAGCCACGGTTCATTGCGAACCACTTGGGCATGAGATTGCGACCATGACATGCTTGCATTAGATGCCCGAGTTCGATTCCAGGATAGGCCGGATAAAAGCAAAGGAAATGTACATCGAAAGAGAAGAGGAGAAGAAACACTTCATGAGGCTTTAGCTTTTTAGCCGGTTAGCATGCTTCCGCATTGGAACCTTGCCCTGCAACCAAGACAACAAAAGCGGTGCACGAGGGCCAGCTATGAGCTGACCACAACTACGTAACAACTCCCCTCCCAACCGTCCTAACTGATCCCAAGAAACCACATCACCCTCCAAGTCAGCATTTCATATAAAACCTGAAAACATATAAATATGCATTTAAAACACTAATCTATATGTCACAAACAACAACCACGTCTCTAGGTTGAGCATTAAAGTAAAGGGGTCTAACTTGCAAAATGAATGCAAGCAGGTATTACCCACAACACCCTAATCACATGTATAAGTCTAACAGACCATAACAACACAATCACATCATATATCAAAATAAGGGTATGATGGTAGTATACCCTAATACAGTCCCAACGGCCACTACCTCTCCATTATATTATTCAAACATACACGTAGGCTATGTTATCAAAGGCGCAACAAGGTGCACATGGGTCCTGGAGCCTGGGCGCAGGCGCGCGCCTGAGGCACGTGAGGCGCAAAAAAGAAATAAATGACCAAATATTATTTATTAAATAACAAATACATATAAAAACATTTACTACCATATTAGCACATAAAGGAAATGTAACTTGAACCTATAATAGATGTTCAATAAAACAGAAACATAGATTTTCATATATGTAGCCATATAGGAAATGTATAATAGACATTCAATACAACAAAAACATGAATATTCATATATGAAGCCATAGAGGAAATGTAACATGGATCAACACACCTGCATTGTCCATCTCATAAGAAATGTTCAGATATTTCCACCTACAATGCTTTCAAAAAATTACTCTAATTCAACTTGCTGAGGATTCAAAATTGCATTTACCTCGTGTGCAACTATTGTCTTGCATTTTTATTTACTTGTTAAAATTCATATCAACATACATCACACTTATTTTTAGAGAATAAAAACATCTTTATGGAGAGAAATATCAGACTCTTTTGTTGTCTTTTTCACAATTTAAACCAATTAATAGACAGCCTGGATATTGAACGGGAGGGAAAATCAATACAAAAGATCTGACTAGCCCAATTCAGGAAGCCAGCGGATGATGCCTCAACAAACGATGTCTAGGATCTGGAATCCGCCGGCGAGAGCTAAAGGAGGAAATGGCGAGAGAGACGAGCAGTTATCCAGCGGCAAGAGGAGGAAATGGCGAGAGAGACGAGCAGTTATACGGCGGCAAGAGGAGGAAATGGCGAGAGAGACGAGCAGAAATGGCGAGAAAGAGGAGAGTCCGAATAGTCTGAATGGGTTCTGGATCAGTTTTGGAGAATATAGAAACATCGAAACCCGAAATAACCCTTAAATCGAGTCGGATAGCTTATTTAGACCGGCAGATGGATGAGGCGCATCTAGGCTGCGCCTTGAGTTCACGCTAGGCGCGTCTGAAGCGTGCCTGACGCATCTCGCCCGCCTTGGTCTTGCAAAGGCGAACATGCATGCGCCCGGCGCCTCAGGAGCGCCTAGACGCGCACCTTGATAACATAGGCATCAAGGGTAAAGACTCCTGGCCTTCACGATGGCAGTACCCAAGAGTTCTCCCTCTACATTATCATTAAATTAACGTGCAACGACATGATGTGCAAAGACTCCTGGCCATCTTGGCGGCATATACACATGAATTCTCCCTCACCTATGGAACACTATCCAATTTGCAGCATTGCGAGTAAAGGCTCCTGGCATATACAACGACATTACTCAGTAATTCTCCCTCACCATTACATTTCCAATTTAATTAGTTTATTGTACTGTTTGGGATTTATCGCCTGTCGAAGTAGCACTGCCGCCCGACGCTATCTCCAAGAATCCAAGAACCCACATCTTAGTACTTCAATCAATTCCCTATTGTAGCATGCAAGCAGGAAAAAGATTCTCATTTTTTACAATGTCGGGAAGCACCTAACAAGAGTTATCTGTGAGCTATCGCCGGTGGCAGCATTACCACCCGGCGGTATCTCCCAGAAATTGTGAAACTTCAGTTTCCAGCCATCCCAAGGCCTCCCCACCCCATGTTCATGCATCCTAATGGAACTAAGGTATCACGTACGTCCCTAACAAACCTCCCCACAATGATTTCATATGAACATCACCAAAACAGGTTACACATCGTGGTTTTGGCTTCACTCACAAATCAAATAAAAAAGGGAAAACGCATAAGAAGATTCAAAGAAAATAACAACTCATCCTATTGACCGGAAGGAAAGAGTTGTTACCCTTGGAGCGTGCTTTGGAGCCATGAATCTCTGTGAAAAATGGATGAAGATGACCAAAACGATCCAAGGAAACTTTCTCCGGCAATGGCTCGTTGATCCTCGCGGTGAAGCTTCGACAATCCCTCTTCTTCCTGTTACGGTCAAACGACACCCGTCTCCTTCTCTCGATCATGACCTAGCCGAAATGGGGGATAAAATGTGGTGAGTTTCGTTGGTCAGCCTATTTACCCTTAGTTGCACTTCTCGTGTCCGTCCGATCAGTTGTTAATAGATTTCAATGACCGTGATCGTGAGATTAAAATAGGTCGGCCCGCTTGTGAGCTATTGCGCGGCGGTAGGACTACCTTGCAGCGTTAACTCCGAGGCTACCTAGACCACTCAAAACAGTTCCTACCACCAACGGTAGCACTACCGCCCGGTTCACGGTAGCTCTTTGGTTTCACACTTTCACTTGTGGAAATTGGGGTATTACGACTCAAAACAAATCATACCTGGCACGAAGATCTCCGGATACTCTTCATGTATCGTTTGTTCTCTCTCTCAAGAGAACTCATCTCATCTGCAATTGTTCCATTGTACCTTCACGAGCTTGACTTCCTAGGTCTCCAAATTCTCATTCACCGGTACTGCCATCGGCTCAATTGCCACACTAGGCTCCACCAAAAGTCTTCCTCAAAACTGAGATGTGGAAGACATCATGTAATCCACTTAATTCCGCCGACAATGCCATACGATAAGTCGTTTCGCCTATATGTTCCGTAATTTGGAATGGTGGACTCAACTTTTTCAATCGTCGAATCCTCGATACGCCCTTGAACGGCTTTATCTTCAAATAGACCATGTCGTCAACTGAAAACTCCACACTCCTATGACATGCATTAAAATACTTAGCCTGACGATCCTGAGCAACTTTCATACGCTCCTGAATCGTCTTCACTATCCCGCAAGCATCGGCCACCAATTCCTTACCCAAAAGTTTGATGTCACCCACCTCTGCCTAAGACATCGATGTCCGACACCTCCTCTCATAAAGAACTTCATAGGGTTCCATCTTGGTACTCGCCTGAAAGCTATTGTTGTACACAAACTCTACCGTGAATAGATAGTCCTCCCACTTCTTCCCGAAGTCGAGTGCACACATTGTAAAGCATATTCTCTATTGTATGATTCGTCCTCTTTGTTTGACTGTCAGTCTGCGGATGAAATGTCGTACTAAATTTGAGATTCGTTCTTAAACTCTTATGAACTAATCTACAGTCCTTGGACATGAAACCTCCGTTTTTTTCACTGATAATACTCATTGGAATCCCATGCAATCAAACTATATTGCGCACATATAGTTCCACTAACTTCCTCACATCAGCATTTTTCCGATTTAGGATGAAGTGGGCCACCTTGGTCAGGCGATCCACAATCACCCAAATCGCATCATTCACATGCTGGGATCGGGGCAAATCATGAACGAAGTCCATTGAGATATCGTCAAACTTCCATTCAAGAATTGGAAGAGGTTGTAGAAACCCGCCGGGCCTTTGGCATTCTGTATTCACTATGCACACGCCTGTCACCTACTAACAAACAAAGCTACATCCATCTTTATACCATGCTATACTGATATGACACCATTTCAAGGGGAGATTATGCATACTAAGGATACTTGTACAATAGTTGTTGCTTATGAGAGTGTTCCTTCTACTGCAATTGTTGTTGTTACCTCTCCCATCAAGGTTTACAAGAAAAAGTCCAGGGTGATTAGAACCCTTCCTGCTCATGGATATGGACATTATCATAGCTTTCTAATTAAGGATGTTGATAAATACATTCCAGAAGCTAAAAGCTTTAAAATTGCCAGAAACCTATTGATCAGAACCACTCCCGAACTCTGTCTAGGAACAGGTACTCATCCTGTTCCTCTTGTTTTAGAACCTTCTCTCAAAATTCTCAGGAAATCAGTAGTTCAAACAACAAAAGACAATCTGAAACTTCAAAAGGGCAAAACCATTATAGACTCTAATTATGAGAAATCATTAATTAAGAATATGATGCTTGAGTTTCATAGAAGAGGTTACAGTTTGTTAGATGCTTATAATAATGCTCCTGAAGATTGGAAGAGTCAGCTATCCATGCTGAAATTCGTCATTGAAGGATAGGCCTAGCAGAGAGCCAAGAACTTTCTCCAAATACTGTGAAAAGAATCATGAAAAGTTGCTCTCATATCTATGATTTCCTTGTGAAGAACACCGTTAAGGGTCCAAGCACTGAAAAATCTCTCCTCTTGTTGTACTTTTACTTTCTCTCTAATGTAAAGGTTCAGGATGACATATAATATAAAGAAATGAATTTGAGGTTGGTATAGAATTTTGTATGTCTTTCTTTATGTTTATTCATGTATGTGCCTATCCAGAACCAAATGTTTCTTCTTTCTGAAAAATCACTTAAAAGTTTTCATGTAAAATCTGCTATATTAAATAGGGGGAAATTGTTGGAAAAAACCCTTATGATTTGATATACCCGATTAAATAATGTTATTTAAGAATTACCTATAATATATATAGAAAGGCAATATGTTGTATTAGTATATGTTGAAATCAGATACAGTCTGCCAAGGGTTCAGAATGCACTCAAAAAGAAGAATCAACCAAGCTATACTTTTGTGCGTAGAGAAGTATTCAATATTTTTCTAGAATTTGATTTCATGTGTCAAGAACTATTCAACACACGATGGAAGATACGTTCCTACCTTATGTCAAAATCTGCTCTCAAAAGAAAGTCTGCTCAGAGCGCAAAAACTCTGCATACGTCGAAATCTCTCTTCACTACATTTTGACGTACGTCAGCAAGTATTCAATGCAAATATAACAGAATGCCAAAATATTTTTAGACGACTGTGATCAATTTCAGAGCATATCAAGCTCATGATTGAGATCAAATTCAAGCCGCTACTGATTCATTTTTAGGTGTTTATGCTGATTGAAACCTGAAAGGAAGACGTATATTCTACAGCAGTCATATATATATCAGAAGATTTCGAATAGAAGTTAGTCTTGCACTCATTCTGAATCGGCTCTTTTTCTCTCCAAGATTCAGAATTCTCCTTCCTTCTCCAAGAAGAAGTTCTCTCCAAGAACCCTAGCCGACAAGATCTCTTCTCTCAGATCTAAGGCTCTTCTCCTCTAAGGGGTTCTTCATCTTCTTCCTCAGGATTCCTCTCAAGACATGATTCATCTCTCTCTATTGAATCCAATATTTTTTGCCTAGGGGAATAGCCGTCTGATTGTTGTTGCTTTTCAAACAAGAATCCACACAGTGCTTTAAAAAATCTGATCCTTCAGAGCTTTGTTGAAGAAGGATCATATTGTGGAAAAGTTGCTTCTACACTTTTTCTGATAAAGAGTTTTAAGAATCTCTCTCACAAAGATTCAGATTGTTTCTAAGAGTCTCTTTGTCAAAAGACTCAGATTGGTCATGTGAATCCTCTTATCAAAGGATTCAGATTGTTTTTGATCATCTTATCAAAAGATTCATTGTAGTGGTTTTGTGAATCTTCTTATCAAAAGATTCAAAAATATGGTTCTCAGAGTCTCCTTATCAAAAGACTCAGCAATGTCTATTGGATATCCTACCAAGGGGTAGAAGAGGGGTCGTACCCAATATTTAGGAAATTCTATAAAAATTCTGTGTTTTCTGGTTGCATAGCTTTCTACTGTTTTCTTTATTAAATTATGTGTTAATTCTTCTTCTACTTATATTAAGAATAACTGTGACATGAACTGGGAATCATTGTGGTTACAAATCTTTATTACTCTATTCATCCTCCCTCTAAAGTAATTCTCAACACTTACCCTCTTTCAAATTCCTTGTCCCATGTGTGAGATCTTGGTAGCTCTCTCCTTTAATGAGTAAGTTTTGCTTAGGCAGCCGCGATTAAGGCTCCGTTGTATCTTCCACCACCGTCATCTCCACCTTCGATCCTCCTCCATCCACCGGTCCGAGTAGGCACATAGAAGATTCATCTCAAAGGTCACTGTCGGCGGTAGTGGCTATCACCCAGTGTTAGCCGCTATCGCCCGATATTAGCGCAAACCTCTATATGGAAATCCCGCGGTGCAGAAGAACAAGAAGCACTGGCAATTCAAATTTACTACCGCCCTATGGTAGCCACTTTTGCCCAGCGATAGCTCTAACCTTCATATGGAAAGCTTCACCGTCTTGGGGATAAAAAAATAGCGAGGGGCATTCAATATTTGACGTCATCGCCCGACATTATCTGCTACCGCCGACGATAGCTCCCATAGAAATATAAACTCATTTTATTCTCTCGGGATTCAGAATTCATCACAAGATTTTGGAGAGAGGAGGCCGCCCTATCCGTCCAAGAAGACTCCAACACTCCAAGAGGAGGCCGCCCTAGCATTTCAAGAAGACTCCCATCCTTCAATTCCAAGAGATTCCAAGGAAGATCAAAGATTACAACTTTCAATCCAGAGAAGAGCTCTCATAGAATGACTACGATTTCATGCGATCCTTCTTCATCTTCCTTCGACATTTGATTTTAGGGAATTCTCTACTACAATAATTTATTTCTCTCTTCTATCTTCTTTTGTTATTTTGATCTTATATTAAAAATCTTTGTATTTGTGGAAAATCGCCTATTTTATGACGGCTAGATGTGCGTAGGTCTAGGGTGTGGAATTTGTCTTGCGCGTGACGACTAGGTCTAGGATAGATGTAGGGAGTTCTCTGGCAAGAGAAGTTTTGTAACGCCCCGGCCTACTGTGGGTGTGCTATAGGTCTGCAGACCAGTGACCCCAACCCATCTCCACGGATCTGATCGGCCGCAACCGCTAATTCCAGTGGCGGGTTGTGATGAGGACCAGTTTAGAGCTCCCTTATCCAGGAGGTCTGGGGTTCAAGCCCATAGAGTTCCCTTATCTAGGAGGTCTGGGGTTCAAGCCCAGACCTCAACAACCCGCCACTGGAATTAGCGGTTGCGGTCGATCAGATCCGTGGAGATGGGTTGGGGTCACTGGTCTGCAGACCTGTGGCGCACCCACAGTAGACCGGGGCATTACAAGTTTGAGGTCAATCCAGGGGTGGGTTGGCTACGGTCAACCGGTTTAAAGGTGTGAGTCGATGTAGAAAACCCAAGATTTTTATTCTTATTGCTTTTCGATCTTTGCATCAAAAGATAAAATTTATTATGTATCAAAATTTTAATTTCAATGACAGTTTTCTTTTTGCTGATTTCAATATTTTAAATATTTATTTCCGTCGTTTTAAAATCTTTTATCATTTAAATTTTTTATTTGTAAAACGAAAAACTAAGCTTTTTGTAATAATCCTCATCTCCTCCCTAAGGATGCCTCGCTATTCAACATTGAGCACCTTAGTTATAAATCCTGCAGCTTGATGAATCACCTCACATAAGTGAATACACCTTTATGCACACGGAGAACTAGCAAAAGGTTTAAAAAATATGCTGAACTAGTCTCTCCCAAGTGCTACTTTGCCCCCTGATAAGCTCGTAAGACATTGTCAAGTGTGATCATCTTGGTATGTGTACTCTCAAGTCAAACTCTTAAATCTCAACTTTTGTCATTGTATCATGTGATTAAAATTAACCTTTATTGTATATTTATAAATCTTCTCATCATATAATGTTATCTTAGTTATTATCTTTATTGAACCAATATAGTATAAAAATTCTATTTCTATTTCCATTTCGTATTGTATTTTCTTACAACTTTTTTTAATTCAGTTATTGTATGTCTCCTTATCCTTACAACTTTTTTTAATTCAGTTATTGGTATGTCTCCTTATCCTTAAACTCAGTTCTTTACTTTACTTTTGTGTTGACATATTACTGTACATGGTGTAATGGATGTCTCCATTAATCTACTTTAGTTGGCGATGCTCCTTTTTACATTTGATACCAGTTTGCTTATAACAGAAGCTAGAGAACTGATGAAAGATTTTTTTTCGTGTACTTTTAGTTCCTTATGATTGCTTGTTTATGCAAAATGCTATGTTTGAGGGAAAGGTAGGAAATAAGGATAGCTTGAACATATGGGGAGTCTTGACTAGTTTCTATCTTGTTTCTATGTTCATTTCCTTTATCATGTGATTGTCCTATTCTGCACCTGATCATTATTGTTTCTAATCTCCGCCAGTTTAACTAATAAGAAACCATGGTCATTTAGAATAGTCTTTTTTATTGAAGTTTGTTTTTATCAAAAGAAGGAGATCTTGGATGCTCACGCCTTGATGTCCCTAGTTTGATGAACATCAAACTATTTATTTGTGCAGGTATCAGAAAGAACACAAAAGAGCTCAAGAAAGCACTTTCAGGTCTCTCAGAACTACAATTAAGTGTATCGACAAACCGATTGACTCTCTGTTGTGATTGGTCCTTCCTGTTATATCAACATGATAAAATGTATTGTCATGGAGATATGTTTCAGGTCTATCAGAACTGCCTACTCAAGAGTATTGACATGATGATACATTGTATCTTTGTGGAGATTATGCTTGAGCTCATATACTGAGGGTATCAGCATGTCGTTACAATGTGTATTAGCATGCCGATTTGGCAAATCTGCTTGGAACAAGCATCATTGAGAGTATCAGCTCAATAATACCATTTACATCGCCATAATGATAGAATGTTTCAGTTATCAATATGGTGATAGACGTGTCATGGCAATAGGTCTTAGACTAGCTAGTGCAAATCGAGCCTATCGACATGGTGATACAATGCTTCGTCATGGAGATAAGTGCGTAGATCGCTCCAGTTTATCAATTGACCCGTGATCTTTAGGGAAATGTGTTGAGCCACAACCCTAATTTCCTCCGGCTGTTTTTCATGACCTCCTTGGAGACCTCAACACAATTTGGAGAGAAGAGAGCCCAGGCCATCAAGGCTACTCAAAAGCTTCTCCTCTATTTCTCCCCAACCCTAGAAGATTTCAAGCTTCATCCTCCACCATTCAGAGCAAAAGAGATTGGAAACTCCTTCCATGATCCACAAAGCCTACACCAAGGAAAGATAAGGACACGAACTCCGCCACCAAGCCTTCAGCGAAAATTGGATTCCTCAATCAAACACTTGTCATAAGATGAAACAACCTCTTGGAGAGTTTTCTTGTATCACTTTTCTATCTCTTCTGTTTTTCTTTTTACCCTTGTGCTTGAAAATCTTCCGGGTTTTGGGCATTTAGTTGAGGTAGACTAGGGAAGGAAATAGCCTTGTCTGTAGCTTCTAGTTTGTGGGACTAGGGGAAGACATCGTACCCTTAGTGGGAAGTCAAGATTTTAGTTGACCTTGTAGAAAATCGCCTCAGATGTGGCCCCTAGATTGGGGTGACCTAGGGAAAAATATTTGTACGCATTTGCATTTCCACTGCATTTAGTGGTAAATTGAGCAGCCAAATTTCTTTAACCCAGATTATTGGAGCATTCATTATATTTTATTCAAGCTACTATCTATTACTTTATTACTGCAGTTTGAGTATTTTACATGTTATTATCCGCTGCTTTATTTTATCTCTTAGTGATTTAGTGGAAAAGTTTATAGTTTTGTGTAGCTTGTGTGCATTAATGGGCAATCCTAAAATACCAGATTTTACACACCGCTTTTCATTTTGTTCGCGCCATATGAGGATATTTCGGTGGACTTTGTATTGGGATTTCTGAGTAATAAAGGAGTTATACCTTCTTGGTGATAGCTGCCAGGTTTTCAAAGTTGGTGCATGTCATCTTGTTCAGAAGACTTGGCACATTTTTTTGAGAGTTGTTGCATTACATAAAGTTCCTAATTTGATCAGATCGGTTCGTGCTACTAAATTTTGAGTCATTTATGGAGGGCATGATGGTACTACATTTTCCGATTGAGCTACAATTCAACATTACTTTCCAATTACCAATTGACCATCAGAAAGTTGTTACCAATCGAATGCTCAGACTAACAATTCGTTGTTTGATGACTGGTGATCATCCTAAACAATGGAATTTGGTACTTTCTCCTCCTGAATTCGTGCCCAATAGTGTCACAAAATGTTCATTGGGAAGATGCCTTTGAAAGTTGCGTATCAATGTTTCCGCAACATACGCTAGAATTGACTTAGTAGAAATGGGAATGAATGTTATTTTTATTATTTGCAAGTCGGTTACATTGCTCCCCTATATATACACACAAGAGTGGAACCAAATACATGATTGGAGATGCGGAATGTTGGGAAAAACATAATCTGGATTTATCTTACAAATTATGTAAAAGTGATTTCATCATCTAGGATTCATTACCCATGTTGTATAGTGACGGTAATATGGTCATTAGATGTTCTAGGATGTCACACTCATATTAGGGTGTCAAAGACCAGTCCAAAAGAGGGCAAAATTCAGTTAAGTTAATTCTGCGTCGAATAGAAGTCGACGCAGCTTCGACTTCAAGTCAAAGTAACTTTGAATAGAAGTAAGAATAACTCAGACTGGTAGTCGATATATTAATTGAAGTCGACGCAATGCCGAAAGGTATTCGACGCAAAAAGCAGAGTCAGTCAAAGCAACATTTAAAGTCGACAGAACTTCGAATTATATTTGACTCAGAAGTCAGAGCTCAAAGACTAGGTCTTCATCTCGACGGATACGTCGATAAGGACTCGACGCAACGTCAATATCAGAGTTCATTTCGATATCAGAGTGGAAGTAGTGAGATGAGGAATTATATCACATGTGGATTCTGAGGTTGAGGTGGATGGAGTAGGTGTCTCTGGAGTCAGAGTAGGAGTCAAGAGACTTGGCATAAGTGGCACTGTAGGTACTATAGCCTCACTTTGCTGCCTTCTTGTTGTTTACACTCTCAGCTCCCCCTGAACTCGAGGTCCACCATCCACTGATTCATTCTACTTATGTACCGGCGTCATAGCTGACTCCACGCCCTTTTGCACACGATGACAAGAGATACTCACTATCCGCCTCTCACCACCACTGTTATCCTCCCCCCTCTCACCTCATATTGTCTGTAACGAGTGAGTCCCCAAGTGGCGAGTCAATCGGAGAGGAATAATATGGCTCAAGCTCTCTAAATGTGACATCCATACCGACGAATAATTTTCTCTCCACCGGACTCCAACACATACCCTTTTTGGGTAAGCCGAATACCTAACAAACACACACTTCAACGCCCTTAGATCCAATTTTCCCAAATTTGGTTTATTGTCCTGCACAAAGCACACGCAACCAAAGGTCTTAAGGGATAGAATATCTTCATTCTTCCCTTGCAGCATCTTAATCGGAAACATCCAATCCAATACTCGTGAGGGTGTCCGATTGATCAAATAGGTTGCTGTTAGAACAGCTTGCCCCCATAAGTACTTTGACACCTTCATTGATATCATCGTACTTCGAGACACTTTCAAAAGATGTATGTTCTTTCGTTCAGCTACTCCATTCTGCTCTGGTGTGTAGGGGAAACTGGTTTGATATTGAATTTTCTGTGACGACAAGTACTCTTCAAACGCCTTGTTAATGTACCATGTCCCATTATCAGACCTCAACATCATTACAACTGCACCGTATTGAGTTTGAACGCGTTTGTGAAATTCTTTGAAGCAGTCAAACACATCACTTTTGTTTTTCATTAAATAAAGTCAGGTAACACGAGAGAAACGGTCAATAAAAGACACAAAATACCAAAATTTATTCACAGTAGGTGGGAGACATGGTCCCCAAACATCAAAATGTACTAGATTAAATGGATAAGAACTCCTACTACCATAACTGGAATAACAGTTTCTGGTATATTTTCCTAACTCGCATGCATCACATACAAGTTTTTCGTAATTAGATTTCTTAATCAAAAGAGGATACATCTGACTCAAATAGTAAAAGAAGGGTGTCCCAGATGCTGATGATGAAGTTGTAGCAAGTCCTCCACGCTCCTCCCATCTCTTGTAGTACCATTTATAATGGTTGAAAGAGCCGAGTCTATACTTTGCTTGTTCAGGTACCACAAGCCACTATACCATGTGTCTGTCCCAAGTCTCCTGTTGATCTCCTTCTCCTGGAAGATCACCTTCGGGATATCAAACAAAACAACACATTTTAGTTGGGATATAATGACACTAATGGATAAGAGATTCATAGGAAAGGAAGCAACATGCAAAACATTGGACAAAGTCAACTTGTTGGTATATTACACAGTACCCTTATCAACCACTGGCTGAGCTGTGTCATTGACAATCTGAATGCGCTCAGGGACTGTTAGGGGAGTATACGAACGGAATTCCCTAGCATCCCCAGTGGCATGTCGAGAAGCACCTGAATCGACTATCTAATCTGGTGATCCAGTGGTAAGTATAGATGCGAGGATAAGTGTATCATAAGTACCTGCGGTTGAGTGAGCAAAAGTGGCAATGTTACCCCTTGATGAAGCTAGAGTGAGTGCGTCATCAATCATACCCTTCTGCTTCCTCCGCATCAGCTGGGAGTAAGCATCCAAAATCTCCTGCTCCTCAGAGTAACCCACATCAGCCATACTCCCTTCTTTCTCTCCCTCTGCTATCATCAGATTTGGCTGGTAGGCTCCTCTTCCAACACCCCTACGACCTCCATGACTGCGACCATGACTGCCAAACTTTCCCCGTCTACCAGCATCCCGCTCCCTTGGTGGTTTGTGGCAAGCATGTCGTAAATGACCTATCTCACCACAATTGAAACACTGTCGTATCTCAACCTTCTATTCGGTGTGCCTTGAATTGGTGAGCACTAGTGCCGATTTCACCCGTGAAAGTGCAGTTGCACCATACAGAAGCCTAATCCGGCTCTCCTCTTGCATCATAGTTGAGATTGTCTCATCCAGGGACGGAATTTACGGTTGAGGGAGCAGCATTGCACACCTTGGCTCAAATGTCGGGTTCAACCCCCTCATAAAGTGCATTGTCCGTCTCTGAGCATCTCGCTCCCATTTCATGCACTCGGGATCTTTGCAACATGCAACTGGTGAGAAATGATCATAGTCTGCCCACAGTCGCTCCAGATCTGCGACATATTCCTGAATCAATCAATTTCCCTGGTTTACTCTCTCTATCTACCTCTCGATCTGAAACACTCTCATGTTGTTGTCGACTCTTGCACAGATCCTCTGCAACTTCCCCCAAACATCAGTCACGGTCTCTATGCCATCCACCGTGACAGCGATAGATACGACCATAGAGTTTAGGAGCCAAGTGTGTAGCATGCTATGTGTAGTCTACCACTAATTGTACCCATCCGAGTCCTTCTCTGGCTCCCCTTTCTCACCACTCAGATAGCCCTCCAGGTTCCTCCCAGAGAGTGCCCTCTTCACCTGACGCGAACAGCTTAAGTATGTAGTTGATCCACCGAGTTTCAGCTCCACAGGAGGGAGATCCAACTTCATCGGAGGCGACGACGACTGAGTCGAACTCTTGCCTTTGGACATCCGCAAAAATTCAAAGAATATTTTTAGGCCAGCCTCCTCCATTTTGGCAACCAATTTTTCCATGAGCACGCACAACTCTTGGTTTATTTATTTTTCCTCTTGTCTTGCCGCAAAACAAATTGGGCCGCAAAACCAACTTCAGTGTTTGTTTTCCCTGCAGCACCAGGCAGACCACACCAAGAATCCCTCGCGCACTAGGCAAATGACTTCCTCTCGCCGCAATCCCACTGTTGAGCTCCTCCTAGTGCAACTGCTGTGCGCACAACCGCACATCGACTCCTACTACCGCACATTGACTCCTATTGCGACTCCCGCTGCGCGTATAGCGCACAGTGAGCATGGAATCTGTCGTGTGCTCCTCCTACTATTGCGACTCCCTCTGCGCGTTGCGCACTCCCTCTGCGCGCACTTTCGCGCTCCCTCTGCGCGCACTATCTCGCTCCCTCTGCACACACTGTCGCGCACCCTCTGCACGCACTGTCGCGCTCCCTCTGCACGCACTGTCGCGCTCCCTCTGCGTGCGTGCGCTCTCTCTGAGCGCACACCAAAGGCTTGCGTGTGCGGCACTGCTGCACTCCTTCTGTGCCTGCACTCCCTCTGTGCGCACTCCTCCTACCGCGCACTGCTGCGTGAAGAGTCGCACGATCTCATGCGCAGTGCCGCGTGAAGAGACGCACGACGCTCCTACCGTTTCTCGCCCGTACTGCAATCCCAAATCGCTGCACCAAGCTTTCCTCGCTGGAGAGAGCTCGCTCGACGCAGGGGATTCGTCGACGGGATTGATCCGAGCAAGTCTTTGATGAGACGTACCGGATCGAGAAATCGTTTATCGGATTCTGGCTCTGGTACCAAGTAGAAATAGGAACGAATGTTATTTTTATTATTTGCATGTCGGTTACATTGCTCCCTTATATATACACACACAAAAGGGGAACCAAATACATGATTGGAAATGTGAGAATAAATACAAAAAGAGGAGGGCGCTAAACGCACACCAATTGGTGCTAAACGTACACCAATTACCAACATATTCCACTACCGCTGTTATTTGGTAACAGTGTTGATACCGAGCATTGATTGTTGCAGTGCAAGAGGAAGTTATTTGCAATCTTGAAGAGTCGAATGAGAAATATTACCATGTTATAGACAAGAATTGTCTTTTATGAGCCATTGTTGAAGGAAACCTCGTGATGGTCCATTTGCAAAAGGAATGTTTTTCTGCATGTACCTACAACAATCTGAAGCCCCATAAGATAGGTCCTCACAAGGTTCTTCAGGTGATAAACGATGATGTCTATGTACTCGACCTTCTGCCAGGTTGGGCAATATCTCCTAAAATCAAAGTAGTGGATCTCTCAATATTTTACCCGAATATTCCAGTGACGTTGCAGACTCTGGGTCGAGTCTTTTTCAAGCGTGGATGACTGACATAGGAGCATGTGATATGGAAGCTTTCATGAAACAATGTTAATTCAGACACTTATAATTGCCCCTATACAAATTGAGTCTCCGGAACTGTTACAGAAAGTCTATTGGAGTACCCATTAAATTCAAGGAGCTCGGGCCTAGTGGATTTATACGTATCAACCCCAATTCCCAAATGAAGCCCTGATATGAGCAGTTTTGAATTGATTCACAATCGATGTCCTAATACGAGTCGTGTTAAGCTACTTTATTTGCATTTTTTTTGTTTTTATGGCTTGAGGTTATAAAGCCGCTGTTGTATCTTTGTTTTCTGCAGCTGATTGTCGTTTTGAACCCTAGCTGCCTCTAAGGCTTCTTGTGTTGAGAACTCGATGTGGTAAGATTTTTTCAATCCATACTTCTGCATCAAGTCACCTCCATCCCATTGAGCATACTAATAACATTACATGTGTATTTCAAATGTCTCGTACAACTCGCTTAATTGTTGTGTATTTTTCAATAAATGTGACAACTTGTGTATGCAACCTCATGTTCAGGGAAAGGGGGTGGTAAAGTGCACTGATCTGACGGTCCGCATGGATCAGTGCAATGCACTTTGAAATGTGTGTACTGATCCACGCGGATCGTCGGATCAGTGCACTTTACCGTAAAGTGCAAAAGTGCACTTTACCACCCCTTTTCCTCTCATTGTAAATATCCATTCGTCCTAGAGAACCCACAACCATTATTGATTAGTTTGATTAAACATACTGCAATTATGGCTGTGTTTAATGCTAACATGGTGATTAGAACACTAATTATGCATCTCGAATTTATCCTCGGGCATATTTTTATTCATGTATTATTTTTTCGTGACCATTGCCCCCCCCCCCCCCCCCCCCCCAATTGCAGTATTTCCAGCCTCGTATACAGCATGCGAAATGAAAATATTGAATCTGTAATGTGCAATGGTCGGTGGATCTTGAAGGATAAGAAAATCTCAAATCTAAATGAGGTTTGTTTTGCTTTTGTTTTCATAGAAATGAACAAAAAAACAATTTTTAATACATTATTTTTCTTGCTTTGCTTCTCTTGCGCAGGAAGAAGTTTATTCATTAGCAACGAAAGCTGCTGACAACCTTCTCAAAAGGGCTGGCATTATCCTTCCAAACAGGTTCAACTGTTTATGATCTCTGAACTGAAGCTACTGGCAGCTTCACCAAAATATTATTTTGTCCATGCTACCAACATTCAAACTTGGTCTTCAATTTGTTTTTCATGGGTAAAATAGTTGTTTCAATAAGAATATGGACTACTTGAACAATGTTTCAACAACAAAAAATTTCTCCATTTCACGTTTATCATGTTGATGTTTTCTTCACATTTTTTTTTCTTTGAATAAGAAGTTTCTTCACTTATTTGGTCTTCAATTTTGGTGTGAATCTATATTGGCTCTGTTTGGGGCGGCGGTGGCGGTGGGAAAAGCTCTATTCCCACCGCCACCACCCTTTTAAAGGTGTTTGGATGAGTAGCTTTTTCAAGAAAGGCGTTTTTGGAGCTTTTTGAGGAGTCGGTCCAACATGACTTTCTTAAAAAATGTTTTCTCTACTTTCAGCTTTTCCTCTTTTATTCGAGGGTTTACGAAAGTCACGCACCGACCATTCGTGATCTGCCTTTCTTCTTTCTCACCGCTGCAAATATTTTTTTCTCTCATTCACGATTCTTCACCATTCACTATCTTTGTTTCTCGCCGCTGACCTTTTATAACTTGCTTATTTAGGATTTATATAATATTTACTTATCTATGCGATAATTGATTTAACATAAACACATTTATTATTAAAAAAGTGTAAAACATTTTTTTAAAGCACTTAAATGATGATTTTCCAAAAAGTCTACAGCTTTTTCACAACAGCTTTCTGAAAAGCTTCAATCTCACCATAGGTTTCTCACCACTGCTTTTTCCACCGCCACCCCAAACCTAAGTTGTTAAAGGCGCGCCTCAGGCGCGCCTAAGGCTCCAGGCTCACCAGGCTCAGATGATTGCGCCTTTGTGCGCCTTTTTTGCGCCTTTGGAGAATAAACGACGCACTTGAGTGTAATTTTTGCTATAAATTTTTCTTTTTCAAAATAAGGAAAGAAATAACGTAAGAATTCAACAATTTTTCCTGATGTAGTGTTTGTGAAACAAAATCGAACGTCAAGGCTTAAATATGGTCCTAGTGACCACACTGATTTTATTTTTTAAGAGATATAAATGATAGCAATGAATGATTAATGAGTAGAATAGACAAAGAATCTGATCAAGAAGATGAATTGATGTTTAATGATAATTATTTAAATTGGATGTGATTGCGCCTTGCCTACGTCAGGCGCGCGCCTGCGCCTTGAGCCTTGCGCTTAGGCTCCAAAACCGATTTGCGCCTTGGTGCGCCTTGCGCCTTTAATAACTAAGCCCCAAACAGAGCCATTAGGGGTACTAACTACAATTTTCATATATGATGTCAACCATAATTATGGCTCCGGTGACTTTGGGCAAAAACATCGTCGTCATAGAATGTATGTTTGGCACGGCAATGGTTATGACCGCCACCAAGAAAAGAAAACTAGTTTTAAGCATAAAAGTGGATGAAGTTTCTTAGGTGAGGTTGGGCGTTCATGAATGACGACGGTTCCTAACCATCGCGTTCACGACCGCCACCACCCTGCCAAACGGAGCCTAAGCCTCTAAGATTTCTAAATAGAATCATTACCTAGTAGTTCACTGTCAATCAGGTGATAAACATTTACAAATTTTATTTAGAGATTCAGGTAGTGTTTGCTTCAACATTATTGAGAGCTGTGCGGCAGGACGAAAACAGAGTTTGGTCAAAAAGCTGCGTTTGGGTTGGCTTTACCTAAACTCCGTTTACTTTAAAAAAAAGCAGTTTTAGGGTATTATATCAAAAGCTGCTGGGAGCTCCAGTCCAGCCGCAACTTTTCGGTGAGCCAAGCGACATCTCTTCACGGCATCTCAGTTGGATTCAAGTCCTGTTTTTATGTTTAATTATATTTTACCTGCATAAGGATATTTCGGTCCGCCTCTGTATTTTACCTTACTCTATATATATGAGTATAGGGTATAATACATAAGTGATTTTGGTCTTTTTGTCTTCAACTTAGTATCAGAGCGCGCGTGAAGCCCTAATCCCGTTCTTTTTCGCTAATGCGCTTCTTCTCCTCCGTCGTTCACGCTCCTCCATTGCTTGCTGTTTTGTCGCCTCCGATGATGGTGAGCCGCAGTTCTCTGATCGACGGCAGTGCACGCTGAAGGAGCCAGCCGCCCCTCATGATGCGTGTCCTTTCTCCGTCGTATTCTTCTTCGTTCCGCTCCCGCTGAATCTGTGTCGAACAACGTCGGCCTCTTCTTCTTCATCGTCGACGACTTCCTCTTCGACGACGGCTCCTGCTGCCGGCTACTTCTTCATCGTGCGGCCTCTGCTGTCTCTTCATCTGCATCGACGACGGCTTCCTCGTCGATTGTTGTGAGCTTCATTCATCGACGACTTCCTCGTCGATTGTTGTGAGCTTCATTCGTCGACGACTTCCTCATTTCATCGATTGTCGTGAGCTTCATTCGTCGACGGCTTCCTCTTCATTCGTCGATGGTTTTGCTTCTGCTTCATTTCGTCGAATGATCCACCAACAACAGATCCTCTCCTCTTGCTTACCGTGAGCTTCTCTCCTGTTGTTCCTCATGGCTGAGCTGTCGGATGCCGGTGATTCTCCATCACCAAGTGTGGTGACTCCCCGTATGAGTGCCCCTCAACGTTCCTCTGGCCATTCTGGGTCCCTAAAGATCACCACCGTTCCCTTGGATGGGACAAACTATTTGGAATGGTCCCGTGCTGCTCTGCATGTCATTCGTAGTCATCAGCTGTTTGGTTACATCGATGAGATGAAGAAGGCACCTTCTAAGGATGATCCCACCTGACAACGTTAGGACTCTGAAAATTCCCTGGTTGTCTCCTATCTTCTTCACTCTATGTCTCCAAAGGTGTACAGGAGTTATATGTTGATGGACTCCGCCTACGAGATCTGGAGTCGGGCATAGGAGGCGTATTTTCAGATTGTCAGTTCCACTCAGACTTACGAGCTGACAAGACGTCTGCTGGAGCTTCGTCAGGGAACCATGACGGTCTCCTCCTACTTTTCAGAGTTCGAGCGTATTGCACAGGAATTGGATTACTTCGATCATTTTACCCCTGCTTGTACTGTCGATGCAGTCCGATTACAGAAACGAGACGAATGATTTCATCTACATGTGTTTCTGATGGGATTGAGCGTGGACCTAGACATGGTTCGCACGAATATTCTTCACCGCTCTCCCCTTCCTTCTCTTCGTGAGGCATTTAGCATGGTTCTTGGTGATGAAGATCGACGAAGGTCCTTCAACAATACTTCTTCCTTCGATCGTTCTTCCCTAACCAGTGTTGGTCGTGGTAGCTCCAACAATACAAGTGGAGTTCCGACTTATGATGACTGTGGTCTCCGGGGACATACTCGAGACGGTTGCTTCAAACTTCATCCTCATCTTATTCCATCGGGATACGGCCGTTGTCGTGGTCCTGGCCGTGGTCGTGGTCAGGGTCGAGGGGGCTATCGACAGACTGGTTCTCGCCCTCACGATGCTGCTTAATCCACTGAGGTGCATGATGACCATCAGGGCCCGTTCCCAGGACATTTCACCACGTCGGAATTAGACGCTCTCCGCCGTCTTCTGCACTCTCAGTCTGACTCTTCCCAGAGTGGTACCTCTACTTCTTTTGCTACTGCTGTTCTGCTCCGTGCCAATACTGCTGCCACTTCTCAGTCTGGGTGGATTATCGACTCCGAAGCCACCGATCACATGAACGGCTCCTCCTTAGGTTTTTCCTCTTACACTCCCTTGTCAGGTAAGGACATAGTGATTTCTGCTAATGGTACTTTGTCTCCCATTGTCGGGAAAGGAACCATCTCCTGTTCCCCCTCTCTTTCTCTTTCGCCTGTCTTACATGTCCCTTCTTTTCCTCGAAATCTTTTGTATATTAGCAATCTTACTTGGTCACTTAACTGCTCGGTAACATTCTTTCCTGATTCTTGTGTTTTTCAGGAACTGGGTACGGAGAAGACCATTGGCACTGGTAGGAACCGCGTCGGCTTATACTATCTGGTTGCCCCTCCTCCGTCTCTGGCACTCTCCTCTTCTGCTGCTACTGCTGCGGATGCTCGACGCTGGCACTTGCGCCTTGGGCATCCTTCTTCCGTCTATCTCTCAAAAATGTTTTCTGCTCTATCGCATATTATTAAAACTTTAAAATGTGATGTGTGTGCTATGTCCAAACATGTTCGACATTCGTTGTCCCATGTTTCTTCTCCTAGTGCTACCCCTTTTTGCTATTATACATTCTGATGTTTGAGGACCTTCCCCTGTTGTTTCTTTAAATGACTATCGTTGGTTTGTTACCTTTATAGATTATTTTTCTCGCACTACACGGGTTTACCTTTTAAAAAAAATGAAGTGTTTCCTGTTTTTCAAACCTTCCATAGAATGGTTCAAACCCAGTTCGATGCTACTATTCGTATTCTTTGTAGTGATAATGGGGGGGGGGGGGGGGGGGAATATGATGATCGTGGAGCGTTTGGATCATATCTCACGAGTCATGGAATTATCCCCCAAACTACTTGTGTCTACACCTCCACCCAAAATGGTGTAGCGGAACGAAAAAACAGGCATCTTCTTGATGTTGCCCGATGCCTTCTCCATACCATGCATCTCCCAAAATCATATTGGGGTGATGATATCCTAACAACTACTCATCTTATCAATCATCTTCCCTCACGAGTTCTCGACTTTTCTACCCCTCTCGCCCGTCTCTCTACGACCTCCACTGTTCATACTGCTCATCTTCCACCTCGTGTGTTCGGGTGTGTTTGTTTTGTTCATATCCATCAGCCTCAGCATGACAAGCTTGACCCTTGGGCTCTTCGGTGTGTCTTCCTTGGTTATTCTTCTACCACTAAGGGGTATCAGTGCAACCATCCCCCTTCCGGACGTGTCTACTGTACCATAATGGACGTGACGTTCCATGAGGAGGAATCCTACTTTGTCGATTTGCCTCACTCCGTTCGTTAGGGGGAGATTGTGGCCATCGACTCGGGTCCTCTACCTCTGACGTTCTGTGAGGAGCCAGCCGCCCCTCCTACGCCTACCACTTCTACTTCCCCTTTACCTACATTTCCTACGTCACCTATACCTACATCGTTTTCCCCGACATACCAACATATGCCCCTTATCTCTCCTTTTCCTCATATATATCGTCGTCGGCAAACAGGTGAACAGTCCTCTGTGGTTCCGTCATTGCCAGTGTCGTCTTTGGACTCAGATTCTGATGCTGACCTGTATGGTCCCCTTGCAATGCTACGAGGTAAGGCTGGGTGTACCGATCACCCTATCTCAAATCATGTTGCTTATGGTCACCTTTCACAGCCCCATCAGGGTTTTATATCCCCCTTGTTTATGATCACTATCCCTAAGACGTGGCAGGAAGCTGTTGGAATTCCGACATGGGCTCATGCAATGGAGAAGGAAATGTCCGCCTTGGAAAAAAATCACACATGGGACGTCTCCCCTCTTCCTCCTGAAAAGAAAGTTGTTGGCTCCAAATGGGTGTTCTCTATTAAACAAAATCAGGTTGGAAAAATTGAGCGGTACAAAGTCCGCTTGGTGGCTCGCGGTTACACTCAGACTCAGGGATTTGACTACCAGGAGACCTTTGCCCCTGTTGCGAAAATGGACACCATTCGTGTTATCCTATCTTGTGCAGCATGCTTGGGATGGAATCTACATCAACTGGATGTCAAAAATGTCTTCCTGCATGGTGACCTCGATGAAGAGGTCTACATGACCTTTCCCCCTGGATTTGTGAAGAAGGGGCAAGAAAGCCTTGTCTGTCGCCTGAGGAAGTCCCTATATGGGTTGAAACAGTCCCTCAGGGCTTGGTTTGGCAGGTTTCACAAGGCCATGATTAAGTTTGGATACCAACATGGATATTCCGATCATACCCTGTTTGTCAGGAAGAATGAAGGGAAGATTGTCGTCCTTATTGTTTATGTGGATGACATCGTGATCACCGGTGATGACTCAGATGAAGTCTCGAGGCTGAAAGCCCTCCTGTCTGCAGAATTTGAAGTAAAGGACCTGGGAAGACTCCGATATTTTCTGGGAATTGAAGTGACTCGCTCTGATCAGGGCATCTTCATCTCACAACGTAAGTATGTGTTAGATTTGTTAACTGAGACTGGGATGCTTGGGTGTGCTCCTGCTAACACCCCTATGGAGGAAAACCATAGGATCGATAAGGACATTGATGGAGACCGCACGGATGTTGCTAGTTACCAGAGATTGGTGGGCAGACTGTTATACCTTTCACACACACGTCCTGACATCACATATGCAGTTGGAATCCTAAGAAGGTATATGCATGCCCCCAGAATCAGACATCAGGATGCTGCATACCGTGTCCTTTGTTACTTAAAGAAGGCTCCGGGTCGGGGTCTGATGTTTTCAAAGAACAATCTTTTGAAGATTGATGTCTTTACTGACGCCGATTGGACAGGGTGCCGTGATGACAGAAAATCTACAACAGGATATTGCACTTTCGTTGGTGGAAATTTAGTCACATGGCGTAGCAAGAAACAAAATGTGGTAGCTAGATCTAGTGCTGAAGCCGAGTATCGGTCTATGTCGCAAGGCCTCTGCGAAGGATTATGGCCGCGCACCTTATTGAAAGACCTGGACCTTCAGATTGATACTCCTATCTCCCTGTTCTGTGACAACAAGGCCGCTATCAGTATTGCTCATAATCCAGTTCAGCATGACAGAATAAAGCATGTCGAAGTTGACCTTCATTTCATCAAAGACCACATAGAAAAAGGAAATTTAGTTACCCCATTTGTTCAATCTAGAGATCAATTGGCTGATGTCTTCACCAAGAGCTTGGGGAGTGATGTCTTTACTGATGATATCCATAGACTTGGAATGACCGACATCTACCGTTCGACTTGAGGGGGAGAGTTGGATTCAAGTCCTGTTTTTATGTTTAATTGTATTTTACCCGCATAAGGGTATTTCGGTCCGCCTCTGTATTTTACCCTTACTTTATATATATGAGTATAGGGTTAGTATTATACAGAAGTGATTTTGGTCTTTTTTGTCTTCAACTATCTCCCCCCGCGAGCCGCGACATTTGCTCTTCACAACCACGACAGATCCCTTCCTGTGGCCCTATCAACGGCGACGAAGAAGAAGAACCTCCTAAAGGTAGGTTTCCTTCTCCCGTGGCCTATTTGGTTGTTCTTCTTCCTTCTTCTCTACCTATCTCTGACAGCTAAGTTCTTCTTTTGATAGATGATTGTATTTTTCACATTTGCAGGCTGGATTTGGCACGTTTTTAGGATATTTTCACGTTTGCAGTAGACTCCGGAGAAACTCCGGACATCATATTGAACTAAGCTTCAGTGGGAAACATGTCACCATGGCACTAAAAATGGAGAAAACTGACCAACAGGATCAACCTCATTGTTTCGAATGAAGCTAGAACAATGTGATCATGAAAATATTGCTTGTCCAACTGTGAAAAGTGGGAAATTTTAATTCTTTTTTTTCGAATTAAAATGTGAAAGGAAAGAAATAAGAAATGACATATTGTACCATTCCAGTGTTGTAGTCAGGTAGTTTCAAATGGCATATTTTATCAAAATTTTAGTTGCCCATTTGTAATTAACTGTGCAGTTGGTAAGTTGAGTCAATACATGCATTATTATCATCTTAAATTCATCCAAATGGTGTATTATATGAGATTCTAAGATACTATAAGTAGTGTTCTTTGGAATGATTGAAGACAAAGCATAGATGTTTTCAGTGTTGCTGAATGATCAGAATTTGTTTATAATAAAGAGAGCTTATGTAAGACCCCTTTTTTATGCTACAAAACCGGGTCTTATGCCCAGAATCACCATTTTGCGGTGGCACCAACTCTCGGGAAGGTCGTTACTACAAAACGCCGATCCTGCCGGCCATATCGATCACAGAAGAAGAAAAGTATAAACAAACAAATGAAAGTTCAAGCCCACAAATCACATGTTATTTATATAAGTGTCCACATGGCATAACTAAAATAAAAGAGGTTACAATAATAAAAGGGCTCATTCACTGTACATCATGTCCTCACTACAAGATCACTCGCGGAAGCTAACTACTAATTACTCACTCACTGATCCTGAAACTGATGCTCATATGCTAGACTGTCCCGCCTCCATCTGCACCGGCCTCTGGTGCTGCTGCGTCTCCTCGGTCCCCTAAAATGATATGGTCCATCGACCGTTAGTCAAAAAGACTAAGCCTCGTTTCCCCCCCCCCCCCCCCCCCCCCCCCCCCTCCATCCATCCCCCAGTGGCCCTAGGCACCGAGCGGGAGGACGAAGAGGAGGACATCAAGGGGTATAAACAAAGCAGATGGCGTGACCTAGCTACAGGAACTACTACCACTACACAGGTGTGTATATATAATTAAAGCAGTAAATAAAGCATAATAAAGAGCATGTAAAGGACAGTAAGTAAGAGTAGAAAAGTAACCTTTGTTTTATAGGAATGGTCATACAAACCTATAGACCAAGGGGTCGTTTAGCAAGGCATATCGTATAAAATGTCTCATATCGATTTATACGATAGGGGTAGGGGTTGAAATGCAATGCTTATGTCATGATATGCAGAGTTATGCAGTTTATGCTATGTTCATACAAGTGCAACTCACACACTTCGACTCTATGCGCACAGACCTTTAGTTCCCCCTTTTTGGAGCTAGCAAGACTCCCAGGATACTCCCGTAGTGGCAAAATGAAGTGGTGGATTGGTCCTCGCCCACCTTTATGTTGGTATTTACATTACCTGACCTAAACCTATCGTACGCCTCAACGCAAAACCGCGGAGCATCTGTGTACTCTTACTGGCTGGACCACCAGATTTTTCATGGCTAAGTGCAAATCCACACTTGCCGAGTCAGCGTATCGACGTCGGTGTGAACGACCGTAAATACCGAAGACCCACTACCTTTATGCAAATGCAAACATGTTTACCATCTATCTCTGAGCCATAAGCTCCTCGGGCTAACCTGCCCGTCACCATAACCTTCCGAACCACCGGCTCGCCGGACCAACCCGTTCACACCTATAACCACCGAGCCTACCGCTCGTAAGACCAAACCAACTAACCTCTCGTAACCACGGTGTGTGTGTGTGTGTGTGTGTGTGTGTGTGTATTATTAAGTTAATCTTGTACATCAAACAAGTGATTAATCAAGTGGCTTTATCAAACCCAAGACTTCTAAAATTTCTACTATATGTCATGGTTAGCATCTTGAGCGTTTACACCATATCTCAGCCCATTCGAAATAATCATGATATCTATTTACAGCACAATAATTTTATAACATAATATTGACAAATCACATCAAGCATATATCCGAAAATTATGAAATTTAAGAGGGGTGTCAACATTGTCATCAAACATTTATCTACCAATTCCAAACAGCTTCCGATAAACAAAACCAGGTAAATCACCAAAATACTATGAATCTGTACGCATACCTCGCCGCACACTAAACAGATTATTTACCAATAACTAATATAAATTACACGATTCTAAGTGTTGATCGAACAACGTTCGGTCATCTTCTTCCTCCAGCCTGGGGCAGTGATTTGCCCGACCTGGAGTCTAATAAAACTCCCACATCAGCCACCTTATTTCTTGTCCGACCATCCAACACCACCGCCCCTTTCTCGTATATGAGGTGCATCGACGGGCGGCGAATCGGTGACCGGAATAAATAATCAGAACACATATTTCAGCCATCCCTCCATGGCTTGCTCTCAAATCAACTCAATTGTGTTCGACATCTCACCTAGTTTGATCTAAGAAACTAGCACCAAGGGAGAGGGGAGGAAGCTCACCGAGTGTCTAAAGTTTCACATCATCTTGATGAGATTTGACCACCTAATTCCATCATGTGCACTTTTGACCTAGTTTAACCTTGTTTGACCAAACTTGGGTTAACTAATTAGCCAACCAAATCAGTCCCAATTGGGCTGAAATTTTTACCTGTGTCATATCATGACCCCAAGGACCTCCCACCAAAATTTGGAGGAGATTGGATGCCATTAGACCCTAAAATTAATTAATATATGGTTTATTAAATTTTTACAAAAACCTTAGGAAAATGCCCTCCAAAAATTCCCATTTTTGGATATGTTAAGGGTGTAGGTATAAGCAGCCTACGTTTCAAATTTCAAGCCAATATCATTATCCCATTAAAAGTTATTTAAGAAATAGCGGTTGTCCCACCTTACGGACCAGCCCCGCCAAAATGGCTATACAGGGAGCTACAATGCTCCTTTTGGACTGAAACAAATTCTAAATTAAAGTACAGACCAAGGGCTACATCTTCGGTGTTGGCCACTTTTTCATCAGGGGCAGCAAGTATTTTCTATAATTATTTCTAACTACTGCCAGTAAAGGGAAAGAAATAGGAATATTAAATATATCACTACATAACTTGCATAGATCTTAAAGCACAAACGAAGGGCATCCCTTCACCTTCTCCAATCAGCCAACGACCACGGTTGGCCCGTCTTGTAGCAACTTGGGAGGTGATTTCCCGACCACCTAGACGCTTTCTCGGTCGGCCAATGCCTCCACCACCTCCGTTGAGGTGGCGGCCGGCGATGTACGGTGGTTGGCCGGCCGGAGGCGGTCGGAATCAGAAATTTTAACGAGGGAAGAAAGCTTGATCACAAGCTTCCGACCATGCCGATTCAAGACCAATTGGCCCCTAATCTAGCGGCCAAAATGATAAGATCTACCCACTAAGAAATAAACGAGAGGGGAGGACCTGAATTGCGTCTTGTAGTCATGTCGATCGCCGGTCTGCCATGGTTGGTCGAGAGCTCTTGGGTGTCATGCCGGTAGGTGCCTAGATATGAGAATTCTTCTATAAAATGGGGGAAACTCATTCCCTCCACCCCTTGAGCCCTTTTATAGAGTCAAATCCTGGTGGGGGGAAGATGAAGCTTGGGATTCCTCCATTAGCACCATTCATGATGAAAATTTCGGCCATCTCCAAAGGTCACTCATTTCACCCTCCTTAAAGGTTGGAAAAACTCTTAATATTCTTCTAATTGATAGGGGGAATGAACCATCATCAATTGGGAGGACTTTTGGACTCCCTTGGCCATGAATTTGGCCAGCAAAATGAGTCCCAACCGTCTCCCGTTGATTTAGCTACCGCCGGCGCTAGTGCTAGCGCCAGCGTTAGCCCCTCGGCGGCGTAACGCTTGCCGGTTCGGCAACCGTCAGGCGCTACCGCCACCGCTAGCGCCTGCTCTAGCACTAGCGTCTGCGTTAGCACTAGCGCCTGTGCTAGCGATTCGACGGTATTTGGTTCATCTCAGCGGTTCAGTGTTCGTCTCAGCGGTTCACCTAAACCACCACTACCGCCAGGGCTAGCCACTAACGTCGGCGATAGCGCCGTATTCAATATACCCCTTTCTTTTTATGGTTGGGTAATTGAGGTACCACGAGGGTACCCCTTTACTGGGTTAGACACGTCATGGTGGGGTCATGGGTCACGACGATGCCCTAAGGACAACCTTAGGCTTGGTAACTAGAAATCACTATCCGCAGACCATGGCGATTTTCGCCACAAGCCTAAGCTCTTATGTTCGCTTTGTGCATCCTAGGGTTTTGCCATGACCTAGTCATGACAAAACCGTCATAGGGGTCTAGTCGTTTGGGGGATGTTACAAATCCGAATAAACAAAAAATAATAATTTCGTCCTCTAAATTCAGGTTAGGCTTGTGGGATTCTCACTGAGAGTAACCGAACGTAACATCCCCTAAGAATTGAAGTTATTCCTGACTCGAAGAGCACCGACTATCTCAGCTACATCAGTTCTAGTGGATCCCAGGTGTGTTCCTCCTGTCCATGAATTTACCACATGACTTTTACCTATGGAACCTTCTTGTGCCGCAAGACCCCCATCTTCGTGCCATCTATCCTGACCGGCTTCTCACAAACTGATTGGTCATAATTTACTGGCCCATATGTAATAGATATCTGCTGCTCCAGCCGTAGTAGAGCCCTCCTAAGGGAGGACACGTGGAAGACGTTATGCAAACCTGCTACCTCCAGGGGTAGCTCTAGTCTATAAGCCAACAAGCCGATCCATTCCAGGATCCTGTAGAGCCCCATTCATCTTAGACTGAGCTTTTTCCGCCCGCGTACCCGCGAGACTCCATGCATCAGACGTATCTTCAGGGATACCCGGTCTCCAACCTAGAACTCTACTGCACGATGTCGCGCATCGTAATGCTTGGCCTGCCTATTCTGGGCTTCCAGCATCCTAACTCAAATCAGCCGCACCTGAGCATCCGTGCCCTTCAAAAATTCAAAGCCGAGTGTCTTAACATCCTCATCCTGGGAACACCACGATAATGGACAAACATCTCATCAAATCCCATCAAACTCCCACGGGAGCGTCCTTCCGACCCGGGGTGGCCCTAGCTACCTTGGTCAATTTATCCTCGATGTTCTAAATAACTTATGCCCGGAGTGGGGATGTGGTAACATTTGTGTGAGATCTATAGTTATATCCTCGAGCTTCCACTCTAACTTAGGCGTGAATGTGGCTGTTCTCCAAAGACTTTTGTACTTGGCCTTCACTAGTCAACAAATCTCACCGTGCATCACGAACCTATGACGTCTTTCTTTATTCCGGGGAATTACACGCTCCGGAATACACCATTTTTTCGGTGACTAAAGCTCTTGTTTATATGGGTAGACAACGCTTCTATAAAGTTTTCTCCGCATGTTTAGGTTCTTATTCCTTCAATTACGTCCGAGTGATCAATCATCTCCACTCTACAATTTATCCAGTTCTTACCACTGGTGGAACTTATCAGCTCATCAAGCGTCCCAATAATCTTCTTCTTACTTAAGGGGGTGCATTTGTGAATCTTATGAACATATGTTAACCAACCAACACTAGTATCAATGTTTGTAAGATGACTCGCAATCACTTTCTATGTGGAGTTGGATTCACAAGTCAATTTCATCAAGGAAATATCATCACGTTTATTTCACCAAATTTCTATCACTTCCACATATGCTAGTCTTGATTACTTTCGGATGGTCCAAAGTAAGATAAACTTAGATCGTTCTTATCATAGTAAACTCAAACACTAGATTCTAAATCAAATAAGTCATCGTCTAAGATCTCTGGTTATTCATCATCATAGCTCCCAAGGTATAAAGAGTTATTATTATAGTTGAAATTTTCTACCATTATAGGGTGTGATTTTTAATAAATCGTAAGTTGATCACCTCCGAATACCCCAAGTCACAAGAACTTCAAGTATAACTACAACTTGTAAGACCTAGTTTCCGTCCATAACTTCTAGAATGGGACATCGACATCCCTAATTGATTAGTCCTTGCGATTTTAAATTTCCAATGATTCAACTAAGGTCAAGTTGTTGTTCGATCAATGATGTCTATCCATTGTCCTGGAAATACTACAGATCATTATTCCGAACATACTGTTACACCATCTCATCATTGCCCGAGTAACGTTGAATAAGATCGACCTCAAAATCACTATGTTCACGACACAAAATTTTCTAACTTAGGTCTAAGGGAAACTCATGTCAGTGACTAATTTGCCCAATAAACAAAAGGGTAAGCCCCCAATAAACAAAAGATAAGCCTCAATAAATAAAAGGTAAGCCATTATCTATTTTGGGCTAAGAATCTTCAATATCACCATGTTATATTCGTCCCAAGTATGCAAACAATCCTTTGGGCACACAACCTTAGACTTTGAGTTCTATCTTGAGACTTGTTGGTATACTCCATACATTAGACTCTTCAAAGCACCTTCTACGACAACCTTATCAGGGTCAACATGTGACCCAATCCCAAACGGGTCTCTTCTAAACTTGAATTCTTATCTGACCCTCGGTGTCTGTCGTGGTGGTTGTCTCAATGTAATCATGTCATCTGTACGAGGGTTGAGTCTACGAGTCCTGTACCATTCTGCTTATGTGTCAATCTCTCTTTCTCTAGCCTCTTTGGTGTATCCTTGTACCTTCACCAAAGTTATGCCTGCGGTCTATTTCAAACTAGGGCATGGTATATATTGTCATGGTAAGTCACGTGTCCTAGTGGAGTTTAAATCTAACTCATTGACTAAAGGACTATCTAAAGAGATCTTTGTAGCCGAAGGTATTCCCTACTGGGGGCAGGGTTCGCCGCAGGCTACAAAAGAAAACTTGTCACTCGTAAGGAGATTTGTCTAACAAACAAAACAGTTAAAAGTGGACTTTTCATGTGATTTCCCCATATGGGCACACCATTGTTTCCGCTGCTTAGTTTGTCCTCAAACTAAACTCGCGTGGGGTGTCCCAGGGTTTGTGGACTTCTTTTCTTCGGATCGAGGTTCCCTCTGATACCAGTTTGTAAGACCTCATTTTTTCCGCTATAAAACTGGGTCTTATGCCCAGAACCACCGATTTGCGGTGACACAAACTCTCGGGAAGGTCGCCACTACAAAACGCCGATCCTGCCGGCCATATCGATCACAGAAGAAGAAAAGTATAAACAAACAAATGGAAGTTCAAGTCCACAAATCACATGCTATATATATATATATAAGTGTTCACATGGCATAACAGAAATAAAATAGGTTACAATAATAAAAGGGCCCATGCCCTGTACATCATGTCCTCACTACAAGATCACTCGCGGAAGATAACTACTAACGACTCACTCATTGATCCTGAAACTGATGCTCCTGTGCTAGACTGTCCCGCCTCCATCTGCACCGGCCTCTGGTGCTGCTGCGTCTCCTCGGTCCCCTAAAATGATATGGTCCACCGACCATTAGTCAAAAAACTAAGCCTCGTTCCCCCCCACCCCTCCATCCCCAGTGGCCCTAGGCACTGAGCGGGAGGACGAAGCGGAGGACATCAAGGGTATAAACAAAGCAGATGGCGTGGCCTAGCTACAAGAACAACTATCACTACACATGTGTGTATATATAATTAAAGTAGTAAATAAAGCATAATAAAGAGCATGTAAAGGACAGTAAGTAAGAGTAGAAAAGTAACCTTTGTTTTATAGGAATGCCCATACAAACTTATAGACCAAGGGGTCGTTTAGTAAGGCCTATCGTATAAAAAGTCTCATACCGATTTATACAATAGGGGTAGGGGTTGAAATGCTTATGCCATGATATGCAGAGTTATGCTATGTTCATACAAGTGCAACTCACACAATTCGACTATATGCGCACAGACCTTTAGTTCCCCCCTTTTGGAGCTAGCAAGACTCTCAGGATACTCCTGTAGTGGCAAACGGAAGCGGTGGGTTGGGTCTCACCCACTTCTAGGTTGGTATTCACACTACCTAACCTAGACCTATCGTACGCCTCAACGCAAAACCGCGGAGCATCTGCATACTCTTACTGACTGGACCACTAAACTTTTCATGGCTAAGTGCAAATCCACACTTGTCATGTCAGCGTATCGATGTCGGTGTGAACGACCGTCAATACCGAAGACCCACCACCTTTATGCACATGCAAACATGTTTACCATCTATCTCCGAGACATAAGCTCCCTGGGCTAACCTGCCCGTCACCATAACCTTTCGAGCCACCTGCTCGCCGAACCAACCCGTCCGCACCTATAACCACAGAGCCTACTGCTCGTAAGATCAAACCAACTAACCTCCCGTAACCACGTGGTGTGGGTGTGTGTATTATTAAGTTAATCTTGTACATCAAACAAGTGACTAATCAAGTGGCTATATCAAACCCAAGACTTCTAAAATTTCTACTATATGTCATGGTTAGCATCTTGAGCATTTACACCATATCTCAGCCCATTCAGAATAATCATGATATTTATTTACGACATAATAACTTTATAACATAATATTGACAAATCACATCAAGCATATATCCGAAAATTATGAAATTTAAGAGGTGTGTCAACATTGTCATCAAACATTTATCTACCAATTCTAAATAGCTTCCGATAAACAAAACCAGGTAAATCACCAAAATACTATGAATCTGTACGCCTACCTCGCCGCGCAATAAACAGATTATTTACCAATAATTAATATAAACTACACGGTTCTAAGTGTTGATCGAAAAACGTCTAGTCATCTTCTTCCTCCATCCTGGGGCAATGATTTGCCCGACCTGGAGTCTAATAAAACTCCCACATCAGCCACCTTATTTCCCGTCCGACCATCCAACACCACCACCCCTTTCTTGTATATGAGATGCATCGACGGGCGGCGAATCGGTGACCGGAATAAATAATCAGAACACAGATTTCAGCCATCCATCCATGGCTTGCTCTCAAATCAACTCAATTGAGTTCGACATCTCGCCTAGTTTGATCTAAGAAACTAGCACCAAGGGAGAGGGGAGGAAGCTCACCGAGTGTCCAAAGTTTCACATCATCTTGATGAGATTTGACCACCTAATTCCATCATGTGCATTTTTGACCTAGTTTGACCAAACTTGGGTTAACTAATTAGCCAACCAAATCAGTCCCAATTGGGCTGAAATTTTTACCAGTGTCATATCATGACCCCAAGGACCTCCCACCAAAATTTGGAGGAGATTGGATGTCATTAGACCCTAAAATTAATTAATATATGGTTTATTAAATTTTTACAAAAACCTTAGGAAAATGTCCTCCAAAAATTCCCATTTTTGGATATGTTAAGGGTGTATGTATAAGCAGCCGACATTTCAAATTTCAAGCCAATATCATTATCCCATTAAAAGTTATTTAAGAAATAGAGGTTATCCCACCCTACGGACCAGCCCCACCAAAATGGCTCTACAGGGAGCTACAGTGCTCCTTTTGGACTGAAACAAATTTTAAATTAAAGTACACACCAAGGGCTACAACTTCGATGTTGGCCACTTTTTTATCAAGGGGCAGTAAGTATTTTCTATAATTATTTCTAAGTACTGCCAGTAAAGGGTAAGAAATAAGAATATTAAATATATCACTACATAACTTGCATGGATCTTAAAGCACAAACGAAGGGCATCCCTTCACCTTCTCCAATCAGCCAACGACCACGGTTGGCCCGTCCTGTAGCAACTTGGGAGGTGATTTTCCGGCCACCTAGACACTCTCCCGGTCGGCCAATACCTCCACCACCTCTGTTGAGGTGGCGGCCGGTGATGTACGGTGGTTGGCCGGTCGGAGGCGGCCGGAATCAGAAATTTTAACGAGGGAAGAAAGCTTGATCACAAGCTTCCGGACATGCCGATTCAAGATGATGGGAACAGTTCCCAACCGTGTTCCTGATTTGAAGAAGTGCTCAACTCAATGATAAGTGCAAGTTGTATTTAATGTCACATCTAGTTCATGCTTGCAGAGATGAGACAATATGTTCAGTACTTCAATAACCTGCCTAAGTATAATATCGTCGAAAAAGGCTGGACATATCGTCGACAAGTACATGCACATCGTTGAGATGATGGGCAAAGAAAAGAAGAATGATTGTGTCTGTGTCGTCGAAAAGGATCATGCGTATCGTCGACAACAGCAGGCCTATCGTCAACAACATGTAGAGCAAGGCAGAATGGTGATATCATTGTGACATCTACACGACAATATCAGAAAGTCGAAGATGAAGAAGAAGACTTAAAGATGTGGTCGTCAAGAAGCCTTGACGTCGATAAGGCTAAGTCAGAATGAATGTCGTTGAAAAGGCAAAGGGAAGATCATTGTCGAAGATATCGTTGACAAGAAACTGTATCGTCGATAAGGCCAAAGAAGAACAGGTATCGTCGTGAAGAAGCCTTATCGCTGAAGAGGCTAAGTAAGATTGATGACAACTACATCGTCGTAAAGAAGGCGTGACGTCGAGAAGACTGAAGAAGGTCAGTTGAATACAAGCAGTTGCTAAAGTATAGTCTGTCGACATGATATCGTTTATGTCGTCGACAAGATAAAGTTGTTACAGCGATATCAAGCAGACAAGAAGATCGCGACGACATCAGTTAGATGACTTCGTGTCGTCATAAGCTCGAGTACAGGAGAGATGTCCAGTATCGTCGAAGATATCACTATCTGATGAAGAATTGAAGAAGAGACTAGTTCAAGGCATCGACAAAGTCCTGTCGTCGAGATATTATCCATGTCGTCATAACAATGGAAATATCGTCGAGACAATTTCAAAAGTAGTCAGACACGCTGTCAGCATTTAATACCGCCGCCTGATTGTCCAATCAGCGCATGCTCTTGAGGGATGGACGTCTGACAGTAAAGGACATCATATGTGACCGTTAAGCGGCTCATCCGTCCTATAAAAGGGAACAGTGATGCCCTAGAAAAAGAAGAGAGAAAGGAACAAAAAAGAATCCCGCCTAGCAATACAACAGTACAAGCGGCGGTGAAGAAAAAAAGTAGGGAAGAACAAAATGATCATTCTGTGTTCTTCAAGTTGCAGTCAAGTTTCATCGTCTGCTAAGAATCGTTCAAGAAAGGTAGCCAGTCAACATCCAGCATAGTTAGAAACCTTGAAGAAGATTTGCACCATTCAGATTAAAAATCAGAAGCATCACCTTCAAGTCAAGAAGCCAATCTCCATCAGGCAGAAGGAACAGTTTTCATTACTGTAATCTCTTGTAAGGCTTGCGGGGCAAGAACTTGTAAGATCTGCTTCAGATCTGAGTGTAAAGCTTGAGGGCTTGAGATCTGTGAGGCTTAAGGGCTAGGGCAGAGGACTTGCGGGTCCAAACTTGTCGAGCTTGCGGGCTCTGGTGCTGTGAAGGGGCTTGAGGGCCTAGGCTGCAGGCAAGATTTGCATGTCTGTGCTGTGTAGGGCTTGAGGGCCTGAGTGCTGAGCTTGCGGGCTCGGGTGCAGTGAAGGGGCTTGCGGGCCTAGGCTGCAGGGACTTGCGGGCCTAGGCTGCAGGGACTTGCGGGTCCGAGGTGTAAGGCTTGCGGGCCGAAGACATTGGCGAAGTTTGTCGAGCCTAGCACACTGCTAGGTAGGCGCAGAGGGAAAGAGGACTACTCAAGACACCCTATCTTGAGGAACCTCTATATGTTTTCTGTGCTGTGCTTTACTGATCTATAGATCTATTAACCCGAAAACAAGAACACCTAAAGGGGGTAAAATAATTTGAAAAACCTATTCACCCCCCCCCCCTCTAGGTGATAAGTTGACACCCAATAACTAACAAGTGGTATCAAAGCTAGGTTGTTCAAAGAAAAGCTTAACAGCTTGAACAGATCTACTCTTGGGTGTATCAAATCGACTGATTATCATATCCTAACTCTATGGAGAAAGTCAAAAGATCTGACATCAGGGAGTTCAGATCCTTAAGCGAAAGCAGTTGGAGCTCTTCATATATTAAAGAAGAAAGGAGTATAGGGATCAGAGCACCCGTGACTACTTCAGACAGTGAATCGGATGATGAAGAATGCTCTGTAGCCAGAGAAAGGATAAGAGCACATTTGACTCTCACAGACTGTGACTCTGAGGATGAGGAAGTCTTTGGGTTTATGGCTCTATCAGATGAAAAAAATCATGATGAATCACATCATGATCAGGTATGCATCACTCACACATCTTTACTACATGCTTCAATTAAGAAGACCAGGAGTGCATCAGATGATTGGTCATCTTCTGAAAATGACGCAGAAGACTGCTCATCATGCAACAATAAGAACCATGCTGATCTAATCGAACAGTTTGGTGATCTCTTGGCTGCTCTTAGAAAGAGCAAGAAGCTTGTTAGGAAGCAAGCTAAGGAGCTAGAATCACTCAGACCCATTAAGGCTGAGATGAATGAGGAAATGGGTATGTCCCACAATGGGGGCACCAATTCCTGTGAGCTCAAGAAGATCATAGGCAAGCTTTATGATGAAAGAAACCAAAGAGAAGAACTCATCAAGAAACTTGAGAATGATCTTCTTAAGGAAAGAAGCTTAGTGGCTCAATTCTCTAAGCCCAAGTTCATACTGCCCATCATTAACACATTCTTCCCCTCTGGAAACAAAGGAGGATTGGGTTTTAATGAAAGGATTGTAGAGGCTGGGAATAGAGGAAAGGGCAAAGCTAAGGCTGAGCCTCATACCACCTTTCAGAAAGTAGTGCTTCCCTCGAACAGATATGACCAGGACAGTGTCCATGGTCATTGGAAAAATGGGAACTCCAACATATTGGGAAATGAAAGCTCCAACTGTGGGAGGAGAAAGGGAATGGGAATGAGTGCATTAAAGGCTCCCCATGAGAAAATCCAAATGTCCCATCATGGACCATTTGTGTTTGATGCCCCAACCCCCACACTCAAGGGTAAGGAAGCAACACCTACCCAATCTCTCCCAGCAAAGAAGCAGGTTGATAGCCCCAGTATAATCAATTCTCACTTGATCATATCTGATGCCATCAACAGTATGTTAGCTACCAAGCAGACATCTGTTGCCGACAAACAGATACAGTCAAGAAGAGGTAATTATACTAGGACAGTTAGTAAGCCCTCTGCTGAGAAGAATAGGGAGAATGTTATTGCCCTCTCTACTGAACATAAGCATCGTTATGCTGCATCAACATTAAAAATTGTTCAGAAAAGAAGGTACAACTTCCATGAATGTTGGTGCTGTGGCAAAGTGGGACACTTTGCCATTGACTGTTGGCACAACCCTAGTGTGCCTAGTGCAAATGAGAGACCTCCTGGAAGGGCTGAGGTGAGTAGAAGAATTCCTTATTATACTAACAAGAACCTAGGACCCAAGTCACATTGGGTTCCTAAGGGATATTAAATCTGTTTTGCAGGGAAGTCCATTTAGCCAATAAAAAGCAAACAAGGCTAATGGACAATAAGTGCTCCAGGCTCAACTCTGGACTAAGGAAAACCTCACCACATGCCAAGATGCACTAGTCAAGGGGGGGATAAAAGTAAAGATAAGTGGACATCCCATCAAGGGGGAGCTACGAGCTCAAGAAGATATAAAAGCTAAGGTGAAGGTAACTATGTTGATGTTCAATACATAACCTTATCCTTATCATTGCGTTAAAGTTAATTTTTTACTTGAGTAAGCAGAAAGCACTGTACTGTTCATATAAAAGGGTTAAAAAGAACGATATCGTTTTGAACGCAAAACCATATCGTCGAAATGATGATTCGTATCGTCGGAATGACTCCTCGACATCGAATTTGCTTCACGATAATACCTAATCATCAATGAACTCTTAAATAGACCTGAACTTAACCAATCATAACAGCTTAACTCGAGTTAATCAGACATTTAACAAATGACACTTCATCTTCCAACTCGGAAACTATAAATAAGGCAGCTGTCTTAAGGTTGAAACACTTTCTACACTAGCCCTAAAAAGACTTCGTGCTCTCTACGCCTTCGAAGAGTGAACGAGTCGACTGAACTAGAATCCTCTCCGATCAAGTAAGAAATGGCGCCAAAGAAGGAAGGATTCCTCTTTGAAGGAAGTGAAGTGGTGAGGAATGGTTTCGTGGAAGGACCAGAAGAGATTCAAAATGCTATCAATCTATTGGACGTCGTCGGTCTGGAATTTGCCCTCTCCGAACCAACAGTGATACTCAAAAGAGAAGTGCTGGAGTTCTACTTGAGTGCCAAGGGTGGCTCAAAAGGAACATATGTGAAAAGCGTAATCAATTGGATAAAGGTCAAAGTGAATCCTAAGAGGATGGCCAGGGCACTTCAGTTGCCGGCCTTTGCCAAGGGGGAGGAAGATGAAAAGGTCACCCAGGAAGACCTCAACAAAGCTCTGGAATGGTGCGGACACTCCAGCAAGACCCATGGGTCCCTGGAAAGGAAGAGCTTTAATCAACAAGGAAAACTTGTGACAGATGTAGTAGGTAAATCCATCCTCTGCAAAGTAGGGTCGCATGATAGGATATCCAAGCCCATGTTCGAGATAATGGAAAGGATAATCCTAAGTAAAAAGACCAACTTGGGTCAGCAAATTTTCAAGAGGATACAAGAAAGCTTTCAAGCTCCAAATCTGGGAAGAATTCTATCACTATATTTTCTGCTATCATACCCTAAAAGCTTTAACAAAAAGTATGGAGTAAAAATTCATCACATGAGAAGGATGGACATCAAAATCCTTGACAGGTGGGAGAAAACTCTGATTAAGCCTCCCAAGCAGCTGAAGACTGTAGAGGATGTGAAGAGGAAGGCAGAAATATCATCAGAAGAAAGCGAATCAGGCAACAGCTCAGACTCATCTGACTCTGAAGTGCCTGCAGAGAAAAGAAATATCTCCCCTCAGACCTCTGCCTTAATTCTGGGACTCGGAACAATGGCAACAACATGAACTGAGCAAGAGGATGCTGAGACTGAGGGGGAGAAGAATGGTGAACTCCCTGCTCAAATGGAAGAAGTGATTAATAAGATCATTGGGACTGAGGATGCTGTCCATCATGGATCAGTAGACCAAGAGGACCCAAGTAAATATTCCCAAGAAGAGAAGCTAGAGGACTCTTCTGATGAGACTAGCAGAGATCTACCGAGTCCTGAAAAGGTAGAAGGGCCAAACCAATCACCCATCAGAAAACCTCTATCTCCAATACTGGAAGGGAATGAAGAAGAGGAACCAGAAGAAGCTAGTTCACCTCCAGAGAATAGACCAGTTGAGTTCTCACTGTTGTCTCAGATAAAGATGCTCCTGGAAGAGCAAAGATTAAAAATTGAAAGTTATGTTACCTCTGCGGTCAATGAAGTGAAAAGGGAACTATCTGTTGAAACAGAGAGCTTGAGAAATGATGTGAAGAATCTACAAGAGTATACTGCTAAAGAGACAACCCTTACTCACAAGGGTCTATCTAATTTAGGGGTCAATCAGACTCTGATTGTCAGCAACATAGAAAAGGCCTACATTGCATCCACCAAGAGGATGGCTAAACACAAAACTGATCTCCAAGAAAGTCTATATCACCACAATAAAGATCTAGACGTACAGTCATCTGCTTGAGACCAAGAATCACTTGGAAGCAGCAATACACATGCTTAAGAACAAGATATTGGTTTCTGAGGAGAATCTCCAGAGTGGGATATCTGAAGCAGTCATAAAGGGGGAGAGATCAATGATAAAGGTCAGTGGTGATCATGCCATCTGGACCACAAACACCATCAGGGAAGCAATGAATCTCCCTCCTCTACAATTTGACCAGTCTGCAGAAGAGTACCCAGCTGAAGAGCAACATACAGATATTCCTGATACTGCCACTGATAAGGGTAAAGAGAAGGAAGCGCTGGAGGATGAAGAAATAAAAATGAGGAAGAGAAAGTACAGGGAGGAAATGGAGAAAAAGGATGACTATGAAAGATGGAGTCCCAAGTCCAGGACCATCATTCTAAAAGCATAAGAGCAAGTGAAAGCTAATAAAGGTGAACGATACAATGTATACAGTCCTCAAGAATGAGATAAATATGAAGATCAAGAAGAATCGAGAAGGAGTCACAGGAGGGACAAACAAGCAGGTAGAATCCCAACTGATGCTCCTGAACCTCTCAAGTATCATCCCAAACCGTTTGAATACTTCATCAGACAAGCTGAAAAGGAGCAGGAAGCCACTGCCAAGAAAGCAAAGGGTGAAGCTGTTATGAAGGCACCAGAGATGTAGATTGCCAAATCTTTAAGGGACTTGCGGGTCCAAACATGCCGATCTTGCGGGCTTGGGTGCAGTGAAGGGGCTACCGGGCCTAGGCTGCAGGGACTTGCGGGTCCGAGGTGTAAGGCTTGCGGGCCGGAGACATTGGCGGAGTTTGCCAAGCCTAGCACACTGCTAGGTAGGCGCAGAGGGAAAGAGGATTACTCAAGACACCCTATATTGAGGAACCTCTATAAGTTCTTGTGTGTTTTCTGTGTTGTGCTTTACTAATCTATAGATCTATTAACCAGAAAACAAGAACACCTAAAGGGGATAAAATAATTTGAAAAACCTATTCACGCCCCCCCCCTCTAGGTGATAAGTTGACACCCAATAACTAACACAAGACCAATTGGCCCCAAATCTAGCGGCCAAAATGATAAGATCTACCAACTAAGAAATAGACAATAGGGGAGGACCTGAATTGCGGCTTCTAGTCGTGTCGATCGTCGGTCCGCCATGGTTGGTCGAGAGCTCTTGGGTGCCATGCCGGTAGGTGCCTAAATATGAGAATTCTTCTAAAAATGGGGGAAACTCATTCCCTCCACCACTTGAGCCCTTTTATAAAGCCAAATCCTGGTGGGGGGAAGATGAAGCTTGGGATTCCTCCATTATCACCATTCATGGTGAAAATTTCGGCCATCTCCAAAGGTCATTCATTTAACCCTCCTTAAAGGTTGGAAAAACTCTTAATATTCTTCTAATTGATAGGGGAAATGAACACCCATCAATTGGGAGGACTTTTGGATTCCCTTGGCCATGAATTTGGCCAGCAAAACGAGTCCTGGCCGTCTCCCGTCGATTTAGCTACCGCCGGCGCTTGTGCTAGTGCCAGCGTTAGCCCCTCGACGACGTTACGCTTGCCGGTTTGGCAATCGGCAGGCGCTACCATCAGTGCTCGCGCTAGCGCCTGCGCTAGCGATTCGACGTTATTTGGTTCGTCTCAGCGGTTCAGTGTTCATCTCAGTGGTTCACCTAAACCACCACTACCGCCAGCGCTAGCCACTAGCGTCGACGCTAGCGCCGTATTCAATATACCCCTTTCTTTCTACGGTTGGGTAATTAAGGTACCACGAGGGTACCCCTTTACTGGGTTAGACACGTCATGGCGGGGTCATGGGTCACGGCGATGCCCTAAGGCCAACCTTAGGCTTGGTAACTGGAAATCACTATCCGCAGACCATGGCGATTTTCGCCTCAAGCCTAAGCTCTTATGTTCTCTTTGCGCATCCTAGGGTTTTGTCATGATCTAGTCATGACAAAACCGTCCTAATTTGTTAGATAAATCACAAAGGTTTTTCTCAACAATCTCCCCATATTTATCATAACAAATTTTATAAAATAAAGTAAGTGATTTCAAACAGCTTTTGACATTAATTCAAATACAAAAAAGATATACATAGACAATAACAACATAAGAGAATGGAAACACATACCACTTCATACACTGTCAAGTAGTTATATTGTTCAACACAGCTGTTTGCTCCAGATGTTATAATATAGAGTATTCATATTTACTGAATACCTAGACTTCAATGCTCCTTCTTAGGAGTTTTCCTTTTCCTTGAGAAGACCTTTGGTATCACTTTTCTTGTAGCAAACACAAGAGGTTCATTTTCTTCAGGATCCTTGTTAGCTTCTTCATGAATTTTATTCTCTTTGGGAGGCTCCCCCTGAGATTATGCATTTTGTTCAGCATTTAGGGAAGCCTCCTTAGCAATCATTGCCACCTCATCCACTATCTGTTCATCTTCTAAGAACTCCCCCTGAGTTGATGGGGAGTTCCCACTGGGATACTACAGGAACTTCTGCAGCATGCTCCCCCTGGATTGATGCAGGCTTTTCTGGAGGATTCTCAACGGGCTCCACTTGAACTGTTCCTGTTTGAAAAACAGTTAGCTTATTTGGGTCATGAGCCTTAGTATCTGGAACACTTAGAGCAATCTCTTCTGCAGCACTCTTGTCCTTCTCCTAGACACTTATACCTCCCTGATTGTGTATCTCCTCCTCCTGAATCTTCTCCTCCTTCTTAACCTTACTGACAAGGGAGGTTAAGAAATCCTTAGTGATCATTGAGGAGGATACAATTGTCTTGAGAGACAGGAGTACGCTTTTGATTCTTGTATTTCTGACTCCATCTGGGAGTATTTCTTATTAAACATTCTGGCTTGGCTGGCTAGTAGGCCAGCAATGGTGCTTAAGGCCAAACCTACTGCTTTAGAGATGGCGTGTTCAATATCAAAAGAGGGAGTATGAGCAAGAGATGTAGGATGAGTAGGTGTGGACAGAATAATTGGGGGGGGGGGGATATTTGTGAGGTTCTCATTGAAGTCTGGAAGACCTATAGGGGAGAGGGATTGATAGACTTCTGGAGAGATATGAAATGGTAGTAGGGGAGCAGATTGATTGTCTATGATTATGGTGGATGGTTGTTGCTTTGATTGGAGAGGGTCATAAGGTGCAGGCTCTGTGTCAGGGATGGATGGACTGGCCTAGTTGAAGTGGGCTGGATCAGCATCTGGATCAGCCTCCGGTTGATTATCTTGTTGATTTGCTGGGATGCCCTGTGGAAGAGAACTATCATTTGAGGGATCTGGTAGATTTGACTCTATGTCTTGTGGTGGTGGAGAAGGAGGAGGTGAAGATGCAGATTGACCAGGCTTCAGAACCTGCCTGGTCCATTTGGAGAAAATTCCAATGTTCATTCTTTTTCCTAGTGGAATTTGCACCCCTTTTGATTTGCAGACCATGGGGTAATGATGAAATACCACCTAACTCATTATTCTCATATATGCATTTTCTTTATGAGAGTATTTGTGCCCAATCAACCTTAGAAGGCATCTTCCCTAGTTTATCTTCTTTTTCAGGATAAGAACTCCCATTATTTGAAGTTGCTGCTTGGGAATAGCATCATGTGCTAAAATCTTACACAACATCACCTTCCCTACTGTGTCAGCTAGGAATCTGTATTCTTCTGCCACATCATTCTTTTTCAGGTGTATGGGCTTTTCCTTCTTGAATTGCATTATCTGCAGAGCCTTGTTGATCTCTTTCCCTGTAAGTTCATCTGAATCACTACCAGTGGGCAGATCATATGTTTGAGATAACATTCCCTCTGTTATATTGATATGATGTCCAGAAATTTTCCCATGGAGGGTACCATCAATTTCTATGTGAATATTATCATTTAGCTCTAACAGCTCTATATCAAAAATTTTGCATCTTGTGGAGATCAACTTTGTTAGCCCAGCTGTATGGAATAAGCCAAGAATGACTTTGAATCTTTCGGCAGCAGCATTGAATGAGTCAACATCCTCGTCAAAAACATAATTTATCTTTGGAGGAGCAATTGATGTTGAAGTACCTGCAAAAAGAGAGAGAGAGAGAGAGAGAGAGAGAGAGAAAGAGAGAGAGAGAAAGAAAGAGAGAGACGAGAGAAAGACATCGGAGAGCTTGGGAGAAGAAGAGCAAGAGAGCAGGAATTGTTAAATTTTTGAAATGGAAGTGAAGTGTCCGGGCGGTCTGACTATGGAGACCCCAGAGATCGCGCGAGCTCTGGTATAGTGATCTGGCTTAGAGATTGCGTGTCTCTGGTGTTGGCAAACTGTTATGGTTTGCCGATTGTACCCAAGTGTTCCTATTCTGGTTGAGACCGGGCGGTCTAGTACTGGAGGTCGCTTCGGCGGTCTGTTACTTCGGTCTGCCGGGTTGTTCTTAGCAAGCTGTCTTACTTGGACAGTTTTGCTTAAGTGTAATAAGGTCTTATGAAGACCGCGCGGTCTGGATCTGGAGACCGCACATTTTAATAAGGAAGGTGATTGCATCCCTTGTGTGTGGTGACGACATCCGTTCATTTACCTATAAATAGGGGTGCAGGGACAGCCATTTGTATGCAAGAACTGTAAGAACCTAAGTGTGGATTGATTGTGCCGGTCTCAATTTTGAGGTTGCACGGGTTGAAGCATATTGGCCGATTTGTTGTGTTCGCTGGTTAGCGTCCAGCGGTCTCCGTCAGTATTCTTCCTTTCTTTCCAACTTGAATAAACCAGCTCGCTAGTGGTCTGTCTGGGTGGTCTGTGTTTATGGTTCTTGATCTGTTTGCAGCGAGCTCAGTTGATCTGGCGACCTTCAGTGGTCAGGCGGTCTTGAGTTGCGGTCTTGCAGTAGTGAGCAGTTCTTCTTCTCTTGTTCGCGGGTTATTTCTGTGATCTTGTGACCGTGCGGTCTGGGCGATCAAGAAGTGCGGACAGAGTGTTTGTTTTCAGCAGTTCAATAAGAAGCATGTTGTGCGATCTGTGACTGTTGGTCTGGCAGAGTTCAGGTCAGCGACCTGTTCTGTTCGTACTATTTCCGGTCTTGCTGAGTTCGAGCAGTCTGTGCGGTCTTCGATATTCTATCCGCCAGAAGCTTGTTCTGTTGCTTTATTTTCTCATCTAGTTTTCTCTTATAAATCATGTCTCACCATGTATGCAACACATTGTAAAAAGATTGTCAATTTGAATAAAGATCTTATTGTCCTTTATTGTCACTGGTTAACTGTTTTGAATTGAATTGAAGTCTTTCGATGTACTGTCTTTGATCATACTCCAAAATTTTAACATGGTATCAATGCAAGGTTCTATATTCGGGCAAGAAGAAGAGATGGGACAAGAAGAAGAAGTCATCTGTTAGCGATGGACCTTCAACTTCATATCAGCAAGAGAGGAGTAATACTCCTAAGCGTGATGGAAAGAAGAAGGAAGGACCAAGGTACTACAGATGCAATCAGCTTGGTCATTTTAAGAGAGATTGTAGAGTCAATCTTCAGCTAGGGCATGCTGCAGGTAAAGAAGAGGTTGCTTTCAATGCAGGAGATAGGTGGAATGATGGAGCTTTTATGACGGTCACTTGTATTTGGGCTTTGTCTTCTATTAATTATCAAGATGATTGGATTGTGGACTCGGGTTGTGGTCATCACCTAACCGTAGATGAGTCGAAGTTCTCTTCTTTGCAGACATATTAAGGTAATGATGCCATCATTACTGTTGATGATACTATACATGCAGTTGAGAAGGAGGGTGTAGTTTCTTTAAACGAAGATAGAGGTCCACTCACGTTGAAGAGTGTCTATCATGTTCCGGGAATGAAGAAAAACCTATTCTCGGTAACTAACATTGTTGATATTGGCTATCACGTTCTGTTTGGTCCAACATAAGTGAAGTTTCTTCAGAATGTGTTAACAGTGAAGGCTGAAGTCACTCATGTTGGAAGAAGGCTGAAGGACTTGTTTGTGCCATCTACAAGTTTCTATGTTGATAAGATGAGGAATAATGATTGCGCTGCTATCTGACATGAAATACTTGGACATGTTGGGATGGATAAGCTGAAGGCTATGGTAGGAAGAGGCCTTATGAGAGGTCTGCCTAGCTTGTCATCTTCTGGTGAAGGTCACATTTGTGCAGGTTGTCAATACGGTAAGGCTCATCGCCTTCCGTTTGACAAATCACAAAGCAGATGCAAAGCACAATTGTAGTGTATTCATGGTGATTTGTTTGCACCTACCGCAACTGTCAGTCTTGGAGATAGCAGGTATATGGTAGTCTTGATTGTTGACTTCACTAGATATACTTGGGTATATTTTCTGAAGGAGAAGTCAGAAGCCTTTGAAAGGTTTGTGGAGTTCAAGGAGCTAGTGGAAGATCAGCTTAACCTGCGGATCAAGAAGTTCAGAACCGACAATGGAGGGGAGTTCACCTCAAATGCATTCTTCAACTTCTGCAAGAAGCATGACATCTGGAGAAATCTCTCTTGTGCTCACACTCCACAACAGAATGGAGTTGTAGAGTGGAAGATCTGTCATCTGACGGAGACCTGCAAATGTTGGCTTCATGCCAAGAGTATCCCAAAGTCTTTTTGGGCAGAGGGAATGTCTTGTGCAACTTATGTCATCAATCAGATGCCTCTTAGTCCAATCAACATGAAGACCCATCATGAGTTGATGTTCAAGATAAAGCCAATGGTGGAACACCTTCGAGTGTTCAGATCTACCTGCTACGTGCATGTTGTTGTTGCCCTTAGAACAAAGCTAGATACGAAAGCAAGGAAGCTGTTGGATATTGTATCCACAATAACCCTGATTTGTAGGAAGTCATCCTTGAACCAAGATTGAATTGCTTGTGTATTTGATATGCTTCTCTAGTATTGTTCTTGCAGGTCCACTTTGCTAAGTATAGACCAATGTCAGGTCACAATGGGTCAATAAGCACAGTCTCATACATTGTAATTCCTCAGTGTGTGGGATATGGGGTTGACTCATGTGTAATCTCTCATTTGGGATACACTTTATGATAAAGACAATCAAAGTTCAAAGCTTGGAGGTGCAGCTGTTGTGCAAGAGGAAAAGAGAATTTTTCTTAAGTCCATTTTTCGAGAACTTAAGGTATCTCTCGAGAAGTCATGAAGAGCTTTCGAGAAATCCTTGTGTTATCTCGAAAAGTCCTCTTAGCTTTCGAGTGAGCTTCTCAGTAGTTGTTCTCGAGAAGTTTATCTCAGTGGCAGCTTTCGAGAAGTCCTTTCTCTCGAGAAGTATTTTTGTCTCTCGAGAAGTCTTTGTTTCTCTCGAAAAGCTTCTAGTAAGGCTTTTCTCTAAAGGCATTTCTCGAAGATGTCTAGGAGTTCACGAGAAGTATTTTGTTCTCTCGAGAAGTCAGTTCTCCCGAGAACTCAGTCCTTTTATTTCGAAGAGTTAATCGTTATCATTTCTCGAGAAGTTCATTGTTTCTCGAGAAGTCTTTTCAAAGCCTTTGAAATTCTCTTCCAAGTTCTTTTCCGAGATCAAGCAGTCATCTCTCGAGAAGTCTTGCATCTCTCCAGAAATCTGGTTCTCGTATTTCTCGTGATCGTTAATTCTGTTTGACGACAAGTCTTTTTCGTCTGTTTGACGTGACGTCCTTCTGCGTTTAAGGTTAATCCTTTTTCATTAAGCCTTCATCTATATAAGGCTTTCTCTCTTAAGAAGGACATAAGATTACATCATAACATTAAGAAGATCAAAGTTCTTATTTTCTCCCAAAAACCTAATCTGATTCAAGAAAGTCGTCAAGTGTCGCGCACATCACCATTGTTAGAGATCGATCTGTAGTTCTCTGTTATCGTCTCTAAGTGGAAGGAAAAGGTTCGATCGATCGTTGCCTCATCCGCTCTGTTTCTATTGGATCTATCGGAATCTTAGCAGATCAGATTTGAGTCATTTTGAATCTTCCTCTTCAACATCAAGTCAAAGTCATTCCTATCTCAAGAAGGAAGAGGATCCCTAAAGAGTTTTCAGATCTGATTGTGATTTGATAAGTATTGTATCATTCTCTATTTTCATTTGATTGTAGGAGAGGTTATTCTCCGAGTTGTAGGAGAGGTGTTCTCCGAGTTGTAAGAGAGGTTTTCTCTGAGATTGTAGGAGTTTTGCCTCCGAGTTGTAGGAGTTTTGTCTCCGAGATTGTTGGATCTTTCTAGATCCAAGATTTAGTGAAGTAGTCATTTTTAGCTGCGGTGCTAGATTGGCGAGGCCGGCAAGTGGAGTACCCAAGAACGGGGAACCACTATAAATCTCTTGCGTCGTCTGTGATTGTGATTTGCATTCTGTGTGTTCTTTATTTTCAAGATTTTCAATTCCGCAAAAAACGCAGTTATCACCCATTCACCCCCCTCTAGGTGATTTTGGTTAGCAACTAGATATTACAATTGGTATCAGAGGGTCGCTGTTCTTGAAAGGCTAACACCTTAAATAGGATCTTTCCATTCTAGTTGCCAGCAAATCATGGAAAAGTGCAAGGAATCGTCTTCGTTGAAATTGCCTATATGCACTAAGGCTAATTTTCCTATGTGGAAAGAAAGAGTCAGATTTTATATGGAAGCCGCAGACCCAAGAATCTTCCAAGTCGTGGAAGAAGGCCCTCATGTGCCTATGACTGCTTCTACTATTGACCCAACTATAAAAGTACCTAAAAAGATGATGGATTTAACCAAGGATGAGATCGCTCTAGTTGCCTTGGACAAAAAGGCAAAGAACATAATTGTCAGTGCAGTGGATGATTCGATGTTGCAAAACTTAATTCACTGCCAATCTGCCAAAGAAATGTGGACTTCCTTAATAGTTCTTATGGAAGGTACTAAGGAAGTAAGAGATGACAGAAGATCTCTTCTAAATCAAGAGTACGACGCTTTCAAGCAGAGTAGAAAGGAGTGCATTGTCGATGCATACGAAAGATTCTTTAAAATAGTAAACGGCCTAAGGAATTATGGTCGGGAGTTTACTAATGGTGAACTAAATGACAAATTCCTACGATCCCTGACGAAAGACTGGGATAGCAAGATAGTTGCAATCAGGGAGTTTGAAAAGTTACCAAACCTAGACCCTCAGAATCTGTTTGGGAAGCTATTATCCCATGAGCTGCAAATGAACATTCGCAAAACAGAAGAAGATGGGAATAAAATTTCTAGCAAGGAAAGGACCTTGGCTATGAAGGCTGAAAGTTCCAGAAAAAGCAGAGCCTTGTCTCCAATTAGAGCACAAGAATCTGATGATGAAAAAGAATCTGAAGCCGGCTCCTCCAGTTCTGAAATGTCTGATGGGGAGTTTTCTCTAATCTCTCGTCAGTTCAAGAAATTGCTCAACAAAAGAATGCACATGAAGAATAAGTCTTCCTCTGAATATAGACATTCTCGACGTGATGGTGATCATCACAAAAAGGGTTCTAGCAATCATGACAGGTATAAATCTAAAACTAGTAAACATATTTCTTCTGACATAGTTTGCTATTGTTGTAATAAGCCAGGGCACATGATCGTTGAATGCCCTTACAAAAAGAAAGAGGGTGGAAGAAAAGAAGAAAAGAAATCCACCCACGGGAAAAAGAAGACTGAAAGAAGTCTAGTTGCTAAAAAGTTCAAAACTTTAAGCGACAATGACTCGGAGAAATCAAGTAGTGAAGAAGAAGCCTACTTCGGGATGATGGCTATGACCGATGAAGAAGAAGAACCCCCATATACCGGGAAGGTAAATTCTCACACCATCTTATCTGATTCTGAATATGCCTCAGCTGAACAAAAGGATTATCCTTCAGATGATGACTCGAACCTCATGACCCAATATACTGAAATGCTTAAAAGCTTTGACAGATACCGAAAGGTAGTCAAAATTCAGGCCAAGGAGATCATGTCTCTCAAAGAAGTAGAATCTAATTTGAGAAAGGAAGTTGAACAACTTTCTTCCTTCAAAGAGGAAAACCAAGTCTTGAAAGACAAGATCAAAAGCTCAGATGAGCTCCTTGATCAGAGAGAGAATTCCATCAAAGTTCTGGAAGAACAGCTAGCCGCTGAGAAGATGCTAGTTGAAAAGTTTTCACAACCGAAAACCATTCTTCCACTCATTGATACTTTCTCTGCTAAAGCAAGTAGCAATGGTTTAGGTCATGTGGATAGGCCAAGTAATTCTTCTAAGGGCACCCTTGCCAAGAAGAAAAATAAGAATGCTAAGAAAGCTACCATCGAAGAAAAAGGGAAAGCCCATTAAGAACAAGTGGAATTTAAGAAAGTTCTCTTTCCCACAAATGTTTATGATATGGAAAGCTCTTATGGTCACTTGACACGACCAATTAATTTTGCGCCTGTCAATGACTTTAAGGGGTGGGCTCGTCCTCAAAACCTCGGTCAAAGTGCTTTCAAAGCACCTTATGAAGAAGTAAATCTGAGAGTTTATGGTCCTTATGTTCATGGTCCGAGTGCTATGAGAGCACCAATAGTAAAGATTGTTGCACCAAAGCCAAAGGAGAAAGCACTACCATGTGTGTGCTGTACTCATGAGGCATCCTCATCTAGAAGGATTGTTCCTGCCAAAACTAACGTTCAAAGAGTTAAGCAGGAGAATATTAAGAGAAGGTACAACAGGTTTAACTGTTGGTGTTGCGGCAAAATAGGTCACTTTGCCGTAGACTATTGGTTCAATTCCACCTATTCCAAGAGACCACAAGTTAACAATGCAAGAAAGACCGCTCGCAATGTTAATGTTCATCGTGGTGCTCAACTAACAAGGGACCAAGGACCCAAATTTGTTTGGGCTCCTAAGGCAAAATAATTTGTTTTTGCAGGTATGTCCAAAGGCCAACAAAAATCCTATCTGGTATTTGGACAGTGGTTGTTCTCGGCATATGACCGGAACAAGAAGCCTTTTGCAAAATTTCATTCGAGTTGAGAACGGTCCAAAAGTTATTTTTGGCGGATCTGACAGATGAATAACATAAGTCTATGGTATGATTTCTAACGGTAATGTATCCTTTTCAGATGTAGCTTATGTGGAAGGATTAGAACATAATCTGATAAGCATAAGTCAACTTTGTGATACAGGATACATAGTTGATTTTCGTAGAGATAAGTGTTTGATAAAATCGGCTGATAATCTAGAAACGATTTTATCAGGCACTCATTGTAGAAATATGTTCTGTTTGAATTTTCTTTGTTTATCATCTTCTACACCAGTGTGTCTTTTAGCAAAAGATAGTGCATCTCTCGCTGACCAATGACATAAGAGATTAGCACATATAAATTTCAAAACTATAAATAAATTATTTTCACAAAACTTAGTGCGTGATGCGCCAAATATTAAGTGCATTAAAGATAGACCTTATCATGCTTGTGTAAAAGGCAAGCAAACAAGAGCTACCTTTAAGAGCATAATTGGCAAAGATTCAACTAGGTGTTTATACCTACTTCATATGGACTTGTTTGGTCCTTTGCAAATTAGAAGTTTAGGAGGTAAGTCTTACACGTTAGTTATTGTAGATGATTACTCACGTTTTGCATGAGTATTCTTTCTAAAACACAAGTCAGATACATTTTACATTTTCACTAAGTTTGTCAAGCAAATCCAGAATGAATTTGATTGTTCAGTGGTCAAAATCAGAAGTGACCATGGAACAGAATTTGAATCTGGGGCCATGATAGATTTTTGTGAAAGTCTTGGTATCTTTCATGAATTTTCTTCTCCTCGAACTCCACAACAAAATGAGGTAGCTGAGAGAAGGAATAGAACACTCATTGAGGCTTGCAGAACGATGTTGAGTGACACTTCACTACCCGAATACCTTTGGGCCGAAGCCGTCAACACTGCATGTCACGTGCAAAATAGAGCACTCATAAATAAAACCCATGAAAAGACTCCTTATGAACTACTAAAAGGCAAGAGACCAACCATCTCTTATTTTAGAATCTTTGGTTGCAAATGCTTTGTACTTAATAATGGAAAGCATTACAAAACCAAGTTTAGTGAAAAGAGTTTTGAAGGTATTTTTGTAGGCTATAGCAGCCATAGTAGAGCTTATAGAGTATTTAATAAGAAAACCCTGGTGGTAGAAGAGTCAATCAATGTTGTATTTGATGAAACGAGCATGCTACATAGCAGCTCTTCTAGTGCTTCTATTGAAGTTGCAGGTTCGAAGGTATAAGATATAAGCTTGGATGAGCCAGTCAAAGTTGATGCTCAAACCTTCGTCAAGATCTCTTCCCCAACCTCAAATGAAGAAGAAGATCATATTGATGAAGAACCAATACAAGTGGAAGAAGACATTCAAGTAGTAGAAGATGTTCCAGATGTGCAAACCGATGCAAGGAACCTTGAGTTCAGACATATGAGGGACCATCCTATTGATCAAATCATAGGAGATCCTTAAGTCGGCATTAGAACGAGAAGAGGTACTACTAACGAAAACATGCATTTAAGCTTTCTTTCACAGGTTGAACCGAAGAAGTTTCAAGAAGCAAATGAAGACCCCACTGGATAATTGCAATGGAAGAAGAGTTGAATCAATTCAAGCGTTGCAAGGTGTGGACACTAGTTCAAAAACCTAAGGATAAAAATATAATTGGAACGAAGTGGGTCTACAGGAACAAGTTGGATGAAGACGGAACAATTATAAAGAACAAAGCCAGACTTGCAGCAAAAGGTTACAGACAGGAAGAATGGATCGACTTCGATCAAACTTATGCTCCAGTAGCAAGACTCAAAGCGATCAGAATGTTTTTAGCCTATGCTGCATTCAAAGGATTCACCGTATACCAAATGGACGTCAAGTCAGCTTTTCTAAATGGTAATATAAAAGAAGAAGTATATGTTGAACAACCTCCAGGTTTTGTAGATTCTGAACATCCTAATTATGTTTATTTACTACAAAAAGCTTTGTATGGATTGAAACAAGCTCCTCGAGCTTGGTATGAGACGCTGTCTAACTTTCTTCTTGAGAACAAGTTCACAAGAGGAAAGATAGATAAAACATTATTTCTTAGGGAAGTAAAAGGCAAAATTTTGCTAGTGCAAATCTATGTCGATGACATTATTTTTGGCTCCACGGACGACAATCTTTGCAAAAAGTTTTCAAAACTTATGCACGGAAAGTTTGAAATAAGTAGTATGTGTGAGCTGAAATATTTCTTAGGACTTCAAGTGAAACAATCTGAAGATGGAATTTTTATCTCACAGACGAAATTCACCAAGGAGTTGATTAAGAAATTTGGAATGGAGAGTGCAACCTCTATGAGGACTCCAATGAGCTCAGCTATGTCTCTGGACAAGGATGAGAAAGGGAAACCTTTCGATGAAACCAAGTACAGAAGCATAATTGGCTCTTTGCTCTACCTTACTGCTAGTAGGCCTGATATAATATTTTCTACATGTGTATGTGCTAGATATCAGGTGAACTCTAAGGAACCTCATTATATTGCTGCAAAGCGAATTTTGAGATATCTTAAGGGTACACCAAATCTTGGCTTATGGTACCCAAGAAGTAATGATAGCGAGCTAATAGGTTATTCAGATGCAGATTTTGCAGGTAGTAGAGACGACAGGAAAAGCACTTCCGGAACATGCCAATTTCTCGGAAGAAGACTTATTTCCTGGAGCAGCAAGAAGCAGAATTGTGTTGCAATTTCAACTGCCGAGTCAGAATATATTTCTGCAGGCAGTTGTTGCGCACAACTTCTATGGATAAGGAATCAGCTTCAAGATTATAATATGAAGATAAAGAATATTCCGATGTTTTGCGACTCCTCCATTGCAATTGCTATAACAAATAATCCAGTCGGACAAAGCATATCGAACTAAGGTATCATTTCATCAGGGAACATGTGGAGAATGGGGACATCAACCTAAGCTATGTCCCAACGGATCAGCAAGTTGCAGATATATTCACAAAGCCGCCGGATGAGACCAAGTTTTCCTTCTTCAAGACAGAACTTGGAATGCTCAACATGGAATAATGCTCAAAGCAAAGAAGAAGACAAGAAGATAGATTATTTGTCAAAATTTCTAAGGGAAGCAGAGGTCTGTCTTTGGTAAAGTAGAAAAATCTAAGTCTTCATTGGATTTCTCGAGAAATGAAGTTGACATCTCGAGAAATGACTTGCCTTTGGTGAAAATGGATGAAGATAATTTTTTTTCGAAAAATGACTTTACTTCTCGCGAAATGAGTTTGCACTTCTCGAGAAATGGGTTATCCCTCGAGAAATGCACTTTCGGCAGAATTCTGGGATTTCTCGAGAAATCAGATTACCTCTCGAGAAATACATTATACATTTCGGATTTCTATATTTTAATTTCGAGATTTCGAAAAGTCAGGTACGCGCTTATTAAATTCCTTTATATAATTCATTTAAAATTTGTCCAATAAAATCAAACTATAAATAGACATACGAAAGGAATTAATGTTCACGCGAGGTCTCTTTCCGTTCCTCTCAAAACGTCGTCGACTCTTCGTCTTCCCCTTTCGCGAAATTGGATTTCAGGTTCGCATCTAGACGGACTTTCTCCCATTCCAGCTCTCATTCTGCGTCTCCTCTCGATCTATGGCTCCTTCAACAAAACCTAAGGTCAGTGTCGGCAGTGAACTAGTGCGAGAAGGTCTCAGCTCGATTTCAGATGAGTTTCAAAACCTATTTATCTTCTAGATGCAGCGGGTTTATCTTTCATTCTTGAACATCCATGTCGAATCTTGTTTAAAGAGGTAGAGGACCTATTTATCAACATTAAGGTTCATAAAGACGGCAATAGGATGAAGTCTACTGTCGGAAATTTCAAAATCAAGATCAGTCCAAAATCTCTTTCCAAGTATTTGAGGGTTCCAATGGTTGAAACTGAGGATACCCTAGATGATGATGATTGGATTCATGCAATAACCTTCTGTGGTTTAGATAAAAGAGCTACAACAATTCGTAGACAGAAAATGAATGATGTCAGAAAACTGTTGGTGGACATTATTTCAAAAGTATTGCTGTGCAATACTGGAAGTCTGGGTTATGTTTCAGCAGAAGTTTTCAGCTTGGTAACAACTGTGATTTGTGGAAAGAAGTGCAACTGGGCAAACCTTCTCTTCAGCAAGATTAAAGACAGCATCATGTCTCCAAACTTTGCCAGAATCCTGTCTTTATATCTAAATCAGCTCAATCAAGAGGTGTTTGACATGTCTAAAAGTGCAATCATACACCATATGGAGAAGATTGATGTCTCCACAATACAAAGGTGGAACCTTAGGATTACCAAGCCAGCTAATGCAGGTGCAGATCCTCAGGGGGAGCATCTTTCTTCAGTCAATTCAGAACCTGAGAATGTGGCTCCAGCTCCTTCCTTAGCTATTCCTTCTCCAGATGTCTCCACAACTCCAGCTCCACCTCAAGCTCAGCAAAACATTCCAGATACGCCAGCACAGCACCAAGCCTCAGAGCCACCTCAATCTTCAGTTCCACAAGATATCAATTCCTCTGAAGAGCAAGTTCTTCCTCCACCATCAGAGACAGTTCTTCCTCCACCATCAGATCTAGATACAGCAGATCAACTTCCAGCAGACCAAGTTCCATCAGGTTAGATTCCATCAGATCAAGTTCCTTCTGATACAGTCATTTCTGATACTCCAGCTATTCATGAAGAAGAAACTCCACTTTTACAAGAAGATGTAGTTCTTCCTTCTCCTGCTCCAGTCAATGATGCAGAATTTGTTGATTCAACCATAGTAGATGTTGTTCATGATATTCAAAAAGATATCGATGATGAGCATAGTACTAGTGATCATTTGGCTGGATCAGGTGCTTACTTTGAATTTAATCAGGAACCAGATGATGTCTCAATGCATAGTATTTCTTCTCCCCCAGTACATGCTGAGGGGGAGCAAGAGTCCTATTTGGAATCCAACCTGAATGCTCAGGGAGAGCCTATTGATGAAGAAGGTGAGAAGATCAACATTTCTTCTCCTAAGGTACTGAGTTCTGTTCTTCTTGAAGAACTTCCAGAAGATGTTCTGCCAGCCCCTATTCCTCCATCTCTATTTGATGAAAATTCTTTGCTTGGTAAAATAGAATTTTTGCTTCAAAGGCAAAGTGCCAAAATTGATTACTCCTTCAAAGAAGTCCATGCTAGACTCACTGATATTGAAAAAGAGATGGATAAGAAGCTAAAAGAATTCAAAGCAAGTTCAGATCAACTAAAGGATGTGGTTATTCTGGGTGGCAAGGCTATTGATCACACCATTCAAGGTGTAGGCAAAGTTCTTGAAGAAATTTTTCAGGTCAGGAAGACACAGGAATTAATGGCTGAAAAGGCCGAAGAGCACAGCTTCAAGATCATTGATGAGGTTGGCCAGTTTAAGGAATCTGTTATCCAAACCCTAACTATAGAAGTCAGAAAGGGGGAGGACAAGATGACTGAGTTAATGGATCAAAATTTATTTGATTTTCATAAACACTTAACCAATAGGTTTGAGCAGTTGTCCCAGGGTGTCCAAAAGCAGGTAGCTGATATAAAAGATTTCACCACTAACACTGATGTTTGGCTCCACCATGAGATATTTCCTGATTTGGGTATTGACCCTGCTCAGCCCCCTCCTCAGTTTGTTCCTTCACAGTCTGTTGCTCCTCAGTTCCCTCCAAGGCCAGCAGGGCTGTCAGATGATAATCCTTCTGTAGAGGCTCATTCCTCCATGCCTAGCTCTAAGAAAAGAAAATATGGTGAAGGACCTTCTGCCAGTAGGTCTGTTCCTGGTTCTAGTTCTGCAGGTTCTGGAAAAGCAGTTGCTAATGAATCTGAAATTTATCCAGAGGTTTGGAGCCCAGTCTCTAAGATTATTATTCTTGACTCTCTCATGCTTGTAGAGGAAGGTAATGCAAAAGTCTCTGAACTTTTCAGCTCAACTGAATGGAAGAAATATGAGACAAGCAAAACTAAGAGAAGAATTCACTTCAAGAATTATGGATACAATAATCCCTCAGCTCCAGCAGCTCCTCCAAAGTACCATCCAAAGCCATATGCTTATTTTGACAGACAAGAACTGAAGAGGAAGAGAAGTGCCAATATCTGAAGACAAGTCTATGAAGATCATCAGAACCTTATTTCTATATGATTGTGTGAACATTAATTCATAAGAAAATCTTAAATCTATATATAGTTTGATTTTGATGAGACAATCCTTTATACATATATAGATATTGTTTTTGATGCTCTTTCTACTTGTTTCTACTTAATCAGTGGTATATCTTTTTGTGTTTTATATTGATACAATTCATCTTGGTAAGTAGGGTTCTGACTTCTACAAATAGGGGGAGATTGTTGGGTATTGTATCCACAATAACCCTGATTTGTAGGAGGTCATCCTTGAACCAAGATTGAATTGCTTGTGTATTTGATATGCTTTTCTAGTATTGTTCTTGCAGGTCCACTTTGCTAAGTATAGACCAATGTCAGGTCACAATGGGTCAATAAGCACAGTCTCATACATTGTAATTCCTTAGTGTGTGGGATATGGGGTTGACTCATGTGTGATCTCTCATTTGGGATACACTTTATGATCAAGACAATCAAAGTTCAAAGCTTGGAGGTGCAGCTGTTGTGCAAGAGGAAAAAAGAATTTTTCTTAAGTCCATTTTTCGAGAACTTAAGGTATCTCTCGAGAAGTCATGAAGAGCTTTCGAGAAATCCTTGTGTTATCTCGAAAAGTCCACTTAGATTTCGAGTGAGCTTCTCAGCAGTTGTTCTCGAGAAGTTTATCTCAGCGACAGCTTTCGAGAAGTCCTTTCTCTCGAGAAGTATTTTTGTCTCTCGAGAAGTCTTTATTTCTCTCGAAAAGCTTCTAGTAAGGCTTTTCTCTAAAGGCATTTCTCGAAGATGTCTAGGAGTTCACGAGAAGTATTTTGTTCTCTCGAGAAGTAAGTTCTCCCGAGAACTCAGTCCTTTTATTTCGAAGAGTTAATCGTTATCATTTCTCGAGAAGTTCATTGTTTCTCGAGAAGTCTTTTCAAAGCCTTTGAAATTCTCTTCCTAGTTCTTTTTCGAGATCAAGCAGTCATCTCTCGAGAAGTCTTGCATCTCTCGAGAAATCTGGTTCTCGTATTTCTCATGATCGTTAATTCTTTTTGACGACAAGTCTTTTCCGTTTGTTTGACGTGACGTCCTTCTGCGTTTAAGGTTAATCCTTTTTCATTAATCCTTCATCTATATAAGGCTTTCTCTCTTAAGAAGGACATAAGATTACATCATAACATTAAGAAGATCAGAGTTCTTATTTTCTCCCAAAAACCTAATCTGATTCAAGAAAGTCGTCAAGTGTCGCGCACATCGCCATTGTTAGAGATCGATCTGTAGTTCTCTGTTATCGTCTCCAAGTGGAAGGAAAAGGTTCGATCGATCGTTGCCTCATCCGCTCTGTTTCTATTAGATCGATTGGAATCTTAGCAGATCAGATTTGAGTCGTTTTGAATCTTCCTCTTCAACATCAAGTCAAAGTCGTTCCTATCTCAAGAAGGAAGAGGATCCCTAAAGAGTTTTCAGATCTGATTGTGATTTGATAAGTATTGTATCATTCTTTATTTTCATTTGATTGTAGGAGAGGTTATTCTCCGAGTTGTAGGATAGGTGTTCTCCGAGTGGTAAGAGAGGTTTTCTCTGAGATTGTAGGAGTTTTGTCTCCAAGTTGTAGGAGTTTTGTCTCCGAGATTGTAGGATCTTTCTTGATCCGAGATTTAGTGAGGTAGTCATTTCTAGTTGTGGTGCTAGATTGGCGAGGCCGGCAAGTGGAGTACCCAAGAACGGGAAACCACTATAAATCTCTTGCGTCGTCTGTGATTGTGATTTGCATTCTGTGTGTTCTTTATTTTCAAGATTTTCAATTCCGCAAAAGACGCAGTTATCACCTATTCACCCCCCTCTAGATGATTTTGGTTAGCAACTAGATATTACAGAAGCTAGTCTTCGTCGGTTATGATGACCGGTAGAAGGGGTGGAGATGCATGGATCCCGAGACACGGAGAGCTGTGGTCTCAAGGGATGTGGTATTTGATGAATTGACATCATACTAGGGTAGCTCTTCTGTTGAGTTACAATAAAGCAGGTCAGATGGTGGACTTGAAGAAGCTACTAAGGAGGTTCTGGTGGAGTTTCCTATTTCTCCAGGTGCTCCAGTTGCTTCTAGCTCTAGGTTAGGTGCTTCAGGTTCTGGAAGCAGGGGGAGCAACGCTCCAAGTTTACCTGAAAGGAGAGCTTGTCCAGAACAGGTAGCTGAAGAGGTGGTTCAGAGTAAAGCTCTACGGAGGTCCAAGAGGACTATCATTCCACCAAATCGGTATACGGGGGGAAACTTGGTGAGCTTTGTCTCATGTTTCTTCGCAGGTCCCCTGGATGAGAGAGAGTCATCTTGTTTTGAAAATGTCGTTGGAGTTAAGGAGTGGTAAGAGGCCATGGATGAAGAGATGGATGCCCTCAGGAAGAATGAGACTTGGGACTTGGTGCCTAAGGTTGAGGGTGTTACTCTAGTGACTTGCAAATGGGTTTTCAAGTTGAATAAGATGGTTGATGGTAGTATTTAGCGATACAAGGCTCACCTTGTAGCTCGAGGATTCTCTCAGAAGTATGGGGAGGATTATGAAGAAACCTTCAGCCCTGTTGCCAAGATGACTTCAGTTCTGGTTGTGATCGCATTGACAGCTTGTCAAGGGTGGAAGATATGGCAACTCGACGTGAAGAATGCTATCCTTTATGGCGAGATTGACAAAGACATCTTCATGGATCAGCCACCTGGTTATGTATCTGAATTCTACCCAAGACATGTGTGCAAGCTCAAAAAGGCTCTTTACGGCTTGAAGCAGGCACCATGGGCATGGTATAACAAGATAGCATAATACATCTAGTTCTGTGGATACTTTGCTTCTGATTCTGATTCAAGCTTGTTCGTAAAGAAGACGGGGGAGCTTCAGGTCTTGGTGTTGTTATATGTTGATGATATGATCATCATGGGAAATTCTGAGATGGAGGTAGCTAGACTTCGAGATGAGTTAGCTATCAAGTTTGAGATGAAGGACTTGGGTGAGATCCACCATTTCCTTGGACTCGAGGTGGAGAGGAAAGAGAGCGGCATGCTTGTTTCCCAGAAGGGCTATGCAGAACGAATTGTGAAGCGATTTGGCATGGAAGGTGGGAAGAGCAGCTCTACTCCACTGGAGGTTGGTATGACACTTCGACATGATGAGGGAAAGGTTCTTTCTGATCCTTTGGTGTTTTGAGCTCTGGTCAGAATTCTGATATACTTGACGATCACAAAGCCAGATATCTCTTATGCAGTTGGCAGAGTGAGTCGGTTTATGGCAGAGCCTCAGAAACCTCATCTTATGGTGGCTAGGAACATTCTGAAGTACGTAAAGTCCGCCTCTGATTTGGGTCTCTTCTATGGGAAGGACTCGGGATTTTGCTTGCATGGATACATGGATTCTGATTATGAAGGAGATTCAGATGATCGGAGATTGACCTCTGTATATGTCTTTATGTCTGTCTCTACCACGAAACCGGAGTACAAAGCTTCGGCTTTGGCAGCTCAAAAGTCATCTTGCTTAGGAGGCTTGTGGAGGACATTCATAGGGAGGTGCGAGGTCCTACTATACTTCAGGGTGACAATGAGAGTGCTCTCAAACTGGTGAACAATCCAGTTTGTCACGCTCGAACCAAGCACATAGAGATTCAACATCATTTCATTCGGGAGAAGGTGTTGGAGGGATCTCTTATGGTGGAGCATGTGCAGAGCAAGGAAAATGTCACAGACATCTTTACGAAGCCGTTGTCGAAGGGACCATTTGATCGGTTGAGGAGTCTACTTGGGCTGACTTCTACTTCCCACTTCAAGGGGGTGTGTTAAATTTTTGAAGTGGAAGTGAAGTGTCCGGGCGGTCTGACTTTGGAGACCGCGGAGATCGCGCGAGCTCTGGTATGGAGATCTGGCTTAGATATCGCGTGTCTCTGGTGTTGGCGAACTGTTGTGGTTTGCAGTTGTGCCCAAGTGTTCCTATTTTGGTTGAGAACGGGCGGTCTGGTACTGGAGGTCGCTTCGACGGTCTGGTACTTCGGTCTGTCGGGTTGTTCTTGTCAAGCTGTCTTACTTGGACAGTTTTGCTTCAGTGTAATAAGGTCTTATGAAGACCGCGGGGTCTGGTTCTGGAGACCGCACATTTCAATAAAGAAGGTGATTGTATCCCTCATGGGCGGTGATGACATCCATTCGTTTGCCTATAAATAGGGGTGCAGGGCCAACCATTTGTATGCAAGAACTGTAAGAACCTAAGTGTGGATTGATTGTGTTGGTCTCAATTTTGAGGTCGCACGGGTTGAAGCTTGTTGACCGATTTGTTGTGTTCGCGGGTTAGCGGCCAGCGGTCTCCGTCAGAATTCTTCCTTTCTTTCCAGCTTGAATAAACCAGCTCGTCAGCGGTTTGTGTTTGTGGTTCTTGATCTGTTTGCAGCGAGCTCAGTTGATCAGGCGACCTTCAGTGGTCAGGCGGTCTTGAGTTGCGGTCTTGCAGCAGTGAGCAGTCTTCTTCTCTTGTTCGCGGATTACTTCTGTGATCTTGTGACCGTGCGGTCTGGGCGATCAAGAAGTGCAGATAGAGTGTTTTTTTAAAGTTCAATAAAAAGCAGGTTGTACGGTCTGTGACTGTTGGCCTGACAGAGTTCAGGTCAGCAACATGTTCTGTTCGTGCGGTCTCAGGGAAGCTGGTGGTCTTGCTGAGTTCGAGCGGTCTGTGCGGTCTCCGATCTTCTAGCCGCCAGAAGTTTGTTCTGTTGCTTTGTCTTCTCATTTAGTTTTCTCTTATAAATCATGTCTCTCCATGTATGCAACGCATTGCAAAAAGATAGTCAATTTGAATAAACATCTTCTTGTCCTTTATTGTCACTGGTTAACTGTTTTGAATTGAAGTCTTTCGTTGTATTATCTTCGATCCTACTCCGAAATTTTAACAGGAATGAGAGAATTCAAAATCTTAATGAATTTTACGCCAATGGTACTTAAAAGAAGATGATTCGTCGCACCTTAGGGTTTTATTCGAAGCACCGTCGACAAAGATTAATAGACAGCGCGCCAAAATGTGTCAAAGCTGCTTCTAGAAGTGAAACTGTGTGCTCTTGCTATGTCGACGTTGCCTCGATTAGGACTCAATGCACTTTCAAATTAGACGAGCAACTATTAAATTGACTTATCCGTCGATATGAAGTCGACGTTGCGTCAAATGCTATTCGAATTATCTGATTTAGACGGCTCTCGAAGCTGGCGTCAAATAGAATTAGATCTTACGTCGAATTCTATTCGACGCAACTTGAATTATCCATTTTATATTACTTTCGAAGCAGGCATCGAGTAGAATTAGACGGTACGTCAAATTTTATTCGACGCAACTCTGACTAAATAGTTCTGTTTTCTTTAGAAAGTTCTTACTATTTTTCCCAGCAATAATTTTTATTAAAAATGGTATTTATACTATCATTTTTATTCAATACAGAAGATAACAAGAGGATTCATAGAAGACATCACTCCCTTGTTGGATTTAGTTCTTTATTAGGCCATAGTTCTTCCTTCCCCTTCCATTATCCACTAGGAGGGATCTTACCTAATCCTGCACAAGTAGCTCAAACATTAGAAGGAACCCAGATTACCTTGGGCCCTTTGCTTTTACCATTGTAAGGTTCTATGAAAGAGTAGAAGGGTCTTTCATGATATCGTTTTGGTTGGCAATGAGTGAGTTTATCAAACCTTGATTTATTATTTTGATACTTCATATGTGTATAAAATATATATAAATATAATAAATCAGCAGAGTGTTTAATTATTCTACTTTTGGCTTTAATCTTTTGATTATTGTTGGTTAATTTCTCTACATTACTCTTGCCTAGAGATTTCTTTTCATTGTTTAGGCTTACACTATTAAGCACAGTTATTTTATTTGGATTATTAATATCCTTATTCTTAGTTAGTGCACTCCTCTCACTTGTTTGAAAATCACTAGGTCTAATAAATCTAACTGGATTTTCTAGGCTGGTCTACTAGTGATTTCTGTGCTAGTGCAAGGGTCTGCTCCTAGACCTAGGTGTTTAAATCTCATAGAGAGATTTTGTGTAATATCTTTGAGCTTGATTCCTCCCATTGAGAGAGTCCTCAAAGGCTTTTGCCTTTGTTAGCTCTTCTTTTAATTTTAGATTATCATTTCTTATCTCTATCAATTCTGTTTCTTTACCCTGAATTTTATTTCTCGAATCATTATTTATTGAGTGTATTTCATCTTTCTTGAGGGTTTTCTAATACATGTCTATTTGTTTCTAATTCTTTTTGTATTTTGAGAAAATCATTGCAAAATTCTTTAAAGCAATTTTTAAAATCATCAGAATTAAAATCAAATCATCAAATAGTGATACATGTTCTTCTTCTTCTTCTGAGGATATTCCTAATGCCATCATGCATGCAGCTTCAGCAGCTTCTTCATCACTTTCTGATGAGGATGAGCTTAACTCTGCTTCTGAGTCACTCCAGGTTTCAGCAATGAAATATTTCCCTTTCTTCTTGTCTTTCTTCCTGAAAGACTTCTTCTTCTTCTCCTCTTTATTGTTGCTCCTGTCCCTTTGTTCTTGTGGACACTCAGGAGCTTTGTGCCCTGGCTTATTGCAAGAGAAGCAAATCACCTCCTTCTTTGGAGACTTATCAAACCTGGGCTTTGAGCTCCTCTCTCTTCTCCTTAAGTCTTCTGTCTTGGCCCACTTTCTGAATCTCCTAGCCAGTAAACTGAACATTTCATCTTCAGGAGTGGAGGGCTCTCCTTCAGCAACTTTCAAAGCAAGACTCCTTTGGATAGGAGTTGGAGTTGTCTCCTTTTCCTCTGTTTTGCTCTACTTTTCAGGAGCATCTCATATGATTTAAGTTTTCCTAGCAAAACATCAGTAGAGATCTCTCTATGGCATCTGAACTCTCTGATGGCCCAGATCCTTGAGTCACATAAGCTTGTGAAGCACATGAGGATCTTATCATTGATCTCTGTCAGAGATATCTCTTTTTCCAGACAATTTAGCGCATTGATAATGATGCTGAATCTGTCGTACATTTCAGCAACACTTTCATCAACTTTCTTTTGAAAGTTCTCATATTGGGATATGAGAAGGGACCTCCTGTCGTTTCTTTCATCATAACTCCCTTCTACCATTCTGGTAAGAGATTCCCAGATCTCTTTTGTTGATTGGCAGTCAGCTACTTTCTGGAAAATATCATCTGACATTGTGGAAACCAGAATGTTCATAGCCTTGTCATCACATGCCTTCTTCTTCTTCTCAGCCTCTGTCCACTCATTTCTTAGGAAAGCTTCTAGTGTTGAAGAACCACTGGCATCTTGTCTGACTAGAGCCGGGGGACCTAAAATTATAACATCAAAGATGTCTTCATCAATTGAGTTCATGTAAAGCTTTATTCTGGCCTTTCAGAGTGTAAACTTATTTAGGTTACACATTGGTGGTCTTGTTGATGCATAATCCTTAAAACTCATTTTTCTTTTAAAAAAAATAGTTTTGTTTAATTTAAAATAAAGAAATGAGAGTGAGGAGATCATTTGATCAAGGTGTTAGCCTTTTAATGATCAATCTGCCTCTGATACCAATTGAAAGCACACAGTCTGCATCTGAGTATTCTCTAGAGAGGGGGGGGGGGTGAATAGAGATTTAAAATATTTTTTATTCTATTTATGCACACATAATAAAAATACAAGTTATTATGCAATCAACAACCCAAAGACAGAATAAAGTAAATGCATATTGCTGGAAATATAAACACAGAAAATAGAAATATGGACAACACAGAAAAGCACACACAGAAGACACATGGATTTTTACAGAGATTCGCCAAAATATGGGTAGTCATCTCTTCTACCTCCCTGGTAGAATTGCACAACCTGTGTCTGAGTCTTTTAATAAGGAGACTCTAAGAACCACTGAGTCTTTTGATAAGGATATGCACGAGTTCTGGATAGATGGGCATCGTCTCTCTCATTAGGGCTGAGTAGAAGCCTCTTGGGCGGAGACCTCCCAGAAAAATGTCTCGCAGGAGCTCGGGATCAGCCTAGGGAATTTGTCGTGCCTTTGCAGTAAAGCGGCAGGAGAAGTCTTTAAGGGTCTCTCCCTCATTTTGGTGAATCCCTGATAGATGAGAGGGGTATCCGACAATCCTGCGGTTGGCGATGAATTAATTTGTGAATTGTTGTGTCAGTTCCACAAAGCTGCCGATGGCTCCCTTTCTCAGGGAGTGGAACCAAGCTTTCGCTTGCCCCTTCAATTTTGTCGGGAGCACTTGGCACATCAACTGATCTGGTGCCTTGCAGATTCTCATGATGGTGGTGAAGTGTTTGACGTGCTCCAATGAATCGTCCATTCTGTCGAACATCTCGATGTTCGGGAGCTTGAAGTCGTGCGGAATCAGATGCGTCTGGACCTCGAATGCTAGCGACAAGCCGTGGGGTAGAGAGTGGCGGGAAAAAGTAGCTCATCGCTCGACTTGCTCGAAGCCTGTCTTTCGAAATTGATGTGTTGAGCTGGCTACGTCGGAGAATTCTTCTTCGGGGGCACGTTGCGCGCGGGCAGCGTGCTCAGTTGGACTGTGGTTCTGAGTTGGCTGAGGTAGGTTGCCAGGCTCGGGGGGTGGATTTGCAGCTTGAGGAGCTCCCAAGTTTCTTAAGAGGGAGAGCATCTCGTCCTGACGTTCTTCGATTTGGCGCATGCGCCCTTCGAGTGCAGTTACGGGCGTGAGCATTGCCTCTTCCATGAGATGTATTTTGATGAGTGGGTGAGAGGGAGCTGGGTCGACGCATCCTCCAGGGATTGATCCCTCGGTGCTGCGAGCACTCCTTGTCATAGCCGTCAGTCACGAGTATTACTGCAAACTGAATACTATCTTCAAAGAATCCTTTTTGAGTTTGGGAACATGTTCCCACATACGGCGCCAAACTATTGCGGGTCGCTCGACGCTCCTATGGACTAGTCGTGGGCATAAAAACCGGGCTCGGGGGGGCCGACCAGAGCCCATCCCGAAAAAAACCCAGTGAGGCCCGTTCTTGGGTTAGCCCGCTCGGGCCCAGGCCGGGCAATGAGAGCCTAATAGAGCCCCCACATCAAGCATTTACCCGACATCGATACCCGGACCGGCAAAGCATGATTTTTCGACCCAGACCAAGACCGGGCCGGGAAAAGCCCGACCCATCACTGGCACGCCCAACGACTCTTAAATCCATTGGCTCAATGTGGAGCCGTTGTAGGCAGCCAATAGGCTGCCATTATGGCAGCCTACTAGCTGCCATATGACCTAGGGCATAGGCTGCCAGCCTAGGCCCTGGCCATATTAAAATAAAAAAAACAATTTTTTTTTATAAATCCCCCACCTTCCCAACCGGCCACCCCTCTCTCTCCCTCTCTCTCCAATTCTCTCTCTTTCTCTCCAATTCTCTCTCCCTCTCTCTACCTCTCTCTCTCAAACTCTCTTTCTCTTTAGTCTCTCTCACACACTCTCTCTCAACACGGAATATGATATCGTAGTCTTTGATGGCGTTGTCATCATCAACATTTGTGCATGAAGTGGTGGACCACAAGCATAAGACTCCAGTTTGGGAGCATTTCAAAAAAATTAAAGTTGACGCTGAATACAAGGCAAAATGCAAATTATGCTCGAAGTTACTGACCATGCGCTGCAAGTCGATACTAGCAAGACACATCAAGTCTTGCATTTCCAAAAAAGCTCTGGAGACAAGTCAGGCACAAATATCGAGAGCCGAGGCAAATTTGGACGTACAATCAAAGTCGACAACGGGAGCTACAAGTGAAGAACGTCATCAGACGTGATTGTCGTTCAGCCACTACGAAGACGAGGAAGAGACTGAATACATACACGAAAGCCTTCAACCAAAATATAAGAAGGTTAGTAGATCCTCGCTTAGGCGCGACGTGCTCAAATTTTATTTGGAATCAAAACAATCTTTAATAAATTATTTTGAAAAGTTCGAACGATATGTGAGTTTGACGAGTGACGTTTGGTCTAGTAGCATAAAATTAGAATTATCGTATATCTGTATAACTTGTTATTAGGTCGATCATGTTTCATGTGATCTAAATAAATGTATAATATATTTTTAAAGTTTTGAAGCTCCGCACACAGGTCAAGCCATATATCAAATAATTATAAAATACCTATGAGAATTTAAAATTAAAGATAAAATTATTAGTTTTTTTTCGATAACGCCACTAATAATACTGTCGCAATTGAGTGGTTAAAACGCGATTTAAAACAAATGTTAAGCGGTGCATTTTTCATACTTTATGCGTCTGTCACGTTTTAAATAATGTTGTTGTAAAAGATAGTTTATCTTTTATGGAACCCTATATTAATAAAACTCATCTTATGTTACAATTTATTTATAGTTCTAAGCAACGAAAACAAGATTTAAAATATTTGTAAACGATTAAGGTCAAAAATATTTGAAACCTCAATTTGACATGTCAATTAAATGAAACTTAACATGTAAAATGTTAAAAAGAGTGTAGCGACAAAAACCACTTCTTATTAAATACTACACAGTGCTAAATATTCATGATTTGAACGATAACGATTCAGACGTAATAGAAAATTATATGGATTTATTAAAATATTTTTATAGGGCGATAATTTATTTATCTGGCGTGTATTATCCGACAAGCTCTCTATTAATTAAAAATTTTGTATATATCGCAAAAAAATTTAACTATTATAAGCAACACAAAGGGTGACATCCTTTAATTGTGAAAATAAAAACAAAAATTTTAAAATATTATAATGAAATGCCAACAATGTTTTCATGCGCCGTCGTTTTGAATCCTCTATTCGGCGTAGACAGCGAAAAAAATCTAATCGAATTTTTTTTACTCTTTTTTCACTGAATTTTATAATTATCACGATCAATTATACGAATCGCGGCCCCGAGAATATATGTCGCAACCTAAAACAAAAGATAATTTTAAAAATAACATTTTAGAATTAGTTTCTAGGAAAAAAACTCGCACATCATCTAGTAGTTTAAATGAACTAGGATTGTACACTAAAACAAAATTTTGCGATTTTATGAGTACCGACGAAATTGAAAATTTCGATCTTCTAAAATGGTGGAAAGGTAAGGTTAATACCTATCTTATTATGACTTATATGACCCATGATTTACTAACAATCTAAGCTAGCAGGGTAACTTCAGAGTCTGTTTTTTCTCTTAATGACAAGATTTTGACTAGGCGGAGGAGTCGTCTAAGCGAAGAATCGCTGTTAATTTGCTTATGCTACAAGGACCACTTGAATGCTATGAGAGGAAGCAACACATTTCTTCGATCGAGGATAGCTCGACAAACGTAGAAGACGAGATGAATGCAATAGATTTAGGAGATTGTTAAGCGCATCGCACACTCGCAAATCGCACCAGAGGAGCTGATTTTTTTGTATTTTTTTAAATTACTGAATTTTGTAAAAAAATTGCCATTATTATAAAATTTATTTTTTTATTTTCATTTTTTTTTCAAGTTGGATGTAAATTGGTATTTATCATTTTTCAAGATTAATAAAAAAAAATTCTTGTAAATTTGTATTTGAAACCTCAATTTTTCAAGATTTATCATTTTTCAAGATTTTTAAAAATTTGGATGTAAATTTATATTTTCAATTTTTTTTATTTAAAAAAATAAAATAAAAAAATATCAAAAATCGGGCTTCCAGGGCCCGGCCCGGCATTGGGGGCCTCATCAAGCACCCCCTAGGGGAGGGAGCCTGAGCCCGGCTAAAACCGGGCCCCGACCCGATCCCGGTTTCGAAAGCCTGGGCCCGATAGGCCCGGTGCAGGCCCGGGCCTACCAGGCTTTTTGGACAGGGCTATTATGGAACAGTCAAATTGAACCGTCTAATATCGAGAGTGTTCAGAGCGCGTTAACAATCAAAGTAAAGTCAGACAGCTGACAAGGGACCTGAAAATTTGTATAGCTTCAAAATTTGTATTTATGCAAACGATAATGCATGACTTAATTCATATGAAATAACTTGATATATTAAATCAAGAGATTTTTCCCAACATATGTGCTTGCATTACATCTCATACAGCAAGGAGGGGACTCCACGGCCATATATCCCAAAATCATGAGATCCAAATCTGCGCATGAAGTTTGGGAGAGGCTTGAAAACAAATATAAGTACTCAAAAAATTTAATCAAAATGAAACTTCAAGCTTTACTCTGACATTTTGACTCTCTACTAATGAAAGAGAGAGAAACCTCACAAGTGTATTTTGCCAAAGTAACCAGCTTATTAAATCAGATAACAAATAGTAGAAAAGATACTTCGATCCTGCCAAGAACATGCATTCATATCGTGTCTACAATCCTGGAAGCACACGACCTTGAAGCCCTGACAGTCACCGAGCTTTTCGGGTCATTACAATCCCATGAGGACCTTTTCCTTCATGACCTTACATCCTTAGAAGAGGCATTTCAAACTAAAATGAACTTCAGGAGTAAACCAAAGGAAAAAAAGAAATTCCCAGACAACCATAACTCCAGAAATATAAATTTCAAAACAAGAAAAATTGAGGGATAAAGAACACCTAAGCATAAAGAGTCTAGTACACAACACCAAACTAATGCCTTCATCATTTGCAAGAAGCGGAATCATGAAACTAGAGACTGGTTCTTCTGCTATAAAAAGTGCAAGATTCAAAACCACTCAGAGAGGCACTACTGGTTCATGTTAGAATTTAATGAAGGCTTAAGGCGTTATTTAGGAATTGAAATCAACTTAAGTTTAATTCCAATGAATTACTAACGCAAAATTTAGAATCTTCAAGAACAATATTAATTGACCTCTATCAGAGTATAATCGAAAATTTAGAAATTAATAATCACTAATTAATTTAAGAACACAAAATAAAGTGACAGGAATAATAGTATGCGCAATTAAAAATAAAGTACGGAATATTTATTACATACCATTCTTTGATTCAGTTTCATGTCGCATGATCGCCGTCATTCCTAAAAGTGATCTGGTGTTTCTCCGAATGAAGTTTGCGACAACGGACGAAGCTGATAACATACAACTCAATCTCTACAAGTCTTTGATTTCTCTAGATAAACTCAAATTAGAGTATCAAATATTAGTGCATGTAATATAAATTGAAAAAGAAAACAACGGAGGAATTCAACGTGTTTATGCAGGCCTAAAATTAATTAACATGACTAATATTATCGGTCATTTTCTTGATGAGAATGGAACACCAAAAATCTGAATAAGTTATACCTTAATGCAAGTGCTAGACCAAAGAAAAAAATGATAGATTAAAAGCCAAATATATATATATATATATATATATATGTTTAACCATACATGATTAGATCTGACGAGATCTATATAAACAAAACAATAAATTGACTAAGATCTATCACGCATAAACGAGCGCATGAATTATAAAGAATATTACCTTGATGAGGTTAAATAAATCAAGTGCTCTAAAAGGTGGTGGACAGCCTTTCCAACATACAAGTCTGCATACAGCTTTCTCCAAAGTAGTAATCTGCATGTCGTTGTTCTCTCCAAGGCGGACTGAAACTAAATCAAGGAAAAGGTTGCGGCTTTTTCAGGACCAAAGGAAAAAACTTGAATATCCTGCGGTTACAACAATGGGAAGAATGGAATGGTTTTCACCCTTGTTCACGGTAAAGATCAATTAGGCATGGGATTTCATCTCTTGCTTTAATAGGATGAGCAAATTAGGAGTTACTCAATTGAAACTCCTAATCTAAAATTATTATGAAATCCTGAAATTAAATATATGAATAAATTTATGTCATGCCAAAATTGTGCTAAGGGCGAGACCCAGTTCGCGTCATGAAGTTACGAGATGATCTAGCCCACCTATCACGGGTTTCGAACGTTCGCGCGACTAAACTAACTCCCATTCACGGGAGTCCGAACGGCCTTAAATATTTGCGTACGATGTATCGGGACGTCTCGATATAAATAAGTTCACATTAATTATTAGAATATAAAATATTCCAACATTCTCCCACTTGAACTTATTTCTATCGTAACTAATAACGCTTCCGAAAATCTTCACTAGTCTTAAGGGTACCTTTAGTGAACGCAACATCAAGAGCACACTCCACGCGTCAATCCGGTCCAACCAAACCCTTCACTCCGAATCATGGAGGCAACCACATCATTGAGCGACACGGGACCTTCCATGGTCACAGTAGCTTACGGACTTAGTTGACATGGACACAATGTGGTTATTCTGAGTTGGAACAACATACTTAAGTTGTGATCACATTGTTGTCCTACTCGGTGGTCAATGACTTCTCTAATGAATGCACTAAACTGTGCTAGCGATAAACCCTTAAGGTGTTCAAGGAACACATATGTCTCAACCTTAATTATTATCACGTGATACACTGAATGTGTTGTAGAGACATATTACAGGCTTTATTAATCAAATGAAATTGCCCTAAGCCTTATGCTTGAAACCAACACTAATTTCAAGTATATTAACTGAAGTATGATTAATCACATAAAAATGGGCACATATCTTAACTTAATGGTTTTACACATAAAAATTACTGAATGTTTGCAAACAAACTTTATTCATCATGTAGATAAAATTTATTATAAAGTGCTTTTCTGAATTGACGGGTGAATTAAATGAAGTGAAGCTTAATAGCCTCCCACTAATCAATTATATCAAACGACTCTCCAAGCCCCATACTGCAAGCATGCTTATTGAATACATTGGGGCGGAGTCCTTTAGTAAGTGGATCAGCTATCATCTCATCCGTCCCAATATGCTCCACTGTAACGTCACCTTTCTTAATTAACTCTTTAACGGTCAAGAACTTTATTTCCATATGCTTAGAACCCGTGATTCTCTTATTGTTCTTGGAGAACATTACTGCAGAAGTGTTATCACAGTACATCTGAATGGGTCCGGCAATAGAGTTAACGACCTTTAATTCATTGATGAAATTCTTAAGCCACACTGCATGGGTCGAAGCTCCAAAAAGAGCTACAAATTCAGCATGCATAGTGGATGAAGTGATAAGTGTTTGTTTGACACTTTTCCAAGATATGGCGCCTCCAGCTAACTTAAAAACATAACCAGATGTAGACTTTCTATCATCCTCACACCCATCAAAATCAGAGTCTGAATACCCTACCAACTCTAACTTTGGTTCTCTATGGTAGATCAACTTAAAATCTTTTGTTCTTTTAAGATAGCTTAACACCTTCTTTGCAGCCACCCAATGTTCAAGACCTGGGTTTGACTAATATCTGCCTAGAAGTCCCACTGCAAAGGCAATGTCTGGTCTGGTACAGACCTGGGCATACATTAAGCTGCCTACATCACTAGCATAAGGTATATCCTTCATAGACTCTCTCTCTCTCTCTCAATATCATTCCTTGGGCATTGTGATAAGCTTAACTTATCACCCTTAAGCGCGGGTACTTCACCAGCTTTACATTCTAGCATGTTAAATCTCTCAAGCACACGATCAATATAAGCTCTTTGAGAGAGTCCTAAAGAATGCCGAGATCTATCCCTAATGATCTCGATGCCCAGAACAAAAGACGCTTCACCAAGATCTTTCATGTCAAAGTGTTTGGACAACAACTGCTTAGATTCATGCAGAAGTCCTAAATCACTACTTGCAAGCAAAATGTCATCAATATAAAGAATTAAGAAGATGAATTTGCTCCCACTGATCTTGAGATATATGCAACGATCTACCTTATTTTCAACAAAACCAAATGAAGTAATGACCTCATCGAACTTCAGATATGGATTTATTGAGCTTACATACAAGTTGATCAGAATGATCAGACTTGAATCCCTCTGGTTGTACCATATAGACCTCTTCCTCAAGATCGCCATTCAGGAATGCGGTCTTAACATCCATCTGGTGTAACTCCAAATCAAAATGAGCTACAAGCGCCATTATTACTCGAAACGAGTCTTAAGTGGAAACAGGTGAAAAGGTTTCATTGTAATCGATCTCTTCTCTCTGTGTAAATCCTTTGGCTACCAGTCCGGCCTTAAACCGCTCGACCTTTCCTTTAGAGTCCTTCTTGGTCTTAAACACTCATTTAGAACCAATGGATTTACAACCTTTGGGTAACTCAACTAACTTCCAAACTTTATTCAGCCTCATAGACTCCATCTCATCTTTTATTGCATCCCACCATAAATCACTTTGAGGTCCAGAAACAGCTTCATTAAATATCACTGGATCAACTACATGACCGATGTCATAATCACTCTCACCCAAGTAAACTTCATAGTATGAGGAAATTGCAAGTCTACGCTCCCTAGTAGATCTCCTAATAGGTAGATGAACCTCCTGAATCTGCGGAGGAATCTGAACTGGAATCCGTGGTAAGACCGATTCCACTTCCACTGCAGGCTCTAACCAATGGATCTTCTAACAAGGCTATTGAAAAACCAATATTCATAATTTTCCCAACCTCATCAATTGTGCGAGAGCAACTCGGTCCCTCAGCAACATCTAATTCTAAAAATTTAGCTGTTTGTGATTCTACAATTTTGGGTCCTCCTGAAGGGGAATAAAACCTAAAGCCCTTGGAGTGATCTGGGTAGCCTATGAAATAGCAACGACAAGATCTAGGGGCAATCTTACTCTCTGATGGATTATATAAGCGGACTTCCACAGGACAACCCCAAACACATAAATGATTAAGGCTGAGTCGTCTACCAGACCACAATTCAAAAGGAGTTTTGGGTACCGATTTAGATGGAACTCGATTTAGGATGTAGACTGCTGTCTTAAGAGCTTCGCCCCACAGAAATTCAGGAAGATTGGCCCTACTCATCATACTCCTCATCATTTCCTTAAGAGTGCGATTACGCCACTCAGCCACACCATTTTGTTCAGGACTACCCGACATGGAGTATTGGGCTACAATGCCACAACTCTCCAAGTATCTAGCAAATGGACCTTTATGTTGCCCGGAGGCATCGTGTCTGCCAAAATACTCGTCTCCTCTGTCAGACCTAACAACCTTAATGACTTTCTCTAATTGTTTCTCAGCTTCAGTTTTAAAAATCTTAAACTTTTCAAGAGATTCAGATTTTTCCTTAATTAGAAACAAATATCCAAATCGGGAATAGTCATCAATGAATGTAATGAAGTAGGTGTTCTTACAAAGTGTAGTGGAGTAAGGACTGCTAATATCCGTATGAATGACCTCTAATAAATCTGAACTACGAGTTGAGCCTTTCTTTTTAATCTTGGTCATTTTGCCCCTACAACAGTCAACGCATATCGCTAGGTCACTGAATTCAAGAGTAAGAAGAATATTTTCCTTAATTAGTCTCTCTACTCTTTCCCTAGATATATGACCTAATCTTTTATGTCATATCATGAATGACTGTTCCTTACTAAGAGGTCTTTTAGCAGCAATATTTTCTACATTATTTGAGGTAGCATAATAATTAATAGGAGAAATAAATATTCTATATAAACCATTAGATAGAGAGCATTGGCCAATAATACGTGATTCATAAAATAACTCAATTAAACCACCAGAAATATTAAAGCCATAACTTAGTCTATCCAATGCAGAAACTGAAATCAAATTCCTTCTAAATGAAGGAATATAAAATACGTCTTTCAAAAGAAGTTCATAACTAGAATCAAGAACTACACGAATGTCCCGGATGAACTCCACCTCCACCTCAGCATTATTGCCCACTGTGAGCCTACACTCACCCTTGCTTGGCCTCATCCTTTTGATGAACCCCTGTAGAGTGTAAGCAACATGATTAGTTGCTCCACTATCAAGCCACCATGACCTAGATGGTGCTTCAATCAAATTAGATTCACAAAGGACAAGAGCTAAAATGTTACCTTTAGGTGTGAAGCCACGTTTTCCATCCAAGATTTAAACTTTAGGTAGTCGTTCTTCACATGCCCCTTCTTCCTACAAAAGAAGCAGCTAAGAGGTTTCTTCGCAATAAGATCCTTGACTCCAGAGGATTGTCCATCCTGAACTTTGAAAGGAGCCTTGGACTTCTTTTTCTTCTTCTTGAAGGAAGGCTTGGTCACGAGCAATGCAGTGTGATTCTTTTCTTTCCTAAGCTTTTCCTCCTCAGCAACGCATCGAGTAATCAGATCATTAATTTGCCAAGCTTCATCCTGAGAGTTGCATGTTGTCTTCAAAATGCTAAATTCAGCTGGTAGTGTATTAAGTGCCAGATGCACAATACACGCCTCATGCAGTGCAATATCCAGCTCCTGCAGTTTGGTCTGATAGTAAACCATCTTAAGAATATAGTCACGAACACCTCCTCCTCCTGAGTACCTCATGGTGAAAAGGTCCTGAATCAGCGTCCCAATCTCAGCATTTGAAGACACTTTATATCTCTGGCTGACAGCAACCAGAAAATCTTTAGCTATACCCGTCTCAGGAAGACCACTTAAAAGGTGCTCTGGTATAGATCTCTTCATAGTCAATAAGCAGATCTTATTAGACTTATGCCAGACAGCATAATGATCCTTCTCAACTTGAGTGCTGGTCGTTGTGAGTTCTGCAGGCTTATCAGAGTTCATTGACTTCTCAATGTCTGACATCTGGAGAGCGAACATAATGTCGGACTTCCACTTCTTGAAGTTCGACGCAGTTAGCTTTTCTATGGTTGCCATGTTGTTATGAACCGTAAAGGTGACTGAAAAGAGAAAACAAAATTGATTTAGACAATAGGACAATAGTGGCTTAAAAAACTCTAAATAGCTCCTTAGTAGAGAATCCAGGCACGTCAACGTGCAACACCTTTGGGCAGGCTACATGCCACATAATTAGTAATTCTCAAACACAAGAACGAGCAACAGTTATGCTTGAGCCTTTCATAAATCTACCACCTTTGGGTGAATAGATAACTAGAGCTCCGCACTACCGTCCTAATGTCCGTGTGTATCCCTCTGAACCTATTGCGCAAGCACCACCTTTGGGTGAATGATTGCGCACTAGTCTCAGAGAAATTCCTAAAACATGTGAAACTGTAATCCCACAAGATGACTCGAAACGATCACTTTGGCGGCTACAGATCTTATCAACTTATGAGACTCTCTCACACCGAGATATCTGAATATTGTCCTAATGAAGTATTGTGTTCCTTTATGAACTTTGAGGGCACTGAAGTGTTCAAGGAATCACAATCGCCTAGGGACATTCTTCTTAATGCACTTATGAACAAATCCCTTCAATTATTGTTTTCTCAAAATTATGAATGAGTTTTTAATTATAGTGTTCTTTAGTGATTAATTAAAATTTAATTATACTCTGATTAAGATGAATGAGATTAAATTAAATTGTTCAAGTTCCCTCTGATACCAACTGTTAGAATTTAATGAAGGCTTAAGGCGTTATTTAGGAATTAAAATCAACTTAAGTTTAATTCCAATGAAATACTAACGCAAAATTTAGAATCGCCAAGAACAATATTAATTGACCTCTATCAGAGTATAATCGAAAATTTAGAAATTAATAATCACTAATTAATTTAAGAACACAAAATAAAGTGACACGAATAATAGTATGCACAATTAAAAATAAAGTGCGGAATATTTATCGCATACCATTCTTTGATTCAGTTTCATGTCGCATGATCGCCGTCATTCCTAAAAGCGATCTTGTGTTTCTCCGAATGAAGTTTGCGGCAACGGACGAAGCTGATAACATACAACTCAATCCCTACAAGTCTTTGATTTCTCTAGATAAACTCAAATTAGAGTATCAAATATTAGTGCATGTAATATAAATTGAAAAAGAAAAGAACGGAGGAATTCAACGTGTTTATGCAGGCCTAAAATTAATTAACATGACTAATATTATCGGCCATTTTCTTGATGAGAATGGAACACCAAAAATCTGAATAAGTTATACCGTAATGCAAGTGCTAGGCCAAAGAAAAAAAATGATAGATCTAAAAGCCATATATATGTTTAACCATACATGATTAGATCTGACGAGATCTATATAAACAAAACAATAAATAGACTGTACAACCCATATTCGGCGAGTAGGTAGACGCTCCCCTGCGAGTCGGCGAGCGGCTCCGGGCGAGTAGACTCAAGGACGGTCCTACCCGCCCAGAGTAGAGCGCGGCGAGTAACCTTCACCCAACGAGGATCTCATATCGGCATGGTCTCGGCCGGACGATAAAACCCCTTTCTCGACCGAGGAGAGGCGAGTGGACCAGACCGCGGAGCGAGTTTGCTCCAAGGACCTTTACTGCTGGCGAGTAGGACAGAACCTAGTCGCCCTACTCGCCGTCTCAGGTTAGGGGTGAGGCGAGTAGGATCAACCTGATCTCTCGGTCCTCCCCCACTACCCGCAGACCAGCGTGGGGTGCGGTTAGTGATGTGAAAAGGCGCGAGGAGCTGTTCGCAGACCATTTTGGTCTGCGTATAGTAATTTGGTTATGGCGGAGGAAGCTATTCGCAGGCCTTTTGGACCATTTTACCCCTTGAAGAATTTGCCTATAAATAGGACTCATTAAGTCTCAGATTGGCAGAGATCCACCACCCAAGAGAGAGCCTGTGCTTTCTTCCTGGTGCCATCTGAGACAGGCTCAGGCTCTGGTTTTTGGGAGGGGAAGTCTAGTTAGATTTCCGGGTTAGTGGTGGGACCTCCTCGCTGCAGCCTTGGGTCCTTTCTCCAAGCATCTACCACCCTTCAGTGAGGGCCGATTCTCAGCTCGAAAATACTTAGTCCTAGGGATCGGGCGAAGAGAGAAGTAACTCAAGCTACTCCCCAAGTCTCGAACATAGTTGGACCGGTATCCGGGTTCCAACAATTTTGGTGCGGTGAGCGTGGACTGTAGCGAGAGAAGAAAATCTCATCTGACGATCCCATGGCTGAACATAGCGAGCCGGGGGCCGGCCAGGGGAACTCGCTGCCTTTGGGCGAGTTCGTCACCAAGAGCGACCTTGAGCAGTTCAGGAACTCGATGGAGGACACCGTTAAGGGGCTGTTCACGTCCCACATCGGGACTGGAACTCCTCCCCGGGTGGTGGTCGCCTCGCCCACCGAGGCCGGACCGAGCCAGCGCCCTGGCAAGGAGGGGTTCGTCGAGGATAGGGACCAGCCGTTTCGCGCGCGGGTACTCTTCGCGAGTCCGGCCGAGACCCCCCATCCCGAGGGCGAGTACAACCCAACTCGCCCAACCCGCCTACTCGCACCCGCTAGCCCTTTTTGCGAGTTGGTACTAACTGCTCCCGTTCCCGTAGGGTTCACCGAACCTGCCATGAGTTTCTATGTCGGGAGCGACGACCCCATCAAGCATCTACAGTGGTTCGAGGATATGGTCTCCATCAAGCAGATGACAGACGCATTCAAGTGTCGGCTGTTCGTCATAACCTTCCAGGAGAAGGCCCGCGACTGGTTCCACCAGATGCCGGCAGGAAGCATCTATTGCTTCGAGGACCTGCGCAGAAGTTTTCTGCTTCGTTTCTCCACGTCGAAGAAGAGAAAGAAGGGTTCAGAGGACCTTTTTCTCATCAAGCAAAGACCCTAGGAGTTGCTGAGCTCGTACCTCGATCGCTTCCAAGAGGAGGTCCTCCTAGTCCAGGAAGTCCCAGGGCACACCCTGATTTTGGCTTTCAAACTGGGGCTGCAGCCAGGTTTCTTCAAGATGGAGATCACTCGCGATCCCCCGCTGTCATTTGAAGAGCTTATCAATCGGTCCGCGAGGCAGATCGAAGGAGAGGCTACTAGCCTAGTGTTCGTGGCCAAGCTGGCCCGACTGGAAAGAGGAGGAGAGGAAGAAGCCGGAGGCAGCAGGAAGGAGGTCAATAGGAGAGAAGAGCCGAGGAAGCGAGAAGGAAGGGAGTTCCGGGAGAATAGGGGTCAACGAGACCAGGAGAGGAGGTTCCAGGTCCCGCCAAATCGGCCGGCCTGGAAACCTGCATGAGGAGGATATCAGGAGAGGCAGGGAAGAAGATTCTCCCCCGAGCGTCGAGATCGTTGTCATTCCCCCGACCGAAGGCAAGGAAAATGGAGACATAACCAGGCACCGCCCCGTGAGGCGTATGCCATCAGGTGGGGACGAGGACGCGGCCGGGGAGGAAGACACCGACAGCCTCGAGGTGAGGAAGAGCGTCGGGCGATGCCTTACTGTGATTTCCATCGGGTGGAGGGCCACGCCACGGCTACATGTCCGGAGTTCCAGGAGCTAAGAAGAGGAGCGGAGGAGGCCCAGGAGGGGCTGCAAGAGAGAGAAGGAGGCGGAGTGCAGAGGATCGAAGGAGGAGGAGCCCCCGCCCCAAGGAGGTGCGAGGACCAGGGAGATCTGGGAACTCACGGAGGAATAGGCGTCATCCACGGGGGAGCAGGGTTGGAGTCAACCCGGAAGGGGAGTCTCAACGCCGTGTACCGGAGGAGTGTGGCATCAACCGCCCAGGTTTTGCCACCAACAGGAGAGATCATGTTTTCTGAGGAGGATATGCTGTGCAACGAAAAACCTTTCCACGACGCAGTAGTGATCAAAGCCGCGGTAGAGAACTTTACGGTCTCTCGCATCCTGGTGGATAACGGGAGATCCGTCAATGTCGTGTTCAAAAAAGCGTTTGATGCCATGAAGGTGGAGGAGAAGAGGGTTATCTCGATGGAAGGGTCGCTCTTTGGATTTGCGGGAGAAAGAAAGGAAGTAGAAGGAGGTGTGGAGTTGGTGGTGACGTTGGGAGGAACCACCAAGTGCTGCAAGTTTGTCATCGTAGATGCCCCTAGCAGTTACAATGCCATCTTTGGCAGGCCACTCATCAGTGCCTACAAGTGTGTGCCCTCCTCCTACCACCAGTGCCTGAAGTATAATCAGGGAGCTGTGCAGATCAGGATCCGGAGCGACCCCAAGGTGGCGAGGCAGTGTTACCTTAATGCTGTCAACGTGATCAGCTGGAAGGACGAGGCAGAGGCGGTAGACCTGGTGATGGAAGAAGTGGCAAGGCTAAAGGCTGTCGAGGGAGTGGAGGAGAAGGAGATCCTATCTGAAGGCGGGAGGCCAGGAAAAGTGAAGATCAGTGGGGAGCTAGAAGAACAAGATAAGGAGAGGATTATGTCCTGCATCCAAAGGAATGAAGACATCTTCGCATGGAGCGCAGCCGATATGCCAGGCGTCGATGCGGACGTCGCATGCCACCATCTCAACTTGGACAAGGGAGTCCCCCCCCCCCATCCAACAGAAGAAGAGGGCAACCGCCACCACCCTGACCGAGCCCATCAGAGAGGAGGTCAGGAAGCTGCTGGAGGCGGGGTTTGTGTCGGAGATCCAGTACCCAGGCTGGGTCTCCAATGTTGTAATGGTGAAGAAGGGGGAGGGGAAATGGCGCATGTGTATCGACTTTTCTATCCTTAATAAAGCTTGCCCCAAGGATTGTTACCCTTTGCCTAGAATCGACGAGCTAGTAGATTCGGCCGTCGGATTCCCTGTCATGAGTTTTTTAGATGCTTTTTCTGGTTACCATCAGATCCGCATGCATCCACCCGACATAAAGCATGTGTCCTTCATTACCAACGACGAATGCTATTGTTATAAAATGATGTCATTCAGACTTAAAAATGCAGGAGCTACCTACCAGCGCATGATGGACAGGGTGTTCAAAGAGCAGAAGGGGCGAAACTTGGAAGTCTACGTCGACGATCTAATGGTGAAAAGCAAGAGCGTCGAGGAGCACCTCCGGGACTTGGAAGAGACCTTCGCCACGCTGCGAAAGTATAAGATGAGACTGAATCCGGCCAAGTGCGTGTTCGGGGCTGGGAAAGGAAAGTTCTTGGGACACCTCTTGACTCAGGCCGGAGTAGAACCAAACCCGGACAAGGTAAAGGCGATCATGGAGATGGAAGCACCCAGGAACGTCAAGGAAGTTCAGCGTCTGACAGGTCGCCTAGCAGGGCTGAGTAGGTTCCTCTCTAGGGCAGAAGAGAAGTGCTCACCTTTCTTCAAAACCCTCTGAGACAATAAGTAGTTCGAATGGTCGGCAAAATGCCAGGGGGCCTTCGAAAGCTTGAAGCTCCAGTTGGCCCAGGTACCCCTGTTGCAAGGGCCTAGAGAGGTAGAAGACCTCTTCCTATACGTAGGAGTGTGGTCGGAAGCGGTAAGCTCATTCTTAGTCCGCGAGGAGGGGAAGCGCCAACTCCTCATTTACTACGTAAGTCGGGTCCTGCGGAAGGCAGAACTACGATACCCCATCCTGGAAAAATTGGCGTTTGCCTTGATTGTCTCGGCGCGGAGACTCCGACCCTACTTTCAGGCCCATCCGATCAAGGTAGTGACCGACCACCCTCTCCGCAGTGTCCTGGAAGGAGTAGAGCATTCTGGAAGATTGGCGAAATGGTCATTAGAACTTAGCGAGTTCGACGTCACCTACGTGCCCCGACTTGCCATGAAGGCCCAAGCTGTGGCAGATTTTCTAGCCGACTACACCGTGGAAGTAGGCGAGGAGGAGGCACCCCAGTAGGTAGCTTGGGAAGTATTCGTGGATGGAGCGTCGGGGAAGAATTCATGTGGAGGAGGCATCATCCTGATCAGCCCTCAGGGCACCAGAATAGAACAGGCCGTCATCATTCACTTCCCCGTTACCAACAATCAGGCAGAATACGAGGCCGTAATCGCAGGACTGCGCTTAGCCCAGGAGCTGGGAATCCATGACATCAGAGTCCACTCCGACTCACTGGTGGTCACCTCCCAGATCCGAGGAGAGTTCGAAGCAAGAGAACTGGTACTGCAATGCTACCTGGTGAAAGTCAAAGACTTGGTGGGCGCCTTCAAGTCTTTCTCCATACAACACGTGCCCAAAGAGGAGAACGCCCGAGCAGATCGACTGGCCAAGTATGGCCCCCTGGTCGGTGGAACAACCACCGAATTATTTCGGCCCTCGATCGAGGAGGGAGAGGTGATGGACATCGACCAGCCCGCTTCGTGGATGGATCCCCTGGTCACCTTCTTGACCACAGGGTGCTTGCCCTCGGAGGTCCAGGACAAACGTCGGTTCAGGTACAAGTCAACTTACTATTTATTAAATAACGGGGTACTCTATAGGAAAACTCTATCGGGCCCCCTCGCAAGGTGTTTGTCCGAGGAGGAGGCCTCTCAAGTCCTGGAAGACATTCACGCAGGAGAATGCGGAAGCCATTCGGGGAGCCGAACCTTGGAGAAAAGAGTGCTGAGGGCGGGATACTTTTGGCCCACCATAAGAAAGGATGCAGACGAGTTCGTGAAGAGATGCTCGAAATGTCAACTCTATGCTCCGCTCCAGCTGCAACCAGCCCAGCGCCTCCGATCAATCACTTCCTCATGGCCCTTCGCCATTTGGGGAATGGACCTGGTAGGACCATTCTCTCCGGCAAGTGGACAAAGGAAATACCTCCTGGTAATGATCGACTACTTCTCAAAGTGGATGGAAGTTAAGGCCCTGGCCAAGACGACCTCCCAAATAGTAAAGAACTTCATTTGGGGAGAGATCATATGTAGACACGGTCTACCCCTCGCCATCGTCACCGACAATGGACCGCAGTTCGCCATCCTCGAGCTCACAAGCTTCTGCAACCAGCTTGGCATCGACCTCCGCTTCGCCTCGGTCCATCATCCAAGGAGAAACAGCCAAGTGGAGGCGGATAACAAAATCATCGTCAACCTGCTCAAAAAGAAGGTAGAAAACCTGAAGGGAAACTGGGTAGAACAACTTCCCTCAGTCCTCTGGGCTTTGAGGACTACTCCCACCGCGGCGATTGGCGAAACTCCCTTCAAGCTATCTCATGGCTCGGAGGCCCTCATCCCGGTGGAGTTTGAGGTCCAAAGTCCCAGGGTGGTGGCAGCGGGCGACGGAGATGAAGGGTGGAGGAGGGGCAACTGCTCGCCCTAGATTTTGTGGAAGAACTCCGCGACCAGGCCACGATCCACCAGAAGGAGATCAAGCGGAGGATGGCGAGACACTTTGATAAACATGTTTGGATCAAACAGTTTGACAAGGGCGACCTGGTCCTCAAGAAAGTTGATGCAGTAGGAAGGTCCGCCGTTGTAGGAAAACTCCACCCCAATTGGGAAGGTCCCTACATAGTTTTCGAGGTGTTGAAAATAGGCGGGTACCGCCTACAGAACGTCGGGGGTGGGGGGAACTCATAGGAAACACCTGGAGCGGGGACGACTTGAAATGTTTCTATTCATAGGAGCAATCTGATACCTTGTATGTTCCTCTTTACTAGTACATTGAAATAAAAATAATGTTTTTTATTGCAAATGTGTAGCGCTCCGCCATCCGGGCAATGAATACCAAGTCATGAGACCCCACTAAGCCCTCGAGCAGAGTGTTGCCGTAGACCAGGCCGTGGCACTGGGCTCCTCCCCTGTAGGCTGGATACTTGCCCCTCGAGTGAGCTCTAAGTCCTCCAGCAGAGTGTTGTCGTAGGCCAGGCCGTGGCACTGGGCTCCTCCCCTGTAGGCTGGCTACTTGCCCCCTCGAGTGAGTTCTAAGTCCTCAAGCAGAGTGTTGTCGTAGACCAGGCCGTGGCACTGGGCTCCTCCCCTGCAGGCTGGCTACTTGCCCCCTCGAGTGAGTTCTAAGTCCTCGAGCAGAGTGTTGTCGTAGACTAGGCCGTGGCACTGGGCTCCTCCCCTGCAGGCTGGCTACTTGCCCCCTCGAGTGAGTTCTAAGTCCTCGAGCAGAGTGTTGTCGTAGACTAGGCCGTGGCACTGGGCTCCTCCACTGCAGGCTGGCTACTTGCCCCCTCGAGTGAGTTCTAAGTCCTCGAGCAGAGTCTTGTCGTAGACCAGGCCATGGCACTGGACTCCTCCCCTGCAGGCTGGCTACTTGCCCCCTCGAGTGAGTTCTAAGTCCTCGAGCAGAGTGTTGCCGAAGACCAGGCCGGGGCACTAGGCTCCTCCCCTGCAGGCTGGCTACTCGCCCCCTCAAGTGAGTTTCGTGCCCTATAGTGTTCGAAAAGCATGTTACGACCTCAGGAGAAGATGAAAAGGTGGGCGGGGCGAATACCATCAACATCCCGACAAAGCGAGCCCGACACAGCCGCTATCTCGTCGCCTCGCATGAAGTCCCAGTGCGAGTACGGGAGCACTCAGCAACGTGAATCTTACGCCAACCCCTTCATGTCAGTGGCAAGAGAGGGGGGGGCTGAGGCGCTAGATCTACAAAAGAACCCTCCTGTACGAATCACAGTAAGGGGCGAGTACATCCTAAGGGCGAGCATAGAAAATGCGTGTGCATGAAAACTAATCCAAGTGATGAACAACATAACCAAAGAAGAGAATAAGGCGAAATATATCTATGCAAATACGAGGAGAAGGGCGAGCACACCCTAAATAAACATGGAGAGAAAAGTTTATTATTACAGATAAAAAAACTTTAAACATCCGGACCCCCTTCTTCTGACCCGCTGGAGGAGCCCTCATCTTGGGCCTCGGCAGGAGCAGGATTCACCACCTCGCGATATAGCTCTGGAAGAAGGGTGGCGAGATCGACCTGAGCCCCATCAGCAGTAAGCATGAAGCGGCGCCGGAGACGCTCCCGCACGAACACCGCGATCGCGATCGCCAGCTTCCGACGCGTCTCAGCAACTTGAGCGGGGGTGAATTGGAGGAGGGTTGGCGCGTTCGACGACTCCCCCCGGCTTGGGTGGCGAAGTTCCTCTATTTCAGACTCGGCTTCGGCGAGGCGATTACCGAGGTAATCGACCTGACGTTGCGAGGCGACGAGCTGCTCCTCCAGTTTGGATATCCGTGTCACTAGCGCCACCGCGGCCTCCTGAGAAATAAGACATTAGCTAACTTCAAGTTAGGCAAGAAGGACGGAGACGAACCGGGATGAATACCTCGGGAGGAGGAACCTCCTTGGCCTGGAGCTCGACTATCTCCCTGTCTTTCTCAATCATCTTCTCCTCCAACTCCGCGTGGGCAGCGCCCAAGTCGCGGAGCCGCCTGTTCGACTAAATCCCCCGCTGCGCGGTCTGGTGAATCAGCTCGGCTGTCCAGAGGGCGGAGCGGCAACTAAGGTTTGCCAACTCGCGGATAGGAACCTCCGCGAGTACCTCGGCGAGATCTCGCCCGTACAGCCCAAAGATCAGGTTAAACGCATGATCGTTGACCTCCTCGAAGTCCTCCCAGGAGGGGAGGAGCGAACTCACTGAAATCCGGTTCGACTCATGATCCCATATCATGAGGGGGGCGCCCTGGGAATCCTTACTTCGCATCCCCATCCCGTAATGCGAGTGAGTAGAAGGGTCGGGAGGCGGACTCGCCGGAAGGCGAGAGGTGGAGCCCCTTGTACACCGCTTTTTTGGCCTCGGCTCGCTTGCCGAGGCAAATTTCTGGATCTGCCCGTTCCTTTCCCTTGCCCGACGGCGAGGCCGGCTCGCTGTCCACTGTGACCACCACCCCTGCAAGGGACCCCTCCCGGGAAGGCTCACTTGACCGTTGCCGAGAAGCCTCATGAGGGGGTAGGATGGGGACGGCGGGCTCTCCTGCATTTAAACATGAGGCAGTTAGTAACCACCCCCACTAGGAACAAATAATCAACATCGCGAGGCGAGTAAGATTTACCCGCTCCCGGGTTAACGAAGGCGAGTTGATCCACGCCCTGTCGCAGGAAGACGACGTCCAAGACCTTGTTCTTCAAAGAACGGTAGAGTTCGAGCGCGTCCCCCTTCAGGCGAGGCTGTCGGTACTCTACCTCCGTCTTCTGGATGGGAGCGAAGGGAATGTTACCGTAGTCGCATCGCACCAGGACGAATTTGTCGGTCCAATGATGGACCTTGTTAAAGGTCTCGGCGACCTTGACGCAAACGCTAGTGAAAAATAAGGTGTCGTCGCTGGTCGCCTTCAGGGTCATCACTTTGCGAAAAGCGGAGAGGTTGAACTCTATCTTCTCCCCGCGGAGGTAGCAGGCATAAGCGACCAAAACGCTGATTGCATTGGGATTGACCTGTGCGGGGATCGTCCCGAAGTACCGGAAGACTTGACGAACTTCAGGCCAAAAAGGCAGCCTCAACCCCACCTGGAAGTGGGCCAAGGGTATGGCAAGCTCTCCACCATAGAGCGAGTTGAGAAACTCGCCCAGCCTTGGCCGCCTCGCGGTATAGCCCGGAGGCAAGTATCGGTTCTCGACATCCGCTAACTCTTCGCCGAGGGTCTGCGAGCTGGGAAAGTTGTGCGCCCGGAAATTGCGGACAGAGAAGGCGCGCCCCTCCTCGGATGGTTCTTTCACCATGGCTGGCTACGAGTAGGAGTAAGAGAATTCGGCGGGGAAGGTTCGGAGAATGGGGTGCCTGGGAGTGTATCCTCCAGCGCAAGAGGACCCCCTATTTATAGATTCTGCCCCCCCCCCCCCCCCCCCCCCCCCCGGCCTAACCGCGCGCGAGTAGATCACTTAGCGAGGCGAGTAGGTTCTAAGCAGTGAGTAAATAAAAATAAAATGCACGTCCGCACGGAAAAGGAGAAGCAACGAACAAAAAGAACGCACAACGCAAGTACGAAAAGAACATATGTAAACCTGTCAGAAATTCTCGGAGCGCCAAGCGCGAATACAAACAAAGAAACATAAAATGACGTCTGAGGATTACGAAGACCCGTAGGTCGCGAGTTAGACGGCTAAACAGGCTCTCAAAAAATCAAAAATAGGGACTATCTGAAGTATCTAGTTGCCTACCTAAATCACCTAGAGGGGGGTGAATAGGTGATCTCTACGTCTTTTGCGAAATTAAAAATTAAACGTAAAGCACAGCACACAAAATAGATCACAGCCACAGATAACACCAAGAAATTATAGTGGTTCCCCGTACTTGGGTACTCTACTGCCGGCCTCGCCAATCTAGCACCACAGCTAGACTTGACTACTCACTAAATCTCGGATCAGAATGATCCTACAAACTCGGAGTCAAACTCCTACAAACTCAGAGAGAACCTCTCTTACAACTCGGAGAAAAACTTCTCCTACAACTCGGAGAACAACCTCTCCTACAGCTCGGAGATAACAACTCCTACAATAGATGATAAAAGATTTTGAACAAAAAGATACCAGATCTGAATAACAGAGGCGTTTTCTTCCTTCTTCTTGAATGGCTTTTGAGAACGATGAGGAAGAACAACGATCCTTCAAATCTGTCTTTGGCAATCCGAAACGATCCAAATAGAGGTTGTAGAATCAGAACACGGATCGATCGAATCCTTCTTTGATAGAAATCAGCAACTCAAATGAGTAGATCGACCTTCAATCGTAGGCGACAGCGAGGCGGCGCTTTTCTCATTCTTTTTGATCGGGAGAGAAATTAGGGTTTTGAAAGATTCGAAGAACTTGTTGTAAACAACCCAAGAGCGATCCTATATATAGAGGGAAGCAATTAAGGGTTAAATCGGCCTTAAATGCACTCCATATAGCCGTTAGGATCGGGAAGGAGCGTTTACAAACCGTCAAGAACCGAGAAAACAAATTAGAGAAAAACGGACAGAATTCTCGAGACATAAGGGTTCTCTCGAGACATAAGAGATCTCTCGAGAACTGAGGATGAAAGAACAAAAGGCTAATGTATCGAGAACTGACGGATCTCTCGAAATATGAAACAAAGAGAGCAGGAAAGGGATGTCTCGAGAACTAGATGATCTCTCGAGACATTACAAAGATTTCGGTCTTAAGGACTCTCGAGACAAGCTTGATCTCTCGAGTCATCAAGAACAGAAATTCCGAGATCAAAAGAACTTGCCTCTCGAGACATGCCAGAACTCTCGAGACATGCATGATCTCTCGAGACATATCCTTAGAAAATTGTTTTCAGAAATTTTCTTTTCTTCTCTTGAACACTTGCTGCAACCGCACTCCAAAGTCTTCAATAGTCTTGAAAATGAAGTGTACCCCAATAGAGAGATCACACATGAGTCATCACCATGTTTCATATAATGAGGAATTACATTGTATGAAACTGTGTTTGCAGACCCATTGTGACCTGACATTGATTTACACTTAGCAATGATAATCTGCAAGACAATACTAGAAAAGCATATCAAATACAAAAGCAATTCAATCTTAGTTTAAGGGTGACTTCTCACAAATCAAGGTAATTGTGAATACAATTTCCAACAATCTCCCCCTATTTGTAGAAGTCAAAACCCTATATACTAAGTTGAATTACAGCAATATAGAATAAATATGCTACACTACTCAATGATATGAAAATGAACAAGTAGAGAACATCAAATCAACAATTATATATATATATGTCTAAATTGAATTGTTAAGAAGACTTGATGTTCACAAAATCAGAATCAAAACAAAATATGTCTTGTCAGCAACAACATTATCCTTCAAGAATTCCTTTTCCTCTTTTCTTCTTGTCTGAAGAAATAAGCATAAGGCTTGGGATGGTAAAACGGAGGTGGATCCGGAGCATCAGAATTATTATAACCAAATGCCCTGAAATGGATTCTTCTCTTCCTTTGAGCTGTCTCATGTTTTTCCCATTCAGTTGAGTTGTAGCATTCAGATCTATTCATTTTGCCTTCATGGACTAACTTATAGGATTCAAGAATTATGTCTTTTGAGACTGGGCTCCAGATTTCTGGTAGAACCTTCTCAACCTGAGCTTTGCTATGGCCTGCAGAGCTAGAACTCGGAACAGATCTACTCGCAGAGGAACCTTCACCATGGTTTCTTTTTCTTTTGGTCCCAGCCCTATCTGATTGATCTACAACTAAAGGAGCCTTCCCAAGTAGTTCTTCTGGCCTTGGAGAAAATTGAGGAACAGGAACATCTGGATCAATTTCTAGCTCAGGAAAAATCTGATTATGAAGCCACGTTGCTGTTTTGAAGGAATAAGCATTAATATCAGCAATTTGCTTCAGCACCCTGGAAGAGAACTGATCAAATTGTGATTTCCATGAGCTTTGAATAGCTGACACAGAGCTTTCCACTAAGTCTGTCATTCTTTCCATTATAATGTCCTCCCCCTTTCTGACTTCTACAGATAGGGTTTGGAGAGTATCATCCTTGAAATTTCCGACTTCATCAACAATCCTGAAAGTATTTACTTCAGCCTTGTCAGACAATGAGTCTTGAAGCTTTGTCAATGTAACAGTCTGAGCCAACACTGTGCCTATACCTTCAGTTGCATGTTCAATATGCTTGCTCCCTAGGCTCATCAATTCAGAGAGATTTTCATAATTGGATTTGATTTTAGCTAACTCCCTACCAAGATCACTTTCAACTGAGGCAATATTCCTGTGAACAGTTGTCAAAGAGTTCTCAAACTGTTCACTCTGCTTTTTGAGCATAGCTTCAATCTTTCCCAGAAGAGAATCTGCATCAAGGATTGGAGGGGAAGGATGAGAAGAAGGAAGAGTAACAGCAGGGGCAGCAGCAGGAACAACATCAGGGAGCTCTTCAATCTCAAGAGAATGAACCACATTTTCTTCTTCACAACCTAGCTCATCTGGAGCATTCTTGGTTGTATCTAACTCTGACTCCCCCTCAACATGTACCAGGGGAGGTGTTAATTCATGAACTGAATCAGCATCATCGTCTTCAAAAACAAAATCAGCACCAGACCCTGCCTTTTGGCCACTGGGACTGTGCACTTCAGATATTTCTTGTTGAATATTCTTTAGTACAGCTGAAACTATCTCATTTGCTAAAGAAGTTTCTGCTTCAATAACTGATGGAGAAGAAGGTGGTGGTGATGGAACTGAATCTGGAATGTGAACATGAGAGGGTGATGGAATAGAATCTGAAGGATCTGACTGTGTCACTAATGGAATGAGTTCTGTTGGAGCTGATGAGGGCTGACCTTTGGCTTTGGAATGGATTGGTAGCTTGGCTCGACCTGAAGCTTTAGAGCGAATCCGTGGAGGAGGAGGAGAAGATGTAACTTTGGGTACCTGACCTTCAGAAGATGGAATTGGAATTTCTGCCTCACTTGCAACTACAGACTGATGAGTCTCCCCCTCAGAAGTAGCGCTGGCCATTCCCGGCTTCTTGATTCGAATGTCCCATCTTTGCATGGAGAGGACATTGATCTTCTTGAGATGATGTAGAACTGTACCTTTGGACATGTCAAAGATAGCTGGATTGAACTGATTCAGGAACAATGAGATGATCCGGGCAAATTTTGGAGAATTAATGCAAGCCTTGATATTGGAGAATAAGATTGTGCCCCAATCTCTCTTTTTCCCTGACACAATTCCAACCATCAATAGAAAAGTCTCTTCAGACACATGCCCTTGTGTGCCTGTCTTGCAGAATAGAACCTTTAAGATAATGTCCACCAGGAGCTTCCCTGCATCATTCATCTTATGCCTCTTAACTACAGAAAAATATGAATCCAGACCACAGTACCTTGCTGTTCTCAACCAGTCATTGTCATCTAGAACTTCTTCAGCTTCTATTTCAGACAGCTGCAAATACTTAGTAAGAGTCTTTGGAGAGACTTTGATTTTGATACCCTTAACAAAAGAAATCAACATTCTTCCTTCCTTAATAGGCTTCACATTGATAAAGAACTCTTCAACCTCATCAAACAGCACGCGGCAAGGATGTTCAAGAATGAATGAGAGACCAGCGGCATCAAGCAAACAGAAAAGAGCCTTGAAATCATCGGATAAACTGGCAATTCCTGACCGAACAACTTCATTGCCGACTCCAATTTTTGGATGAGGAGTAGGTGTCATTGAAGCAAGAGGTAGAGAATTGTCGAACGGAGAAGATGAATAGTCGAGAACCACCGAGAACCACCGAAGCACAGAGACCTGTCGCAGACTGTCGCCGCTCGAGAGAAAGTCGAAAGGTCGGGGAAGTCTCGGAAATGGATTTCGTGAACATCAAGGTCTCGATTTCTTATATATATGTAGAATTTTGATTTGACGTTAAAGTTGCATTTTGAAGAAAAATACAAGAGGAAACAGCGCGTACCTGACGTTTGGAGTTCTTTAAAAAAACTATGTCTCGAGACATCGGTTATGTCTCGAGAACTCAGGAGATTTAGCGCGGTATTTCTTTCCCTGATGTCTCGAGTGATAACCCGTATCTCGAGACATCACCATATCTTGAGATCTTGAACTTGTTTCGAGAATACCAGCCTGTTTCGAGAAATCCCTGAAGATCTTTGGATGAAGTCAAGACTTAAAGTGATTTATGCTTTCGAGAAAAGAGAAGGTTCCCGAGACAGCATGTGGTTCTCGAGATATATATCTGATCTTGAAAAAATCATCTGAAAACTTGAACTTCCCTGGAAATTTTCTGGATTTGTAAAGTCTTCAGGTCTTCAAGGTTTTGGTTGATGTGATCATTACTCCATGTTGAGCATTCCAAGTTCCGTCTTGAAGAAAGAGAACTTAGTCTCATCCAGTGGCTTCGTGAATATGTCTGCAACTTGCTTATCTGTGGGGGACATAACTCAGATTTATGTCACCCATCTCCACATGCTCCCGGATAAAGTGATATCGAAGCTCGATGTGCTTTGTCCGACTGTGAGAGACTGGATTATTTGCGATAGCAATTGCACTGGAAGAGTCGCAAAACATAGGAATGTCTTTGATCTTCATGTTGTAGTCTTGAAGTTGATTCTTTATCCATAGAAGTTGTGCGCAACAACTGCCAGCAGAAATGTATTCCGACTCGGCGGTTGATATTGCAACACAATTCTGCTTCTTGCTACTCCAGGAAATAAGTCTTCTTCCGAGGAATTGACACGTCCCGGAAGTGCTTTTCCTATCGTCTTTGCTACCTGCAAAGTCTGCATCTGAAAAACCAATTAATTCGCTATCATTACTTCTTGGGTACCATAAGCCAAGATTTGGTGTGCCTTTAAGGTATCTCAAAATTCGCTTTGCAGCAGTGTAATGAGATTCCTTAGAGTTCACCTGATATCTAGCACATACACATGTAGAGAACATTATATCAGGTCTACTGGCAGTAAGGTAGAGCAAAGAGCCAATTATGCTTCTGTACTTGGTTTCATCAAAAGGTTTCCCTTTCTCATCCTTGTCCAGAGACGTAGCTGAGCTCATTGGAGTCCTCATAGAGGTTGCATTCTCCATTCCAAATTTCTTAATCAACTCCTTAGTGAACTTTGTCTAAGAAATGAACATTCCATCTTCAGACTGTTTCACTTGAAGTCCTAAGAAATATTTCAGCTCACCCATACTGCTCATTTCAAATTTCCCTTGCATAAGTTTAGAAAACTTTTTGCAGAGATTATTGTCCGTAGAACCAAATATGATGTCATCGACATAGATTTGCACTAGCAAAATCTTGCCTTTTACTTCCCTAAGAAATAATATTTTATCTATCTTTCCTCTTGTGAACTTGTTCTCAAGAAGAAAGTTAGATAGCGTCTCATACCAAGCTCGAGGAGCTTGTTTCAAACCATATAAAGCTTTTTGTAATAAATAAACATGATTGGGATGATCAGGATTAACAAAACCTGGGGGTTGTTCAACGTATACTTCCTCTTTAATGTCTCCGTTTAGGAACGCGGATTTGACATCCATTTGATATACGGTGAAACCCTTGAAAGCAGCATAAGCAAGGAAGAGTCTGATCGCTTCGAGCCTTGCTACTGGAGCGTACGTCTGATCGAAGTCGATACCTTCCTCTTGTCTGTATCCTTTAGCTACAAGTCTGGCTTTGTTCTTTATGATTGTTCCTTCTTCATCCAGCTTGTTTCTATATACCCACTTTGTTTCAATGACATTTTTGTCTTTGGGTTTTGGAACAAGTGTCCATACCTTACATCGTTTGAATTGATTTAATTCTTCTTCCATAGCAATTATCCAAGATGGATCTTCATTTGCCTCTTGGAATTTCTTTGGTTCGACCTGCGAAAGAAAACTCAAATGCAAATTCTCATTAATGGTACCTCGTCTTGTTCTTATTCCTTCACGAGGATCTCCTATGATTTGATCAACTGGATGATCCCTCATGTGTCGTAGCCCGAGGTTCCTTGCATGATTTGGACCAATAGGAGTTTCTTCTACTGTTGGAGTATCTTCCTCCACTTGGATTGGCTCTTCATCAGGATGATCTTCTTCATAGGTAGTTATATGGGGAATCTTGATGAAGTGTTGAGAATTTTCTTCAACTGGCTGATCCAAGCTTAAGTCCTGCAGCTTTGAACCTGTGTCTACAGAAGAAATGCTAGAGGAGCTGCCTTGTAGCATGCTCGTCTCATCAAATACAACATTAATAGATTCTTCTACCACTAGGGTTTTCTTGTTAAAAACTCTATATGCCCTACTATGGCTACTATAACCTACAAAAGTACCTTCAAAGCTCTTTTCACTAAACTTAGTTTTGTAATGCTTTCCATTGTTTAGCACAAAGCATTTACTACCAAAGATTCGAAAATAAGAAATGGTCGGTTTCTTGCCCTTTAGAAGTTCATAAGGAGTCTTTTCATGGTTTTTGTTTATGAGTGCTCTGTTTTGCACATGGCATGCAGTATTGACAGCTTCAGCCCAGAAGTATTCAGGTAGTGAAGAGTCACTCAACATGGTTCTGTAAGCCTCAATAAGTGTTCTATTCTTTCTCTCAGCTACTCCATTTTGTTGTGGAGTTCGAGAAGAGGAAAACTCATGAAAGATACCAAGGCTTTCACAGAATTCTGTCATGGCTCCAGATTCAAATTCTGTACCATGGTCACTTCTGATTTTGACCACCGAACAGTTAAATTCATTCTGGACTTGCCTGACAAAGCTAGTAAAAGTGTCAAAGGTATCTGACTTGTGTTTCAGAAAGAATACCCAGGCAAAACGAGAGTAGTCATCTACAATAACCAATGTGTAAGACTTTCCTCCTAAACTCCTAAATTGCAAAGGACCAAACAAATCCATATGGAGCAGGTACAAACACCTGGTTGAATCTTTGCCAATAATGCTCTTAAAGGTAGCCCTTGTTTGCTTGCCTTTTACACATGCATGACAAGGTCTATCTTTAACGCACTTAACATATGGTGCATCGCGCACTAAGTTTTGAGAAAACAATTTATTAATAGTTTTGAGATTTATATGTGCTAATCTCTTATGCCATTGGTCAACAAGAGATGCACTATCTTTAGCTAAAAGACACACAGGTGTAGAAGATGATATACAAGGAAAATTTAAACAAAATATGTTTCTACAGCGAATGTCTGATAAAATCGTTTCATGATTTTCAGCCGACTTTATCAAACATTTATCTTTATGAAAATCAACAATGTATCCTTTATCACAAAGTTGACTTATGCTTATCAGATTATGTTGTAATCCTTCCACATAAGCTACATCGGAAAACGATACATTACCATTAGAAATCATACCATAGCCTTTGGTTATTCCTCTGTCTGAACCGCCAAAATAACTTTTGGACCGTTCGCAACTGGAATGTAGTTTTGCAAAAGGCTTCTTGTCCCGGTCATATGCCGAGAGCATCCACTGTCCAAGTACCAGATAGGATTTTTATTGGCCTTTGGACATACCTGCAAAAACAGATTATTTTGCCTTAGGAGCCCAAACAGATTTGGGTCCTTGGTCCCGTTGAGCACCACGATGAATGTTAACATTGCGAGTGGTCTGCCTTGCAACGTTCACTTGTGGTCTCCTAGTATACGTTGTGTTGAACCAACAATCAACGGCAAAGTGACCAATTTTGCCGCAGCACCAACAGTCGAATCTGTTGTACCTTCTTTTTACACTCTCCTGCTTAACTTTTTGAATGTTAGCTCTTGCAGGAGCAGTCCTTCTAGATGAGGATGCCTCATGGGGGCAGCACACACAAGGTGGTACTGTCTTCTTCGGCTTTGGTGCAACAGCCTTCACTTTTGGTGCTCTCTTAGCACTCGGGCCATGAACAAATGGACCGTACCCTTTCCGATTAATCTCTTGATAGGGTGCTTGAAAAGCACTATCACCAAAGTTTTGGGGAGGAGCCCATTCCTTATGATCATTCACAGGCGTAAAAGGAATTGGTCGTGTGAAATGACCATAGGAACTCTCCATATCATAAGCATTCGTAGGGAATATAACTCTCTTGAATGCTACAGGCTCTTGATGAGCTTTCCCTTTTTCTTTGGTGGTAGCTTTCTTAGCAACCAAACCATTCTTCTTAGCAATTGTGTTTTTAGAAGAATTGCTAGTACTAGCTTCATGCCCTATACCGCTTCCTTTTGCCTTAGTGGTAAAAGTACCGATTATTGGCAGAACAGTTTTAGGTTGAGAGAATGCTTCAACCAACTTCTTCTCAGCCGCAAGTTGTTCCTCCAAGGCATTTATCGAATGATCTTTCAAGGCAAGAGTCTCTTCCGAGCTTTTGATCTTATCTTTCAAGGCTTGGACTTCCTCTTTGAGAGAAGAAAGTTCTTCAACTTCTTTTCTCAAGTTAGATTCCACCTCCTTGAGAGCCATGATCTCCTTACCCTGAGTTTTGACAACCTTTCGGCACTTGTCAAAGCTTTGGAGCATTTTGGTATATTGAGACATGAGCTCAGATTCATCGTCTGTGGGGTTATCCTTTTGTTCAGCCGAAGCATAATCAGAATCAGATAGGATAGTGTGATCATGTACCTTTCCGGTGTACGGGGGTGCTTCTTCATCATCAGACATGGCCATCAGGCCGAAGTAGGCTTTTTCTTCATCACTCGACTCATCGGAGTCACTGTCGCTCAGAGTTTTGGCTTTCTTAGCGACGAAACTTCTATCTGATTTCTTCTTTCCGCGAGTGGATTTCTTGTCTTCTTTTCTTCCACCTTCTTTCTTCTTGTAGGGACACTCAGCAATTATATGCCCTGGCTTATTACAACAGTAGCAAATAATGTCAGAAGAAAAATGTTTGTTCTGTTTCGATTTGTACCTGTCATTATTGCTTGAGCCCTTCCTGTGATAGTCGCCATCACGACGAGAATGTTTATGATCCGAGGAAGACGGCTTATTGTTTATGTGCCTTCGTTTGTTCAGCAGTTTCTTAAACTGACGGGAAATCAAAGAGAACTCCCCATCAGACAGTTCGGAACAGGAGGAGCTGGCTTCCGATTCTTCTTCATTATCAGAGTCCTTTTCTCTGATTGGTGTCACTGCTTTGCTCTTCTTTGAACTCTCTGCCTTCAAAGCTAAGGTTCTTTCTTTGCTTGAAGCTCGATTGACATCCTCTTCAGACTTTCGGATGTTCATTTGTAATTCATGAGACAGCAGCTTCCCGAACAGATTCTGAGGTTCTAGACTTGGCAGTTTTCCAAACTCTCTAATGGCCACAATTTTGCTATCCCAGTCTTTCGTTAGGGAACGCAAGAATTTGTCATTTAGTTCACCGTTTGTGAACTCCCTGTCGTAGTTCCTCAGACCATTGACTATTTTGAAGAATCGCTCGTACGCATCAGCAATGCACTCCTTCTTATTCTGCTTAAACGCCTCGTACTCTTGATTAAGTAGAGACCTTCTATCTTCTCTTACCTCGTCAGTACCTTCCATTAGAACAATTAAGGATGTCCACATCTCTTTGGCTGATTTGCAGTGGATTAAGTTTTGCAACATGGAGTCGTCCACTGCACTAGCAATTATGTTCTTAGCCTTCTTGTCAAGAGCAACAAGAGTTATCTCATCCTTAGTCAAATCCATCATTTTCTTAGGTATCTGAACAGTAGGATTTGTTGACGAAGCGGTCATTGGCACATGGGGACCTTCTTCCACGACTTGGAAGATTCTGGGATCTGCAACTTCCATATAAAAACGGACTCTTTCCTTCCACATAGGAAAGTTGGCCTTAGTGCAGATGGGCAGTTTCAGAGAGGATTCCTTGACTCTATCCATGGCTTGCTAGCAACTAGAAGGATGGACCCAGTTCAAGGTGTTAACCTAACAACGAACAGCGACCCTCTGATACCAATTGAAGTATCTAGTTGCCTACCTAAATCACCTAGAGGGGGGTGAATAGGTGATCTCTACGTCTTTTGCGAAATTAAAAATTAAACGTAAAGCACAACACACAAAATAGATCACAGCCACAGATAACACCAAGAAATTATAGTGGTTCCCCGTACTTGGGTACTCCACTGCCGGCCTCGCCAATCTAGCACCACAGCTAGACTTGACTACTCACTAAATCTCGGATCAGAATGATCCTACAAACTCGGAGTCAAACTCCTACAAACTCAGAGAGAACCTCTCTTACAACTCGGAGAAAAACTTCTCCTACAACTCGGAGAACAACCTCTCCTACAGCTCGGAGATAACAACTCCTACAATAGGTGATAAAAGATTTTGAACAAAAAGATACCAGATCTGAATAACAGAGGCGTTTTCTTCCTTCTTCTTGAATGGCTTTTGAGAACGATGAGGAAGACCAACGATCCTTCAAATCTGTCTTTGGCAATCCGAAACGATCCAAATAGAGGTTGTAGAATCAGAACACGGATCGATCGAATCCTTCTTTGATAGAAATCAGCAACTCAAATGAGTAGATCGACCTTCAATCGTAGGCGACAGCGAGGCGGCGCTTTTCTCATTCTTTTTGATCGGGAGAGAAATTAGGGTTTTGAAAGATTCGAAGAACTTGTTGTAAACAACCCAAGAGCGATCCTATATATAGAGGGAAGCAATTAAGGGTTAAATCGGCCTTAAATGCACTCCATATAGCCGTTAGGATCGGGAAGGAGCGTTTACAAACCGTCAAGAACCGAGAAAACAAATTAGAGAAAAACGGACAGAATTCTCGAGACATAAGGGTTCTCTCGAGACATAAGAGATCTCTCGAGAACTGAGGATGAAAGAACAAAAGGCTAATGTATCGAGAACTGACGGATCTCTCGAAATATGAAACAAAGAGAGCAGGAAAGGGATATCTCGAGAACTAGATGATCTCTCGAGACATTACAAAGATTTCGGTCTTAAGGACTCTCGAGACAAGCTTGATCTCTCGAGTCATCAAGAACAGAAATTCCGAGATCAAAAGAACTTGCCTCTCGAGACATGCCAGAACTCTCGAGACATGCATGATCTCTCGAGACATATCCTTAGAAAATTGTTTTCAGAAATTTTCTTTTCTTCTCTTGAACACTTGCTGCAACCGCACTCCAAAGTCTTCAATAGTCTTGAAAATGAAGTGTACCCCAATAGAGAGATCACACATGAGTCATTACCATGTTTCATATAATGAGGAATTACATTGTATGAAACTGTGTTTGCAGACCCATTGTGACCTGACATTGATTTACACTTAGCAATGATAATCTGCAAGACAATACTAGAAAAGCATATCAAATACAAAAGCAATTCAATCTTAGTTTAAGGGTGACTTCTCACAAATCAAGGTAATTGTGAATACAATTTCCAACAAAAGACGTAGAGATCACCTATTCACCCCCCCCCTCTAAGTGATTTAGGTAGGCAACTAGATACTTCACTATCCCCGAGGATCTCAACCACGATGCACCGGGCCGCGGCCTCGGCGGCGAGGGCATTGAGGGTGGCGAGCTCTCCAGGCGATGCCTTGAGCCGCACGTAAGTCTTCGCGAGCCCTCTCCAGGATCCCTTCGCTTTGGCGGATGTGGTCCTCACCTCGCCTAATGTGCACCTCCAAAAGGGAGGCCTCCCCGACGGTGCCCGCCACCTGAGCAAAGCGGTGTAAGTCATCCTCGGCGGTCTTTTGGCGAGCCTCCACCTCGTATAATCTCGCCTCCGCATCAGTCATCCGGCCAAGTAGGCCCTCTTCACCCTGCAGGTTGTCATGGAACCCCTCCACCTCGGCGAGGCGGTCACCAAGGTTGACCAATTGGGCATTCACCTCGGCTGGCGGCATAGCCATCAAGAAGGAGTCATAGGCCCGAAGGACATCCATCGGGCGAGCCCATGACTCCTCGTTGAAGGCAGGGGGGTCCGCGAGAAACTCCCCTCTTGGAGCCGAGCCGAGCCACCAAGGTTGAAGGCAATTGGATAGGCGAAGAATCACACTAGTCCCACCCGACAAGGAGCCCATCCTCAGAGATTTCCCTCCAGAGGTCGGGCGAACAGGCTGGCATACCCCAGACTGAGGCAGCGAGTGTTGCAAGGAAGGAGCCGTAGTCGAGCCACCTCGCCCCAAAATTGAAGATGATGCGGTCGCTAAACCAGTTGGGAACGTCGCGACGGATTGCCCTTGCAAGGAGGGGCGAGTAGAGAGCGTTGTGCATAGCAGGGAGTCAAGGTCTGTTCGACATAATCAGAAGGTAACAGTCGTCTTACCCAATGTCAGGACGGTAGGAGCAGGCGGGGGCAGCAGGCCGCCCATATGAGTCGAAGGCATTCTCGCATCCTCAATCCCACCAGTTGTAACTTCGACCCCACCCTCGTTCTCTCGGAGAGGAAGATCAGCATGGGGCTCTTCAGGGATCGGCGAAGCGGTGGACCTCCTAAGTGAGAGGTCGCATTGAGCTGTAGATTCGGGATCGGTAGAGGACTTCTCGCGTAGCTCAGGTTCCGTCCTCTTCCTCTTATGTTTCCTCTTTCTAGCGGAGCCCAGAGGTCAAGGCGTCGATAACTCACCGAGGAGGTCTAGGACCGCGGCCGCCTCAGGTTCGTCGCCTGAGAGAACCCGGTTGTCAGGTCGAGAAGAGGCCGCTCCAGAAGGCATCTCAGAATGAGGAGATCATGGTACATCCTCACCCTATTTATAGAAGAGGGCCCAGTCAACGTGTAGGTCCGCCAAATAGGGGTTGAACTTTTCTTTCTGACCTCTCGCGAGCTCGCAAAGAGCGGGGATTGTGTACAACCCATATTCGGCGAGTAGGTAGACGCCCCCCTGCGAGTCGGCGAGCGGCTCCGGGCGAGTAGACTCAAGGACGGTCCTACCAGCCCAGAGTAGAGCGCGGCGAGTAACCTTCACCCAACGAGGATCTCATATCGGCATGGTCCCGCCCCGAAGATAAAACCCCTTCTAGACCGAGGAGAGGCGAGTGGACCAGACCGCGGAGCGAGTTCGCTCCAAGGACCTTTACTGCTGGCGAGTAGGAGAGAACCTAGTCGCCCTACTCGCCGTCTCAGGTTAGGGCGAGGCGAGTAGGATCAGCCTGATCTCTCGGTCCTCCCCCACTACCCACAGACCAGCGTGGGGTGCGGTTAGTGATGTGAAAAGGCATGAGGAGCTGTTCGCAGACCATTTTGGTCTGCGTATAGTAATTTGGTTATGGCGGAGGAAGCTATTCGCAGGCCTTTTGGACCATTTTATGTTGGATCGATTGGCGCCCTTAGAGGGGGGGGGGGTGAATAAGGGAATAAAAATTCTTTTTAATAATGTTATGAAAATTGCTAAATTGTTTTATAATATGAGAAAGGCAAAATAACAATTTAGCTCATTTGTGAGAATATCATAAAAACCAAGTTTAGAAACAAGTACTAAATTGTTTTAAGATGAAAGAGATTGAAATAAACAATTTAAATAAAGTAATTTGAATTGAAAACTTTGTAACCAATATTTTAGAGATAACGCCAAAGGAGAGAAATCAAGTAAACACAAATAGAGACATGATTGTATTTATATAAAAGAAAGGTGTTTACATAAATTTGATTTCAATGTCGCTAGAAATCGAAGGCGTACAAAAGTAAATATCTTTTCCTTTTCTATACCGACTTGTATCTCCACAAACCGGTTGGCTTTAGTATATCCTTCCCCGGATAAGGCCTCAAGCCGCTCTAGCCAATCCTTCCCCGGATATGGCCTCGAGCCCCCCTAGATCTATTCACCTAGAACTAGTCGCCAACACAAGGCGAATTACTCCCTAAGTCCTACCCAGACCTAGTCGCCAACACAAGGCGAATTCCTCCCTAAGTCCTACCCAGACCTAGTCGCCAACATAAGGCGAATTCTCTAAACGGTTACAAAAAGTATGGAATGAAAATAATGATAACAATTAATAAAACTCCCTATTTGAGATCTTCTGAAGTCGGAGATGAAGGATCGCTGTAGTATAAGCGAGGTCGAAGCGATCGTCCTTCAAATGTAGCGTGACGTTGTCCTCCTCCAGAATTCTCCTTAAGCTTTTAGTGGGAGATCCATCTTCGGCAGCATAACAGCAATAGAATTGTGGCACTTGCAACCTCTCTGGGATGGATTGCCAAAACGAGAAAGAGCCCATCAATTTATAGAACTTGAAGATAGCGCCTGCGGTAGCTCCTAGCGCCTGCGGTAGTGTACGTGTGGAGCAGTTGCGAAACCGTCGGTGGCGTGGCGCTGTGCACAAAATTGAGATAGCGCCAGGCGGTAGCGCTAGCGCTGGCGGTAGCGTTCGTGTGGAGCGGTTGCGAAACTGTCGGCGGCGTGGAAGAATAAACTTTCGTCGAACGAAATTTTCGTCGAACGGAGCTTCAAGTTCGTCGAACGGAAATTTTCGTCGACTGAAACTTCAAGTTCGTCGAACCCAGTTGTCGAGCACAAATTCGTCGAGCGCAGCCAAATTCGTCGAACACAGGAATATTCGTCGAACGGAGCTCATCGTTCGTCGAACGGAGCTTCCTTCAGATTTCGTCGAACGCAGCTTCCAGATCGTCGAACGGAACCTGAGCTAGCGCCTGGCGGTAGCTCTAATGCTGGCGGTAGTGCATTCTTCCAGATGTTTGAATTCAGCTGCTTTCTACCTGTGGAGTATTGCACCTATAGTTCCTGCACACTATAAACACACAAAATACAAGATCAAATACAATTTGGGATTTGTTATTCTCAAACAAAGGGATGTGACACACATGTCCAACAATCTCCCCCTTTTGATAATAACAAATCCTCTTAGCAAGAAATCAACAATAGTGTTTATAGTATAGGATAAGCAAGATGATAGTGCAACTATAGTATATGATAAGCATGATAATGTGCATACTCCCCCTATCTTAATGCTCCCCCTACATAAATGCAATTTATGTTTTACTCCCCCTAAATGATAGATTACATGAATTATTCTCCCCTTAATCTTCTATATTTCTCCTATATAGATTTCTTCAATTAATCTCCCCCTTTTGGTATTATCAAAAGAAGGTAGAGTGAGGGTAGTAAGGAGGCATTCTTTAGGCTAGTTATAAATCATGATCGAGCTTTTGTAATATATGAAATGATAAATAGTTTAAGCATAGTATATATAAGAGATTTCAAATAAAAAGATAAGAGTTATAAGCAAGCGGAAGATTATAAGAAACATCTTTTTGTAAGCATGAAAACCATAAGTAAAAATATGAGTTTTAGTTCAAAATTGAAAGATGTTTTAACCTTTTTGAAATCTCAAAGTTTTTCATAAAGATACCAAGCATGAAATGAACATATCAAAGATACATTATACTATAATGTTACTTAATTTTAAGTTCAAGAGATACCAAAACATTGTAGAGATCATGCTATGTTATCTAGTGCATTTCTTATATAAAGAGTAGTATAGATAAAGCATTAGAATCCAATACTCATGAGAAGAAGTGTTATGAAAGATAATGATGTGCACATAAGTGTATTTTGGGTAATGTTACCAATTGATTTAAATCACAAAATACAAGGCATATGTAGAGTAAAGTGCACAATAAAACACAAGTATATTACTTTCACACACTTTAATGCACACTATTTTTATAAAAAGTGGTGTATTAATTAAGGGTTGCACAAGACACTTTACTATTCTTTCCAAGGTGCTCAACCTCACAATGCTTATGAAGACTTATCAGGAGATTCAAGTAGTGCTTGGTGGAGTTATAGTTATCTACATATATAATTTTTTTGTTCACATTTGTGAGACAACATTCTCCGAATACACTTGTTTTGCAAACCCAAAAATTTTTAACTTAACCACTTTTCTAAATTTCATAAGTGCAATTCAAATGTAGAGTAGGCAATAAACTTATGCATGTTTTAATTCATTGTACAATTACAACACACAAGCAAGCATTTTAGATTTAAACACACATGTTGATTACCAAAATAAGTGAGTGAAATGTATCATTATCAATCATAAAACATTTACTCATACTTAGAGGCATGCTAAGCTTGATTCTACACATTTTTCAATACAATTGATGCACTTTAAATAGATATGTCAAAGCATGATAAACAAAACAATGTTCATAGTAATTTCAAGGAATAAATTTTAACATTGTAAATAATTCTAAATAATAGAATTCATACATGCTTGATATTGGCAATAAAGATCATACAGTTTTTTTTGTTTTATCATTTTTAAATCAATTAAAAACAGAAAATCACAAAAACATATTTTTTTATTTTTGAATTTTGAACTTTTGTAGTTGATTTTTCATAATATGAATAAAACACAAATAATGAAAACATATTTTTGTATTTTTTGAATTTTGAATTTTTGTAGTTGATTTTTTATAATATGAATAAAACACAAATAACGAAAACATATTTTTTGTATTTTTGAATTTTGAATTTTTGTAGTTGATTTTTTATAATATGAATAAAACAAAAATAACAAATGTCAGAAATACAAATCAAAGTAGTACATATAAACTAACATATTTTTATAGATTTTTAGAAATTTTAAAACACTAAAAAATTAGACACTCACGCTAGCGCCGGCGCTAGTGCTAGCGCGGCAAACAGTACGTGATTTTTTGAGAATTTTAAATTTTTTTGATTTTTGATTTTGATTAAGTGACCTTAGAGTAGTTCCATGCTGAAATTCCAGAATTTTAGGAGATCTCTAGGTGGATCAAATTTGCATGAAACTTTGGCTTTTTCAAATTCTTGTGTTTTATAAAAATATTTAATCATGAACAACCCAAAATACGCATGATTTAAGTGATAAGTAAATAAAATGATCATGCAAAGAGTAATATAAGTATGTCCTAAGATTAAAGACAACCCCGACTAAATGTCTACACCCTAGCCCCGTACTAAGTGACAGATGGGCATGAGGAGCTGCACACATGCCGTAGGTTGGGGTGTTAATCCCATATGCACACACTAGAGAACGCTCAACCTAGCACTCTTTCCCCCCCAGTGCCTCGCAAGGCCCCACTGGAACCCTCCCCGGTTAAGGACAAGACATGACTTAGAGGTTAGGTCTCTAATGCATACAACCATACGCCCCCGCTATTGTGAGATATGAAGTCATAGGTGAATAATCTTTGAACAACCTATGCTTTTAAACTATGGGTTGATTAATAAACTATGAGTTTTGTTTAATGTGATGAGTTATATAAATCCGCATAGTTTTTCTACTTTTATGAGATGACAATATGAGATAACTAGCAATTCAATTACTAATATTCAATAAGTGATAAAGCTAGTATGATGAGTTTTAGGTTTAATGTCATGTCATAAAATTAATATTAATGTTGCATGTATTCCAAAATAGAGTTTCAAAGTATAGATCTAGAATAGAGTGATGATTAAGTTTGATTTATACTTTCATTACAAAGTTGATTGTAGAGTCTACAAATATGAGAGATACATGCAATCACTAGTAAAGCAAATCAATACATCAAATAATGTAAGGAAATACATAATTCATATTTTTATCATAAGATTCATAATTCCTAGGTGATAGACATCATTGATTTGATATATTTCTTGATAGAACATGAATTATGATTATAGAGAATTTTGCATAGAATATATGTTAGATCATCAAGATGTATGTGAATTCTATTCCTTCTAGACTTATGATATAGGCTTTATTTGGCGCGGCGGTAGCGTTTCTCCCGGCGGGTGCAAACGGAGCTTTCGAACCGGAGGGCGGGGGCGGGGGATCGAAACGGAGCTTTTTGCTCCGTTTCTCATGGCGCGGCGGGTGCAAATGCGGCAAACACCGCCGCCCACCATTTGGTTACGCGCCTTGCGGCGATGTTTGCCGCAAACGCCGCCCGCCACCGCCGCGCCAAACGAAGCCATAGTGATATAGTGATTTTCTTTGAATAAACATGTTTGATTTTTAAGCCTTGAAAATGATGAACATGTAGTCATATCAAAGACAAAGATCACATATATAATGTTTTGAAATTTATAATAAAATTTGCATTCAATAATTGAATCTATTGATCTTTGGTTTTGCATGATAATATATGATTTATGATATAATATTCATATATATTCTAATGATTAATCCATAAACTATGTGTTTGTTGGAATTTTAGTATTCTATTTATGATTTCAAATCACATAGTTATCATGAAATTTGAATAACATTGTAAGTGTAATACCTAGTATAAATATATAAGCATAGACCAAGGAGTGATGCTAGGATGATGAGTTTGAATGCAATGTTATTACATAGGATTAATGAAGATAATGTTGCATGTAATATGAGAAGTTTTCAAATTAATTTTCTTTAGACCAAGAATGAAATGATTAAACTTTTGATTTGATCTTAATGATACAAGATGATTCTAAGGTCTAAATTACATGCAAACATTGGTGACACACATCACACAATAACTAAAATAATATATTGTTTGGTATTGTGTCTACAATCACCTTGATTTGAAGATGTCCCCTAGTAAACTAAAGTGAATTGTATTTGTATTTGATGACTTTTGTTTAGATGTGTTATGACAGGTCGTAATGCTAAGTGCATACCAAAGTCAGGTTGCAATGGATCACCAAACACAGTTCTAAACAATGTAATCCCTCATTGTATAGAACAAAGTGTTGGTCCATGTGTAATCTCTCTTTTGGGGTGCACTTCATATACATAACTGAAGGTGTTCAAAGTTGTGGAGTGGAGCAGGGTTTCAGAAGAAAAGAAAATGTTTGCTGAGTCCATTCGTCGAGATGACTCGGGTCATTCCGACGAATCCCGACGAATGTTGACAGAGGACAGTTTGGCTGGGTGTTAAAGAAATTCCTGAAGCCAAGTCCATTCGTCGAGATGACTCGGGTCATTCCGACGAATTCCGACGAATGTTGACAGAGGACATTTTTGCTGGGTTGTGAAGAATTTTCTGAAGCCAAGTCCATTCGTCGAGATGACTCGGGTCATTCCGACGAATCCCGACGAATGCTGACAGAGGTCAATCTTGTCTAGGTTCTGAGGAAAACTCTGCAGCTAAGTCAATTCGTCGGATGCTCTCGTGTTCTCCCGACGAATCCCGACGAATGACGGACAGACGGATTTCTTATCCTCGTTTCGTTTTTGAAAATTAGGGTTAGCCGACATGATCAGTACACGTGTCGCCTCTCCCTTCTTTGTCGCAAGAGCCGTTGAAGTCCTCCCTATAAATATGTCATTATTTTAGGGCAAAATTATCCATCAAAAAGAATCGACCTAAAAACCTTCTTCAGCCGTCAGTTCAAAAAAAGAAAAAGCAAAAAGTCCTTCTTCTCTTCCTCTTTTGCTGAACAAGAATTCTGAGATCTAACTTTTGTGATTAGAGATTTCTCAGAAGAAGGCCTTTGATCTTAGTGCTGCTCACTTTATTGAAGATTCTTTCAAGCAAGTCAAAGGGCCTGGTCAAATCTGGTTAGCCAAGTCTTCTCTCTTCTCATCTTTCTAGTGCCAAGCTTTCTTTCAAGGTTGAGAAGAAGACTCTGTTTTCAAGATCTGAAGTTAATCTCTTTAGAGGTTAAGAAGAAATATTTTGTTTCCCTATATTTTCTTTTGTAGGAGTTGTTATACTCCGAGTTGTAGGAGTTGTTTTACTCAGAGTTGTAGGAGTTGTTATACTCCGAGTTGTAGGAGTTTTTAACTCCGAGGTGTAAGATTAGTTATAATCTGAGTTTGGTGAAGTAGCCGAGTCTAGCCTCGAAGTGCTAGATAGGCGAGGCGGGAAAGAGGACTACCCACATCGGGGAACCTCTATAAAATCCTTGTGTCTGTGCTGTGGTTGTTTGTTTGCTTTTCTGTGTTAATTTTTTAATTCTGCTTTAAGACATAGAATCCACCTATTCACCCCCCTCTAGGTGATTTAGGCCGCAACTAGATACTTTCAATTGGTATCAGAGCTAGGTTGTTCGCTATAAGGCTAACACCTTGAACAAGATCTCCTCATCTAGTTGCTAAAGCAAACATGTCTAGAATGGATAAGACCAAGGACTCCGTCAAGTTGCCAGTTTGCACCAAAGAGAACTTTCCTATGTGGAAGGAAAGAGTAAGATTCTACATGGAAGCTGCTGACCCAAGAATCTTTCAGATCGTGGAAGAAGGTCCCCATATTCCGATGAAACCATCTTCAATAAACTCCACCATCATGATCCCAAAGAAGATGTTGGAACTGAACAAAGATGAGATCGCTCTAGTGGCCCTAGACAAGAAAGCAAAAAATATCATAGCAGGTGCAGTTGATGATTCAATGTTGCAAAATCTGCTTCACTGCAAATCTGCTAAAGAGATGTGGGACTCACTAGTCGTTCTGATGGAAGGGACCGAAGAAGTGAGGGATGACCGAAGATCATTGCTGAACCAAGAATATGAAGCATTCAAGCAAGATCCAAGAGACTCCATTTCTGACACCTACGAGAAGTTCTTCAAGATCGTAAATGGCCTTAGGAACTATGATAGAGAATTCACAACTGGCGAACTAAATGACAAATTTTTGAGATCCCTGACGAAAGAATGGGATACCAAGGTTATAGCCATCAGAGAATTCGGAAAGCTCGGAACCACGGAGCCACAAATGTTGTTTGGTAAGCTCCTGTCCCATGAGTTGAAGCTAAATTCCCGCAAAGCTGAAGAAGAGGGGGTCAGAGCCTCTGGAAGGGAGAAGTCCTCTGCCCTAAAAGCTGAAAGCTCAAGGAAGTGCAAGGCTCTCCCACTTGTAAGGAGACCATCTTCTGATGAGGATGAGTCTGATGCTAGCCCATCAGGTTCAGAGATGTCTGATGGAGAATTTTCTCTTCTCTCCAAACAATTCAAAAGACTTCTGAATAAAAGAAAGCAGAAGAGAGGGCAATCCACTGCATTTGATCACAGAAGATCAAGACGTGATGGGGATCATCACAAAAAGGACTACAATAATGACAGGTATAAATCTAAACCGAACAAATTTGATTCTACTGACATTATTTGTTATTGTTGCAATAAGCCAGGACACGTAATTGCCGAGTGTCCATACAAGAAGAAAGAAGGATCAAAGAAGGAAGAAAAGAGATCTTTTAAAGGAAGGAAGAAACAAAAGAGTCTTCTCGCCAAGAAGGCCAAGACTCTGAGCGACAGTGACTCTGATGCGTCAAGCTCAGATGAAGAAGCCTACTTTGGGCTAATGGCTCATCTAGACGAAGAAACAGGCGACTCCTCTCATAAGGGGAAGGTAAACTCTCATACCCCTCTGTCTGCTTCTGAAGATGAGACTGCATCCGTAGCAAATGAGGGATACTCCTCAGAGGAGGACTTCAAGTTAATAACTCAGTATGAAGCCCTTGTGAAAGGATTTGACAAGTGCCGCAAGGTCGTCAAATCCAAGTCAAAAGAAATTGAATATCTCAAGACAGTGGAATTAGCTTTGAGGGAGGAAATTGAACAATTAACTCCCCTCAAAGATGAAATCCAACTCTTGAAAGACGAACTGAAAAGCTCCACTGAGTTGTTAAACTTAAAGGAGACAACTATAAGTGAACTAGAAAATAAGTTGAAGGCGGAAAGGAAGCTCGTAGAAAGCTTCTCCAAGCCTAAGACTATTCTTCCATTCATTGATACGTTTTCTGCTCCTGCGAAGGGTAGTGGAATTGGTCATAAGGCTGAAAGTAGTAAGGCTGCTGAAAAGAGAGTCGTGAAGGGAAAGGGAGCTGCTAATCAAAGTCAACCTTCATTTAGGAAGGTCATTTTTCCATCAAATCCGTTTGACTTTGATTCATCCTACGGTCATTTTGCTAGGCCAACACATGTTGAACCTAGTAATAGATATCAAGGATGGAGCTTTCCCCGAAACTTTGACAACTCTCCCTTCAAAGCCCCTCATGAAGAAATAATCCTCAAAGATCATGGTCCATTTGTTCACGGATCAGCTCACAAGAAAGCACCGAAAATTAGAACGATTGCACCCAAACCTGTTGAGAAGAAGTTGGAGCCATGTGTGTGCTGTCACCATGAGGCCCCCACTTCTAAGAAGACTTCCTCTAAGAAAGTCACTCCTGTTGCACCTCCCGTTCAAAAGGCAAAACAGGAGACAAAGAGAAGGTACAATCGATTCGATTGTTGGTGTTGTGGCAAGATTGGTCACTTTGCCATAGACTGTTGGTTTAATCCGAGAAATGTCTCGACTCCACGGATTAACAATGCAAGAATGACCCCTCGCAATGTTAACATTCCAAGTGGTGGTCATCTAACACGAAGCCAAGGACCCAAATCAGTTTGGGTTCCTAAGGGCAATTGATTGTTGATTGTAGGTATGTCCAAAGGCCAATACAAATCCAATCTGGTACTTGGACAGTGGTTGTTCACGGCACATGACCGGAACAAGAAGCCTACTACAAGAGTTTACCCCCGTGAAAGATGGTCCAAAAGTTATTTTTGGCGGATCTGATCGGGGAATAACAAAAGGCTACGGTATGATCACAAATGGTACAGTCTCTTTCACAGACGTGGCTTATGTTAAAGGATTACAACATAATCTCATTAGCATAAGTCAACTTTGTGACAAAGGCTATATGGTAGAATTCTACAAGGACAAGTGCCTGATAAAGCTGTCTGATAAATCAGAAACTATTTTAACAGGCACTCGGAGTAGAAATATTTTTTGTTTAAATTTTCTATGTTTAGATACTTCTACACCAGTGTGCTTTTTGGCAAAAGATAGTGCATCTCTCTGTGACCAATGGCACAAGAGACTAGCACATATAAATTTCAAAACTATAAATATGTTATTTTCTCACAACTTAGTTCGTGATGCTCCTGATGTTAAGTGCATTAAAGAGAGACCTTGTCACGCATGCCAAATGGGCAAGCAGACGAGGGCTAGCTTTAAGAGCATTATTGGCAAAGACTCTACCAGATGTTTATATCTACTTCATATGGACTTATTTGGTCCCATGCCAATTCGGAGTTTAGGGGGTAAGTCTTATACGTTGGTCATTGTCGATGATTACTCACGTTTTGCTTGGGTATTCTTTCTAAAACACAAGTCAGACACCTATGATTCTTTCACCTCATTCGTCAGGCAAATTCAGAATGAATTAGAATGCTCTGTGGTCAAAATCAGAAGTGACCATGGCACAGAATTCAAGTCTGGGGCCATGACTGAATTTTGTGAAAGTCAAGGTATCTTTCATGAGTTTTCCTCTCCCCGCACTCCACAGCAAAATGGTGTTGCCGAGAGAAAGAATAGAACACTCATAGAGGCTTGCAGGACAATGTTGAGTGATTCTTCACTACCGGAGTACTTCTGGGCTGAAGGTATCAACACTGCTTGCCACGTGCAAAACAGAGCACTAATCAACAAAAATCATCATAAGACTCCCTATGAACTTCTGAAAGGCAAGAAACCAACTCTGTCTTATTTTAGAATCTTTGGCAGTAAATGCTTCGTGCTTAACAATGGAAAGTATTATAAAACTAAGTTTAGTGAAAAATGTTTTGAAGGTATTTTTGTAGGTTATAGTAGCCATAGTAAGGCATATAGGATTTTCAACAAGAAAACCCTGGTTGTAGAAGAAACTCTTAATGTTATATTTGATGAGACGAGTATGCTTCATAGCAGCTCTTCTAGTGTCTTTGTTGAAGATGCAGATGCAAGATTCAAAGATCTACACTTAGAAGAAGTGGTAAAGGAAGACGTTCCACAATCTATTGAAGTAATTGCCCCTTCAGCATGTGAGGATGATGATCCTCAGGAAGATGAAGATGTACCTGAAATACAGGAACCTCATAATCATCTAAATGTTGGAGTGATCAGACATTTGAGAGATCATCCAGCAGATCAAATCATCGGAGATCCTTCAAGCAGAGTTCTAACTAGAAGAGGTACAACTAACGAAATTTTACATTTAAGTTTTCTTTCACAGATTGAACCGAAGAAGTTTGAAGAAGCAAACACCGATCCCTCTTGGATCCTTGCTATGCAAGAGGAGCTCAACCAATTCAAAAGATGTAAAGTTTGGGAGTTGGTACCTAGACCCAAAGGGCATAATGTGATTGGAACCAAGTGGATCTTCCGAAACAAGCTTGATGAAAAGGGCATCATCACCAAGAACAAAGCAAGACTGGTTGCTCAAGGATACAGGCAAGAAGAAGGGATTGACTTTGATCAGACCTTCGCACCCGTAGCAAGACTTGAAGCCATCAGATTATTTCTGGCTTATGCTGCATATAAGGGCTTTAAGGTTTTCCAGATGGACGTAAAGTCCGCATTTCTGAATGGAGACCTTAAAGAGGAAGTGTATGTAGCTCAGCCTCCAGGTTTTGTCGATCCTAACTTTCCTGATCATGTATTTTATTTACATAAAGCCTTGTATGGTCTCAAACAGGCACCCCGGGCCTGGTATGAGACATTGTCTAAGTTTCTTCTTGAGAACAAATTTACAAGAGGAACAATAGACAAGACATTGTTTCTTAGGGAAGTTAAAGGCGAGATTTTGCTGGTGCAAATCTATGTCGACGATATTATCTTTGGCTCTACTGATGACAAACTTTGCAAAAAGTTTTCTAGCTTGATGCAAGGTAAGTTTGAAATGAGCAGTATGGGAGAGCTGAAATATTTCTTAGGACTCCAGGTGCACCAATCTGAAGATGGAATCTTCATCTCTCAGACGAAGTTCACTAAAGAGCTTCTTAAGAAATTTGGAATGGAGAGTGCAACCTCAATGAGGACTCCAATGGGCTCAAGTATGTCTCTGGACAAGGATGAGAAAGGGAAACCTTTTGATGAAACCAAGTACAGAAGCATAATTGGGTCCTTGCTCTATCTCACTGCTACTAGACCGGATATAATGTTCTCAACATGTGTATGTGCCAGGTATCAAGTGAACTGTAAGGAATCTCATTATGCCGCTGCAAAGAGGATATTGAGATACCTTAAGGCTACACCAAATCTCGGCTTATGGTACCCAAGAAGCAATGATTTTGAACTAATTGGCTTTTCAGACGCTGATTTTGCAGGTAGCAAAGATGATAGGAAGAGCACTTCGGGAACTTGCCAGTTCTTGGGAAAAAGGCTCATTTCCTGGAGTAGCAAGAAGCAAAATTGCGTTGCAATATCAACTGCTGAATCGGAATATATCTCTGCAGGCAGTTGCTGCGCACAACTTTTGTGGATGAAAAATCAGCTTGAGGACTATAATGTAAAGCTCTCAGAAATCCCCATGTTCTGTGACTCCTCAAGTGCTATTGTCATAGCGAATAATCCCGTCTCTCACAGCAGAACGAAGCATATTGAGCTTCGCTATCACTTCATCCGAGAACATGTCGAGAGAATCTTGAAGTCGGGACTGTTGAAATTTCACGAAATTGCTCGAGACTTCACGTATTAACTCAGAAAATTTCATGACGTTTCACGGGTGTTCACGGGACAATTTTTTTTTTCTGGATATTTATTCCTCTCTAATTCCTCTTCCGTGGAATCATTTCTCTACAGGTGCGCGCTCTACTTAAATTTTTATATATATATATAAATTAAAAGAAAACATCACGATTTCACGTAAGGATTCGTCTTCTCAAATTCCTCTTCCGTGAAACCCTACCCGTCCGTTCGTCTTCTCCGTCGCGATTTCCCTGTTTTTCTTCCTCGACGTCGACGACATCAATGGCGCCCAAAGCCTCCAGTGGCTTCAACTCAGGGGGAGAGTTGGTGAGAGGCGCCTTCCGCTCAGCTTCTGATGAGTTTCGCAATGTGATCATGATGCTTGATGTCGCCGGGCTAAGTTTCATCTTGGAAGAGCCGGCCAAAGTTCTAGAACAGGATATTCTGGAGTTTTATCGAAATGCCAAAATCACAGGTCAAGGTAAGAAGATCAAAAGCTCTATTCGTTCCTGCAAAATAACTTTGAAGGCTAGTGGTATCAACCGATCGTTGAGGATGCCAATGGTTGAATCTGAAGAGTTGTCTGTTGAAGATATTTTCAGAGCCAGAAGATTTTGTGGAATTCTTGATCAAAGCGCCAAAATCCGAAGAAAATTCATGAATGAAGGAGGTAAGCTTCTGTCTGATATTATAGGCAAAGTTTTATTATGCAAGGTAGGTTCTCACGACTACATATCTGAAGAGGCTTTTAAAATTCACACCGCTATAATTTGTCAGAAAAATTTCAATTTTGGTGAAGTCATCTTTGAGAAGATTAAAGAGAGCTTTCTTGCTCCAAATTTTGGAAGGATTCTCAGTCTGCTTCTGCATAGTGGCAATCCAGAATTTTTCAATCTTGGAAGAGGTACCCCCATCCACCACACTAAGAAAATCAATTCCTCCATTTTCACCAAATGGGAAAGGGTAATTCCCAAGGGATTAGGGAATGCTGGAGTGAGGGCTCCTTTGAGTGATGATGAGGCCCCTCTCCCTGATGAACATAGGTCCACTGAAGCAGGGCAATCCTCCAGGGGGAGTGGACTTGATCCAGCTCCTGCACAGGACAGAGATGCACATGTTGAGGGGGAGTTTCCAACCCCAAGAGACATTGGTGCAAGCAGTGGTGCTGCAGATGATGCTCCTCCTAGTGTTGCTGATCTTGGCTTGGAAGGTCCAGAGGTTGCTGCTGTGTTTGTTGAGGCTCCTCAGCTGGAAGATTCAAGGAGATCACCTGCCATGGTTGATTCTCTTTCTGAAGATCGTGAAATCTTGCCAAACACTCCTCTTGAGCAATCTGATTCTGGGGAGCAGGGCAGCCTTGGTGCCATGCTGAGGTTGGCTAAGGAGATGTCTCTACCTGAGGGGGAGAAAGTCCAGGAAGATCTCTTCATGGCTGAATCTGTTCCTTCTGAGGTCCTTCCTCCTCTGCTGCTCTTCCCTCCTCCAGAAGTTTTTGTGGCTAGGAGCACCTCTCCAAGAGCAACTGTGCTTGACAACTTAGCATAGTCCTCAAGTTTTGTAGCTGAAAAACTTTCTCCTGAAGAGGGTGAGACTGGTGATAGCTCTCACTCTTCTTTGCTGAAGTCCATAGCAGGGATGCTACAGGGTCAGACTGATCACTTTGATCACTCTATAAAGCAAGTATATAAGAAGATTGACTCAGTTGATATTTCTCTGAGGCAAGACATGGCTGAGATCAAGCATGATATGGGCAGATTCAAGACTGATCAAGAAGCCTGGATGCTATCTGCAGGGAAAGCTTTGGATCATACAAATAAAGCTGTTGGGCATGCTCTCCAGAATCTGCATCAGGTAAGTGAAGATGTGTTGCACCTGACTTCTGCTATCTCTACTCTCAGCTCTGCTCATGATCAAGGAATATCTTACTTGGATGATCAAGTTGAAAATCAGCTGAAAAGATTGTATACCCTCCTACATGAAGATGTCATAAAGGGGGAGGAGAGTGTGGTCTCCAAGTTAGAAGAAAATGCAAGCAAATTGGATGTTTTAAATGAAAGTGTAGCTTCTCAAATGCAAGATCTCAAGGAAAACATCTTACAAAATGTTAAGGATGTAAATTGGTATACTCATGAAGCTCAAAGCTGGCTGTTCAAGCAAGTGGCTGAAATGCTTGGGTTTGCTGTTGTGGAAAAAGGGCCTGTTGTTCCCTCCTCAAGTGCTCTAGGTCCCAGGGCTCCTAGTTTCTCTCCAAATCCTGCTGAGGACTCTGTGTTTGCTGATGAAGTCATCCCTGCTTCATCTTATCAGGAATTTTGGGATGATCCATCCCTTGTTCAAGATCCTGACAGCTCCTATTTTGCTGAACCAGCTGAGAAGTCTTTAAAAAGGAAGCTTTTTGATGATAAGCCACCTGCTAAGAAGTCTAATCCATTTAAGAAGATCAGAGAGTTTTATGATAGGCCTCCTCCTAGAAACTTCCAAGAAAGCTGGAGCCCTATCTCCAAAAGTATTATTCTCTCTGCTTTTGATAAAGTCAGCAATCAGAATGAAAAGGTCAGTGACCACTATAGTTCAGAAGAATGGAGCAAGTTTGAGAAAAGGACAAATGAAAGAAGAATTCACTTCAAGATTGGTGGATCTAAAGAGTCTGCTCCTGACAAATACTGGCCTAAGCCAAAGGCATTTTTTGAGAGAATGGATTCAGAACTGAAGAAGAAAACTGAGGCAGTGGACAGAATGGTTGCAAAGATGAAAGGCAAAGGTCATGAATAAGCTGTGCTTATCTGGAATCTTGATGTTTTCTTTGCTTATATATATATATATATATATATATATATATATACTCAATTCTTTTGTGTTTAAGCTAAAACATTTAGTCCTACTCTGCTTTTCATTATATATATTACTGCCTGGGTTCTGCATTCTTATTTAGTATTCTTTCTGTGCAATTCAAGTTAGTGCCTAGGGTTATGACATCTTCAAATAGGGGGAGATTGTTGGGTATTGTGTCTACAATCACCTTGATTTGAAGATGTCCCCTAGTAAACTAAAGTGAATTGTATTTGTATTTGATGACTTTTGTTTAGATGTGTTATGACAGGTCGTAATGCTAAGTGCATACCAAAGTCAGGTTGCAATGGATCACCAAACACAGTTCTAAACAATGTAATCCCTCATTGTATAGAACAAAGTGTTGGTCCATGTGTAATCTCTCTTTTGGGGTGCACTTCATATACATAACTGAAGGTGTTCAAAGTTGTGGAGTGGAGCAGGGTTTCAGAAGAAAAGAAAATGTTTGCTGAGTCCATTCGTCGAGATGACTCGGGTCATTCCGACGAATCCCGACGAATGTTGACAGAGGACAGTTTGGCTGGGTGTTAAAGAAATTCCTGAAGCCAAGTCCATTCGTCGAGATGACTCGGGTCATTCCGACGAATTCCGACGAATGTTGACAGAGGACATTTTTGCTGGGTTGTGAAGAATTTTCTGAAGCCAAGTCCATTCGTCGAGATGACTCAGGTCATTCCGACGAATCCCGACGAATGCTGACAGAGGTCAATCTTGTCTAGGTTCTGAGGAAAACTCTGCAGCTAAGTCAATTCGTCGGATGCTCTCGTGTTCTCCCGACGAATCCCGACGAATGACGGACAGACGGATTTCTTATCCTCGTTTCGTTTTTGAAAATTAGAGTTAGCCGACATGATCAGTACACGTGTCGCCTCTCCCTTCTTTGTCGCAAGAGCCGTTGAAGTCCTCCCTATAAATATGTCATTATTTTAGGGCAAAATTATCCATCAAAAAGAATCGACCTAAAAACCTTCTTCAGCCGTCAGTTCAAAAAAAGAAAAAGCAAAAAGTCCTTCTTCTCTTCCTCTTTTGCTGAACAAGAATTCTGAGATCTAACTTTTGTGATTAGAGATTTCTCAGAAGAAGGCCTTTGATCTTAGTGCTGCTCACTTTATTGAAGATTCTTTCAAGCAAGTCAAAGGGCCTGGTCAGATCTGGTTAGCCAAGTCTTCTCTCTTCTCATCTTTCTAGTGCCAAGCTTTCTTTCAAGGTTGAGAAGAAGACTCTGTTTTCAAGATCTGAAGTTAATCTCTTTAGAGGTTAAGAAGAAATATTTTGTTTCCCTATATTTTCTTTTGTAGGAGTTGTTATACTCCGAGTTGTTTTACTCCGAGTTGTAGGAGTTGTTATACTCCGAGTTGTAGGAGTTTTTAACTCCGAGGTGTAAGATTAGTTATAATCTGAGTTTGGTGAAGTAGCCGAGTCTAGCCTCGAAGTGCTAGATAGGCGAGGCGGGAAAGAGGACTACCCACATCGGGGAACCTCTATAAAATCCTTGTGTCTGTGCTGTGGTTGTTTGTTTGCTTTTCTGTGTTAATTTTTTAATTCCGCTTTAAGACATAGAATCCACCTATTCACCCCCCTCTAGGTGATTTAGGCCGCAACTAGATACTTTCATATATGAAACAATTATACTAAGGATAGCATGTGATGAAAAATCCATAAACACAGAAATTTCCAAATCAAGCAAACTAAGATAGCTTTTAAAACGGAGTTGAAATTGGGCAAATTGACAGCACCAAACGAACTCAAATGGGCAAGTCTAGTTTGTCGTTGGATGGAGATTTCTGTGCTCTTTCCGAAAATATATTAAACGTGAAAATCGACGAGCGGATCAAAAGATATGGCTATTTGAAGTTTTGATCGTAAACTCGCATTTTTGAAAGATTAAACATGCGTTTAGATGAATTTATGCTTTCAATTTTTCTAGATAATATTCTTCATTATAAGGGCTTTCATATGCAGCAAACAAAAATAGAAAAGAATCAAAAAATGTTGCGCATTTTAATTTTTAGCTTAAGCCCTTTAATAAACCATTTAAATCCATTTTTTTAAAAATACTTTCATTAGTCTTGAAAATAATTTCTATATTCGAATTATAATCTTAATTCAAGATATAGATGGGTAAAGGGTTTAAACGGATAAAGAACAATCAAAGATGAGAGATAGATCACTTTGAAAAATATATGACTTAATGTTCAATTTTAATTCAAATTTAATTTGATAAACATTAGGCATAATATATGATAGTCATATTTCATGATATATAAAGTGATCATAGCATGTTTGTTCAAAAAATAATAAAAAGTAAATAAAAGAAAAGTGACAATAAGCATATCATGAAGTAGAGTAGTGATATTTCATTTTTATTTGTTTCTACTTCATGCAAATGAATGGATACTAATGAATAAGAGATTTAGGTATCCAAAGGGGACCAAGTGGGATGGTTCCTTTGGGTACCCAAATACATCGTGGTTGCTTTTTAGGAGACAAGGATAAATGAGCCGTTTCAATTAAAGTTGATGTGTCATTTTTCTTTAAGGGTCTCCATTCATACCTTGGTTGTTTATCTTTTAAATTCATATTATGATTATGTGACATCATTATATGATTATATTTGTTTGAAAAATAATTCAATTGTGATTTATGTTTATTCAAATTATTTTTCAAAATAGAATGATCTTGATAATCATAATGAATTTTATTATATTTATTCTTTGAAAGTTTATAAGAGTGATTGTCTTTCTTTAGAAGTGATTGTTGAAAGAGTGGGTTACAATATGTTTTAAAAGATTGATTATTATTTTGATGATTTTCATTTCCACTCTTTCTTATAGACATACTCTTATAATATGAAGGATAATATTTTGTGCTTTGATTTTCATGTAAAGGAGTTTTTAAATTTGAGTCATGATTGAAAATATATTGAGACTTATAATAGTGACTCTTAAAAATTTTGTGAGGGTCATAATTCTTTTTGAAACTAAACTCCTTTTGAGTTGATGTATGAAAATGATCCTTCTTAGAAATGATTTTGTAAGTTATTTTATCTTTGTTATTCAAAATCTTATGATAAAATTCATTACATGACATTTGAAATTTTTCAACAAAAGATTTTAATTGTAATAACTTACAAGATAAAGCATCATTTTCAATTATCAATTTTTCATTATGCCTTTTAGAAATTAAGAGCCCTTTTTCAATTTTCTTGAATTTTTCTTTTAATAAATTGCAATCAAAACAAGGAATAGGAATTTTAACTAAAGAGCAAGAGAGAGTATTTAACACATCAATATTTGATTCTACATTATCGTTTGCTTTTAAAGATTTATTTTCTAAACGTAATTTGGAATTAGCAATTTTTAACTTTAAAATTTTACGTTTAGCAATTTTAAGCATACGAGAAGTAGAAATAGAATTTGTTACAAAAAGAGGAGTTTTTTATTTTCTTACATTGCTATGGGATGAGGCAAGATTTGGACCAATGAATCCTTTGACATCTTCTTTGCATTCCTCTTCCATAGTTGAATTTTCGTCTTCTCTTTTGCTTGATGTGTTGCCAACAAATGAGTCCAATATTGTGATGCTGTGTTCTTCTTCCTCCAAGCATAAGTCCTCATCAGTTTCTTCTCTTGGATCCACAGGGAATTGCTCTTGTTCATCATCTGTGGAAGGAAGACTATAAGAATTCTCAAGAAATTTCCAAACTTCATAAGCAGTAGGAAATGTATAAATAAGTTTGAAAATATTTTGATCTAATGCACAATATAGACTATTCATTGATTTGGCATTTAAAAACATTTCATTTTTATTTAAAATACTTGGGGGCATTTTAATAGTAATATTCCATACTTCCATATCCAAAGATTTAAGAAATTTTTCCATAAGAGTTTTCCACCCATTATAATTTTTACCTTCAAATAAAGGTGGTGCTAAAGATTTTTCATTTATAAGAAAGTTTCCCCCACTAGTAGAAGCGAGATCATGAGACGTCATTATTCCCAGTTTTAAACCGATTTGGAATAACCTGGCTCTGATACCACTTGTTGGATCGATTGACGCCCTTAGAGGGGGGGTGAATAAGGGAATAAAAATTCTTTTTAATAATGTTATGAAAATTGCTAAATTATTTTATAATATGAGAAAGGCAAAATAACAATTTAGCTCATTTGTGAGAATATCATAAAAACCAAGTTTAGAAACAAGTACTAAATTGTTGTAAGATGAAAGAGATTGAAATAAACAATTTAGATAAAGTAATTTGAATTGAAAACTTTGTAACCAATATCTTAGAGATAACGCCAAATGAGAGAAATCAAGTAAACACAAATAGAGACATGATTGTATTTATATAAAAGAAAGATGTTTACATAAATTTGATTTCAATATCGCTAGAAATCGGAGGCGTACAAAAGTAAATATCTTTTCCTTTTCTATACCGACTTATATCCCCACAAACCGGTTAGCTTTAGCCTATCCTTCCCCGGATAAGGCCTCAAGCCGCTCTAGCCAATCCTTCCCCGGATATGGCCTCAAGCCCCCTAGATCTAATCACCTAGAACTAGTCGCCAACACAAGGCGAATTACTCCCTAAGTCCTACCCAGACCTAGTCGCCAACACAAGGCGAATTCCTCCCTAAGTCCTACCCAGACCTAGTCGCCAACACAAGGCGAATTCTCTAAACGGTTACAAAAAGTATGGAATGAAAATAATGATAACAATTAATAAAACTCCCTATATGAGATCTTCTGAAGTCGGAGATGAAGGATCGCTGTAGTATAAGCGAGTTCGAAGCGATCGTCCTTCGGATATAGCGTGACGTTGTCCTCCTCCAGAATTCTCCTTAAGCTTTTAGTGGGATATCCATCTTCGGCAGCATAACAACAATAGAATTGTGGCACTTGCAACCTCTCTGGGATGGATTGCCAAAACGATAAAGAGCCCATCAATTTATAGAACTTGAAGATAGCGCCTACGGTAGCTTCTAGCGCCTGCGGTAGCGTACGTGTGGAGCGGTTGCGAAACTGTCGGCGGCATGGCGCTGTGCACGAAATTGAGATAGTGCCAGGCGGTAGCGCTAGCGCTGGCGGTAGCGTTCGTGTGGAGCGGTTGCGAAACCGTCGGCGGCGTGGAAGAATAAACTTTCGTCGAACGAAATTCGTCGAACAAAATTTTCGTCGAACGGAGCTTCAAGTTCGTCGAACGAAAATTTTCGTCGAACAAAATTTTCATCGAACGAAATTTCAAGTTCGTCGAACCCAGTTGTCGAGCACAAATTCGCCGAGCGCAGCCAAATTCGTCGAATGCAGGAATATTCGTCGAACGGAGCTTCCTTCAGATTTCGTCGAACGCAGCTTCCAGTTCGTCGAACGGAACCTGAGCTAGCGCCTGGCGGTAGCTCTAACGCTGGCGGTAGTGCATTCTTCCAGATGTTTGAATTCAGCTACTTTCTACCTGTGGAGTATTGCAGCTATAGTTCCTGCACATTATAAACACACAAAATACAAGATCAAATACAATTTGGGATTTGTTATTCTCAAACAAAGGGATGTGACACACATGTCCAACATTTTACCCCTTGAAGAATTTGCCTATAAATAGGACCCATTAAGTCTCAGATTGGCAGAGATCCACCCCCCCCCCCCCAAGAGAGAGCCTGTGCTTTCTTCCTGGTGCCATCTGAGACAGGCTCAGCCTCTGGTTTTTGGGAGGGGAAGTCTAGTTAGATTTCCGGGTTAGTGGCGGGACCTCCTCGCTGCAGCCTTGGGTCCTTTCTCCAAGCATCTACCACCTTCAGTGAGGGCTGATTCTCAGCTCGAAAATACTTAGTCCTAGGGATCCGACGAAGAGAGAAGTAACTCAAGCTTCTCCCCAAGTCTCGAACATAGTTGGACCGGTATCCGGGTTCCAACATTGACTAAGATCTATCACGCATAAACGAGCGCATGAATTATAAAGAATATTACCTTGATGAGATTAAATAAATCAAGTGCTCTAAAAGGTGGTGGACAGCCTTTCCAACATACAAGTTTGCATACAACTTTCTCCAAAGTAGTAATCTGCAGGTCGTTGTTCTCTCCAAGGCGCACTGAAACTAAATCAAGGAAAAGGTTGCGGCTTTTCCAGGACCAAAGGAAAAAAACTTGAATATCCTGCGGTTACAACAATGGGAAGAAGAATGGAATGGTTTTCACCCTTGTTCACGGTAAAGATCAATTAGGCATGGGATTTCATCTCTTGCTTTAATAGGATGAGCAAATTAGGAGTTACTCAATTGTCTCAATTAATTCCAATTGAAACTCCTAATCTAAATTTATTATGAAATCCTGAAATTAAATATACGAATAAATTTCTGTCATGCCAAACTTGTGTCAAGGGCGAGACCCGGTTCGCGTCATGAAGTTACGAGACGATCCAGCCCATCTATCACGGGTTTCGAATGTTCGCGCGACTAAACTAACTCGCATTCACGGGAGTCCGAACGGCCTTAAATATTTGCGTACGATGTATCATCATGAAAGCCATAAACCCTAAACTAATATTAGGAGACGGGAAGAGGGAGAGAATAAAAGGATGGGGGACAATCTCAGTCGTAACATCTGAAGGCGATCAAAAGCTCGTAAAGTATCCCAGCTTCCTATTCCGCGCTAAAAATACAATTTTCTCGCTCAAAGCATAACTAATCTCTGCTAATGAATTCGGTGTTGTTCAGTAAAAACTAGTCGACAATTATGCATCTTGCTCCGACTATCTGCTTGTTGCTCGATGACTGCCAATCGACAATCACACATTGCATTATCTCAAGAATTGCCCATCCTATATAGACTGGGCATGTAACGATTTCAAGTTGGATCCTACTTTATTGTCAAACTCAATAGCACGTACCCAGAGTCAAAGAGAAACCCCATGAGTTTAACTATAACGTTAAGTTTGATAATACAAATTCCAGAGGAATATTTGTAAACAATGTCTTCTACACTCAACCCATTATATAATTTGACTTTTAAGTTTTATATAGGAGGTTGTTATTCGCAAACTGTGTTTGTCTATTCGCAGTTATTTTTGTTATCCGCATATTAGCGAAGAAAATTTAAAAAAAAAATCTTTGATCATCCTCTTCGCCTTCCTTACCACAGGGAGAGATTAACCCTAGCTATCTAAATCTTCCCAAACAAACCCCATCTATCTAAATCTTCCTAAACAAACCGAAATCGCATGAACAATGAAGAAATCGTCTTTCTTCCTCAACTCGGTCACTACTCGCGCATTTATTTTTCGAATCACGATCCGTGCACACATTGAAGTGCTCAAAAGGTCATCAGAGATGTTCCTTCGTTGCCGAGCCCTGCTCAGGAGAACAAAGATATCAACTTCTCAAATTTATAATTGGTCTGCGGATAACAATTTGTAAACTCAAATAAAATGAGAAAAAATTGATCTGCGGATAGACATTTATGGTGTGCGAATAAAAATTGCTTTTAACATATTATTAGACAAGACAATTTTTAAGGGCAATGTTATAAGCAGTCCAATGAATTTAAATATTTTAGGACAGCGAATAGCCATTTTTAGTGTTTTTAGGACTGCGAATAGCCATTGTAGGACTGCTTATAACATTGCCCATTTTTAAAAGGGTGCTGTTACTAGCAAACCTGATTTGGCTTCTAGCAAACCATTACTACTAGCAAACCTTCAAATTTAAAAATGGCTATTTGAAAACCATTTTGTTACTAGCAAACCACCCTAAAAATAAAAAAAACTTCAACAGAAATTGTCTATCAACAATATTCATAACTTAGAATCCAAACCAGATCACACATCTATTCATCCAACTGAGCTAGTCAAAGAATCCAAACCAGATCCTTTAAGTAAAGCTCCTGGTAACATATCAGAAATTAAAGCACTACGCTAGGGCTTTACTCCTCTTCACTGTGGACTTCATAAAGGTATAGCATGGTATCAGTGAGTGGATCGTGAGGGTCTCATGCATGTTTCTATTGACAGAGGCTTGCTTGAGAACTATGAACAATCTCTCAATCCGATATTAATTTCCATCGATGACGTTTGTGTTCCTGGAGGACGTCATTGCTTGACGATAATGGAGATGGTTGACTGCCAAGTCCCGAGGGTTGATCGTCGTTGCCAGAGGGCTCAATAACATGTTCATCGTTCTCATTTGTTCCTGGCTGTGCTCGATAATTAATAAGCTTGATTTCTGCTATTGGTTTGCGCGCTAGATGTCGACAGTGCAGATCTACTGTTTATTTTTTTACTTTCGGAGCTGCTGTTCGTGGATTTGTTGCGTTTGACGGGGATGGAGGAGGACGATGGCCTGGAAGTTGCGAACGGGAGAGGGAGGAGAGTCACGGACGGGAGTAACGAAGCGGCGGAAATGAAATAGGGCTTGGGTTTGCTAGCAGCGGAATAGAGACTTTCAAAATAACGTAAAAAAATAAGTTTTGGGCAGAATTTGGGTTTGCTAGAAGCCAAATCGGATTTGCTAGTAACAGCACCCTTTTAAAATAGCTGCGGAGTGAAGTTTGGAGGCCAACCCCACCCAACCAAACCCACACTCAAGATAAATAAACCCGGCCCAAATTTGTAGGTGGAGTGTAGTTAATCTTCCATAACCAACTCTACCCAAACCTCCTAGAAAACGAAGCATGAAACTTCCCTTTCAGCCTCCTCCCTTCAGCTCTGAATCTCTGAAGAAAATATCTATATCTCCCTCTGCATTTGGCATCCAACCCTAACTGCCATGAAAGCACCACCTCCTTCTCTCTTCACATACATATATGATCTCCTTTCCCCCACCCTCCTGCAATCCATCTCCTCTCCTAGCTCTCCAAAATCTAAAACATGGTAATATCCCTAAATCATCTCGCCTAAATATAAAGAACATTGTGGCATGTAATCATCTTTTTTTTTTCTCATCTTCCAGGTTGAACTGAGTAGCGCGGGCGCGGAGAATGGCACGAGCAACGGCAACGTGCGCGGCGAGCTGAGGGTAAAGCTAGGAGAACCGAGCCTCGTGCCTCCTTCGCAAGACACTTTCAAGGGGCTTTATTTCCTCTCGAATCTGGACCAGAATATAGCCGTTACAGTTCAAACCATCTACTGCTTTAAAAAAACAGAGGAGAAGGGGAACGAGATGGCTGCCGCGGCGATGAAGTCTGCGCTGGCTAACTTATTGGTGCATTACTACCCGCTCGCCGGCCGGCTGACCATTAGCCCGGAAGGTAAGCTTATAGTCGACTGCACCGGCGAGGGAGCCGTTTTCGCCGAGGCCGACGCCGATTGCCACATGGCTGACATCGGCGACATCGCTAAGCCTGACCCTGCTACGCTC